>CM022705.1:25668021-26335650 GCA_012295165.1 Asparagus setaceus | reverse complement strand
AAATAATTTTAGTCATTTCTAGTCATTTGGACCATTAGCGGATAATTTTATAAAGTCCAAACTTCACGAATTCATCAGCTATAACCCATAATTTTTTTATCATTTTTAGTTGTTGACCCATTTGTAAATAATTTTAAGGATGCCAAAATTCACAATTTCATGAGCTTGAGCTATATAGCCCATGATTTTTAGCCATTCTTAGTCATTTTGACACGTTGTCAAATAATTTCTGAGAAGCCAAAACTAAAGGTTTAAATAGCTATAACCATGCTTTTTGGTCATTTATTATCGTCTCGACTCGTCGTCAAATAATCTCGCAATAGCAAAAATTTACGGCTCCATTAGTAATAACCCACAATTTTTTACCATTTTCAATTGATTCGACCCAGTGGCAAATAATTTCGCGCAAATAAAAATTCATGCTTTTATGAGATATATAACTCATAATTTTTAGCTATTTTTAGTCATTTCGACTCATTGGCAAATAATTTTATGGAGGCCTAAATTCACGATTTGATGAGCTATTACTCATTATTTTTCTTCATTTTGAGTCATTTTGACTCTTTGGCAAATAATTTCGTGTACTAAAATTCACAATTTCATGAGCTACAAACCATGATTTTTTTATCATTTTTAATTATTTTCACCAGTTATAAATAGTTTCATGGTGGCCAAAATTTAAATTTTTATGAGCTAAACCTCATGAATTTACTCCATGTTTAGTCATTTTGACCCATTGGTAATAATTTTCTAGTGGGCAAAATTCACGATTTCATAAGTTATAACGCGCGATTATTGGGCATTTATAGTCATTTCGAACCATTGGTAAATAATTTTGTGGATGGAAAAATTCACAATTTTATAAACTTTTACCCACGATTTATGACTATTTTTAGTCGTTTAGGCCCATTGGCAATAATTCTGCATACGTCAAAATTGATGATTTCATTAGTTATGACCCACGATTTTGTTTTAGTCATTTCGAGCCATTAGCGAATAATTACGTGGTGGCCAACATTTTCAATATCATGATCTATAATCCATAATTTTTAGCTATTTTTTAGTCATTTTGATCAGTTGGCAAATATTTTCGCGGAGGCCAAAAGTCACGACTTCATTAGCTAACCCATAATTTTTCGTCATTTCGAACCATTAATAAATAATTTTAAGGAATCCAAACTTTATGATTTCGTGAGTTATAACCCACGATTTTGGGCTACTTTTAGTCATTTCAACCATTGGCAAATAATTTTACGGATGTCAAATTTCATAACTTTATAAGCTATAACGCAAGATTTGTTTTCCCATTTTTATCATTTCTGTTGGCAAATAATTTCGCTGAGGCCAAACTTTAAAATTTTGTGAATAATTCACTATTTTAAGCTATTTGTAGTCATTTCAACCGGTTGGCAAACACTTTCACGAGGGCTAAACTTCAAATTTCTTGAGCTATTACCCATAATTTTTGCCATTTTTCGTTTGGAACCGTTGTCAAATAATTTGCGGTAGCTAAAATTCACGATTTCATGAGCTATAACCCATGATTTTTGGCCATGTTTTGTCATTTCAACCCTTTGTCAAATAATTTGACGGTGACCAAAATTCATTATTTTGTAAGCTATACACCATAAATTTTTACCATGTTCAATCATTTCGACCGTCGTTAAATAATTATGTAGATGCCAAAATAAAAGATTTCATGAGCTATATCCCATGATTTTTTTTTCCCATTTTGAGTCATTTTGACCTTTTTGCAAATAATTTTGCGAAGAATAAAATTCACAATTTTATGAGTTATAGCCCATGATTTTTTTTTACAATTTTAGTCATTTTGACCCATTGGCAAATAATTTCATGGTAATCAAAATTCGTGATTTCATGAGCTATAACCCAAGATTTTTTCCCATTTTTAGTCATTTTGATCTGTTGCCAAATAACTTCACAATGGCCAAATTTCATGATTTTTTGAGCTATGTCCATAATTATTGGCCATTTTTAGTCGCTTCAAACCATTAACAAATAATTTCATAAAGTTTAAACTTCACGATTTCATGAGCTATAACCCATAATTTTTTATCATTTTTAGTAATTTTGACCCCTTGGCAAATAATTTCACGGAGGCCAAATTTCACAATTTAGAGAGTTATAACCCATGATTTTTTGCCATTTTTATTCAATTCAACTCATTGGCACATAATTTCGCGGAGATCAACATTCATAATTTTATGAGCTATAACTCATGATTATTATCTATTTTTAGTCATTTTGACCCATTGGTAAATAATTTTGTCGAGACTAAAACTTACAATTTCATGAGCTAAAACCCATGGTTTTTTCTATTTTTAATCATTTCATCTCATTAGCAATATCTTCACGATGGGCAAAACTGATGATTTCGTGAGCTACAATGCACAATTATTGGGCGTTTTTAGTCATTTTGAATCATTGATAAATAATTTTGTGATGCCAAAATTCACGATTTTATGGATGATCATCCTCAATTTACGACCATTTTTAGTCATTTAGACCAATTGGCAAACAATTCGTAGAGGCCAAAATTGATGATTTCAAGAGCTATAATCCATGATTTTTTCCATTTTAGTCGCTTCGACCCATTGGCAAATAATTTTGCAGTAGCCAAAATCTATGATTTCATGATCTTATAACTCATGATATTTGGCTATTTTTAGTCGTTTTGACCATTTGGCAAATAATTTTGCAAAGGTAAAAATTCACAATTTCTTTAGCTATAATCCATAATTTTTTATAATTTTTAATCATTTTGACCCATTCACATTTACTTTTCTGAATGCCAAAAGTCATGATTTGGTGGGCTACAACAAATAATTTTTGGTCATTTCTAGTCATTTCGGACTATTAGCAAATTATTTTGCAGAGTCCAAATTTCACGAATTCATCAGCTATAACCCATGATTTTTTTTATCATTTTTAGTTGTTGACCCATTTGTAAATAATTTTAAGGATGTCAAAATTCACAATTTCATGATCTATAGCCCACGATGTTTAGCCATTCTTAGTCGTTTTGACACGTTGTCAAATAATTACTGAGAAGCCAAAACTAAAGGTTTAAATAGTTATAACCATGATTTTTGGTCATTTATTATCGTCTCAACTCGTTGTCAAATAATCTCACAATAGCAAAAATTTACGATTCCATGAGTTAGAACCCATAATTTTTTACCATTTTTAATTGATTCGACCCAGTGGTAAATAATTTCACGCGAACAAAAATTCACGATTTAATGAGATATATAACTCACAATTTTTAGCCATTTTTAGTCGTTTCGAATCATTGGCAAATAATTTTATGGAGGCCTAAATTCGCGATTTTATGAGCTATAACCTATTATTCTTCTTCATTTTGAGTCATTTCGACTCTTTGGCAAATAATTTCGTGTCGGCCAAATTTTACAATTTCATGAGCTACAAATTATGATTTTTTTATCATTTTTAATTATTTTCACCAGTTATAAATAGTTTCATGGTGGCCAAAATTTAAAATTTCATGAGTTAAAACTCATGATTTTACACCATGTTTAGCCATTTTGACCCATTGGCAATAATTTTCTGGTGGGCAAAATTCACGATTTCATAAGTCATAACACGCGATTATTGGACATTTATAGTCATTTTGAACTATTGGTAAATAATTTTGCGGATGCCAAACTTCATAATTTTATAAGCTTTTACCCATGACTTATGATTATTTTTAGTCGTTTAGGCCCATTGGCAATAATTCTGCATAGGTCAAAATTGATGATTTCATTAGTCATAACCCATGATTTTTTTTCATTTTAAATTATTTCGAGCGATTGGCGAATAATTTCGTGGTGGCCAACATTTTCGATATCATGATCTATAATCCATGATTTTTTGCTATTTTTTAGTCATTTTGATCAGTTAGCAAATATTTTCGTGGAGGCCAAAAGTCACGATTTCATTTGCTATAACCCATAAATTTTGGTCATTTTAAACCATTGATAAATAATTTCAAGGAAATCAAATTTCATGATTTTGTGAACTATAACCGATAATTTTGGGCACTTTTAGTCCTTTCAACCATTGGCAAATAATTTTACGGAGGCCAAATTTCATAACTTTATGAGCTATAACGCAAGATTTTTTTTCATTTTTATCATTTCAACTGTTGGCAAATTATTTCGCTGTGGCCAAAATTTATAACTTTATGAATACAAAATTTATAACTTTATGAATAATCCATGATTTTTAGCTATTTTCAGTCATTTTGACCGGTTGGCAAATATTTTCACAAAGGCCAAATTTCGAATTTCGTGAGCTATTACCTATAATTTTTGCCATTTTTTGTTTCTAACTGTTCTCAAATAATTTGCTGTAGATAAAATTCATGATTTTGTGAGCTATAACCCATGATTCTTGGCCATGTTTTGTCATTTCGACCTATTGTCAAATAATTTCACTGTGACCAAAATTCATGATTTTGTAAGCTATACACCATAATTTTTTACCATGTTTAGTCATTTCGACCGTTGTTAAACAATTATGTAGAGGCAAAAATAAAAGATTTCATGAGCTATATCCCATGATTTTTTTCCACTTTGAGTTGTTTTCACCCTTTTGCAAATAATTTT
This sequence comes from Asparagus setaceus, assembly GCA_012295165.1. Lineage (NCBI taxonomy): Eukaryota > Viridiplantae > Streptophyta > Magnoliopsida > Asparagales > Asparagaceae > Asparagus > Asparagus setaceus. The sequence goes on along the minus strand of CM022705.1, from coordinate 26,331,019 downwards.
GCGGATGCTAAAATTTAAAATTTTATGAGTTATAGCCCATAATTTTTTTTACAATTTTAGTCATTTTGACCCATTGGCAAATAATTTCATGGTGGCCAAAATTCGTGATTTCATAAGTTATAGCCTATGATTTTTTCCCCATTTTTCGTCGTTTTGATATGTTGCCAAATAACTTCACAATGACCAAATTTCATGATTTTTTGAGCTATGCCCATAATTATTGGCCATTTTTATTCGTTTCAAACCATTAATAAATAATTTCATGAAGTTTAAACTTCACGATTTCATGAGCTATAACCCATAATTTTTTATCATTTTTAGTAGTTTTGACCCCTTGGCAAATAATTTCACGGAGGCTAAATTTCACAATTTAGAGAGTTACAACTCATGATTTTTGGCCATTTTTATTCGATTCAACCCATTGGCACATAATTTCGCAGAGATAAAAATTCACAATTTCATGACCTATAACTCATGATTATTACCTATTTTTAGTCATTTTGACACATTGGTAAATAATTTTGTCAAGACTAAAACTCAAAATTTCATGAGCTCAAACCCATGGTTTTTTTCTGTTTTTAGTTATTTCATCCCATTGGCAATAACTTCACGGTGGGCACAACTCATGATTTCTGAGCTAAAATGCACAATTATTGGGAATTTTAGTCATTTTGAACCATTGATAAATAATTTCGTGGATGCCAAAATTCCGCGATTTTATGGATGATTATCCTCAATTTAGGGCCATTTTTAGTCATTTAGACCAATTAGCAAACAATTCACGAGGCCAAAATTGGCGATTTCAAGAGCTATAATCCATGATTTTTCATTTTTAGTCACTTGACCCATTGGCAAATAATTTTACAAGAGCCAAAATATATTATTTCATGATCATATAACTCATGATTTTTGGCTATTTTAATCATTTTGACCACTTGGTAAATAATTTTCTTGGAGGTAAAATTAACAATTTCTTTAGCTATAACTGATAGTTTTTAATCATTGTGACCCATTCACATATACTTTTGCGAATGCCAAAGTCATGATTTCGTGAGCTATAACAAATAATTTTTGGTCATTTCTAGTCATTTGGACTATTAGCAAATAATTTTGTAGAGTCCAAATTTCACGAATTCATCGGCTATAACCCACGATTTTTATCATTTTTAGTTGTTGACCTATTTAAATAATTTTAAGGATGCCAAAATTCACAATTTCATGAGCTATTGCCCACGATCTTTAGCCATTCTTAGTCGTTTTGACCGTTGTCAAATAATTTCGAGAAGCCAAAACTAAAGGTTTAAATAGTTATAACCATGATTTTTGGTCATTTATTATCGTCTCAACTTCGTTGTCAAATAATCTCGCAATCGCAAAAATTTACGGTTCCATGAATTATAACCCACGATTTTTTACCATTTTTAATTGATTCGACCGGTGGTAAATAATTTCCGCGAACAAAATTAACGATTTCATGAGATATATAACTCACAATTTTTAGCCATTTTTAATCATTTCGACTCATTGGCCAATAATTTTATGGAGACCTAAATTCGCGATTTTATGAGCTATAACTCATTCTTCTTCTTCATTTTGAGTCATTTTGACTATTTGGCAAGTAATTTCATGTGGGCCAAAATTCACAATTTCATGAACTACAAACCATGATTTTTTTTATCATTTTTAATTATTTTCACCAGTTACAAATAGTTTCATAGTGGCCAAATTTTAAAATTTCATGAACTAAAACTCATGATTTTACTCCATGTTTAGCTAATTTGACCCATTGGCAATAATTTTACGGTGGGCAAAATTCACGATTTCATAAGCCATAGCGATTATTGGGCATTTATAGTCATTTCGAACCATTGGTAAATAATTTTGCGGATGCCAAAATTCACAATTTTATAAACTTTTACCCATGATTTACGATTATTTTTAGTCGTTTAGGTCCATTGGCAACGATTACGCATAGGTCAAAATAGATGATTTTATTAGTTATAACCCATAATTTATTTTATTTTTAGTCATTTCGGCCGTTGTTAAACAATTATGTAGAGGCAAAATAAAAGATTTCATGAGCTATATCCCATGATTTTTTCCACTTTGAGTTGTTTTCACCCTTTTGCAAATAATTTTGCGGATGCTAAAATTTAAAATTTTATGAGTTATAGCCCATAATTTTTTACAATTTTAGTCATTTTGACCCATTGGCAAATAATTTCATGGTGGCCAAAATTGTGATTTCATAAGTTATAGCCTATGATTTTTCCCCATTTTTCGTCGTTTTGATATGTTGCCAAATAACTTCACAATGACCAAATTTCATGATTTTTGAGCTATGCCCATAATTATTGGCCATTTTTATTCGTTTCAAACCATTAATAAATAATTTCATGAAGTTTAAACTTCGATTTCATGAGCTATAACCCATAATTTTTATCATTTTTAGTAGTTTTGACCCTTGGCAAATAATTTCACGAGGCTAAATTTCACAATTTAGAGTTACAACTCATGATTTTTGGCCATTTTTATTCGATTCAACCCATTGGCACATAATTTCGCAGAGATAAAAATTCACAATTTCATGACCTATAACTCATGATTATTACCTATTTTTAGTCATTTTGACACATTGGTAAATAATTTTGTCAAGACTAAAACTCAAAATTTCATGAGCTCAAACCCATGGTTTTTTTCTGTTTTTAGTTATTTCATCCCATTGGCAATAACTTCACGGTGGGCACAACTCATGATTTCCTGAGCTAAAATGCACAATTATTGGGAATTTTTAGTCATTTTGAACCATTGATAAATAATTTCGTGGATGCCAAAATTCACGATTTTATGGATGATTATCCTCAATTTAGGGCCATTTTTAGTCATTTAGACCAATTAGCAAACAATTCACAGAGGCCAAAATTGACGATTTCAAGAGCTATAATCCATGATTTTTTCATTTTTAGTCACTTCGACCCATTGGCAAATAATTTTACAGTAGCCAAAATATATTATTTCATGATCATATAACTCATGATTTTTGGCTATTTTTAATCATTTTGACCACTTGGTAAATAATTTTGCGGAGGTAAAAATTAACAATTTCTTTAGCTATAACTGATAGTTTTTAATCATTGTGACCCATTCACATATACTTTTGCGAATGCCAAAAGTCATGATTTCGTGAGCTATAACAAATAATTTTTGGTCATTTCTAGTCATTTCGGACTATTAGCAAATAATTTTGTAGAGTCCAAATTTCACGAATTCATCGGCTATAACCCACGATTTTTATCATTTTAGTTGTTGACCTATTTAAATAATTTTAAGGATGCCAAAATTCACAATTTCATGAGCTATTGCCCACGATCTTTAGCCATTCTTAGTCGTTTTGACCGTTGTCAAATAATTTCGAGAAGCCAAAACTAAAGGTTTAAATAGTTATAACCATGATTTTTGGTCATTTATTATCGTCTCAACTTCGTTGTCAAATAATCTCGCAATCGCAAAAATTTACGGTTCCATGAATTATAACCCACGATTTTTTACCATTTTTAATTGATTCGACCCAGTGGTAAATAATTTCACGCGAACAAAAATTAACGATTTCATGAGATATATAACTCACAATTTTTAGCCATTTTTAATCATTTCGACTCATTGGCCAATAATTTTATGGAGACCTAAATTCGCGATTTTATGAGCTATAACTCATTCTTCTTCTTCATTTTGAGTCATTTTGACTATTTGGCAAGTAATTTCATGTGGGCCAAAATTCACAATTTCATGAACTACAAACCATGATTTTTTATCATTTTAATTATTTTCACCAGTTACAAATAGTTTCATAGTGGCCAAATTTTAAAATTTCATGAACTAAAACTCATGATTTTACTCCATGTTTAGCTAATTTGACCCATTGGCAATAATTTTCTGGTGGGCAAAATTCACGATTTCATAAGCCATAACGCGCGATTATTGGGCATTTATAGTCATTTCGAACCATTGGTAAATAATTTTGCGGATGCCAAAATTCACAATTTTATAAACTTTTACCCATGATTTACGATTATTTTTAGTCGTTTAGGTCCATTGGCAACGATTCTGCATAGGTCAAAATAGATGATTTTATTAGTTATAACCCATAATTTATTTTATTTTTAGTCATTTCGAGCCATTGGCGAATAATTTTGTGGTGGCCAACATTTTCGATATCATGATCTATAATCCATGATTTTTGATCATTTTTTAGTCATTTTGATCAATTGTCAAATATTTTCGTGGAGGCCAAAAATCAAGATTTCATTAACTATAACCCATAATTTTTTGTCATTTCGAACCATCAATAAATAATTTTAAAGAATCCAAACTTCATGATTTTGTGAGGTATAACTCACGATTTTGGGCCACTTTTGTCATTTCAACCATTGGCAAATAATTTTACAAGAGCCAAAATATATTATTTCATGATCATATAACTCATGATTTTTGGCTATTTTAATCATTTTGACCACTTGGTAAATAATTTTATGGAGGTAAAATTAACAATTTCTTTAGCTATAACTGATAGTTTTTAATCATTGTGACCCATTCACATATACTTTTGCGAATGCCAAAAGTCATGATTTCGTGAGCTATAACAAATAATTTTTGGTCATTTCTAGTCATTTCGGACTATTAGCAAATAATTTTGTAGAGTCCAAATTTCACGAATTCATCAGCTATAACCCACGATTTTTTATCATTTTTAGTTGTTGACCTATTTAAATAATTTTAAGGATGCCAAAATTCACAATTTCATGAGCTATTGCCCACGATCTTTAGCCATTCTTAGTCGTTTTGACACGTTGTCAAATAATTTCTGAGAAGCCAAAACTAAAGGTTTAAATAGTTATAACCATGATTTTTGGTCATTTATTATCGTCTCAACTCGTTGTCAAATAATCTCGCAATCGCAAAAATTTACGGTTCCATGAATTATAACCCACGATTTTTTACCATTTTTAATTGATTCGACCCAGTGGTAAATAATTTCACGCGAACAAAAATTAACGATTTCATGAGATATATAACTCACAATTTTTAGCCATTTTTAATCATTTCGACTCATTGGCCAATAATTTTATGGAGACCTAAATTAGCGATTTTATGAGCTATAACTCATGATTATTATCCATTTTAGTCATTTTGAACCATTGGTAAATAATTTTGCGGATGCCAAAATTCACAATTTCATGAGCTATAACTCATGATTATTATCCATTTTAGTCATTTTGAACCATTGGTAAATAATTTTATGGATGCCAAAATTCACAATTTCATGAGCTATAACTCATGATTATTATCCATTTTAGTCATTTTGAACCATTGGTAAATAATTTTATGGATGCCAAAATTCACAATTTCATGAGCTATTGCCCACGATCTTTAGCCATTCTTAGTCGCTTTGACACGTTGTCAAATAATTTCGAGAAGCCAAAACTAAAGGTTTAAATAGTTATAACCATGATTTTTGGTCATTTATTATCGTCTCAACTCGTTGTCAAATAATCTCGCAATCGCAAAAATTTACGGTTCCATGAATTATAACCCACGATTTTTTACCATTTTTAATTGATTCACCTGGTAAATAATTTCACGCTAACAAAAATTAACGATTTCATGAGATATATAACTCACAATTTTTAGCCATTTTTAATCATTTCACTCATTGGCCAATAATTTTATGGAGACCTAAATTCGCGATTTTATGAGCTATAACTCATTCTTCTTCTTCATTTTGAGTCATTTTGACTATTTGGCAAGTAATTTCATGTGGGCCAAAATTCACAATTTCATGAACTACAAACCATGATTTTTTATCATTTTAATTATTTTCACCGTTACAAATAGTTTCATAGTGGCCAATTTTAAAATTTCATGAACTAAAACTCATGATTTTACTCCATGTTTAGCTAATTTGACCCATTGGCAATAATTTTCTGGTGGGCAAAATTCACGATTTCATAAGCCATAACGCGCGATTATTGGGCATTTATAGTCATTTCGAACCATTGGTAAATAATTTTGCGGATGCCAAAATTCACAATTTTATAAACTTTTACCCATGATTTACGATTATTTTTAGTCGTTTAGGTCCATTGGCAACGATTCTCAAGATAGGTCAAAATAGATGATTTTATTAGTTATAACCCATAATTTATTTTATTTTTAGTCATTTCGAGCCATTGGCGAATAATTTTGTGGTGGCCAACATTTTCGATATCATGATCTATAATCCATGATTTTTGATCATTTTTTAGTCATTTTGATCAATTGTCAAATATTTTCGTGGAGGCCAAAAATCAAGATTTCATTAACTATAACCCATAATTTTTTGTCATTTCGAACCATCAATAAATAATTTTAAAGAATCCAAACTTCATGATTTTGTGAGGTATAACTCACGATTTTGGGCCACTTTTTGTCATTTCAACCATTGGCAAATAATTTTACAGAGGCCAAAGTTCATAACTTTATGAGCTATAATGCAAGATTTTTTTCCATTTTTATCATTTCAACTGTTGGCAAATAATTTCGTTGTGGCCAAAATTCATGATTTCATGAGCTATTGCCCACGATCTTTAGCCATTCTTAGTCGTTTTGACCGTTGTCAAATAATTTCATGGTGGCCAAAATTCATGATTTCATGAGCTATTATCCATAATTTTTGCCTTTTTTGTTTCAAACCATTGTCAAATAATTTGTTGTAGCTAAAATTCATGATTTTATGAGCTATAACACATGATTCTTGATCATTTTTTGTCATTTCGACCCGTTGTCAAATAATTTCATGGTGACCGAAATTCATGATTTTGTAAGCTATACACCATAATTTTTTACCATGTTCAATCATTTCGACCGTCGTTAAATAATTCTGTAGATGCCAAAATAAAAGATTTCATGAGTTATATTCTATGATTTTTTTTCCATTTTGAGTAGTTTTGTCCCTTTTGCAAATAATTTTGTGGAGGCTAAAATTCAAAATTTTATGAGTTATAACCCATGATTTTTTTTTTAATTTTAGTTATTCTGACCCATTGGCAAATAATTTCATGGTGGCCAAAATTCATGATTTCATGAGCTGTAACCATGATTTTTCCCCCATTTTAGTCATTTTTATCTGCTGCCAAATAACTTCACAATGGCCAAATTTCATTAATTTTTGAGCTATGCCCATAATTATTGGCCATTTTTAGTCGTTTCAAACCATTAACAAATAATTTCATGGAGTTTAAACTTCACGATTTCATGAGTTATAATCCATAATTTTTTGCCATTTTTAGTAGTATTGACCCCTTGACAAATAATTTTATGGAGGCCAAATTTCACAATTTAAAGAGTTATAACTCATGATTTTTGGCCAGTTTATTCGATTCGACCCATTGGCACATAATTTCGCGGAGATCAAAATTCACAATTTCATGAGCTATAACTCATGATTATTATCCATTTTTAGTCATTTTAGCCCATTGGTAAATAATTTTATTGAGACTAAAACTCACAATTTCATGAGTTAAAACCCATGATTTTTTTCTGTTTTTAGTCGTTTCATCCCATTGGCAATAACTTCACTGTGGGCAAAACTCATGATTTCATGAGCTACAATGCACAATTATTGAGCATTTTTAGTCATTTTGAACCATTGGTAAATAATTTCGTGGATGCTAAAATTCACGATTTTATGGATGATTATCCTCGATTTACGACTATTTTTAATCATTTAGACCAATTGGTAAATAATTTCGCAAAAGCCAAAATTAACGATTTCAATAGCTATAGTTCATGATTTTTTTGCATTTTTAGTCACTTCGTCCTATTGGCAAATAATTTTGCGGTAGCTAAAATCTACAATTTCATGATCTTAACCCATGATTTTTTACCATTTTTAGCCGTTTTAACTAGTTGGCAAATAATTTTGTGAAGGTAAAAATGCACACTTTCTTTAGCTATAACCCATAATTTTTTATAATTTTTAATCATTTCGACTCATTCGCATATATTTTTTGCAAATGCTAACCGAACCAACATGGAATTACACCCTTTTGAGCTAGTCCAGCTTTGATAAAGATTTACGATTTTTGTGTACGAATATCCCTCTGGAAAGACACTTTTCGCCTCTACGTAAACGGATGAACAATATGGGATTAAAAAACTCATCATATCTTATAGTTAGTTTCGTTTGGGAACCGAATCACGCCAACGTTATGGAAGTTCCTGGATCGTGTGAAATAAGATTAGTACCAAAAGCAGCCTCTGATTTCAGAATCAAATTTGGAAAATTGGCTATGGAGATTCCGCGCGGTCAGAGATTCTTTAAGAAAAAAAGGGGCCCTTATTTCCAAGCAGGAAAGTCGTTTCGATCCAATTCATTCTTGGGGTCCGAAAAAGACACAGGATATGTCAGTGACTTTGCACGACAAAGCGCTCTCCGAGGGCATGGAATGTCTAATTTTTTGGTCAGAATCTCGACAGTAATGTCTATGTTAGATTCTCCGGTCGAAATACGGGAAAACCCAATTAAATTCTCGATGGAAACGGAGTTTTGCGAATTCTCCCCGGAACTGGAAGATCATTTCGAGATCTTCGAGCATAGTCGGTTCCTTCATGAGGAAGGATGAGGAACGATAGGGAACACAGCAAATGAATGGTAGAAATCCTTCTCCTTAGTTCAAAAAAGACTTCACCACAAACTCACACATGATAAGTCAATAAAGTCACAATTTCGTGAGCTAAAACAAATGATTTTTGGCCATTTCTAGTCATTTCGGACCATTAGCAAATAATTTTGCAGATTTCAAATTTCACGAATTTTTTAGCTATAACCCACGATTATTTATCATTTTTAGTTATTTCGAGCCATTTGTAAATAATTTTTAAGGATGCAAAAATTCACAATCTCATAAACAATAGCCCACGATTTTTAGCCATTTTTAGTTAATTCAACCCGTTAGCAAATAATTTCATGTACTATTTTGTGAGTTATAATCTATGATTTTTGCCCTTTTTTGTCATTTCGTCATGTTCACAAACAATTTCACGGCGTTTAAAATTAATGATTTCATGACCTATTACCCACAATTTTTTTTATTATTTTTAATCTTTTGGAGTCATTTTCAAATAATTTTGTGATAGGCAAATTTCGTCATTTCTTGAGCTATAACCCACAATTTTTTATTTTTTTGTCACTTTGACCCGTTGTTAAATAATTTTCGCGATGGACAATTTTGATTTCATGAGCTATAACCCATAACTTTTGTCATGTTTAATCATTTTGACCATTATCAAATAATTTTATGGGTCCAAAATTATAGATTTCATAAGCTATATCCAACAATTTTTTCATTTTGAGTCATTTTGACCCTTTGGAAAATAATTTTGCAAAGACCAAACTCACGATTTCATGCTTATAACCTATGAGTTTTTGCCATTTTAGACATTTAGATTTTTGGTAAATAATTTTGCAATGTCCAAAATTCACGACTTCATGAGCTATATAATCTATGATTTTTTCATTTTTAGTCGTTTTGATCCGTTGTCAAATAATTTTGTGGTGTCTAAAGTATAAAATTTCATGAGCTATAATGCATATTTATTGGTCATTTTAGTCATGTTAAACTATTGACAAATAGTTTCACGAGTTCAAATTTCATGATTTTATGAGCTATAACCTATAATTTTTATTATTTTTAATCTTTTGGAGTCATTTTCAAATAATTTTGTGAAGGTAAAATGCACACTTTCTTTAGCTATAACCCATAATTTTTAGCCATTTTAGTTAATTCAACCCGTTAGCAAATAATTTCATGTACTATTTTGTGAGTTATAATCTATGATTTTTGCCCTTTTGTCATTTCACATGTTCACAAACAATTTCACTGCTTAAAATTAATGATTTCATGACCTATTACCCACAATTTTTTATTATTTTTAATCTTTTGGAGTCATTTTCAAATAATTTTGTGATAGGCAAATTTCGTCATTTCTTGAGCTATAACCCACAATTTTTATTTTTTGTCACTTTGACCCGTTGTTAAATAATTTTGCGATGGACAATTTTTGATTTCATGAGCTATAACCCATAACTTTTTGTCATGTTTAATCATTTTGACCATTATCAAATAATTTTGCGGGGTCCAAAATTATAGATTTCATAAGCTATATCCAACAATTTTTTTCATTTTGAGTCATTTTGACCCTTTGGAAAATAATTTTGCAAAGACCCAAACTCACGATTTCATGCGCTATAACCTATGAGTTTTTTGCCATTTTTAGACATTTAGATTTTTTGGTAAATAATTTTGCAATGTCCAAAATTCACGACTTCATGAGCTATATAATCTATGATTTTTTTTCATTTTTAGTCGTTTTGATCCGTTGTCAAATAATTTTGTGGTGTCTAAAGTATAAAATTTCATGAGCTATAATGCATATTTATTGGTCATTTTTAGTCATGTTAAACTATTGACAAATAGTTTCACAGAGTTCAAATTTCATGATTTTATGAGCTATAACCTATAATTTTTTATTATTTTTAATCACTTCGCAAATAATTTCGCGGAAGCCAAAATTCACGATTTCAAGAACAATAACTCATGATTTGTGATCATTTTTATTTGATTCAACCAATTAGCACATACATTCATGACGACCAAAATTTAGTATTTTATGAGCTATAACTTACAGTTATTGGCCATGTTTAGTCATTTCGATTAGCTGGTAAATAATTTTGTGGAGATCGAAATCTACAAATTCATAAACTATAACCCATTATTTTTTTCATTTTTATTTATTTCAACTCATTGGTAAATAATTTCACGTTGGACAAAATTCATATTTTTGTGAGCTAGAATCCACGTTCTTTTGCCATTTTTAGTTATTTCCACCCTTTAGTAAATTATGTCATTTATACCAAAATTCACGATTTCATGAGCTAGAACCCACGATTTTTAGTCATTTTTGTCGTTTCAGCCCATTTGCAAATAATTTTTTAGGAGGCCAAAATTTATGATTTCATGAGCTATAACCCATAACTTTTTTTTATTTTTAGTTGTTTCGACCTATTAACAATAATTTCATAGTCGCCAAAATTCACAATTTCATGAGTTATAACCCAAAAAAAGACAAGGGTTTATTTCTTGGCTTATGAATTATGTCAGATTGAAATAAGTAACTAGCCCTGAACTAGGTTTCTTCTAAAGATAGTTAGGCCAAAACGACAATACCGTGGATGCATGGAGCACCTGCGGCCTGTAGACAGTCAAAAAATTCTCTAGGCGAGGGTCACGCGCACCCTAGTTGTTAAAGCTTCAAGACGAGGCTCGCTGATGGGGCGAGGCTAGACCATGCAAGCTTCGAAACGAAACTTGCTCAAGAGGCGAGGCTCGACCTCAATACGAGGTTCGCACGTGGAGCGGAGTTCGATCTTAACACGAGGTTCGCACGAGAAACGAAGCTCAACAGTCATATGATGAGGTTCGCCTACAACAGTGGTCTGCCGAGGCTCGCCTACAACAGTGGTCTGACGAGGCTCGCCCACAACATCAGAGTTTGGCGAGGCTCGCCTACAACATCAAAGTTTGACGAGGCTCGCCTACAACATCAAAGTTTGATGAGGCTCGCCCACAACATCAAAGTTTGACGAGGCTCACCACAACATCAAAGTTTGGCGAGGCTCGCCCACAACATCAAAGTTTGGCGAGGCTCGCCTACAACATCAAAGTTTGTGAGGCTCGCCCACAACATCAAAGTTTAACGAGGCTGCCCACAACATCAAAGTTTGCGAGGCTGCGCCCACAACATCAAAGTTTGCGAGGCTCGCCTACAACATCAAAGTTTGTGAGGCTCGCCCACAACATCAAAGTTTGTGAGGCTGCGCCCACAACATCAAAGTTTGACGAGGCTCGCCAACAAAGATCGTGAGCACGATGATCACCGAGGGCGAGGTTAGCCTACGGTAGTGAACTTTGACTCTCGCCTTACAACGGCTCGTTATCCGACGGCTTGAAGCTTAACCTCGCAGTAATCTAAAGGCCACGAAGCCACAACAACCACATGGGTTAAGTGGTGGGCATCGATTATGCCCGTCCATATCGATTAACCCACGTTTCCACAATTCTTGCATGTCGATTCGTGCTAAAAGCCCTATAAATGGCGGTGGCGACCATTAGAGGAGAGCTTTGGAACTTTGGAGATCAACACTTGCGCACGAGAAAGAGATCAAGCTCTTCATTAGCAATCTCAAGATCATCTGCAACTCGTTACGATCGTCAGCGGGAAGCAATCTCAGCGTGAGCATTAAGTGAAGCATCCTATCGCTACCGAAAACCCACCTTAAAGAAGTCGAATCAATCTTCTCTTCCTCATGTCGAGAAAATTTGATTGTAAACCCATTCATTCAATCAATAAACTTTTCGACTCTACGTAAGATGGCGACCACAGTGGGAGCAACCATTCATTAGATGAGCTGGTGGTGGCTGTCGAGATAAGATTGCAGTTGGAACCGAGGTTCAAACCTTGGTCATTGAATTTGATGAGAGTAAGTATGAGGAGTTCCTCTCCTCTGGGGCATCTAGCCCAGTGAAGACACGCAAGTGTCGACGAGTCTCGTATGAGACTTCAGCCCCCGTGGCTCATGTTGAATCTTCTCGAGCGAATCTTGAGAACCAGCCTATGTCTCTCGACAAGGCTCCAAAGCTAGCCAACAGCTAAGAAGTGGGTGGTTAAGCAGCCCAACCCAACCTCGGAGGCCATTAGCCAAACTTTGGCTTCTGCGGGCGAACCTCGCCTGGCCTGTGGAAAGGCAGGATCTGCCAAGGGTCCAATTTCACGACGTGCCAAACAGCGTCAACGACAGAACCAAGCTCGCCGTAGGGCTCGAGCTTTGGTCTCGTTGGACGGGTTTCACTATCGTCCAAAGATGGTCAAACGAACTGAGGGTCGAACTGACGAGGAACGCCACAACATCAAAGTTTAACGAGGCTCGCCCACAACATCAAAGTTTGTGAGGCTCGCCCACAACATCAAAGTTTGACGAGGCTCGCCCACAACATCAAAGTTTGACGAGGCTCGCCCACAACATCAAAGTTTGGCGAGGCTCGCCCACAACATCAAAGTTTGTGAGGCTCGCCCACAACATCAAAGTTTAACGAGGCTGCGCCCACAACATCAAAGTTTGTGAGGCTGCGCCCACAACATCAAAGTTTGACGAGGCTCGCCTACAACATCAAAGTTTGTGAGGCTCGCCCACAACATCAAAGTTTGTGAGGCTCGCCCACAACATCAAAGTTTGTGAGGCTCGCCCACAACATCAAAGTTTGGCGAGGCTCGCCTACAACATCAAAGTTTGACGAGGCTCGCCTACAACATCAAAGTTTGACGAGGCTCGCCTACAACATCAAAGTTTGACGAGGCTCGCCTACAACATCAAAGTTTAACGAGGCTCGCCCACAACATCAAAGTTTAACGAGGCTCGCCCACAACATCAAAGTTTGTGAGGCTCGCCCACAACATCAAAGTTTAACGAGGCTCGCCCACAACATCAAAGTTTGTGAGGCTCGCCCACAACATCAAAGTTTAACGAGGCTCGCCCACAACATCAAAGTTTGTGAGGCTCGCCCACAACATCAAAGTTTGACGAGGCTCGCCTACAACATCAAAGTTTGACGAGGCTCGCCTACAACATCAAAGTTTGGCGAGGCTCGCCCACAACATCAAAGTTTGACGAGGCTCGCCTACAACATCAAAGTTTGGCGAGGCTCGCCCACAACATCAAAGTTTGGCGAGGCTCGCCCACAACATCAAAGTTTGACGAGGCTCGCCTACAACATCAAAGTTTGACGAGGCTCGCCTACAACATCAAAGTTTGACGAGGCTCGCCTACAACATCAAAGTTTGGCGAGGCTCGCCCACAACATCAAAGTTTGTGAGGCTCGCCCACAACATCAAAGTTTGTGAGGCTCGCCCACAACATCAAAGTTTGACGAGGCTCGCCTACAACATCAAAGTTTAACGAGGCTCGCCCACAACATCAAAGTTTAACGAGGCTCGCCCACAACATCAAAGTTTGTGAGGCTCGCCCACAACATCAAAGTTTGACGAGGCTCGCCCACAACATCAAAGTTTGACGAGGCTCGCCTACAACATCAAAGTTTAACGAGGCTCGCCCACAACATCAAAGTTTGGCGAGGCTCGCCCACAACATCAAAGTTTGGCGAGGCTCGCCCACAACATCAAAGTTTGGCGAGGCTCGCCCACAACATCAAAGTTTGACGAGGCTCGCCTACAACATCAAAGTTTGTGAGGCTGCGCCCACAACATCAAAGTTTGACGAGGCTCGCCCACAACATCAAAGTTTGGCGAGGCTCGCCCACAACATCAAAGTTTGACGAGGCTCGCCCACAACATCAAAGTTTGACGAGGCTCGCCTACAACATCAAAGTTTGACGAGGCTCGCCCACAACATCAAAGTTTGTGAGGCTCGCCCACAACATCAAAGTTTGGCGAGGCTCGCCCACAACATCAAAGTTTGTGAGGCTGCGCCCACAACATCAAAGTTTGGCGAGGCTCGCCCACAACATCAAAGTTTGTGAGGCTGCGCCCACAACATCAAAGTTTGACGAGGCTCGCCTACAACATCAAAGTTTGACGAGGCTCGCCTACAACATCAAAGTTTGTGAGGCTCGCCCACAACATCAAAGTTTGTGAGGCTGCGCCCACAACATCAAAGTTTGTGAGGCTCGCCCACAACATCAAAGTTTGGCGAGGCTCGCCCACAACATCAAAGTTTGGCGAGGCTCGCCCACAACATCAAAGTTTGGCGAGGCTCGCCCACAACATCAAAGTTTGGCGAGGCTCGCCCACAACATCAAAGTTTAACGAGGCTCGCCCACAACATCAAAGTTTGGCGAGGCTCGCCCACAACATCAAAGTTTGTGAGGCTCGCCCACAACATCAAAGTTTGTGAGGCTCGCCCACAACATCAAAGTTTGGCGAGGCTCGCCCACAACATCAAAGTTTGGCGAGGCTCGCCCACAACATCAAAGTTTAACGAGGCTCGCCCACAACATCAAAGTTTAACGAGGCTCGCCCACAACATCAAAGTTTGACGAGGCTCGCCTACAACATCAAAGTTTGACGAGGCTCGCCTACAACATCAAAGTTTGTGAGGCTCGCCTACAACATCAAAGTTTGACGAGGCTCGCCTACAACATCAAAGTTTGGCGAGGCTCGCCCACAACATCAAAGTTTGTGAGGCTGCGCCCACAACATCAAAGTTTGGCGAGGCTCGCCCACAACATCAAAGTTTGTGAGGCTCGCCCACAACATCAAAGTTTGACGAGGCTCGCCCACAACATCAAAGTTTGGCGAGGCTCGCCCACAACATCAAAGTTTGACGAGGCTCGCCTACAACATCAAAGTTTGGCGACCATTAGAGGAGAGCTTTGGAACTTTGGAGATCAACACTTGCGCGAGAAAGAGATCAAGCTCTTCATTAGCAATCTCAAGATCATCTGCAACTCGTTACGATCGTCAGCGGGAAGCAATCTCAGCGTGAGCATTAAGTGAAGCATCCTATCGCTACCGAAAACCCACCTTAAAGAAGTCGAATCAATCTTCTCTTCCTCATGTCGAGAAAATTTGATTGTAAACCCATTCATTCAATCAATAAACTTTTTCGACTCTGAAGATGGCGACCACAGTGGGAGCAACCATTCATTAGATGAGCTGGTGGTGGCTGTCGAGATAAGATTGCGGTTGGAACCGAGTTCAAACCTTGGTCATTGAATTTGATGAGAGTAAGTATGAGGAGTTCCTCTCCTCGGGGCATCTAGCCCGGTGAAGACATGAAGTGTCGGCGAGTCTCGTATGAGACTTCACCCCGTGGCTCATGTTGAATCTTCGGCGAATCTTGAGAACCGGCCTATGTCTCGACAAGGCTCCAAAAGCTAGCCAACGAGGCTAAGAAGTGGGTGGTTAAGCGGCCAACCCAACCTCGGAGGCCATTAGCCAAACTTTGGCTTCTGCGGGCGAACCTCGCCTGGCCTGTGGAAAGGCAGAATTTGCCGAGGGTCCAATTTCACGGCGTGCCAAGCAGCGTCAGCAGCGAGAACCAAGCTCGCCGTAGGGCTCGAGCTTTGGTCTCGTTGGGCGGGTTTCACTATCGTCCAAAGATGGTCAAAAGCGAGGGTCGACCCGGCGAGACGTCCACGAACCTCGTCATTGCACCCAAGTCGTGAACCTCGTCTTCATCTAAGGGTTCATTCAAAACAAGACGAACGTCGCCCCAGCTGCGAACCTCGTCCACATGGCGAATCTCGCCGTCAACGTGAGGTCCCCTCCAAAAGGGATGAGCCTCGTCCAAGTGGCGAACCTCGACAACAACACGAAGTCCGCTTGAAACACGGCGAGCCTCGTCCAAGTGGCGAACCTCGCCAACAATGTGAGGTCCCCTTGAAAGAGATGAGCCTCGTGCAGTGGCGAATTCGCCAACAACATGAGGTTCCATCACAACCGGGCGAACATCGCTCGTTGGCGAACCTCGTCATAGCAAGCGTCAAAATGATGAACCTCGTCATCATGAACCTCGACATGGGGTGTCATCAAAGCAAGGCGAAGCTTCGCCCGGAGACGAATCTGCGTCGTAGGAAGCGTCGAGAATGGCGAACCTCGTCATTTTGAACCTACCCAACAACATGAGGTCCATTCTAAACAAGATGAACCTCGTTCAAGCAGCGAACCTCGCCATAAGCTTCGTCGCGAAACCAAATGAGAAGACTGACCTGCAAGCTTCGCCAACCTCTATCACGGAGGGTCTGCTTTGTCTGGCTTCGGTTTCGAGAATCAGCGGGGTATTCCCGCCGATCTCCGTGAATACCTAACTTCATAGCGTGATGCCAATCAAATGCAATCTCATTCTTCTTTGTGAAAATTCATATCTGCGATCTGGCCAATGTTCATCGACACATCAACCTTACGTATTTGGCGATTATCGATCCGTCAACTAGGCGAAGCGGTTTCGCCATAAGAAACAAGCGGCCCGGTGGTCATTCCCACAGGTGACTATTAACATGGTTGGGAGAAGCGGGAGCAAGACCCCAACAGGCGATTCGAATCGTCGACCGAGTATTCCCGAGGTTACGGCGCATTAATCAATAGTCAAAGCCTATCGAAGCACCCGTCTTCGTACCGGGGCGGCAATCCCGTTTGACTATAGCCAATTGGCTGGGGGTACCTCTGAAGAATTTGAGAACTCCGGCATTGCCACGTCTCAACCTTCAAATCTCGATTTGGTGTCGGGCGGTGTCCTCATGGCTGACAAAGAAGAGGAAATGGCAAAGAAGATCGAAGAGCAACAAGCTCTTATTTTTGCACAACAAGAGTCTATCAGACGTTTAGAAACGATGATGGAGAAACTCGTCGGCAAGAAGAAGACGGACGAAGGAGGATCCAAATCAAAGCGAGGAGGCTATGAGGGGGATCATGATGTCCACTCGGTGTCATCTGAAGCGGAATCGAATCTGCGTACGAAAGAGCAAGATCATACGTTACGGGATTTCCAAAAGCAGCTGGATGCCCTTAAGCTCCAAGGGCGATCTAAAGAGCTGGGGGTGGCTAGGCCATATCTTACAGAGTGGGATGATGTCCCATATCCTCCGAAATTTAAGCCGCTCAATCTAGTGCAGTTTGATGGGAAAAGCTCTCAATCACAACATATTTATTATTTCCGAGCACAAACCGGGCATATAACAGGTAATGATCCTATCGTGACCCGATTATTCATTAGCACTCTTAAGGGAGTTGCTTTCGAGTGGTTCCGGAGGTTGGAGCCTGGTTCCATTCACTCTTGGAGAGATTTGGAAAAGCTTTTTATGGCCGATTCTTCGGCGATGACACGGGGTATCTATGGCAACCCCGCCGGTCAGAAGCGAGGAAGAAAGAATCGTAAGCAACTTTGTCAAGAGATTCGAGAACCGATCATTGCGTGCGGTGATCGATTTTCGAGGTCACTCTCATCGAGATGTGTGAATAATCTCTCCATCAACATTACATCTAATATAGGCGTCGTAGCTTCGCTTCGTGGAAAGACTTAACTGCCAAGGAGAACAAGTCGAGGCGTGCTCAAGCGTATGGAGGTTGAAGAGCTATTTGAATTTCGAGGAGGTGACGACCAAGATACCTTGGTAGTGGCGACCGCTTCCTCATCAAAACTCTTTTCAAGTAAGCCCCTGATGGCATCTGCCGAGCTCGCCAACGCGGAACCAAGCTATGGGACCATTGCGAAGACTTGGCTACAATCGGACAAAATGATCGTTGATGCTTACATGCATCAATGTGGGAGGACCGGCGTCGGCGGCAAATTCTTAAAGTACTACCGTAGTCTTCTTTCAAACTCCCACTAAGTTATCATGTTAACAGTCACATCTGATAACTAATTTCCTCCAAATTCTTTCGCCAATCCTCCTCAAGAGGATGGCGGGTGATGGGAAATAAATGATTACCTCCAAAGTTGCAAGTATACAACCTTTATCAAGTTATAGTATATAAGATTATCGATCCCACGAGGAACGGGAAGTAGGAAGAGTTTTGTTCAAGTTTTGGTTCTCAAATTATGCGCGTGACAATTAGGAGTTATTCAAATAAAATGAAAGTGAGAAAATGGTGAAAGTGGTGGTGAAGAGGCTAGAGAGAGTGGTTGTGGATTATGTGCAAAAGAGGAGAAAATAAAGTTGAGAATGTGGTTGTGGTTATATGCACATAATAACAAAACTAGGTTTGAGATTATATGCACATGGAGGGAATATGAGATTAAGAGAGAAATAAAAATCAATGAAATCAAGAGAGGAGAATAAAGGAAAATAACAAACAAATGAAAAGCAAGGATAAGAGGAAAATAAAGAATGTAAAGTATGGAGGATTAATTAAAGATATGAGGAATCTAGAGTAGATCCACTTAGCTTATCTCAATCTCACAAGAATGAGTTGGATTTATTAGCTAGTTTCAAACAATCTCTAGGGATCCCACAAATATTAGCTCCACACTTAGAAAAGGGTAATTCCCAAGAGGGTTCTAGCCTCAAGGTGAATTAAAGGAAAGAAAAATCTATTCTAGAAAGGAAATACAAGAATTAAATACATTGCATGAAAGTAAATTGCATGAAAGTAAATTGCATGAAATTAAATTGCATGAAAGTAAATCTAAACTACAAAGCAATTAAATGAACAAGAAAGAAAATAAAAAAGAAATAAAATAGAAACCAACAACTCCTGATCTTAATCTAATCCTCCTTTTGGTCCTTGGATTAGAAGAAGAGAAAGGAAATTGAAGGGTGAAAAATTTCATTTATTGTGTAACAAAAGTTACAATTTTGGAAGGTCTTCTCAATTAAGAGTAACC
This sequence comes from Asparagus setaceus, assembly GCA_012295165.1. NCBI lineage: Eukaryota > Viridiplantae > Streptophyta > Magnoliopsida > Asparagales > Asparagaceae > Asparagus > Asparagus setaceus. The sequence goes on along the minus strand of CM022705.1, from coordinate 26,311,584 downwards.
CTCCTCTCCAAATGGAGTTTTACAAAATATTTCACACTCAAAACCCTCGGCATTCACCCTATTTATAGCCCAATGGAGTTGATGTGAACCATTGGATCAAACCTAGCCAAAAGGAAGAAATCCACCATTAATTGAATCTATTGCAAACCGTCGGTTGGCCGTCGGTTGGCCGTCGGTTGGCCGTCGGTTGGCCGTCGGTTGGCCGTCGGTTGGCCGTCGGTTGGCCGTCGGTTGGCCGTCGGTTGGCCGTCGGTTGGCCGTCGGTTGGCCGTCGGTTGGCCGTCGGTTGGCCGTCGGTTGGCCGTCGGTTGGCCGTCGGTTGGCCGTCGGTTGGCCGTCGGTTGGCCGTCGGTTGGCCGTCGGTTGGCCGTCGGTTGGCCGTCGGTTGGCCGTCGGTTGGCCGTCGGTTGGCCGTCGGTTGGCCGTCGGTTGGCCGTCGGTTGGCCGTCGGTTGGCCGTCGGTTGGCCGTCGGTTGGCCGTCGGTTGGCCGTCGGTTGGCCGTCGGTTGGCCGTCGGTTGGCCGTCGGTTGGCCGTCGGTTGGCCGTCGGTTGGCCGTCGGTTGGCCGTCGGTTGGCCGTCGGTTGGCCGTCGGTTGGCCGTCGGTTGGCCGTCGGTTGGCCGTCGGTTGGCCGTCGGTTGGCCGTCGGTTGGCCGTCGGTTGGCCGTCGGTTGGCCGTCGGTTGGCCGTCGGTTGGCCGTCGGTTGGCCGTCGGTTGGCCGTCGGTTGGCCGTCGGTTGGCCGTCGGTTGGCCGTCGGTTGGCCGTCGGTTGGCCGTCGGTTGGCCGTCGGTTGGCCGTCGGTTGGCCGTCGGTTGGCCGTCGGTTGGCCGTCGGTTGGCCGTCGGTTGGCCGTCGGTTGGCCGTCGGTTGGCCGTCGGTTGGCCGTCGGTTGGCCGTCGGTTGGCCGTCGGTTGGCCGTCGGTTGGCCGTCGGTTGGCCGTCGGTTGGCCGTCGGTTGGCCGTCGGTTGGCCGTCGGTTGGCCGTCGGTTGGCCGTCGGTTGGCCGTCGGTTGGCCGTCGGTTGGCCGTCGGTTGGCCGTCGGTTGGCCGTCGGTTGGCCGTCGGTTGGCCGTCGGTTGGCCGTCGGTTGGCCGTCGGTTGGCCGTCGGTTGGCCGTCGGTTGGCGATCGATTAATAACCGGTTGGTCAACCGATTGGTTCCCAACCGAATTTGTCTTTTCTTGATTTTTCTTCACAATTTCTCTTGGATCAATTTGATATCTTGGGCCTTTGTTTGTCTTGATTTGGGCTTCAAAATTGGTAGAAATTGAGAGAATTTGAGTCATTTGGGCTTTTATTCATTAATACTTCATTAACACGCAAATTAAGATAAAAGCGATTATTAGTGATATCTTTATTCATATAAAATAGGTAATGAGGGTATAAAAATGTAATTAAAATGTGATAATCAGCGGGTCCCCAAAACTATTATGTTAACAATCACCTCTGATATTTCCCTCCAGATTTCCTCCGTCGATCCTCCCCAATAGGATGACGGGACCACTCCAACGGAGTTAACATTACACCTCTGGCAAAATCAACTTACCAATCCTCTTCAATCGGATGGTAGGTCCTCAAAGTCGCTCTGATCGCGACAATCCTGTCATGTTAACATTACACCTCTGGCAAATCAACTTACTAAGCCTATTCAATGGGACGGTAAGTCCTCAAAGTTGCCCCAATCGCAACAAATTCTTGTCGGGTTAACAATCACCTTTGACAAACTCCCTTTCCAATCCTTGTCAATAGGGTGGTGGGTCCACATAACTGTCATGTTAACAATCACTTCTGATAGTCCGCACCGTCATTCCCGCAAATGACGTTGTCCGATCAAATGTCGTCATACTTTTATGTCACTGAACGATCTGATCATTTCCATATTGTCATGTACCCTAATGACTTTGTTTTAGGCGAGGGCCTACCGGTGATGTGCCCTATCAACCCCTTACCGAATAGTAGCCTACCATGCGATGTGCCTTTATTTCAACCATAGTCGTTATACTCCCATGTCAGCGAGCGACTTGACTACTCCAACATGGTCATTCCTCTAAATGATTTTGTTCGTAATCCTTTGTTGTTATACTCTCCGTCAGCGAACAACTTGATTGCTTTTTGATCACGATCGTTATACTTTTATGTCAGCGAGCGATTCGATCATCTCCACGTGATTTTATTCCTAATAATGGCCTACCGGCGATTTGCCCCTATCTTTTAATCCAGCCTTGAGCGGCTAAGGATAGAGGGAGATTTTAGCACTAAGCCTAAAAGAAACTCCTCGAAAACTCACCATCTTGAGGGAAAAGTATGGCAAGTCCAACTCAAGCGGCGGTTGGTAAAGACATACCAAGTCCGTTGATAGGCGGGGTTTGCTAAAATTCAGTTGCAAATGCAAATGGCACAAGAAAATATTGAGTGAACACAAAGAGGAATTTTATTCATAATCTAATGGGAAAGACATAAATTACAAGTGCTCGACGGCCGAAATATACGGCTTAGATCTCTCACGTGATCCTCAATGCGAGATCTGCGGACGAGATCTTTGGATGTGAAAAGTCACTCGAAAGGTGTCCAATCCCCAATTTGCCACATGGATGAGGATTTAAAGAGAGATCGAAAACGAAACGCCAAGTGCCGGTGAATGCGAGGTTCGTAGCCTTGCCCTCATATTCGAACTCCTGACGAGGTTGGCGTGCGAGCCTCGCCGATAGCTATTAGAAAAATTCAAAGTATTCCAGACCCCACACAACCTGATTCAAGTCTGAAAACTTTGAAGGGGTCTTGTAGCGATCAAAAATTCTCTAGGCGAGGGTCACGCGCACCCTAGTTGTTAAAGCTTCAAGACGAGGCTCGCTGATGGGGCGAGGCTAGACCATGCAAGCTTCGAAACGAAACTTGCTCAAGAGGCGAGGCTCGACCTCAATACAAGGTTCGCACGTGGAGCGGAGTTCGATCTTAACACGAGGTTCGCACGAGAAACAGCTCAACGATCATATGATGAGGTTAGCCTACAACGATGGTGCCGAGGCTCGCCTACAACATCAAAGTTTGACGAGGCTCGCCTACAACATCAAAGTTTGACGAGGCTCGCCTACAACGATGGTGCGATGAAGTTTGCCCACAAGCGGTGATTTTCACTTTCATCAGAGGTTCACTCAAGGCGAGGCTCGGCGAGGCTCGCCTACAACATCAAAGTTTGTGAGGCTCGCCCACAACATCAAAGTTTGCGAGGCTCGCCTACAACATCAAAGTTTGGCGAGGCTCGCCTACAACATCAAAGTTTGTGAGGCTGCCTACAACGTCAAAGTTTGGCGAGGCTCGCCTACAACATCAAAGTTTGACGAGGCTCGCCCACAACATTAAAGTTTGACGAGGCTCGCCCACAACATCAAAGTTTGTGAGGCTCGCCCACAACATCAAAGTTTGACGAGGCTCGCCCACAACATTAAAGTTTGACGAGGCTCGCCTACAACATCAAAGTTTGTGAGGCTCGCCCACAACATTAAAGTTTGACGAGGCTCGCCTACAACATCAAAGTTTGACGAGGCTCGCCCACAACATTAAAGTTTGACGAGGCTCGCCCACAACATCAAAGTTTGTGAGGCTCGCCCACAACATTAAAGTTTGTGAGGCTCGCCCACAACATTAAAGTTTGACGAGGCTCGCCCACAACATCAAAGTTTGACGAGGCTCGCCCACAACATTAAAGTTTGACGAGGCTCGCCTACAACATCAAAGTTTGACGAGGCTCGCCTACAACATCAAAGTTTGGCGAGGCTCGCCCACAACATTAAAGTTTGACGAGGCTCGCCTACAACATCAAAGTTTGGCGAGGCTCGCCTACAACATCAAAGTTTGTGAGGCTCGCCCACAACATTAAAGTTTGACGAGGCTCGCCTACAACATCAAAGTTTGACGAGGCTCGCCTACAACATCAAAGTTTGACGAGGCTCGCCCACAACATCAAAGTTTGACGAGGCTCGCCCACAACATCAAAGTTTGTGAGGCTCGCCCACAACATTAAAGTTTGTGAGGCTCGCCCACAACATCAAAGTTTGACGAGGCTCGCCTACAACATCAAAGTTTGTGAGGCTCGCCCACAACATTAAAGTTTGACGAGGCTCGCCTACAACATCAAAGTTTGTGAGGCTCGCCCACAACATCAAAGTTTGACGAGGCTCGCCCACAACATTAAAGTTTGTGAGGCTCGCCCACAACATCAAAGTTTGTGAGGCTCGCCCACAACATTAAAGTTTGACGAGGCTCGCCTACAACATCAAAGTTTGGCGAGGCTCGCCTACAACATCAAAGTTTGACGAGGCTCGCCCACAACATCAAAGTTTGACGAGGCTCGCCCACAACATCAAAGTTTGTGAGGCTCGCCCACAACATTAAAGTTTGTGAGGCTCGCCCACAACATCAAAGTTTGACGAGGCTCGCCTACAACATCAAAGTTTGTGAGGCTCGCCCACAACATTAAAGTTTGACGAGGCTCGCCTACAACATCAAAGTTTGTGAGGCTCGCCCACAACATCAAAGTTTGACGAGGCTCGCCCACAACATTAAAGTTTGTGAGGCTCGCCCACAACATTAAAGTTTGTGAGGCTCGCCCACAACATTAAAGTTTGACGAGGCTCGCCACAACATCAAAGTTTGGCGAGGCTCGCCTACAACATCAAAGTTTGACGAGGCTCGCCCACAACATTAAAGTTTGTGAGGCTCGCCCACAACATTAAAGTTTGACGAGGCTCGCCTACAACATCAAAGTTTGACGAGGCTCGCCCACAACATCAAAGTTTGTGAGGCTCGCCCACAACATCAAAGTTTGACGAGGCTCGCCTACAACATCAAAGTTTGGCGAGGCTCGCCTACAACATCAAAGTTTGACGAGGCTCGCCTACAACATCAAAGTTTGTGAGGCTCGCCCACAACATCAAAGTTTGTGAGGCTCGCCCACAACATCAAAGTTTGACGAGGCTCGCCCACAACATTAAAGTTTGTGAGGCTCGCCCACAACATTAAAGTTTGTGAGGCTCGCCCACAACATCAAAGTTTGTGAGGCTCGCCCACAACATTAAAGTTTGACGAGGCTCGCCTACAACATCAAAGTTTGTGAGGCTCGCCCACAACATTAAAGTTTGTGAGGCTCGCCCACAACATCAAAGTTTGACGAGGCTCGCCCACAACATCAAAGTTTGGCGAGGCTCGCCTACAACATCAAAGTTTGTGAGGCTCGCCCACAACATTAAAGTTTGTGAGGCTCGCCCACAACATTAAAGTTTGACGAGGCTCGCCTACAACATCAAAGTTTGACGAGGCTCGCCCACAACATTAAAGTTTGACGAGGCTCGCCTACAACATCAAAGTTTGACGAGGCTCGCCCACAACATTAAAGTTTGTGAGGCTCGCCCACAACATTAAAGTTTGACGAGGCTCGCCTACAACATCAAAGTTTGGCGAGGCTCGCCTACAACATCAAAGTTTGTGAGGCTCGCCCACAACATTAAAGTTTGACGAGGCTCGCCCACAACATTAAAGTTTGACGAGGCTCGCCTACAACATCAAAGTTTGTGAGGCTCGCCCACAACATCAAAGTTTGACGAGGCTCGCCTACAACATCAAAGTTTGACGAGGCTCGCCTACAACATCAAAGTTTGACGAGGCTCGCCTACAACATCAAAGTTTGACGAGGCTCGCCTACAACATCAAAGTTTGTGAGGCTCGCCCACAACATTAAAGTTTGTGAGGCTCGCCCACAACATTAAAGTTTGACGAGGCTCGCCTACAACATCAAAGTTTGACGAGGCTCGCCTACAACATCAAAGTTTGTGAGGCTCGCCCACAACATCAAAGTTTGACGAGGCTCGCCTACAACATCAAAGTTTGGCGAGGCTCGCCTACAACATCAAAGTTTGGCGAGGCTCGCCCACAACATTAAAGTTTGTGAGGCTCGCCCACAACATTAAAGTTTGACGAGGCTCGCCTACAACATCAAAGTTTGACGAGGCTCGCCCACAACATTAAAGTTTGTGAGGCTCGCCCACAACATTAAAGTTTGTGAGGCTCGCCCACAACATTAAAGTTTGTGAGGCTCGCCCACAACATTAAAGTTTGTGAGGCTCGCCCACAACATCAAAGTTTGACGAGGCTCGCCTACAACATCAAAGTTTGACGAGGCTCGCCTACAACATCAAAGTTTGACGAGGCTCGCCTACAACATCAAAGTTTGGCGAGGCTCGCCTACAACATCAAAGTTTGTGAGGCTCGCCCACAACATCAAAGTTTGTGAGGCTCGCCCACAACATCAAAGTTTGACGAGGCTCGCCCACAACATTAAAGTTTGACGAGGCTCGCCTACAACATCTAGCTTGTAGGCCATCTTGAGAAATATAGCCAGATCTGTTTGGTAACAAGAAATTGCGGTAACCATGCGGCATTGAGCGTTCGACATGACAAAATCTGAGTAACAGAACTTAGAGATGATAACTAAGATGCTCTGCAACTTTGATGGTTGTTACATCAGGAAACAAGAAGAGTTAAAATGGCTCGTCTCTGGGCTGTAAGGTTTTGCCCGCTAAGTGGTTTGTGTGCACAAGCACGTCGGGGAAGTTAAGCTTGGGTACTGGCCAAAGCCACTAAAAAACTTATAAGGCAGAGAATTACAGTTGAATGGAACAATCTACAATGACTAAGAGCTTGAAATATAAAAGAGAATCCTAGTACTCGACATGTTGAAGGTGCCCCTTTTTCTGGATGTTCCTCTCTTACTAAAGGATACTATGAATCTAATTTGGCATAAGACAAGGGTGAGATAATAATAATAAAACAAATAAACTAATCTCATATTTCAATCTGATTTTCAACCACTTACATATATAAATGAAAACTTTTAATATCTTTTAGAAGGTGTATCTACATGTAGTAATTTTCAAGAAGTACATAAGCAAATGCTAATTAAGTTATGATTTTAGAAGTAATATGCCTCAAAGATCCTACAAATTCTGCTGAAGTTTTCATATGCATGTATCAAGGGTCAAAAAGATTTGGAAGAATAACCTAAATCAATAGCAAGACCCCATTCCTATGTACAATCTTTATTCTTAATCACCTAATTCAATTGCAGGACCATTTCAGACTCCTGTGCAGATAAACACAATAAAGATTTAGGCAACAGCTATAAAGAGGTGGAAAAAAATACAAATAAGAGAGATGAAGAGAAAGAGAGGTACTTGGCTGTCATTTGAGAGGCCATCCATCAGCAACGTGCAGCTGCACTTATCAACACCCTCCCTCAAAGTTCCAAACCAACCAAGCCTTCCCCTTTTTCTTGCATAAACTCCAACTCCACTGTTATCCCATATCACATCAACATTCTTAAATTCGCCAGATGACTGCCTGTAAACATGCCAGAATCGAGCATCGAATCCTTCTCTCAGCTTCCATTCATCCGACCACAATGAACCAACAACTTCATGGCCATCGAATCCTTTTCTAAGCTTCCACTCATTCGAATGCCCCAACAGACCAATGACTTCATGGACGTCGAATCCTCCTCTCAAATTCCATTCATTCGACTGGCACAACTGACAGACAACTTCATGGCCGTTGAATCCTTCTCTCAGCTTCCATTCAATCGTCTGCCAAGACAAACCAACAACTTCATGGTCGTCAAATCATTCTCTGAGCTTCCATTCATTCGACCACCACAACAGAAGGACAATTTTATGGTTGTCGAATCCTTCTCTCAGCTTCCATTCTTATGACTGCGGCAACAGGCCAACAACTTCATAGCCATCGAGTCCTTCTCTCAACTTCCATTCATCGGACCGTCAAAACGAATTGATGACTCCATGACCGTCAAATCCTTCTCTCAGTGCCCATTCATCCAACCGCTACAACAGACCGACAACTTCACGATCGTTGAATCCTTCTCTCGACTTCCATTCATCCGACCACCACAACAAAACGATTCATCCTCCTCCATCATTCGTCTTTTTGGCATTGACGTTACCCACAAGAATACCAACAGCTACACCAACTGCAGAAGCAATATCAACACCAACAAAATCTCACCTAGAGAATCTACCATCCCCACCAAAGTCGTCGTAGTGGACCCCATCCACAGCTTAGAGTGCCACTACCGCCTCCGCAGCTGCCCAACCTCCCAAGCCCTCGAAGGTCACCAGAACGCCCACAATAAGCGGGTCCCTCTCCAGAGGTTGATCACTACAATGTCCTCACACCAAGGTTTTAAATATCGGTTTTCGGGGATTTATCAGATGGTAAAAATTCATATCGGATAGCGTATATCGGGGATATATCAGGGATAAGTAGTATTTATCAGAGTGACATTACCGGATGGTGATATACATAATATAATATTCTAAAATGTAATCTAACTATACTTAATGAAATGTAAACATACCAAAATGGAAATAACTATGTTTATCATCACCAACCAATGGTAGAAACTCGAGTAGAGTCGGGTTTAAAGTGCATTGAATAGGTGCTCATTGCCCGAAATCAAAACTCAAACCAAAGACCAATAATTTCGATTTTTGGGCCGACAATATCGGTCGATAACTCACTTTATCGCCGCATTATCGACGATAAATATCCAAAAACGTTAACCGATTTAGAATCGAACTTATCATAGCGGAAGGCCCCCAAAACCGATAAATCGCCGATAATATTGGTTTATCGGCCGATATTTAAAACATTGCCTCAGACGGGTCTCTGAGTAGCGAGGTTGCACATGTGACAGAAAATGTGAGTTTGGATCTTTACCTGTGAACCATTGAGGATAGACTTGATCGACGCTTGCTAATAGAATTATGCCTTCGTCATTCTTGTTATGTTATCTTGAGATTTGTGTCTCATGTTATTTGTGATTATATCATGACGGGAAATGTGAGTTTAGATCTTTACCTGTGAACTGTAGAGAGCTCGATCCACACTTGCTAATAGAACTCTGCCTTTGTCACTATGGATATTATTATTTCCCTTGTGATTTATATCTCATGATATTTTTTTTATAACAATGTTGTTCTTTTCCCAAGCAATTAACTGGCTAACTAAGATAACTACCAGTTACGAGTTTCAAATTTTAAGTTGTCAATAAGAACATATCGTACTTTCTTCAGGGATATAAATGTATATATATTAATCATAGACTCATAGAACTGCACCTCTTTTATTGGTAGTCAGATGTAAGCAGGAACGGTTATTGAATTCCTGAGGTTGACAGACGTCAGCATGCATCATAAATTCACGTTTGTCAAGTATTTGTTGGTAGACATCACACCTTTGGATACAATGAAGCACAACAAAGAATTAGCAACCTACTATACTAAGGGGAAAAATTAGGTTCAATAAAGACCAAAGATCATATTGGTAAAATATCAGCCATACAAGCAACTAGCTTAATTTTTTGCAACATGGCAGAGTATGCATAATAAAAATATTTGATTATTCAACATATGATGGTACTACAATAGTGATATGAATCTGATGTACCCCAGACTTACATATATATTATCAAATCCAATTTTTTATTTACATACTTGCTCAGTAAGGCCCAAGCCCAGCACAAAATACTTATATACAGAAACCATGTCATAAGAAGCATCCATGAAGAGGTAGCACATTGACACAAGCAATTTGATTCTATCATTTAAGTTTTGGTTTAATAAACTTCACAAATACCATTTTGTGGGAGGGAGAACCCAATAATCATTTTTCCCCCATTTCCTTTTCCTTATGAAATCAGTGGGAAGTAACTCATAATACTTGAGGTCAGAAATATGCACCTTTTCATACTTGAAATGAACAATACTTCTGGAGATATTAAGTGCCTGAAAGCCAAAACAGCACGCTCCAAAATTTAATGCCGCCCATGTGATATTACAACCCAATATAACTTAATGAACATCCACCATGTGTCATAGCAGTTTTGTTGACAGATGATGTGAAGTAGATGTGGCAGTGCATATTCATATATTTTCACTTTTTACCAAGTCTTCAACATCGTTCAGCCCCTCAATCAGCGATATATATGTACTATCATCTGGGGTGATACCGTTGCCGACCATTTCTTTAAGCAGTTCCTCTGCACGAGTTCCCTCTCCATGTTTACATAATCCTTGAATAAGGGCATTGTAACTTAGAATCGTGGGGTTGAAACCCTTGCTCAACATCTCATCTCTAACCATAAAAGCATCCTTCAGCTCACCTTTCCGGCTATGACCACTAATGAGAGTATTATAACTGATAAGATCTGGCTTTATCCCGCACTTTTCCATCTCATCAAGAAGACCACGAGCCTCCTGAACTTTTCCTAACAAACAAAACCCTCTCATGAGTATATTATAAGTAACCTCATCAGGAACAACCTTCCTAGTTTTCATCTCCTTCAAAGACCAAATGCTCGCTCCATATCACCACTACCACAATATCCATCAATCAAAGCATTAAACATCACAAGGTCAGGCGATAATCCCTTCTGAATTGCCTCTCCAAACATCCTATCCGCATCAAGAACTCTACCCTTCTTCAAAAGTACACAAATCAACGAAGTATAAGTAACCCGGGTAGGTTTCACTCCTCTCATTGACATTTCCTCAAACATCTCAAATGCTTTCTTCACATTTCCTTCCTTCGAATACCCATTGATCAAAATATTATAGGTGACCTCATCAGGCACCAAACCCTTCCCCTCCATCTCCTTCACCAACTCCTTCACCATCTCATGCCTCCCCTCCATAAACATGGCATGAATCAACACATTATACGTAGAAATAGTCAGCTCAACCCCCCTCATCACCATCTCATCCCTATACCCAACCGCCGTCCCCAAATCCCCTTTGTTACAATACCCATCAATCAAAGCATTGTAAATCAAAACACCCGGCGCCAAGCCCGCATCCACCATCTCCCCCAAAACCCGAGAAGCATCACCAACTCTCCCCTCTTTACACATTCCCGAGATTATCGACCCATAAGTGTACTCATCGGGCGCAATCCCCTTCCCCCTCATCAAATTCACAAGCTCAGAACCCAGTTCAACCTGCCTCCTCACGCAATGCGCATGAATTACCGTGTTGTAAGTCACGGCGTTGGGTTTGACACCAGATTCCTCCATGAAACGGATGAAAGATTTGGAAAGGAGCTTACCTTGCTTGCAGAGGACGTTGATCATGATGTTGAAGGTGTGGACGGTGGATCGGATCCGGGAGCGGAACATCTCGGCGTAGACGATCCAGGCCTTGTCGAGCTGCTTGAGCTTGACGAAGGATTTGGGATCTGACCATGAGGCGGAAGAGGTCTAGGGCTCGGTTAGAGTTTTGGGAGGAGATTAGGGTTTTGAGGAGGTTGTTGGCGGCGGAGGGGAGATCGGAGGGCGGGGATTTGAGGGTGGAGGCGATGAGGGAGGTGAGCTGGTCGATGGCGGTGTCGGCGGTCGGCGGAGGAGGAGGCGGCGCGAGGCGGCGGAGGCCGCGGCGGGGGAGGAGACGGTAGGACGCCATTGATGGAGGAGGGCGAGGTTTTAAGATTAGGGTTTCAGGAGTGGCGATGTTTTGGAGTGTTGGGAGTCAGTTAATTACCGCTCTTTATTGACATTTTCATGAAAAGGCAGTTTTACATTTTCTTTCTAATACTAAAAAGATTAACCTTTTTACATCGTGTACAAATCTTCAATAATTCCATATTAACCCCTCACATCTTCAACAATTGGTCATTGGTCTCTTAAATCCTAAGGGCTCTTGCAATTTGATCCCTTAATAACCAAAATACCCCTTATTTATGATTTCTCACTTAAAAAACTATCTTGTTTAAAGAAAGGGTCATTTGCGCATTGGTACTCTAAAGGTTACACCCTTTTGACTTTAATAACCTAAAGGTTTTGACACTTTAACACCCTAAAGTCTTTTGACACCTTGATACCCTAAAGTTTACACCCTTTTTTAACTTTAATACCTTGAAGTTTTTTCTGATATTTTATGATAAAGTTTATACCTTTTTAACTTTGATACCCTAAAGTTTTTGTTGACACTTTTAACTTTGATACCCTAAAGTTTTGTTGACACTTTGATACCCCAAACTTTAGGGTATCAAAGTTAAAAATATAAACTTTAAGGTACCAAAGTTAAAATTGTGAAATCTTTGGGGTATGAAAGTTAAAAATATAACTTAGGATATCAAAGTGTCAAAAAGAAGATTGAGGTATCAAAGTCAAAAGGTGTAAACTTTAGGGAAGCAAAGTGTCAAAAAACTTTAGGTTAATAAAGTTTAAAAGCTGTAAACTTAAGAGTGCCAAATTGTAATAACCCTTAAAAAAAACATCACTCGAGGGTATTTTATTATTTGAGGGACTAATGGGCAATTTCATAAATTTGAGTGACGAATATAGAATTGTTGAAAAGTAAGGGACTAATATCTAAATAACCCATCCCATTATTGTGTTCTTGTCAGGAACCCAACATAAAAAATCCATTTAATAAGGATAAGCCAAAGAGCCAATGGATGACACCGCCCCTCGTTTCCTTTGTTTCTATCCGCAGTCTTTATCAATCAATTTTAAAAAATCCAAAGTTTGAATCTTGATCTGCTCTCTGACCCCCTCACTCTCATCTCAACCCAAAACAACCCCAAATCAATCCCAAAAAATCTCTCTTCATCATCCCTCAGCCATGATCCTCTATCTCCACCCACCTTCAGTCACCACTACAAGCTCAATCTCAACTTCTCACTACACTAATGGCAACAATCTCAAAGCCCTATTCCTCCCTTCATCATTTCTCCCCTCATCATTTCTCCCCATTTCGTCCATCAAATTGACCCATTTGAGATCAGTGAGCAATGGGAGGAGATTTGGGTTGAGCCCATGTTGCTCTTTGTTGGAGGCCCCCGTGCTTTGGGCCGGGAGACTCTGCGTCTTCTATGCTCTACTTAAGGCTGGGCTTGCTGGCTCTCCATCAAATCCTATCTTCTCTTCTGGTTTGATATCTCTCTCTCTCTCTCTCTCTCTCTCTCTCTCTCTCTCTCTCTCTCCAATTTTTTTTAATTTATTTGTGGGTTTTTTTTTGGTGGTAGAGTTGGGAGCTGATGGTGATGATTTGGGGTTTTCTAAGTGGTTTGAGAGCTTCCAAGGGGCTTCAGGTATTTACCTTGATTTGGGTTTTGATCATAATATAGTAGCTTATTTTAGCTGATTTTTCATAGAATTATTTAGGGATATTGGAAATACAAGTTACTTTATGTTGCTTAACTTCTGATTCTATCTTGTTCCTATTGAAAATGATCGGGAAACTCATGTGGATTGTTGAAGCAAAGAGAACAGCATTGCTTAGTTTTTGACATTCGCTCACATTACTATGTCTTTTTACATGCCTAAGTCCGATGAATTTGATTCCAAAGATCTTTAATGGATTTGTAGTTGTGAATCATGTTGTGACCTTTTTTAGCCGTTGTGTTCTCTATCGAAGAAATTTGCCGCAATTGGATTATGCATTAACTTTCTGTTGTACATGATTGTGCTTAAAGAGTAGAAAGCAACTCGCAAGCTAAGTTCAAATTTTATTTTCATGACTAGTTCAAGAAAGATAATTGTTCCTCAGATAGCGATGTCTACTTGAAGAAAGATCCTTAGATAAGGATTGGAAAAGCTAGGAGCCTAGGAGAAATAAAATAGGATAGCATTTCTCTTTGAAGCAGTTTCATTAGCTCAAAGGAGGATTTATATGGAAAATTCAACGTTAACTTCCATCAGGACAGCATTTTATAGCTTGAGAGATTTTCTTTTGCAGTAATCAAGTTTGGAAAACTTAGAAGTTTGTTGTGAAACATGGTAAGCAGGTGAGAAAGAAGCCAATGATAGAAGGAAATTAGTGAAGAACTGGCATCCCACAACAAAAGGTACACTTAAGCGGAGTTATAGAGTGCCTTCAAAAGCTCAGGGGCGAAAACTTCTTAAAGCCATTGCTGCTTTGCTCTCTGATGATGATCATTTCGTGGATGTTACTTCTCATAAGGTAATTGGATGTTGAGTTTTTTAAATTACTTGATGTTGTTGCATGTCCGTTGAGTAGCTTTGACATGTTTTGCCCCTTTTTTTCACTTTAAAGTTATCTTACACATTTTGATATAGGTGCGAGCATTTACATTAGCTAGCCTTTCCATTCATATGCATACTCCCGCTTCCGGTCATTTACACTGAGCGGCATCATGATATGTGTCCTTTGTAAATTATGACATTTTAGATGATCAAAGCTAGGATAAACAATGAATCATAAAAGGTAGCTATGCGTCAAGAGTTCAAAACAGGGTTGTTTATTGGTAATAATCAACTTTGTTAATGGTTTCAGAATCAAAGCATGCGAAATTTGTTATCGATTTTGCTTTTACTTTAAAGTTTAAACCATCATCGAGTCCAAGAAGGAACTCAAAATCTTAGCAGATAATGATATCAGAATATATGGGCATTTCTTTGGCAATCAACAACAAAGTAAAGCATTCATCTAATGTGCTAATGGTCATCTCTTCAATCAATTAAACCACTATCTCATTCGTCTTAGTTGCTTCTATTGAAGTTTGGTAATGCCTACCTCTAGCCCTCATTACTCCATTAATCCCTATCATTTTTACTGACTGGTGCAGCTATCAGTCTCTGTTGAATATGCCTAAACCATCTCAAGCTATTCTCTCTCGTTCTATGTTCAGTAGGAGCAAATTAAAACCATCTTATTTTAGCAGCCACGTTATACAAAACATAACTCATGAGGAAACAAATTTATTCTATTTCAGATAATTACTCATGCAATTTTTCAGCAATAATTCATCCTTGGTTGCGCTTGTTTGGAGGCCTACTCATTAGAATTTAGGCAAATTGCAATTTCGAATAATTTATACTGACCTAATGTCTAAATTTCGTGCAAACTACAGTACCACATATCATACTTTCGGTTTCATCCCCATATGCTTGCATTCATTTTTTTTTTCTTGTAACTGAAATCTCTCTGGTCGTTAGGGTTGTCAAATACGGAGGCAAAGTGCTCATGGAGAGAGTGTATGCTGCAACAATGTGCGAGCTCTCTTTGATGAGCTCCCAACTCCACACTTGGTCGTCGAGATAACTGCTTTCCCTGCTGGACCTCTCTCAGAGAAGGACTACCTGAAGGCGGAAAAGCTTGAGAGGGTGCTCAGATCTGGATCTTCAATCTGAACCTTATTTTCTTTGCATATTTTCCTTTGTATGTATACCTTTTGTTGCATGTATATATAGTGAACAGGAGCTAGTAATCATCTTCAATGACTATTTAACTGTTTAGACTTATGAATTCTTCAAGATCAATTACTTCTGTTTTATGTGATTTCGTGTTGAGTTAACTTCAACAAAAAACAAAAAACAAAACCGTGGTTGGGTTAACTCCTACCTCTACATCTGCAATCACCAAGCTATGCATCTCTTTGATATTTTCAAACTTTTGTGAAGCTCAACTTTGGGTTTGAGTTCTTTTCTAATCATTAGAGAAGAAGAACTCAAGCGGGTTTTGATTTTTTTTTTTTAAATGTGTACCGGGTTTTAAGCCATTAAGATATGGGTCGGGGATAATAGAGGGATAGATTAGTCACTTTGCCTCGAATCATTAGATTTAATGAAATATTTCGCTTAAATCTAACGTGATTAAACTTGAAGGGCCATTTTGCAAGATCCTATAGGATTTAAGGGACTAATATGCAATTTCTAAGAATTGAGGGACTGATATGCCATTATTGAAGGGACTACTATAAAAAAAAAAACTATTTCTTTCCATGTACAATGAAGCATATCATACAATGATTGTTTAGTTGAAATTTGAAATACACAAAAGAAGCGAGAGCACATCAACTACTTTTCATATAAAAGCAAAACCTCTAAAAGATCAGAAGCCTACAAGAATGCTACAAGATCAAAAATAAATCTCTCGCACTCTTCGCGGTTATTTCAAAAATTGGTCTTGTGTGACTCTGATGAATTCAAATTTAAATTCTCCCGTGCTTTGCACGGGCTGCATACTAGTTATCCTGCATTAACTATGAAAAGTAATCCAATTCAACCAGGTCTGGCTCTCATAGTAGTTTTCACGAATTCAAATGAGAACCTCAGTAACACCAAGTTTCGACAAGTATAATGGATAAAACTATACAAATGAAGTGCATAAAATTGGTTTCAACTTCAAAAAATTCTTCAGAAAGAAGAAGTTTTTATTATTATTTTATGCTAAATGCTTGAAATCTCACATGGGGCAGTGAAGTTACTTCACTGCCCCCACTGTTTTAAAGCAACATGTGGCTCAGAACCTCCCGCACCGTGCGGGAGGTTCTGATAGGAAGCCTACTCCGTGAAATCTGGTGATGACAAAAGTAAAGGGGGGAGAATCCTAATGCATAATGTAACGTGATCAATTAATGGTACAATGAGGTCAGAAGTAAGCTTAGAGCCTGTTTGGTTCAAAAAATTTGGGTGGAAAACATATGGAAAACTACTGACACAGTTTTTTTGTGTCAGAATAGACCAAAATAGATTCCTATTCTTCAGTTTGGTTCACAAGAAAACAATTGGAAATTTTATTCAGGAATATCAGAAAACGTCATCTTTAGTGGAAAAACCAATTCAGAGTTTTAAAGGCAGAATTGCTAGGAAAATGCGTTAAAAATATTTAAAAAATGGGTTGATGGGAAACAAAGCACCAATATGTCTTTTCTTAATGTGTTCATTTCCCGATTTCAAATTTTGAACCAAAATATGGATTTGTGATGAGGTAGATTTTCTCTTTCATTTTGATGTGTGAAACAAAAAAAAAAACCTTTTCCCAAGAAATGCATGAAAAACTCAAAAAATGCTTTTTTTTCATTGGAATCCTATTCCTATATTACTTGAAAATGAACCAAACAGGCCCTTGACACTAATTTTTGAATATGATGCTTTTAAGGGTTGTAAGAAGCCAAGGTTGTACCAAACTATTGAGTGTCACTTATCTAAGTGTTAATGTTTAGAATGAATTGTAATTATCCATTGAATAACAGACGGTTGTTGAAGGACTTTTACCTGGAAATATCAAAATAACTGTTTGGGGGTGGGCATGGGCCGGGCTAGCCCTAACCCATGAATCAGCCCACCTATTTTTGGTCCAGGCCGGTTCAGACCCGAGCCCGGTAGGGCCTCGGTGGGCAAGGCCAAGGACTTTGTCTCTAAGTCTAGATCTAGATTCAGCCGGGGCCACGACCTGCATGAGGCCGGGCTAGGTCTGACCCAGCTCACGGCGGTTCGGGTCGCGGGTCGGCTAGTACTCTTTTTTCTATTTAATTCTTTTCTTTTCAATTTTTTTTTCTTTTCAAACTTTTTGCTAAATAAGTATGTATAGTTTAAAGAATTTATCTTTCTGAAAAGTTTGAACCCAATAAATTTACAATTGGTGATTGAATTATCTCAAAGGATAAAAGATTCACAATAATTTGAGTGTTTTCAGTAAATCAAAATGGCTATAAATATTTCATCAAAATACTGAATAGAGCTTAGAAAATCTCTATTACTACTAAAATTACAACTTAAACACCTAAAGGTTGCAATTTTCAATTGAGTTGCAATTCTGATGATATTTTCAACTGCAACGAAGACATTATCGATATCGAAACTAGCACATTGGTTAAGTTTCACATTGCGCCTATACTACGTTAAGGGTGGATGGCTTAGAATTCCTGAGCGGGCGAGATTTGTTGAAGTTGTTCGAATCAATTTATGCGTAGAAAGAGAATGAGATGCCTCAGGAAAGAGTTGAATGGTATAGGATAAATTTGAGAAGTAGAGAATTCAGCTATTTCCTTCTTTGAGTTAAAGGAGAATGGAAACACTTGTATAAAAGAATTCAAGACATCGGATTAATAAAAGAATTGAAGAGACCGGACAGAAGAGGAGTTTGGTTGTTGTCTCTTAAACCTGTGACTATGTCATCAAACGCGCTCCTATATTTGTCACATCAGTCGAGAAATGAACTATTATTTGAACGTGATATGTTGTAATCTCTTTGACATCTTTGTGTATTATGGAGAAAATTAATAACAGTTAAAGAAAATAATTTGGTGCAAGTTACCACTTTCCACTTAACTTCGTTAAAATTCTTTATGCATATATATATTTTTGATTTAACACTCATTATGCATATACAAAGTTTACTTTATAATTTAGGGTTTTTTTCCGATATTAGTTTCTCAAATCTTTTATTATTTTGGAATTATCCTTCAAATCCTGAAAATTCTATTAAGTCCATCGATTCTTATAAGTTGTTTCAAATTAATTCCTGAAGTCAAGAATGGCAGTAGCAAAATATAAAACTTGATGGACCTAATAGCAATCAGTGATTTTAGGAACTAATTTCAGAATATTAAAGATTTAAGCGAGTAATATAAAAACAAACTATATAATTTATGATTGAGATCCAAACTTCAAAACCGACTATTTTCAATGTACTGAAAAGAGAAAATCGAAATTTTACAGGGAGCTGATATATAAAACTGATAAATAAATAAAGGCTAAATTGGTTCCTGTACCAATTGTAATTGGGCCGCAATGATCTGAGCCCAACCCATTTCTAGCAATGATAGACAACAACAAATGTGGTCAGGGTGTTTTATGCAAAAACGTTGAGGACAACAAGAAATATGATCAAAATTAGGGTTCAGCACCTCTCCTCCAGAAAAAAACCTCCGCCGCTCTCCAGCCTCCGCCCGTCATCCCGTCACCACCTTGAATGTTTCAATCCGAGAAAAGGAAGATGAAGAAGATGAAGAAGCGAAAGAACAGGCCAAATCCAGAAGAAGAGGAAGATGAAGAGGTCGCGGCGGTAAACGACGAAGAAATTGGGGGCCAAAGTGAAAACTTTGAAGAAAGAGAAGAGGAAGAGGCCCCAAAAGCTAAGAAGAAGAAGAAGAAGGTAAAGAAGAAGACTGAGGGTGAGATTGATGAGGAAGCTGGGGGTGAAAGTGCAAAAGAGGAAGAAAAAGAAATGGAGGAAAAAGAAGCTGCGAAAACTAACAAGGGGGGGTCGAGCATAATTACATCGGAGCCCTTTGCCAAACTACCCCTCTCGAAAGAGACGACGATGGCTGTTAACGAGATGGGATTTCAGAATATGACGCAGGTGAAATAACTTCTCTTTCTTTTTCGGTAGATTTTGGGTTTAATTAGGGTTTAGGGCTTACGGTTTTTGAAATTATTGATTAAAGTCTGAATCTTTACTGGTATTTTGAGAAGTTTCAGTTTGGTCGAGTTCGCTGAATGTATAATGCATTTTATGATTACAACATGAAGCTCGACTCTTTTTGTGGAAGTTGCAATGTTTGTGATTATTGCATAAAAACCAAGTCTTTGTTAAACAATTGGTTAGTGTTGAGTGGGCTCAAGGATTTTGAGATTATCTCTTTGTTACAGCATTTGAAGTTTTAACTGTAATGGTTGTGAGGGCTGTACTTTAAATGCAAGTTGGCATTAGGTACATTTCGGTTAGTTTTTGTTGTGATTTCCTTTTGGCTTCTGTTGCTTTTGGCTTCTCTTTAGTCTAAATTTTTGTCTCATCACTAAGAAGTTTGTTTAAGCTCAGACAATTAGTTTCGTGCTTTATGTTTGCAGATTCAAGCTAGAGCTATTCCACATTTACTGCAAGGCAAGGATGTAATGGGAGCTGCGCAAACGGGTTCCGGAAAGACTCTTGCTTTCTTGATACCGGCAGTGGAATTATTGCACCACCTCAAGTTTACCCATTGGAATGGAACTGGAGTCATCATCATTTGCCCAACTAGAGAACTTGCTATTCAAGTAAGTATCTTATGGACTCAAATTTGAAATATATGCTCTAATTATTATTATGTATTGCTCTTAATCTTCTAAAGATGAAAGTAGTTCCCTTTGCCAATTTCCATCATCTACACAGACACAGTTGTGACTGTGTAGTTGTAAAGTCTTGGGTTGAATTCTAAGTTAAGGACCTTGTCCAAGAAAACAATAAAGAACTTCAAAAACATGGGTGAGTAAATTTTTTTTGGTAATAATAGCAAAACTCTAGTTAGAGGGTTCACATTTAAAACTTTTCCTGCTCAAGCATGAAGTGTGAACCAAGTTGGATGATGCAATAAAATGGATGGAAACAGTGAATTTAGTATCCATATGTTTCTTTATCACATGTTCTTGTCAAATTTAGACTTGAGACTTATTTTTTTTGTTTAGTTTATCTTTTAAAGAAGTGTTAATTGTCCTGTTACATTCAAAATTGAAAAGGACATGTCAAATTTAGATGGTAACCCTATTCATTCTGTTGGATGACATGGCATTCACAATCGAGTTCAGATCCTCAATTGGAATTGCAAACCCCAGGTGGGGTTTGTGTTATAGTAGTTAAACTTGGAACACTAATTTATGTTTGGCTATGCAGACACATAGAGTGGCAAAGGACCTTCTGAAATACCATTCACAGACTCTTGGGTATGTGATTGGTGGTGCGGCCCGAAGAGGAGAAGCAGAGCACCTTGCAAAGGGAGTAAATGTATTAGTAGCTACCCCTGGTAGATTGCTTGATCACATTCAAAATACCAAAGGATTCATCTTCAAAAATTTGATGGTAAAGATGCATTCTTCTTTGGTTCTTTCTGAAATTTATTTAGTCTAACATTGTTGAGTTGCGCTTCCTTCTTGTTTCATTATAAGCTTTCCAATTGTCATATTAACCACTGAGTATGGATGTAAATTTGTACTTTGTAATGTTGAGACTGCATTTTTTAATGTATGAATGATACAGGTTTTACAATTATGTTTAAATAAGTGTTTTGATTTGAAAATACAAAACCCTTTCCAGGTAACCATAAATTGTTTTGATTTAAAAGTCCAAAATCCTTTTGTGGTAGCCATCAGAAACTGACATATGTCCATGTCAAAATATGTCCATGTCAAAAGATAGAAGAACAATTTTTGGCCACAAAATTTTGATTCAGAACATAAGAGCATTTAGAGTAAAATTATACGGTGAAATGGAATCATAGAGTGTAAACCTGAAGAGGAGTATAAAGGAGTATACACATTTGTGTTCTTAAAGAATTCATTTATTTTGGAAGTTAAAATAAGTATGACTTGTCTTACAATGTCATATTTAATGTGCTCTCCACTTTTGTGTCCTAACCTATGTAAGTTTTGTATTAAATTGGTGTCACTTTCATTAAGTTTTGTTACTTTCCGTGTGTGATTTCTGCTGTAGTCACTGGTTAAGCTGTTAGTGTAGGCATACTTTAAAATTTTGGACCATATCCACCTGCCATAGTTGCAATAACATAGACTTTTGTCATTGCTTCACTATCTCACGTGGTAACTTGTTAGCTTGTTAAGAATGTATATGACTTGGAATGCCTTTTGTTTTTAACTTTGCAACTTTCCCATGTGTAGTGTCTTATAATTGATGAAGCTGATCGAATACTAGAGGCGAACTTTGAAGAAGATATGAAGCAAATATTCAAACGTCTGCCTCAGGTATGCCAACTATTTTTTGATCACTTATAGCTTCTTTCTTTTCTCATTTTTCTGCCTGAAGCCAATGAACACTAACAGCAGGAAGAAAACTAAAAAGTTATGTGAAGGTTTACAGAAAAAATTAATGAACTAGCTAAATAACTGTGGTTATTGCCAAAAAAACTCAGGTTCTGTTTGTAAGAGCCTTTAATTATTCTTAAATTTTGTTAAAAGACTAAATCACCAGCCAGATCCCCTGCAGTTGCTATCTGGTTGCATGCTAACATTGGTTTGCCCAACTGCAAAGCTATCAAGTTTAATTTTACTTTTTATGAACTTGCTTTTTGTAAGTATTCACTTTCTACAATTTTCAAGACTTCTAAAGTAGTTGGTAGAAAGTGATTCTTTCAACAAACAACCTGTAATTTAGATAGAAATTTAAGGTGTTTCATCATCTCTTTTATCACATCATGCATTTTTCATTCTTCCCCCTTATGAGCTGTTACTCTTATCTGTGGTTCATTGACTTGTCATAATCTCTGTTACCTGGGTACTTCTAATCTGAAGCCGTACCTGTAACGGACACATACCCGTACCTGTACCAAACTCCTTGGTCGCTCCTTGCACATATGCATACATTTATTCGGGCATGTACTCAATTATACAATACATATTTGAATTTAAAACACTTGTCATACATTTTTTGGGCATGGATCCTACACTTCGCATCTACTTCTTGAAACTCGTTTTATCATAGGTGATTTTGAAGGGTCGTGTGGATGTCTAGTTCAAAAACTAATAATTTTCCAATTTATAATCCACATGATAAAAGAAGCACAAAATTGTTGTATGAATTTTAATTATCATCATTGTTCTCATATAAATTATTAATTCCAATATATAATATATGTATATATATAAATATTTATATAGCTGTGTCGCCATGCCCTACCTTTTACAAATTTGCCATGTGCCGCACCCATACTGGTACCCACACCCATACCTGTACCTGTACCCATGCAACATTGGTCATAATCGAAGACTTCCAAATCTGTTGATGTTAAGTGTAATTTTGAGGTCCTATTATGAACACTTTGGTTGTTTCAATTAAATAAAATTATTCAGTTCATACCATGTGCTTATTTTATGTTTTATTGTGCAGGAACGGCAGACAGCGCTCTTTTCTGCTACTCAGACGAAGGAGGTTCATGACTTGTAATCTGTCCACATCAGTTATTCTTATTGTATATTCTTTTTTTTACTAATAATAATTCATTACACAGGTTGAGGAGTTTGCTAAGTTGTCATTTAAGAAAACCCCAATATATATTGGTGTTGACGATGACAGGTCTAAGGTAACTTCATTTTCCCCTCTATATCCAACATATTCTTTCTGGTGTCATAAAGAGGTGACATATTGGATATTGCAGGTAACTGTTGCAGGCTTGCAGCAAGGCTATTGTATTGTTCCTAGCAATAAAAGATTTCTGGTGTTATATGCTTTTCTGAAGAGAAATTTGACGAAAAAGGTCATGGTTTTCTTTTCCTCGTGCAAATCAGTCCAATACCACTCGGAGCTTTTCAAATACATTGATCTTGATTGCTATGATATCCATGGGCAACAAAAACAGCAGAAACGAACTACCACCTTTTTTGACTTTTGCAAGGCAGAGAAGGGCATCCTATTGTGTACTAATGTTGCTGCTCGTGGACTTGATATTCCTGCTGTGGTTAGTATCAAAGGCGTTTGATAGTTACCATTTCCATATTTGAATTGGGTAACTGATTTTACCTTTTTTCCTCTCTAGGACTTGATCATTCAGTATGATCCTCCCGACGAACCAAAGGTAGAAATTACTATCTTGTCCTTTCTCGTTAACTTTTGTTCTAAACGCCAGTTTCTCAATGTGAATCTTTTGCTCTTTCAGGAATATATCCATAGAGTAGGTAGAACTGCTCGTGGAGAAGGTGGCAAAGGAAATGCTTTATTGTTTCTGTTGCCTGAAGAGTTGAAGTTTCTAGTCTATCTCAAGGTAGATTACTCCCCGATAAATGATTTTTTAACATCTATTATGTGTCCGTACATATCTAATTTTGTTTGCAACTATTAGGCTGCCAAGGTGCCTGTGAAAGAATATGAGTTTGACGAAAAGAAGGTGCCAAATTTGCAATCATCTCTGGTAATCTTTCATGACAATCCTAAAATTTGATGTTGCTTGGTGCTGATTTCTCAGGGGTTAATAACTTAGTGTATTAATCTTGCAGGAGCAACTTGTGGGACAGAACTACTATCTTAACAAGTCAGCTAAGGAGGCATATCGGTCGTATATATTAGCGTATGATTCACATTCAATGAAGGACATATTCAATGCCCATCGCCTCAATATGAAGGTAATGTTCACTTTAACTTGGTAATTTAATGTGGTATTCTGCTGGTTGCTGCGTCTTGAGATTTTCCTTTTACGAAATTTAAAGGGTGAAGCCTTTGATTTAGAGAAATGTGGGTTATGTTGCAGGATGTAGCAGCATCCTTCTGTTTCACCTCACCTCCAAAAGTAAACCTTGGAATTGAAAGCCGTGCATCAAAGTCCAGGAAGAATTCGTACAATAGCAGCAGAGGAAACCGTCATGGTATTAGCCCAAGCAATCCTTATGGGAGACAACAAAGGACTTAGCTAGATGGTCACGCATTTAGCAAGCAAGCTTGATAAAGCAAGAGAAATATCTACAAGAAAATTTCTGTTTCCCATGAGGTTCTGGAGAAGACATACTTCAGGATTGCTAATCTTCTGTAGAGCACTGAAGCATTCCCTGTTTGAAATGATTATTCTATTTATATAGATGTAATCATCAATTTTGACCTTAATTTGTCTTAAATTAGACGTTTTGAGTATGCATGAGAAGTATGAAGGAGAGACATATACTATCCGGTGTAAGACTGAGAATTTTTGGGAAGAAAGTGTCTTCTGATTGTGGAAATAATGTTCATGAACAATTTCACCTTTTCGTTCCATCATGTTGTGCATGTAGACTGCGTCTTACAAGTCATGTTTGGCTATATGGATTCTTTATAACATGCTCAAAATTTTGCACTTTAACTCAGTACTTTTCTATGGTGAGGCTATGGTCTTTGTTAAGGATTTAAGACTTATGACCACAAAGTTAATGAAAGTTTTAAAAAAGAATATGTAAGTTTTCTTGGTTACGTGAATAAGTTCATGATTTTTAGAGTTAATCTAAAGCTCATACTTAGTTTTTTAGACTTTCTTAAATCTTGATAAAGCCAAATTTGGTAGCATGTTCTAGACTACAAAAGAAAAGGAGGACAAGTTCGTCATTTTGAACGATATAGTTAGTTGGTGCTCAGTAACTTATGCCCACGTGACAAAATATTTTCACTCTTTTGCCGCTTTCTATTTTCCATTTTTTTTTCTTGCAAACAATTTATTCGGCTAAACTATCAAATTGATATTTTTATTCGACCCTGTTTGCCAGTTTGGTATATTTAAAAACGCCGGCAACAACAAGATATTTTTTTTCGACCCTGCTTACCAATAAGACCTTTTTTTTTTTGAAATTCCGGCGGGAAAATTTGTTTTAACCCTTTACCTCCCAAAATTATTAAACTTATGCCCAAGATTATTCTCTTTTCATTATTTTTTTCGCCAACTCTTTCATCCATCCCTCTTCCCCACCACCCGACCTCCTCCTCTCCCTCTCCTGCTTTCAGTAAGGTTAGGGTTAGGGGGTTGAGGTTGGGGTTAGGATTAGGGGAGTTAGGGTTAAGGCTAGGGTTAGGGGATGAGGAAGATGAGGAAGAGGTCATGGTGGATTGCTCGGGGAAGGCGAGAGTCATGGTGGGGGTACGGGTGGTGGAAGAGGAGGAGAGGGTGGGGAAGAGGTATGGATGAAAGAGTTTGGAAAAAAATAATGAAAAGAGAATAATCTTGAACATAAGTTTAATAATTTTGGGAGGTAAGGAGTTAAAACAAATTTTCCCGCCGGAATTTCAAAAAAAAGAATCTTATTGACAAACAGTGTAGAATAAAAACACCTTGTTGTCGCCGGAGTTTTTAAATTTATTCGCAAGACAGCCCAATAAAAAACAAGAAAAAGAAAATACAAAAGACCTTCCTTTTACTGCGAGAGAGAATCTCCAAATCTTAATCATCTAGAAGGGTTTTTATTCCTAAGTTTCTTATCCCTCAGCTCAAATCTTTTCTCTTCTCTCCCTCTCATCGATCGCCGATCCAATTCTCGATCGATCGAGGAGAAGAAAGAAGTAGAATTTTCAAGGTAATTCTGATCTCTTCGAGTTTGTTTTCCAGCGATCTTTTCCCCAATTGATTACTGTCGTAGCTAGGGTCTTCTTGGATTCCAATGGGGCGCTGGGGTTTTTGAGGAGGCGATCGAGTTGCATGGGTGAGGAAGAAGAATGCCGGAGCTACGGAGTGGGGCTCGTCGGCGAGTAGGCGGCGGCCGCGCTCAGCAGAAGTCGACCGATCTCGATCAGGGTTTAGATACTCTTACGCCCCGAACGGGGGTGAGAACGAGGGCGGCGGCGGCCAAAGAGGCGGCGAGGAATCAGGGAGGGGTTTTGGTTGTGAAGGAAGAGGAGAAGAGAGGGAGAGGGGGAGGGAGAGGGGGAAGGAGAGGGAGAGGAGGTAGAAAGAATCAAGTGGCAGAGAGGAAACAGGAGGAAGAGAAGAAAGAGGAGGAGGAGGAGGAGGAGAAGAAGATGGGTGATAGTGGTGGGTTGAGTGCAAGTGGGGATGCAATGCAAGAAGAGGAAGGGAACACAGCTCCTTTCCCCGAGAAGGTACTTTCTCTTTTGTTTTTATTGAGTTGAACTCGGCTACCATACAGTGTCTAATATGTTTATATTAGCAATTCAAATCTAAAAATTTGATTCCTAAACTATCTGTATTGTTGGATGTGATGTAATAATACAAACTACTTAGAAATAAAATTTTCTAATGATTTTTTATGTCTTTAATCATGAATCAAGGGGGAAAAATTAAGCAACTTTAAGAAAATTCTGGCACTTTGATTATGAAAACATATGATATATGGGTAAAATATGTTGAAGCCCTTTGGGATTTTATTTCTAGATGGTTGATATGTACTAGATCATATCTAGCATACGGACGTTTGAGTTTTGAAGTCCAAAATGTGAATTTTGGATCGGTAGCATGCACATTTGGATGTTTTTGGGGTGGGGTGGGGTGTGGGTTTTGGGTTGGGGTGGGTGGGTGGGTTTGTATGACTATCTATTTATAAATTAAAATAAATCACAGTACAAAAGGACATCCTTGACAAGAGGGGTTATATTCCCAACTTAAGCAGGGCTAAAATCAATTGGGGTGCAAATCATTTAAGATTATATGGGTGGGTTTGGGGGCCGGGGGTGGGTGCTGAAAACTATAAACAATTAGAATGTAAATTTCAGTAAGCTAAGAACAAGCCAAATCCAAAAGAAGAGGAAGAAGAAGAAGTCGCAGCGGTAAACGATGAAGAAATTGGGTGCCAAAGTGAAAACTTTGAGGAAAGAGAAGAAGAAGAGGCCCCAAAAGCTAAGAAGAAGAATGTAAAGAAGACAAAGGATGAGATTGATGAAGAAGTTGAGGGTGATAGTGCAAAAGAGGAAGAAAAAGAAATGGAGGAAAAAGAAGCTCCGAAATCTAACAAGGGGTCGAGCATAATAACATCGGAGCCCTTTGCCAAACTACCCCTCTCGAAAGAGACGATGATGGCTATTAAGGAGATGGGATTTGAGAATATGACGCAGGTGAAATAACTTTTCTTTCTTTTTCGGTAGATTTTGAGTTTAATTAGGGTTTAGGGTTTACGGGTTTTGTAATTATTGATTAAATTTTAAATCTTTATTGGTATTTTGAGAAGTTTTCAGTTTGGTTGAGTTAGCTGAATGTACCCAAGTTAATGCATTTTATGATTACAACATGAAGTTCAACTCTTTTTGTAAACAATTAGGGTTGGAAGTAATGCACTTTTGTGATTTTTGAAAAAAAACGAACTCTTCGTCAAACAATTGGTTAGTGTTGAGTGGGCTCTAGAATTTTGCGATTATCTCTTTGTTGCGGTATTTGAAGTTTTAACTGTAATGGTTGTGAGGGCTCTACTTTATATGCAAGTTGGCATTAGATACACTAGTATGTACCCCGTGCCAAGCACGGGCTGGTACTACTATTTATTGCTTGTTAAGCTTCATGTGTACATGTTTTTATTCTTGTGTATTGTTTCTAGTATTGTTGTTAAAATTTTAGTTGTCCTTTAATTTTTTTACTTTCATAATTTCAGTATTATTCCAATTCAAATTGTTAATTTTCAATGTAATGTACTTATATTTTAATTATTGTTTTCTCTATTTTTTAAGTTCTTAATTTTATAAAAAGAAGCTATAATTACATATTTAAACAACTGTTCAGTCCAACATATTTATTTGAAGAAATTAAAGATTAATTAATGACAAATGATAAAAGCAATGTATGATTTTAGCATCATAGGTTAGAGAACGAGAATCCATAAGCACAATTATATTTTAAATCAAATATATATCTGAAATTAAAAATTGAATATTCTAAAATCATAGACAACACAAACATGTCGTGAACAACAATAAAGAATGAATTATACACAACCTAATCACTTCCAAGTAACATTATGTTACAGTTGGATTTTGAACCATACTACTCTTAAGTATGAAATTACAAAGTGCAATCACATATTTTGGTCGGATCACGGAAAGAACTAATGCTTCATAATAAGCATTAGTAAATCTAAATATTTTCACTAATTATTAGGATCAATGCAACATAACTCTCATTCTTACTTGTCGATACATATTCTTGATGGAGTATCTTGGTCTTATCACCATTATAAAATTTTATCATTCAACTGCAAAACTAATAAGGGGTTTTTATTTCTAGGCCCATTTGTTTACTCATCTTTACCTCTAAGCCTATTAAATATTGTTTGTATCCTTTAACCCAATTGTCTTTTTTTTTGCCTTTAAACCCAATCTGCAAAATATAGTACATATAACACTTGTATTTATACAAAAAGATGGTAAAAATCCCTAAATACCCTTTCAATTCCCAACTTAACCATTATCTCTCTCTCCTCTTCTTCACTATTTTCATCTCTGAGCCTTAGAATCACCCAATCCTCCCGAACCCAATCTCCCAAATCGCCGTCGCCGTCGCCGTCTCTTCCCGCCTCGTCGTGTCGCCGTCGCCTTCGCTGTCCCGAGGACTTTCCCCCCGAACCCAAGTGTAGTGTGAACCCCCAACTGCTCGCATTCGCCATCGCCGTGCGGTCGCAGTCGCCGTCGCCGTCGCCGTCGCCGTCGCCGTCGCCGTCGCCGTCGCCGTCGCCGTCGCCGTCTAATTGCCGTCTCGTGCCCATCTCGTCGTCGTTGCCGTCTCATCGCCGTCTCGTGCTCGTGTTAATTGGTAACTGCTCGCATTCTTGTCCCATAAGTAAATCTAGATTACTTGTCTTATTGAACCGAAGTTGGCTGTAGAGCATGACCCTTGCACCTGCACAGCACTTTAGGGGACAAATTCAGATCAAAATCAAACCAGCCAACTTCAAACTCATTAATTAATCTTCTTAATTTTTTCAAACTAATTTTTAATCTTATTTATTCAATGTTTTGCTTCCAAAATGAAATTAGTGGCTTCAAATCCAAAAGTAAATTAAATTAGTGGCTTGTGTTATGTTAAACCAAATAGGATGCTGTTGATTTGGCTTCAAATCTTCTTTCGGCATTGAGTAAATCCCCCACATTTCCAAGTAAAACTTTTTAGTTTTGAACAGTCAAAATCAATGCGTGAGGTGAGGAATTGGCAGAATGACATAACTTAAAGTATGTTCAAGACTTGGTAATTTTCCTGTTCATATATCATTCTAATTAATGCGAGGCTCTATAGGTGGCTAATTAATATGGCTCTGAGGTTGACTTAATTATCATATGAAATGGTTAGTATCAACAGGACTTAAGGATCAAGTTGCTATTCTATATAGGAAGAAATTTGTTCTTAACCTTCCATTTTCTTAATTATTGCATTATTTATTTGTAGCACCAAGGCGTGTTTGATCTTAATGTATCTTAATGGTAGCTCGTTTGGTAAAAGAAAAAGTATAATATTGGTATGATACTAAAGTTGGCTTATATTTTACTTTGGTTGCGAAAATCATGCACTATGGATATTGTTAGAATTCCATCCATAGTGGATACTTTGAATCTTATTTCTTCTACATTGTCGGAGGATCATCGGACGGCCCTTCAAGATACACTATTCTATGGCTATTTGGATATTCCCGATGTTCCAATGCAACCACTTCTAGTGGATTGTTTGTTGGAAGCCTTTGATGTTGGAAAAAGTAGTTTCAAAATCGGAGGAAAATTGACCTCTTTTGGTGTTGAGGATGTCAGAATTACAGGTCTTCAGATGGGAGGATCCATAGTAGACACGAGGTTCCATAGAAGCAATCGCGAGGCAATTTACAAGCTCGTGCTTTCGTATAGAACAAAGACAAAAGTTGAGGAGTTGAAGCGTAGAACTAGAAGAGGAAAGAAGCAAAGTGATGAGGGAAAGAAGAAGATTGTGTGTGCTAGAAGAAATAGGATGGATGAATTTATCATGATACCCTATTCTAGTCCTACGCTTCAAATCCTCCTCAACTTCTGCCTTTGTTCTATATGAAAGCACGAGCTTGTAAATTATCTCGCGATCGCTTCTATGGAACATCGTGTCTACTATGGCTCCTCCCATCAGAAGACTTGTAATTCTGACAACATCCTCAACACCAAAGGAGGTCCATTTTCCTCCGATTTTGAAACTACTTTTTGCAACATCAAAGGCTTCCAACAAACAATCCACTAGAAGTGGTTGCATTGGAACATCGGGAATATCCAAATAGCCATAGAATGGCGTATCTCGAAGGGCCGTTCGATGATTCTCCGACAACGTAGAAGAAATAAGGTCCCGGAAGTATCCAATATTAGATGGAATTCTAACAATATCCATAGGGCATGATTTTCTGCAACCAAAGTAAAACATAAGCCAACTTTAGTATCATATCAATATTATACTTTTTTTCCTTTACCAAATGAGCTACCATTAAGATACATTAAGATCAAACACGTCTTGGTGCTACAAACAAATAATGCAATAATTAAGAAAAATGGAAGGTTAAAAGCAAATTTCTTCCTATATAGAATAGCAACTTGATCCTTAAGTCTGTTGATACTAACCATTTTATATGATAATTAAGTCAACCTGCAGAGCCATATTAATTAGCCACCTACAGAGCCTGCATTAATTAGAATGATATATGAACAGGAAAATTACCAAGTCTTGAACATACTTTAAGTTATGTCATTCTGCCAATTCCTCACCTCACGCATTGATTTTGACTGTTCAAAACTAAAAAGTTTTACTTGGAAATGTGGGGGATTTACTCAATGCCGAAAGAAGATTTGAAGCCAAATCAACAGCATCCTATTTGGTTTAACATAACACAAGCCACTAATTTAATTTACTTTTGGATTTGAAGCCACTAATTTCATTTTGGGCATAAAACATTGAATAAATAAGACTAAAATTAGTTTGAAAAATTAAGAAGATTAATTAATGACAAATGATAAAAGCAATGTATGATTTTAGCATCATAGGTTAGAGAACGAGAATCCATAAGCACAATTATATTTTAAATCAAATATATATCTGAAATTAAAATTGAATATTCTAAAATCATAGACAACACAAACATGTCGTGAACAACAATAAAGAATGAATTATACACAACCTAATCACTTCCAAGTAACATTATGTTACGGTTGGATTTTGAACCATACTACTCTTAAGTATGAAATTACAAAGTGCAATCACATATTTTGGTCGGATCACGGAAAGAACTAATGCTTCATAATAAGCATTAGTAAATCTAAATATTTTCACTAATTATTAGGATCAATGCAACATAACTCTCATTCTTACTTGTCGATACATATTACATGGAGTATCTTGGTCTTATCACCATTATAAAATTTTATCATTCAACGCAAAACTAATAAGGGGTTTTATTTCTAGGCCCATTTGTTTACTCATCTTTACCTCTAAGCCTATTAAATATTGTTTGTATCCTTTAACCCAATTGTCTTTTTTGCCTTTAAACCCAATCGCAAATATAGTACATATAACACTTGTATTTATACAAAAGATGGTAAAATCCTAAATACCCTTTCAATTCCCAACTTAACCATTATCTCTCTCTCCTC
Organism: Asparagus setaceus; assembly: GCA_012295165.1. Lineage (NCBI taxonomy): Eukaryota > Viridiplantae > Streptophyta > Magnoliopsida > Asparagales > Asparagaceae > Asparagus > Asparagus setaceus. The sequence goes on along the minus strand of CM022705.1, from coordinate 26,279,753 downwards.
TTCTTCACTATTTTCATCTCGAGGCCTTAGAATCACCCGATCCTCGAACCCAATCTCCCAAATGCTGCCGTCGCCGTCTCTTCCTTCTTCGTTGTGCGCCGTGTAGCCGTCTCAGGGACTTTCCCCGAACCCAGTGTAGTGTGAACCCCAGCGCTGCGCATTCGCCATCGCCGTGCGGTCGCGGTCGCCGTCGCCGTCGAGCACATTCCCCGAACCCAATTTCCGAACCCTAGCGCTGCGCGTTAGCGTCCGGTTGGCGTCTGCGTGCTCGTGTCGTCGCCGTCTGGCCGTGCCGTCTCGTGCCCATCTAAATCGTCGTTGCCGTCTCATCGCCGTCTCGTGCTCGTGTTAATTGGTAGCTGCTGCATTCTTGTCCCATAAGTAAATCTAGATTACTTGTCTTATTGAGCAGAAGTTGGTACGTAGAGCATGACCCTTGCACTTGACACTTTGGGGACAAATTCGGATCAAAATCAAACCGACCAACTTCAAACTCATTAATTAATCTTCTTAATTTTTCAAACTAATTTTAATCTTATTTATTCAATGTTTTGCTTCCAAAATGAAATTAGTGGCTTCAAATCCAAAGTAAATTAAATTAGTGGCTTGTGTTATGTTAAACCAAATAGGATGCTGTTGATTTGGCTTCAAATCTTCTTTCGGCATTGAGTAAATCCCCCACATTTCCAAGTAAAACTTTTTAGTTTTGAACAGTCAAAATCAATGCGTGAGGTGAGGAATTGGCAGAATGACATAACTTAAAGTATGTTCAAGACTTGGTAATTTTCCTGTTCATATATCATTCTAATTAATGCAGGCTCTATAGGTGGCTAATTAATATGGCTCTGCAGGTTGACTTAATTATCATATGAAATGGTTAGTATCAACAGACTTAAGGATCAAGTTGCTATTCTATATAGGAAGAAATTTGTTCTTAACCTTCCATTTTTCTTAATTATTGCATTATTTATTTGTAGCACCAAGACGTGTTTGATCTTAATGTATCTTAATGGTAGCTCGTTTGGTAAAAGAAAAAAGTATAATATTGGTATGATACTAAAGTTGGCTTATATTTTACTTTGGTTGCAGAAAATCATGCACTATGGATATTGTTAGAATTCCATCCCATAGTGGATACTTTCGGAATCTTATTTCTTCTACATTGTCGGAGGATCATCGGACGGCCCTTCAAGATACACTATTCTATGGCTATTTGGATATTCCCGATGTTCCAATGCAACCACTTCTAGTGGATTGTTTGTTGGAAGCCTTTGATGTTGGAAAAAGTAGTTTCAAAATCGGAGGAAAATTGACCTCTTTTGGTGTTGAGGATGTCAGAATTACAGGTCTTCCGATGGGAGGATCCATAGTAGACACGAGGTTCCATAGAAGCAATCGCGAGGCAATTTACAAGCTCGTGCTTTCGTATAGAACAAAGACAAAAGTTGAGGAGTTGAAGCGTAGAACTAGAAGAGGAAAGAAGCAAAGTGATGAGGGAAAGAAGAAGATTGTGTGTGCTAGAAGAAATAGGATGGATGAATTTATCATGATACCCTATTCTAGTCCTACGCTTCAAATCCTCCTCAACTTCTGCCTTTGTTCTATATGAAAGCACGAGCTTGTAAATTATCTCGATAAGCTTCTATGGAACATCGTGTCTACTATGGCTCCTCCCATCGAAGACTTGTAATTACGACAACATCCTCAACACCAAAGGAGGTCCATTTTCCTCCGATTTTGAAACTACTTTTTGCAACATCAAAGGCTTCCAACAAACAATCCACTAGAAGTGGTTGCATTGGAACATCGGGAATATCCAAATAGCCATAGAATGGCGTATCTCGAAGGGCGTTCGATGATTCTCGACAACGTAGAAGAAATAAGGTCCCGGAAGTATCCAATATTAGATGGAATTCTAACAATATCCATAGGGCATGATTTTCTGCAACCAAAGTAAAACATAAGCCAACTTTAGTATCATATCAATATTATACTTTTTTTCCTTTACCAAATGAGCTACCATTAAGATACATTAAGATCAAACACGTCTTGGTGCTACAAACAAATAATGCAATAATTAAGAAAAATGGAAGGTTAAAAGCAAATTTCTTCCTATATAGAATAGCAACTTGATCCTTAAGTCTGTTGATACTAACCATTTTATATGATAATTAAGTCAACCTGCAGAGCCATATTAATTAGCCACCTACAGAGCCTGCATTAATTAGAATGATATATGAACAGGAAAATTACCAAGTCTTGAACATACTTTAAGTTATGTCATTCTCGCCAATTCCTCACCTCCGCATTGATTTTGACTGCTCAAAACTAAAAGTTTTACTTGGAAATGTGGGGGATTTACTCAATGCCGAAAGAAGATTTGAAGCCAAATCAACAGCATCCTATTTGGTTTAACATAACACAAGCCACTAATTTAATTTACTTTTGGATTTGAAGCCACTAATTTCATTTTGGACGCAAAACATTGAATAAATAAGACTAAAAATTAGTTTGAAAAAATTAAGAAGATTAATTAATGAGTTTGAAGTTGGCTGGTTTAATTTTGATCTGAATTTGTCCCCTAAAGTGCTGTGCAGGTGCAAGGGTCATGCTCTACAGCCAACTCCAGTTCAATAAGACAAGTAATCTAGATTTACTTATGGGACAAGAATGCGAGCAGTTATCAATTAACACGAGCACGAGACAGCGACGACGACGAGATGGGCACGAGACGGCGGCGATGACCGGGTTGGCGGCGACACGAGCCGAGCGGCGGCGGCGCCGAATCAGCGATTGGGTTCGGAAATTGGGTTCGGGGAATGTGCTCCGGGGCGGCGGCAGCCGCCAGCGATGGCATGGCGGCAGCGAATCACAAGATTAAGTCCTTCCGCAGGTTCAGGGAATGTCCTCGGGCGGCGACCAGCAAAGCCAGGGGAGAAGAAACGGCGATTTGGGAGATTGGGTTCGGGAGGATTCGGTGATTCTGGGGCTCAGAGATGAAAATAGTGAAGAAGAGGAGAGAGAGAGAGATAATGGTTAAGTTGGGAATTGAAAGGGCATTTTAGGGTTTTTACCATCTTTTTGTATAAATACAAGTGTTATATGTACTGTTTTTTGCAGATTGGGTTTAAAGGCAAAAAAAAAAAAAAAAGACAATTGGGTTAAAGGATACAAACAATAGTTAATGGGCTTAGAGGTAAAGATGAGTAAACAAATGGGCCTAGAAATAAAAACCCCTTTATTTTATTCCATTTCTGTTAAGTTGAGAACATATTAGCTTGGATTATCATTTTCGTGATTGCTGCAGCCTAATGTTTATCATTTTCATTTAAGCCCCAAGTTTCTGGCTATGTCCTTAATTTCAAAAGGCAAGAATTTTGGTCATGCACATTAAAATGTATGAGTGCTTTTTTTTTTATCCTTCTTATTTGACTTGCAGTTTTTTCTATTTTTGCATATATTTTTATTCTTTCTATTACCGGCGTTTCCGTTAATTTTTTTTAATTCTTTTTGGGTGCATTATTAAGTGTTGGAAATTGTTAGTGCAATTAAAAATGGTTAAATATTCTCTAACTCAGACCTGATTGCTTAATCTGGCATATTATCAAGTTGTCTCTTTGATTAAACTTTTTTTTCATGTGTAGCTACATTCAAGTAATATACAACTGTATATTACTTGGGTTTCTCTATACAATTCTTATTTGAGATATGTATAACCCAACAAATGCATTTGCACCTTATTTGTCTGTTTGCCACTTATGAATTTTTGTACGTATGAACCTCAATTGAGTAAAGCTGTTAACAAGTAAAACTGTGTCAATTCCTGATCACACGTATAATTTGAATTTTAGTGGGTTTAAGTTCTCCTTGTTTGGATAAATATGGACATGCATCATACTTGTATCAATTTCACCGTTTTATTTTGTTCCATTTTTGTTATGTTTAGAACACATTAGCTTGGATCATCATTTTCATGACTGTTGCAGCCTAACTTGTGTCGTTTTCATTAAAGTAACCTCTGTTGTAGCTCCATGCTTATGATCAAGAAGCCGAAATTCTGGTTGTGCCCATAAAAATGTATGCTTGCTCTTTTTTCTTATTTGACTTGCACTTTTTGCTGTTTTTGCATGTAGTTTTTTTTTCCCTTCTTTTTCCGGCGAAACCATTTAGATCACTTTTTTATTCTTTTCGGGTGCACTATAAAGGGTTGGACAATTGTTGGTGCACTTTTTAGAGAAAGAATAACTCCTCTTTGTCTGGCGATCCATGGAAGAAGGATAATTGAGTTTTACCACTAGCTGTCCTTTCCTTCACTAGGTGCAGGTGCAGCCGCTGTTGCATTTCTAAGCTTGCCTGATCCTCTCAGGGAGATGCAGTTTGTGTCTTTTAAGGAGGAGACTGGTCCATGATCAAAGTAGTCAAAGCAATTCATATGCTGTGTAAAACCAGTTTTAGTCTCTGGCTTCATCATCTGAACTTATTGCTTCTTTTTGTGGCCTTAATGTACCGCTGTTGGATTGGAAATTTTTCAAGAACGTTCGAGGCATCCTAAGGTTATCTGTTTTGCTGACTCTTCATAATAGTTTATTTAATTCAATTTTCTTTCTTGCCAAAGGTTGTCTGAAATATATCATTATTGCAGGATAATATACCAAACTTGTAACAAGACTGACAAGTAGTCAAAAAGAGGAGCCGTGTCATGGCCTTGGCAGGTGATGGTTTTTGTTGTGCCCTATAAGAAAGTCGTTCTTCACCGAGCTGTGGTAGCAGCTTGCCAATTGACAAAAGTTATTTCACAACTGAAAACAAATTAGTTGTGTCTGAATTTATACTTGAACTTGGATTTCATTGTTGTCGCTAAAGCACCTCTTGCAAAGGGCTAACAGTTTTGTAATGGTGTGGTTGTAAGGACACAGGCTTGTGTGACACGCCTTTACCTCTCTTTTTGTTTTGAAACTAAATTGACAGAGGTCTTTTTGGTTCAATTCACCGAAACCACATGGGTGAATAAGCAAGTTTGGCCATGAGTAGGAAGCATTTACCCTTTTACCGTATGGTAAGTTGACACATCACACACTGTCTTCATATAACTTGGTGTTTTCATCAGTATCTTCCTGGTAAATTCATTGTGATAATAAATATCATTCTACGACATATAGTTGTACTGCTGTAAGTTTTCTTTTAAATTGTTGCCTTTTTACTGTTACTATTTTATTTGCCGAAGAATATAGCATATGTTTTGGCAACTAGCTTGCTGTTTGAATTTCAGACTTTAATATCAAACCAGGGAGGACATTCCTCCTTACTATGTGTAACTTCTGTATACTTCCTTAATTTCTATTTGTTAGGTATTATTTGCTTTATTTCCATCTTTGCTTTTGTTTGCCGTTGGACTTTGTTCTATCATTTTAACAGAGCGATATGATAATCATTAAGTATGGTACTTCTGCTGTCATTGAGTCATTTCTTCTTGACTCACTGGCTTGAACTTCTCACGCTGACGTACTTATTGCAATAACAATAATGATTACTTTCTAAGTTGAGAACAGGACTGCAGTCCTTTTGAGAACTACTGAAATAAGTGAGGAGAATATATAAGGTATTGTTTAATTTTTAGCGAGATTGTTTTAGATTTTAAGCAAAGTGCTAGGATGCTTGTTTACTAATTAATCTTTGAGGTGCTGCTTGCTCCATCAAAATTTGTTGCTGTTAATAAACAAAATCCTTGAATTCTCATTATTTGTGTATTATTAGATCTGTGTTGCAGTTATATCTTTGTTGATCTTGAAAGTTCTAACTAGTTCCTTCTTTGTATATCATCCTTTTCCATACGTTGCTTCTACTTGATCGAAAAGGTGTCCTCTTCTGCTTCATATCTCGACTTTTTCCATGTCTTTGCTTCCATGTGGCCTGAATAAATATTCAGATTCAGAGCAGAAAAGAAAATCTGAAGTTAAATTTTGAGAGCATGGATGAATTTCGTAAACCACTACATTATGAGCATGATTGGGTGAGGTTGGTGGTTTTACACATTTTGAAGCATACGGCTCAGTATTGGTCATTACATTTATTTTTGGACAAATTTTTAAAATAGACCCTTTTAGAAATTTATTTGTAAAAATCGACCCCTTTTAGATTTAATTGCCATTTTCGATCTAGTTTCAATCGGTTGGCTGAAACTGGGTCGAAAATAGTAATTAAAGTTCGAAAACTTCACGGGATTTAAAATCCCGTGAAGTTTAGTGTATGATTAATCATGCTAAAAAGTGATTAGGTTTGGTGATTAGGCACTAAACTTCACAGGATTTGAAGTTTTATTCACCATTTTCGAGGTTTAGGCCGGTTGGTAAAGCTCGAAAATCAATGAATAAATAAATGGGTCGATTTTTACAAATAAATTCCTAAAATGGTCGATTTTGAAAGTTTATCCTTTTTTTTTCCTTCTACCGAACGTGTATTGCTGTTTTGTAATGGTGTGGTTGTAAATGATACATGCTTGTGCGTTTTGTCATTTATAAATAATGAGTTGGAAAATAAGCCAGTTATGATATTGGGTTGGGAAGCCTTTCCCCTTTTAACAATCAATCAATTGACGGCTTGATATTTTCATCAGTATGTTCGAAGTACATCCTTTGAGATAATAATATACTGTATAACATATAGTTGTACATTTCAGAATCGTTTTGAGAGTTGTAGCACCCCGGAGTTAAAAGTATGGAGAAATTAGTCAATCCTAATTGTATTATGCCTTAAATGTATACAAGATTAATATGACTCTCAGTGTAGTACTTGATACTTGGATTTTAGTACTACTGCTAACACACCTCTTGCAAAGAATTGACATATTCCAAATTTCAAAACCGACTATTCTCAATATACTCAAAAGAGAAAATCGAGATTTTACAGGGTGCTGGTATATAAAATTGATAAATAAATAAATGCTAAATTGGTTCCTGTGCCAATTATAAATGGGCCGTAATGATCTGCGCCCAGCCCATTGCCAGTAAGGATAGACAAAAAGAATATTCTTAGGGTCTTTTATGCAAAAATGTTTTAAAAACAGCAAGTATATCATCAAAATTAGGGTTTTAACGAATCTTCTATCAAAACTTTTCCTGCCCCCCAGAAAAAACCTCCGAAGCCGCAGTTCCAGCCACCGCCCGTTAATTCACAGCCGGTTCCCGTCACCGCCTTCGAATGTCTCCTTCCATTGAAGCGAAATCCGAGAAAAGGAAGATGAAGAAGATGAAGAAGCGAAAGAACATGCCAAATCCAGAAGAAGACGAAGAAGAAGAAGTCGTAGAGTTTACGAGGCTCTGGGGAATCAAAACTTTTAATTTCATCTCTCAAAAACCAAACCCTAGAACTTCTCTTTTCTCTCTCTTTCAATGGTGTAATCTCACAGTTAAGGTAGGAAAAAAGTTATCCTAAATGTGGTAGAAGTTGGAGATATTATAAACGTCGAATGATTGTGATTGTCTGAAAATTCTGCAATCAGTGTGTTTACTTTTGATGGTGCCTCTCGACCATCTATGGTGTCGAGAGAGATCATTGATAGTTAAGAAGCCCATCGATGATATTCATGTCTTTGGACTTTTACACCATCGACGGATCATAGCACTATCGATGGTTGTCCGTCGATGGTCATCATTCACCATTGATGGTCATCATTCACCATCGATGGTCAATGACCTACCATCGATGGTAATGGTACTGAAGAGCTGATTTTTGCATTGTTTCACTTTGTACATGTCTCATACCTGTATTTATCTGTACTACAACATCTTAAACCAATAATTATACTAAATGAGAGTTTGTTATTACCCAAACAAGAGATATTGTATGGACAACAACCTAGTAATCTTTCCCTTTTGATAATAACAAACTTGAAATTTGAAATACCGAAATATATGCATATTTGAGATATATAGACAGGAAAAATAAGCACAATGTACTTTCATACAACAAGAAATAACATGCAATGCTCCATCTATACTCATGCATTCATGAAGCGTATAAACAAGCATCGGTATTATAAAGCTCCCCTAAAACTATGCATTGAGTGTTTAAAAAAATAAAAACAATATACCATTTAGTCAAAAACTACACTCATGCAAAAACTCATTAAATTTCACTAAATTCTCCCCCTTTTATTATTATAAAAGAGAAAAATATGCTAATGGATATACTCAATAAAAGAAAATTCAGATAAAAATCATTTGAGAGGTGTACAGGAAAGAAAATCACATTAGTTCACACAAAAATTTGATAAAACATAGCACAAGGGATCAAAATTAATCATAAGACACATGAACACGGGAGAAAACATGTCAAAATGCATAATAAAAAGATTAAATATCAGTGTAAAGTGAGTGGAACAGATAGTGAAGAGACTTGTACTAGTTCAGAAGACAAAATCACGTATATCAAGGTGATAAATGAGCAAAAATAAGACTAAAGCTATCTCAACTTTAGAAACTAAGGATAAAAGTGTCGTCCTATCACCTCAACCATACACGACTTAGGAGGAAGAATGATATTGTTTGGCGGGTGATTCACACCATCTTTAAATATAGATTTTATTCAGTATAGGATGGCTACCCATTAAGACACGCACATACATAAATCCACAAGTGTGGGTCTTTGATCATCTTTTAATAAATACACTAAATTTTTCATGGGTTTCATAAGAGTGTGGATCTTTGATCATCCTTTAAAAATACTCTTATTGTTTAATTATATTTTTTACATAGATGCACTTAAGTACATAAAACAAAAAGCTCGTCCATTAGCCAAGTCAAAATTTCTTAGAATCACAAGATATAACCTGAAATATGTATGAATGAAATATAAGACTTCTCCATCCCTATTTCACCACATAAAACATGATAAGTATAAAAACATATGTGTGTGAAATTGCTATGTGAAAAATCTCGTGCAAACAGCGTGTCAAGTAATCATCTGTTGATCAATGTGTACAGAAATACATACACATAGATTGAAAAATATACATGAACATGTGTGTCATAATCAAGCCCATATACCAATAAATAACATTATCTGAATCAATCCTATAAAAGCATATACATTAGCATGTCCAAATTTTTTAGAAACTAAAAAGAAAGAAAAAGAAATTTTAATTTTGTTTTCATATTTAAAAACAAAAAGAGAAAATAATCAAAAATCAAACTAGAAAAGAAAATGGAAAAGAAACAAAAAGGAAAAATTATGTACATACAATAAGTGAGGTTATAGAATATGCCTTTACTTATCCATCTGAGAAAATTACTCAAACAATCATTAATGCAAGCATCGCACCTTCACAATGAATCTAGCTTGCATAATAAGACTTATTTGTAACATATCAACAACTTCTCATCTTGCACCCAAATATTTTATACTTTTTAAAATAAATATGAAGAAAAATACAAAGTGTAAATATTTGCATGTATATTGACATTCAAATCAATTGAACCTATTTGAAATAAATAAAGTTGTATTTGTAGTTTGAGAAAATTAATATGCATAGCTTTGTCCAATACTCTTCTAATGGATATGAGATTATCACTAAGCTCTAAACAAAAACAATATATTAAAGAGTTCAAAAAGAAATTACCTATCTCACAAACTCCAACAATTTTACCTTGTTTGTGTTCTCGAAAAGTCACATACCCATTCTTCTTCTTGATTAGGCTAAAAAATAGACTCTTGTCTTCTGAATTAGCCTTTAGCAACCAAATCAGACATTGTCATGCTTCTTAGCCTTCTTGCACATCTATAAAAAAGAAAAAAAGGTGTGACCTAGCTATCCATATAGGTCCTCGTTGGTTAGTACTTGTGCCTTTAAGTGCCCAAATCTGCTCAACTATTTTAACTCTATACTGCATTCAACAATTCATTAAAATATGACTCATTCCGTCACGTAAAGTAATAGTAGAAGATGCATTAGAAATTTGTGCAAAAGAGTTAAGTGTCTCCTTTGATGAAAGAAGGTTGAAACTTTTTATATTTTGCTAAATATGAATAACCAACTCCAGTTTTAGCTTTTACAAATCATTGATTAGAAAGAACCATGTTTAAGCCTTTAGAAACCAATGAAAATTTTTTCACTATCTTTTCCAAATTTGTATTTTTAGACTTAGTTGTTCATTTTCAGAAACTATAGCAATGCACCTAGTCTCTAACTTTCTTTGTTTAGAAGACAACTCACATGAAAGCACAGTTACCATAGCAACGCATGATTCGTTTTCACTTGATTTTTCAGTTAGGTGCTTGAATATATTTGAATTTATGTCTCTATACATGGAACATTGCATGCATTTGAATGAGGCATTTTCACTTATATTGTTAAATGTATTCAGCGTTAAAGAAAATTTTTTAATTTTATCACTCAACAATTTATTATCCTTTTTTAATCTTGAATTCACCTTTTTAAAACATTTATATTTTTTAGCGAGCCTTTCAAATTGACCCAACATTTCCTTATATTTAGAATATAAATCATCATATGTAGGGTATACCTCACTATCAGAGCTCTCGTGTTCGGAGTCATCCGTATTGCTATCTTTAGCCATGAGGCAACAGTGTGCTCTTTTTTCATCCTCGCTTGAGCTACTCTCCGACTAGTCCCATGTAGTCACTTTGAAACTTTTGCCCTTCCCTATATAGTCCTTTTTGTTTAGCAAGTAATTCATCCTTAATTGACCGTATTTCCTGCATCGAAAATAAGCTGGTTCAGTATCAGAATCATTAAAATTATATTTATTTACCTTACTTATGTAGTGACCCGGTTTGTCTTACAGGAATTTCTGACCATCTTTTAATTTGAGGAAGAATTCAAAGCCTTTAACAATTTGATCTACATTGTTGTTTTTCTCACTTTCAGAACTCGAGCTTACACAAATGTTTGCCTTGTCTTTGATTTTTCTCTTTTCACTTTCAAAGCTAATGACTTCTTCTTTAGTTATTTTTTGATTTATTTACTCTTTCTTTCAAACACACTTTAAATGTAAGAAGATTCACTACAAGATTCTTAATAGTTAGTTCAGAAAAGTTTTGCAATTCTTTGATGCCATTACCTTTGGTTCCCAATCCCTGGAAAGAGAATGAAGAAATTTTCTCACAAGCTTTATGTTATCATATTTCTTTCCTGAAGCCTTTGACTTATTCATAATGTCCATGGATCGGTTGAATATGTCTTGAATACTCTCTGAAACCTTCATCTTAAAATTTTCATACTTATACACAGGCATTGTAAGTTTCATCTCTTTTACCTGTGAAGTTTCTTCATGTGTAACTTTAAAAGTTCTTCAAGTTTCTTGTGTAGTAGAACAGTTAGATGCATGATTAAATTCTTTAGCAGTCAGAGAACAATAAAGAGTATTCATTGCTTTTACATTCAAAGAGTAAAGCTTTTTGCCACTAGGGGTCCACTTATCTCTAGGTGTGACTACAGTGGTCTAACTAATAGTGGGTTCAGTATAGCCAGTCAATGATATTCCAAACTTCAAAATCAGTGGACAATAAAAAGACTTTCATGCACGCTTTCTAATAGGTATAGTTTGGCCCATCAAAAAGCGGTGTTCTATTGTCAACATGTCCCTTTGAGAAAGCCGTTGTGGTAGTCAAACTAGACATCTCTACACTAGATTGTGAATCTTAAGATGGGTGAATAGGATTGCTACCGTTTTTCACCAAAACTCAAAATAAGCAGCAAAAATATCAAATAAAAGTGATAAATAAAATAACAATCACCAAAAGCAACCAACCAAGAGCACACAATATTTAATAGTGATTTGGATAAACAATCCTATATTCATACTTCCTTCTTGTGAAGAGACTTCCTCACTATGACAATAGTTTAAGTAAATCACAAACCTGATTTAGTAGGCTTACAAGATTGCACCCTGGTATCCACCTAGAATCAGTGATCTAACCTAACTCTCACAATGAGTAACTCCTAGCCCTATCTAGTCCAAACCCTCAATTCAACTGGCTTGAGTGCGCCGAAAAGACGTTCAAAGTAAAACCAAACACAAAATAATTAACATCAGAATAAAAAAATAATCTTACAACCCTTTCGATAAAACAAACCTTTCCTCAAAGAATATAAGTGAATTTTAATGAAGAATGGTGAAGAAGATCAGTCTAAGGACAACTCTCCTTGTTGAAACGATCTGAAGATATTGTGCATGCCGAGTAAGAGTTTGACGAGGCTCCGGGGCATCGATGGTTCAGAAGCCCATCGATGATATTCATGTCTCTAGACTTTTGCACAATCGATAAATCATAGTACCATCAATGGTTATCATTCACCATCGATGGTGAATGACCTACCATCAATGGTAATGGTGCTGATATCAGCTTTTGAGCTAATTTTCACGTCATTTCACCTCATACATGTCTCATATCTGTATTTACCACTACTACAATATTTCAAACTAATATTAGTAAAAAATGGTTATTACTCAAACAAGAGATATTATATGGGAACTTCCTAACAAATACCCCTTGAGAGTTCGTTATAATATGAGAAGAAAATAGTCAAAAGATGAGGAAAATGAAGAAGAAAAAGGAGAGAGCACTCTTGTGAGGATTTACAAGAGGAAGGTTAATTATTCTTGTGAGGATTTACAAGAGGTCGGCGTGATTACTTTTGTGAGGATTTACAAGAGGAAGATTATTATTCTTGTGAGGATTTACAAGGAGCCAGAGTGATTATTCTCGTGAGATGATAACGAGAGGAAAGTGTTTATGTACATTCTTTTTTCAAGTAATAAATAAATCCCCTTCTCCATTGGACATAGGCATATTGCTGAATCACGTAAATCTTTTTGTTCTGTGTGAGATTGTTGTTTGTCTTATTTATTTTGCGATAAAGTTAAGGTTTCCACAAAACCCTAAAAGTTAAAGTCTTTGTTTGGGATGTAAAATTGACTAGATTTCAAACAGATTATAATGCCATCATGTCCAATGTTCTCTATAGCCCTAAAGATGTAGACATCTTGCATTAATTCTCACTTCTAGTGTAAACTTTGAAGTAGAAATTTGCTATGAATCACAGATCGGATCCCCTTCACTACTAAAGTAATGGAGAAAACACTATTTTATTAGAAATATTAATTTGTTTAGTGAGAGGTGTGATTTGTCTTCGATTGTAAATTAGGAACGAGTGAGATTCATAGAGCGTGGTGAGTGTTAGATTTAGAATGAATCATAACCATCCACTAAACAAATCAACGATTGAGATAAAAGTAGTGGTCTTTCCATTACTATTTGATGATAGTAGAGAGAATCTAAATCCAAAAATCTTCTATGTTTTTGCCTGTAGAGCAACCTTACAAATTTGTTGCAGGAACCATTAACACCCTTTTATTTTGAAAATCCAATGAAAGATATTTGTTTGTTATATGAAAAATTATAATTTTGAGACCTATTGGAGAAAGAGATATTATTGATCCAGATTACAATAGCATGTAAGATTTCTCTATAATCAACGACATAGAGAATTCAAAGCAGAAAATATTTGCGAAACCACATGTTCTTTCATTGTGTATCTCATTTACTATCTTGTATAGAAAGAACATGCGCTCCATTTATGAGAACTTCTTACCTTACAAATAAGCCCCTTCTTTGCTTAAATTAAACATGTCGCCTGTGTGCTGAACATGTTCAAGTAGTATAAGTTGTTTGTTATCTCATATAATAAGTGCTTTAAGCCTATCATTGTTTTGGATTTATTAGCCCTCTATTTTTATTTTCGGAGATGCCCCCTGAGTGAAATTCATTGACTTTTTTCATCCCTGGAGAAAAATATATTTGTTGTATGCACAGGGATGCTTGGTGCTACGAACAGGTACAAAATGCTCATTGGTAATGAAACAATTAATTTTCATTGACCAAAAAAAAAAAAAAAAAAAAGAGTTTTTAGACAAATAGACCCTCTGAGGGCAAATAGTCGAAGAAAATTCACTCAGAGGATCTATCTGGAAACTAAAATAAAGCTAGAGGAGTGGCTACAGGGGGCTGTCCACAATTAACCCTGTAAGGTATTAACTTATAACTTCAGAATCACGTGCCTCTCCTCACATGATAATCTTTAAAAACTAGTGGTTAACCCCGACTTTACATCAATATCTCTCTCCTTAATAAAGTTACCTAATTTCCCTCAAACTGATTGACTTCTTTCACATTAATAACCAAACTAGCCCATCTACATAATGTAACATGATTGATTATAGTAGGGATCATAACTTTGACAAGGGTAGGGTGAGTATATGTATTGTGGATAGCTTCCTTGGCTAGCCAAAACCTGCACACTCTTGCCTTTACCATCTTTCTCTTCTTTCTTTTCCTTTTTCTCATCATACGCAACAACCCTGACGAGCTCCGCAAAACCCATTTGTTTCCTCAGCATCACTGTTAGCTCAACCGAATCTACTCCATTGCCGACGACAATGATCTTGTCATCTTCAAGTTCTGCAGATATAACACCTGATACATTATGATACAAATGGGTTACCTACATTTGGGCATCATAGATGTCTCGTATGTTCCCATTTGAGATTAAAGGACATCATTTATCATATGAGAAAATTCTCTCATATACATTAATGTGGTTGAATCTAAGCCAAGCGTGATTATGAAGAATTTTCTTCCCTCTTTTTTCACTTGGAATTCAGCCACGTCACTTTGTATGAGAGAATCCTCTTATGTGACAAAGATGTCCATTAATATACTCATTTTGTAACTACACCTATTTAGGATTACTTGCGGGCATGCAGATACCTCTCCCCATTCTAGGGGTATAGGCAACGCAAATTATTTTAGACCCTTTGAAGTTGAGATGCGCCAGTTAGAATAATGTGACAAAAATTACATTTTTGACGGCAATTTATGGCGCAGTTTAGTAATTCTTTTGTTAATTGGAGGGCAAAAAGGTAATTACTACACATGATTATCAACTGACATGTCAAGTTAACGGGAAAATACTGTCGTCTGCAATTTGTAGAATGTAAATTATAATAGGATAGTTTAGAGGGTATAAATAGCTACAGCCGTTAGTATAAGAAGTGTATCTGCAATTTGTAGAATTTATATAGAAATAGTTAAAGGGGAGATCGTTGCATTACCTGGTAATTTCACAGCTATAGTGAGCGCTTTTGTTCGCTTCTTTGCATTATTCATCGTGACTCGAATCACAACCTTTTGCTGCATGAACAAAATAGGCAAATAGAGTGATGGAGATCATAATTTAATAACATTCTCATAAAGATTATGACTTAAAAATAAAATGAGGGGAAAAAAATTATGACACCTTTCCCATTTTGAGTTGAGGATCTTTGGCCTTTGTCTATTTTTGCGTTGAAGTGGGATCTTCGGCCTTTGTTACTCTTGTATTTAAAGGTACGCAGAGGAAAGTTTGAGTGCTTGGACTAACAAAGCAAGTAATTGTTTGTTTTTGTAAGTCTTCTTTCGGTGAAGTAAATGGTGATGCACAAATGTGACACTCTCAAATCTCAATATTTAGTCTTTAGCTTAACAGTGTAAACTTCCTCCAAGCATTATTTTTCAAAAGGTTGGCATGTTCAGACAAAGTTAGATGACGTATATAAGAGTTTGATAGTTGCATAAAGTCCTAGGTGGCAGTCTAATTCAGACTTGCAATGACTTTGTGGAGCCGACTAATATTTTTTTATAATCATTTTTCATGCTAGAATTTGATTGTAGCAATGATTTTGATTGTATCAATCATTTTCATTATTTGCTTCATTTCATGAGTAGGTTAAGGAGCCGTGCAGCAAAATAGATACTGCTAAATTATAATGAAATCAGGATTTTAACGTCTGCATTTCTCCATTTTCAAACAGTTAGGAGAGGCTTCTCAACAAACCTTTGATGTCTTATAAGTTTTGATGTTGAGACTTGAGATCGCTATATTTTTCGAGTCAGAGATTGGGGAAAAAAAATTGTTTTTGATATGACACACACGTCACTAACTTTCTTAGAGAATATTATGAAGTTAATGGAAAATAATGAAAATTACTTGTAATGGTTACCGGGAGTTCAAAGGTTTTTTTTTTTTTTTTCCTTTGGCTTATTTGCCGATAGACCTACTGTCAGGGGTGGATCTAGGAACTTTGGTCACTGACGGGTAAGACGACAAGTTTACAAGTATAACTAGTACATGATTTTTTACCTAACCAAAACCAAATAAGCATATATATATGTACAAACAAAATATAGTCAATACATGAAAGTACCTTATTAAAATTCTTTACAATTGATCCCTCCGTTTTTTCATATTTTAAAAATATTTGATGATTTTCTCATTGTCTAAGAAAGATATTTCTTTTAATACAAGTGATCAAGCAATTATTTAACCAATAGTCATCTTCTATGTAGTTGGACATTCGATTCTTTGTTATGCGTCTCTGTATCAGAGGGAGACGGCCGTCCGACTAGAGGCGGGTTCACAGAAGGCAACTCACAAGTCATGATTCTTCCCTTCTCGCAAACTTAATGAAGGTAACATGGAGGGATTTTAGAATTGAATGAATTTTAGACTTTGAGTGAAGGGTCAGTAAACATTCAGATTTAATCCGTTTGGTCGTTTATATTGAGCAATTTGAAGGGCTTAGAGACAATGGTTCAAATGGTTAGGGGAGGGGGGCGGGGATGGGGGAAGGGGGTCAAATTGTTTATTACACAATGCATGTAGTTCTATTATTGCAGACATATCCCTTCAGTGATTTTTTTGCACTTTTTTACCCTTAGAGAAATAGGTTTTTTTTTAAACAGATGGACCTTTTGGATTCTTTTTCGTACGGTTAAACTCTCCTTTATATATAATGAGAAATTGGTGGTAATCTTGTAGGCATAAAAATTGACATGTGTCACCTAAATGCACAAAAAATTACATGAGTTATATCAAAAAATAGTCATGTGTCTTTCTGTCCAATCAGAAGATAACATGTGGACACCTGAGCTTATCTTCACCTAATTAAGAATCCTCATCAAATTAAAATTATACATAATTAAATAGAAAATTCTAATAAATAAATATTTGATAACCCTAATCAACTTATAAATATTCATAATAAAAAAATCTCATTACCATATATTTAGGTATAGAATTTATTTAAAAAACTCATGTCGAGAGCCTCTCTACATAAAATCATATATGCAAAATTGTACACAAGTCAAATTATATTTAAAGTTAATGAATTAGTCTTCCTCTTAGAAAAGGTGGATGTATTAGTCAATTTTTATAAAGAGGAATTAGGTTTATGTGTGTTACTCCTTAAATTAGTCTTTTCGCCCGTGCTAAGCATGACCTTATCGCAATTCACCGACATTCCGTCGCGTTTCTATCACTCGTTTCCCAATAGAATATAAAAAATTTAGTGACACACCTCCCTTTCCTAAGCACGGGGAACCCCCCCTTATTAACGTTAGAAAATATATCCCTACGTGGAAATCATGACAATGTTCAAATTATTTATTGTTATAATTAAAATTAAGATCATTTCATAGGAAATGAATAAATAGAAAAAAATCAAAATATATCAAAATGCAACTTGAATGTACTTAAGCTATAAAATAGTTTCATGTTCAAAAGATTATTCACAAGTGATGCATCCCAAAATAAATAAAACTATTTTCTAACAATCAACCAATCGAGGATGTAATAATTAAAATATTAAGAAAAGCTTCTTTGATTTTCTATCATTTTTTCTCAGTCTTAATTCTCTTCTTCAAAGTTGTAGGAGTTGGTTCTTTATTCATGTCGCAAAATATAAAATATGTGTAATAAGTAAATTTACATAAAAATATTATACAATAAATAGAGATATTGTATAAACTATCCAACCTAATTGTATCCTTATTTTGCCACTGGTTGTAGGTGGGGTTTTAAAGAGATTTTTTTTAAAAAGACTCTTTTTAAAAAATAATTAGCAAAAAAAACCTTTTTTCTAGATATTTAGCAAAATCGACATGTTTTTTGCCAGCTCACCAAAGGTGGCCAAAAAGAGGTCGATTTTACAAAATTTATTATTTAAAATACACGGAACTATTAGTCCTGTGTGTTTAGTGAGCGTTAATCAAGAGATTAAAATTATCTCGAAAGTACACGGGACTAGTAGTCCTATGTGAATAACAGAGACTCAACACTACTAAATCAATATACACGGAACTGCCAGTCCCGTGTATTAAACAGAGAGAACCTAGGTGCTCCCACAAATACGCGAGATAACTAGTCCCGTGTATTTGTCGGGTACATATATAAGCAGCCGTGCCCAAAAATTAGGGCATAGCCGCATCTCTTGTTCTCATTCTCTCTCTCGAGATCTCTCTTTCTTCCGTGGTAGCCCAAGTCTCTCTCAACTCCGTCTCGATCTCTCTCCCCGACCCCATTCATCCTCTCCCACATTACCTCCTTCTCCCTCAATTTTCCCTCTCTCTCTCTCTCTCTCCCCCCTTCTCTCCAAACCCAAACCGAGCCTCCTCCCCAAAATTTCTCTCTTGATTCACTCCAACACCAAGTGCCGCTGCCTACATCAATTCTCTTCAGCGTTGTTGAACTCCAACACCATCTAACCTCTCCGACGCCGAAGAACTTTAACTCTTCATCAAGATGAAATTTTTTAATTTTGTATAATTTTTAGTTTTAATTGTAGTATGAAAATAACCCTATATTTTGATCAATTTTATTTCAATTTTGATAAACAATATGGTTTGGTTACAATTAGGATTTAACTAGAAATTTAGTAGATTAAATTTGATATAGAGGGTTTTTTAATTACAGTTTAACTAGATATATAAAATTTATTTTATGAAGTGTAATAGATAATTTGCATATGATGAATGTCAATATTTCAGTTCTGATGGCGAACGGAATACCCGTTATTTGCTTCTTCAATGGAAGACTGAGAGTTGGAGTGAATAATATGCCTATATACAAGGGAGGATCTAGAATGTTCATGTTATCTAAAACATGCAACTTCGATGGAATGATGAAGGAAATACACAGAGTTACTAGAATTGACCATGGAGAGTATGCAACTAAGGCTTTATGCAATTATCTAATAAATAAAAAAAGAACAATTGCTATAGAGATCACCAACGATCAAGAATTGATTGACATGATACAACTCTCTAAAAAGCAAATCTCGATTGAGTTGTTCATTGAAAATTTTCTAATTTTCGGTGTTGCCCAAATTTCGAATAAACCGGGAGAGTTCTCCTGCATGCTTGACTTAGAAAATAACTCGAGCGAATTTATTTCATCTCCAAGTGCCATGCACTTAGAAAATGACTCGAATAAAATGGCATGGACTCAACTACAATATTTAAGTGGGCCTTCCCTTTGTACGACGTCAAGTGATATGTTCCACAATACTTCAGGTCATGTTATGGGTAATTTATCAGTTGGTTCCATTGTAGAAGAGGATGAGGATGCAGATGATGATTCTGAAGATGTTGAAGAAGAGGAGCGACTTGATAGTGTGCAGTGTGCAATTGGAGGCATCGATGAGGACACCCGTTGGATGGATGAATTTTGTGTAAATATCGATTATGTGAAGTCTGAAGAACCGTTGTCAGAAGTGTTTTAAAATGAGGAGTGGATAAATGCCTCACAAGCTAAGTTTGTTGATCATGTTTCTAATTTTGAACGACTCGAGGACTTCATTGTCAAAAAAGGAGATCTATACGAGAATAAGGAGGTGCTGATATTTGCTATGCGTGAATGGTCCATTAAAAATCGGGTCAAATTCAAGTGAAAACTAATACAACCAACTACCATGTAAAGTGCTACTTCAACGAGAAAGCTCAAGGAGAGTATGCAAGTGCTCAAGATGAAAGAAATTCAAAGTGTCCTTGGAAGCTAAATGCAGCTGTTAGAAAAAATCTAGTGGGCAATTTATGATCTCTAGTTATTATGGACTTCATACATGCTGCAATCCGACTGTCAACGTCGATCATAAGGCAGCAACTTCCTCTTATATCTTGAAGGTAATTATGCCCGAAGTAATGAGAGAACTTGATCTGACACCTGGTCAGATAATTAATTACAAGGATATACGATATGAGAAAAATAACTATATCCAAATATAAGACATATGATGCATGGAGGAAGGCGTTGACTAAAATCTTTAGAGATTGGGAGAAATCTTACAAATTACTTTCGTAATATCTTGAAGCACTTACGAGGAAAAATCCGGGTAGCAAATACGAAATATTGTCTAAAGAGATTGCACCGGGAATGGAGAGGTTCACGCGAGTATTTTGGGCATTTGGACCCGCTATCAAGGGGTTCTCATTTTGTCGTCCGCTCTTGAGCATCGATGGCACACATTTATATGGCAAATACAAAGGAGTACTTTGGGTTGCGACCGATGTAGATGCAAATGGTGGGCTATTTAGGGATACATGAGCATATGATTATCGAGGTAGCCCAAGCCGATTTTCTCACATGCTCGAGGCTACGATGGATGAAATTAGTTGGCCATTACTTAGTGCATTGATGGATAGATGGAGGCCAGAGACTAACACTTTTCATCTACGTATCGGAGAGTGGAGTATTACTCTCCAAGACATACCAATAATC
The DNA here is from genome assembly GCA_012295165.1 of Asparagus setaceus. Classification (NCBI taxonomy): domain Eukaryota; kingdom Viridiplantae; phylum Streptophyta; class Magnoliopsida; order Asparagales; family Asparagaceae; genus Asparagus; species Asparagus setaceus. The sequence goes on along the minus strand of CM022705.1, from coordinate 26,259,142 downwards.
ATTGGTGTCCGCATTGATGGTCCATGTGTTACAGGGACAGATAGACATGCATGGCGCCGAGTTTGTGAGACGTTATTAGGAGTAGCTCCACCCTTGTTGCCCGGAGGGAATGTTAGATTGAAGTGGCTAAAAGATACTTTCTCACACCCGTTGCTAGAAGATGCATCCCAAGTCAAGATCTAACAACATACACGTGCATATATTTGCACATGATCGGGACGCTTCTATTTCCTGATTCTGGCAAAGATAAAGTGCATTTGAGTAATATAATTTATAATTTGCATATTTATATAATTGAATTGTTTACTTGAAAAGAACTAAATACATTTTTTAATATGATAGGTGGTTACAGCTTCTCGAGAACTTGGACACTTGCGGGACATTATCATGGGGTAGTGCTATTTTAGCATACCTGTATAGAGAAATATCCAATGTGGCTTTTAGACAAAATAAAGAGCTCAAGGGGTGTCTGACTTTATTACAAGTTTGGGCGTGAGAGAGACTTATTTTGAAACCAAGATTATGCGAGACACGAGCTTTAGATGAACAAATTCCACGGGCTACAGGTAAAAACTTTCGAATCTAACTAATGCAGACTTGATTTAGAATTATAGTTATGATATTAGATGCTAAACTTTGATCTTTCACGCAGATGGAACGTCCAAAAATACTATGATGAGACCCCGACAAGACAGCTAGACTTTTATAGAAATGAGTTTAATCGCATAAAGATTTATCAGGTATCAAATTTTACGTTAAGAAAATTTAATCTACCACACATTTTCAAAGAGATACTAATATATGGAATATTTTCTAGTTTGAGTGCAGCCATACAGTGATCACCTAGCTCATCTACCACCAATTTGCACGAAGGGGCAAGCTATATGGAGAGCAAGAGTTCCTCTCATATACTTTGAGATTATGGAGATGCATGTGCCGGATCACGTACTTAGACAGTTTGGTTTGGCACAACACGTTTCACAAGAAGTTGAAAGAATAGAGAGCAAGGCCAAGAATGATAGGCGTTAGATAAATTGGAAAAATGCGCATCATCAGAACATACACGGATGGATTGATCACCATTTGAGTATCGTGGAGCAAAGTGATCCTCCTCTGCAGGAATCAAATTATATCAGGTGGTATTGGGGAATAACTAGAAGGTGTATAACAAATTAGACCATGGCTCCACTCGATGAACACCAACAACGTGTCCTACAATAGAGATACGTGCCAATGGGTGTAGATGAGAGAGAACTTGTAAGTAATTTACTATTAAGTCCACTTATTTTGTATTACTACAATTTGCTTTTATATATATATATATATATATATATATATATATATATATATATATATATATATATATATATATATAATATGATAGGTGGTTACAGCTTCTCGAGAACTTGGACACTTGCGGGACATTATCATGGGGTAGTGCTATTTTAGCATACCTGTATAGAGAAATATCCAATGTGGCTTTTAGACAAAATAAAGAGCTCAAGGGGTGTCTGACTTTATTACAAGTTTGGGCGTGAGAGAGACTTATTTTGAAACCAAGATTATGCGAGACACGAGCTTTAGATGAACAAATTCCACGGGCTACAGGTAAAAACTTTCGAATCTAACTAATGCAGACTTGATTTAGAATTATAGTTATGATATTAGATGCTAAACTTTGATCTTTCACGCAGATGGAACGTCCAAAAATACTATGATGAGACCCCGACAAGACAGCTAGACTTTTATAGAAATGAGTTTAATCGCATAAAGATTTATCAGGTATCAAATTTTACGTTAAGAAAATTTAATCTACCACACATTTTCAAAGAGATACTAATATATGGAATATTTTCTAGTTTGAGTGCAGCCATACGGTGATCACCTAGCTCATCTACCACCAATTTGCGAAGGGCAAGCTATATGGAGAGCAAGAGTTCCTCTCATATACTTTGAGATTATGGAGATGCATGTCGGGATCCGTGCTTAGGCAGTTTGGTTTGGCACAACACGTTTCACAAGAAGTTGAAAGAATAGAGAGCAAGGCCAAGAATGATAGGCGTTAGATAAATTGGAAAAATGCGCATCATCAGAACATACACGGATGGATTGATCACCATTTGAGTATCGTGGAGCAAAGTGATCCTCCTCTGCAGGAATCAAATTATATCAGGTGGTATTGGGGAATAACTAGAAGGTGTATAACAAATTAGACCATGGCTCCACTCGATGAACACCAACAACGTGTCCTACAATAGAGATACGTGCCAATGGGTGTAGATGAGAGAGAACTTGTAAGTAATTTACTATTAAGTCCACTTATTTTGTATTACTACAATTTGCTTTTATATATATATATATATATATATATATATGAGAAATATGGGTATGCTTGGTACCAAGCACCATTTTAGTGCTTGGTAGTGAGGTGTATCAATCACATCCACTCCTCAACCCATGTGCTTGTGATCCCCATTTGAGGAGTGGATGTGATTGATACACCTCAACTACCAAGTATCAAGTACCAAATATCAAGCATACCCATTTTTCTATATATATATATATATATATATATATATATATATATATATATATATATATATATGTGTGTGTGTGTGTGTGTGTGTGTGTGTGTGTGTGTGTGTGTGTACATACATACATACAGTGTACATACACACACACATATATATATATATATATATATATATATATATATATATATATATATATATATATATATATATATATATATATATATATATAGTAGTTGACTACAATCCACTTAAGTGGATAAGCAAAAGTATCCTCCTAACTTTTTCTCCCTTGGATTTCCCTTGGGATCCATGAAAGATATGAGCTCCATTTTTATTTGTTCCTACCACAAATCTCAAGAGAAGATGAAGGGTTAAAAAGTTAGGAGGGTTGATAGAGCATATATATATATATATATATATATATATATATATATATATATATATATATATATATATATATATATATATATAGACTTAATTACGATAGATGTTATGGATGATATTGAAGGCATTGCAAATGAGGGTCTAGCACTTTCTGTCGTAGGAATAGATCTAGGAGTACATGCATCTCTGTATCAGCGGATAGTGCAAATGGTTTGTAGAGCTTTGCATCGAACTCATGAGGATCTTCATGATGGTCGCGAGGAGATGGCGCATGAGGATCTCTTATATGCAAGCCGACAAAATAGACGAAGACGAGATGGATCTTGTATGCAGGACAATGAAGCTGGACCATCACAGCCACACACGCAACCAGAGAGCGAGCTCGTACAAGCTCAAGTCCATGGAGGATGATGACGATCTAAGCGGGTACAAAGAGGGAGACAACGGGGAGGGGGCAGACTTCTAGGTTATATGTGATAGATTAATGGATTTTCTTTCTGGACTCTATTTAAGTTATCGATATAGGTTATTTGTAAATAAATAAACTTGATATATTTGGATTTATTGCAATATTTTGGTGTGTAGATATAATATGTGTTGTCGTGGAATGTTATATATTGTGTTTGTTGTGATGTTTTGGCTTGATTAGATGTATATTAAGTTATGTTTATTCCTTGAAAATTATAAGTTATCTATAGATTACATTGTTTGGATATGTATATGAGGTGAATTTAAATTTTTTTTTCTGCATAGGAAATATTGTATATATGCAGGAGATAAGTTGGAATAGATGCGTGCAGGTTTCGTGCATGGTTGGAGGTCTTCTATAAAACACACAGGACTAACAGCCCCGTGTGTTTTCTGAAACTGTTCATAAAACACATGGGACTACAAGTCCCGTGAGTTTTCTGGGCTTGTTTAAATGGTGATTAGTGCTCGCTAAACACACAAGACTAGTAGTCCAGTGTATTTAAACAATGAATTTTATAAAATCGACCTCTTTTTGGCTAGCTTTGGTGAGCTAGCGAAAAAGAGATCGATTTTGCTAATTATTTAGCAAAAAGGTCATTTTTGCTAATTATTTTTAAAAGGGTCTTTTTAAAAAAATTGATTTTAAATGTAGAAGAGTCTAGTGTAGTAATAGGTGATATATCTAAAACCTTCTTTTTTTCCTTTGCTATTAGTTACTGATATTGGTGTGAATAAGTCTAGATTTAATTTAGCAGTTGATTATCAATGATAGCATCTGATTCAATTCAATTAGTTTCTCATTATGTAATAATAGTACATTTGTCTTAGAACAACATACACATGATTTAATTTTTGAAATAAATAAACTAATATAAAATAAGTGGCTATATATTTCTAAAATTTCTGAAAAATCATGATAATGAGTGAATATAATAAATTAGTAATAAACATTAAATAATATTAGAATAATTATTAATTTCAATAAAGTTTAAGATTAACTGTGTAATGTATTTAATTGAGTATTTTATTTTAAATTTAGAAAAATGTGTATGGAATAAATTATATTTAGTGAGCTAATAATTTTAAAAAATTTATTATAAAACATATGGCGTTCAATGCAAAAGAAAAAATAAAATAAATGAGGTTTAAAATTCCTGTTAAAAAGAATAAATAGGACAAATGTTTCATTTAATTAATATTAATGAAAATTTGTAATAAATTATGAATAAATATTAGATAGATAAATAAATTGTTAGCAGTAAAATTAAATAAATTATAAAAATACCTTGGCATAGTTGAGAGAAAATGTAATTCATTCTTAGATCCTCAAATGAAAAACTGAACTCGTCTATCTCCTTGAAGAATATATGACAATTGATAATCTACAAGTGTGTGTGTGTGTGTGTGTGTCTATATATATATATATATATATATATATATATATATATATATATATATATATATATAGACACACACACATATTAGATAATTTATATATTTATATGTTATGTAACCTATAACTAAAGGATATTCAAAAATTTTAAAGATATTATTCACCCATAAATTTGATATTTTATAATATATATAATTATAAAAACTATAAGATAAGCAAAAGTAATAAATGATAATACCAAAATTTATATGATTTAGTTTACCGTTATTTTTAGAGATTTTATAACATATAATTACTTAAATTATAACAAAATAATAATTAATATAGAATATTTTTACAATATTTAAGATTATGATTAACGTTTATTTGTAGATTTTATAACATATAAAAGATATATAAAAGATATCTTGTAGATTTAAAATTTATTTACAGGTATTTCACATTTATCTAAATTTTCATTATCTTATAGATAGATGTAAAATTTAGGGATATGATTTACCTGTAATTCATCATTATCTTCAAGATATTTTGTATATATCTTAATTTTTATTTCCCACTCTTTTTAATCTTAAATGTATATGGTAACTATATTATATGTCAAATTTGTTTTAGGTAAATTAATCAAGTTATTAGATGTTGACTTGTGATCTAATTTGAATTATAACTCCTGTAATTTTTATCGTTTACAAAAATAAATTTCTCCCTTATATGTTAACTTATCTATCAAATTTGTTTGTGGTAACAAAATATATTAATTTATAAGTTTGAAAAGATCATGTAACTCAAATATAGGCTTTTATGTGTATATTTCCTAAAATAAATTCTAAAATTATAGGTGATTTGCCAATTAATCAAATATATGATCGTTTTACCAAATAATATTATGTTATATTAGGCATCTTTTTAAATTTCAAAACAACTTAGTTTTGATAATATAATTGATGATTCAGTTTTTTAAACTTACAAAACCAATTACATTTGGAAATTAAAATTATTAGTAAACTGTTTCTAATTATTAAAAATTTGATAATTATTTTCTTAATATTAGTAAAATAAACATTCTTAAAGATTTTATATATATATATATATATATATATATATATATATATATATATATATATATATATATATATATATATATATATATATATATATATATATATATATATATATATATATATATATATATATATATTTCTTGGGAACATTAGTGGTTCTTTTCTTAGTGCACAAGTCTTTTAAGAATTTTGCACAAGAGGAAATTTGTTTAATTACATCTAAGAGAGGGATGTTGACCTTGACCTGTTTGAAAGTTTTTAGGATTTTCTCTACCTGGGGAGAGTTTTTCCAAGGTCTGAATCTATCCGGAAAGAGAGAAACGGGCTTATACCTATCTAGATTAGGCTTAGTCTCGGTTTCAGTTTCTTGGTCATCAGAAGGAGTTGTTTTATCAGAAGGAGTGTGTTGGACGGGAGAAGGGGTTTAATCCGGAGGCATTCTAACTTGGTTATCTATCTGTTTCCCGGATCACAACGTATGAACTACATTCACTTGAGATGGGTGGTTTGAACTTGATCCAGTGTCTTTAGGATTGACAACAGGTTGACTTGAAAATTTTTCTTTCTCTCTTTCACTCACGGCATTGGCTAGTTGATCAAGTTGGGTTTCTAACCTAGCTATGGGTTGAGTGTTTGAGTTGAGCACTTGACCAGTTGTTTGCATGAAGGAATTCAGAGTGTTGGATGACTGAGTTAGCATGTTGGTGGTCTGTGTAGAAGCTTTAATCATAGCCTCTAAACCTTTTTCTAAGACACTAAGATGTTTATTGTGATCAACATTCGGAGGATCTACTGTTTGATGATGAGGAGGATGCTCGTTTGGATAAGGCAGATTAAATTGTTGAAAATCATTTGGTAAGTTGAATGTAACTATGTTTCCTCTAGGAAGTTATTGGTTTGAAGTGGACGTGAAGTTTTAATTTCTCGAGTAGTTTCCTTGATTCCATATAAAATTGGGATATTTTCTCCAACCCGGATTGTAGGTTAGAGAAAACGGATCATTTCTGGGACGCTAGAATGCAACGTTCATATGCTCTAGTGGTTGAGTATTTCCTATGAGGGGACATTCCTCTGAAACATGGGCTGGAGAAAGACAGTTACGACAACCTGAGGCAGAAACTTGATTGATTTGAGCTGGAGCTCGTTCTTTGATTTCTAAGGCTTCTAACCTACACAAAATTGTAGCTATCTTTACTTCAGAGGCTATGTTTGACTCTAAGGAAAAATCACTAGATTTGGGTTGGGGAACTGATGAAACTCTTTCATCACAATGTTCATATTGCATGATTTTTTTGGATAAACTCTCTACAAATTCCCAAGCTTCATCGGCATTTTGCTTCATGAAATCCCCTTGACACATCGATTCTAAGAAAGGTTTTGAAGAATAATCCAATCATTCTTAGATAATTTGGCATAATCGCCACTTTTCTAGACCGTGGTGAGGACATTGGATAAGAAGATCCTTAAACCTATCAAAATATTTTCAAAATGGCTCTCTCGGGACTATCCTAAAGTTCTGAATGCCGTTTCTAAGCTTAACCATTTTGTGGATACGGAAAAATTTCTTTAAAAAAACGGTAACAAATTTATCCCAGGTTGAGATAGAATTTGTGGGTAAGCTATACAACCATTTCTTTGCTTTGTCCTTAAGAGAAAATAGAATAAATCTAAGCTTAATCGCATCCTCAGATAGCTTCCTAATTTTAATCATAAGATAAACTTTCTCAAACTCAGAAATAAAAATGAAAGCGTTTTTGGTTTTACTTCCTAAGAATTTCGGAAGCATGTTTATGAAATGCGGCCTAAGCTCAAAATTAGTTCCATTGATCTCAGGTAGCTTAATGCAAGATGGGATTCCATTCTTAGTTGGATAACACATATCTTGAAGAACGGGTGGATTAATGTTAGCCATTTCTTTGGTCTCAAAAAATAGTTCAACATGGATTAAACGATTGGTATTATCCTTAATCCAAATTTGCATACACCAAAATAAATTCTTTTGGATTTTTATCTAAGAAAATTAGAGAAAAGATCTAAGAAAAACAAGTTAATTACAAAGAGATTTTTTTTCTTTTTAACTAAAAAGGAGATTAGGAAAAAGATCTAAAACAAACACAAGTTAATTTTTTTCTCTTTTTTAAAGAAAAACTAAAAACCTAAATGATAATGAGAAGAAGGAGAAGGAGAAAGAAAAACCTACTAAAACAAATCAAGAGCAATCACTTTGTATCAATCACCCTTAATTTTAGGGTTAAGCCTAGACTCAACTAGACCAGCTCCTAACCAAAAACTTTTTTAGTGAAAAAATTAAATTTTACTCCGTCAGTTAGCCATGTAAGAATAGTACTAGAGAGAGGCCAATGACCAATTAAGTACCTCGTTTCTTGCGGAACGTTTTACGCAACCCCTAAACTTTGCCTTAAACACCAACGGATTCAAGTAAGCTTAAGCCGGTCCACTTAAGGATTTCTTATTCCTTAATGAGCTCGAATCCTTAGGGGAAAACGTCGAATGAGTTTTAAAAGGCTTATGTTTGTGTAGTGAGGAATTAGTGATATCTAGGCTAAGGAAAGGGTGATGAAATCCCTCATCTTATTTTGATTAGTGGGTTTTTACCCTTAAGAGTATTTTCAAGGGAGTGTCAAATCAAGATGCTCAAATCACTTTAGTGAATTCCTACTAACTATATACAATGCAACCCTAGAAATTAAAAGTAAGTACAAAATAATGCAAAAATAAAATCTTTTTATTTTTTAATTAGGGTTAACAATCAACTAAATGTGAGAAAGAGAGCTCTTCTTTGAATTTATTATCTTGTTAGTAATTATCCAAGTGGAGGGTGAATTTTATTAGGTGACAAAAGTAATTTTTTTTCAATTAGATCCTAATTGTCTCTAATTGTGAGAAACTAACTAAAGGGGTGGAATTGAAAATACTAGAAAGAGGACTTACCTTAAGCAAATCTTCAAACTTTAAACTTCAATCTTCAATCCTCGATCTTCAATCTTCAAAGTGGTTCCTTCACAAGAAAAACACACAAATTAAAGAACTAAAATAGAAAAATCCTAATTATAAGCACCTTCCCCGGCAATGGCGCCAAAAACTTGGTAGAAGATAAATAAAATAAAGTTGTAAGTGCACAACTATCAAATTATAGTATAAAAGATCTTGATTCCTTGAGGAAGGTGTTGTAGGAGATAATCAAAATTGGTTTCTGAGTTGTGTGCTGTGTGGACAATTAAGAGTGACAATTGTGAAGAGATAAAGAGAGCGGGTGTGATTATATGCAAATAAGACAAAACTAGATTAAGAGGGAGAAAAATTAGAGGAAAATAAGAAACAAATAAAGAAAAATCAAGAATAAAGAGGAAAATCACAAGTAAAAGATGGAGAAAATAATTAGAGAAATGAGGAATATAGAATTGAATCCACTAGTCAATTTCACTTAGGATTTATGAACTATTCTCTTTTATCATATTTTACTTTAGATTTATTAAGCATAGACTATCAAACCACTTAAGGAAAGTATAACCTATCAAATTATCATCCAAATAAAATTAACATTCATGAAAAGAATAACAACTAGATATCAATTCTAGAATTCATAAGCATAACCTATCAAACCACTCAAGATAAGCATAGTTTATCAAATTCTTCTTCTACCAATTAGCTCTCTAGTTGATTATCCAAAACATGATCATTTTAAGCACAAGAGAGCAATTCACAAATTATAAAAGAAATCAAACTAGTTTCATACAACTCTAGAATTCCTACAAGATTTTAGTTCCACATTATTGAAATTAAAAATAAAATAAAATATAAACTAGAGAGCATGAAAAAAGAGGTTAAAAATATAAGAAAAATAAAAACTAATTACAAAAAGAAAAATAAGAATAAAGAAATAAAGATCTAAACTATGAACATAAAAATAAATCTAAATTAAAAAATTAAAGAACATAAAAGAAAATCTAAACTATGCAAGAAAATAAATATATACTATAAAATAAAAATGTAAGAAAATAATATAAAAATAAAAATATGAAAGTAAATCTACTCTACAAGGCATCAAAATAAATCTAATCTACCAAAAAAAAATAAAATAAAATCCTAAAACATAAATATCTAAGCAAAATAAAAGAGAAAAAAGAAAACTTACATTGCAAGTGGGTTCTAGCCCCTTGAAGGCAAATATCTTATCTTCATCTTCATTAACAAATAAAGAGACAAAAAGAAAAGTATGAAGATGCAAAAAGTTTTTTTATTAATTGTAAATAAAGTTTATAATTTTGGAAGGTCTTCTCAATTAAGAGTAACCATCCTCTCCAAATGGAGTTTTTATAAAAATTTTCACACTCAAACTGTTTCTATTACGAACCAATCGGTTGGTCGACTGATTGGCCAATCGGTTGACCGACCGATTGATTTGTAACAGAATTTCAGTTTTGTTCATTTCTTGACCCGATTTCTTTATAGATCCTTGAGCTTCTTTTGGTCCTTCTTTTATCTTCATATTGAGCTTCAATAAATGATAAAAAATCAGGAAATTTGATTCTTTTGAGCTTTTATTCATTAACTCTTCATTAACACGCAAGTTAAGATAAAACATGTTACTAGTGACATATTTATTTAAATAAGATAGATAATGAGGGTATAAAAATGTAATAAAATGTTATTATCATATACTTATCAGTTATGTTGCTATACTTATAGGTTTTCAGACTTCTCAAATGTTTCATTGCTATACTTACATGTTTTGTTGTTATATTCAGATAAACTTTTTTCTATACTTACAGAATTTATTGCTAAACTTATAGATTTTTGAGAGAGGTGGTATAGAGGTGGAGGTGGAGGAGAAGAACGTTGGGGGGGGGGGGACGAGAATGATGGGGATTTTAGTCTCCCTGCCTACTATGATCTCCGCAACTAGGAAGCCAACCCACAATTAAACTAGATAAAAAAACACCATAATCAAAAAGAAGAACATAGAGATTTAATGTGGTTCGGTCAACCAACTTCTACCTACATCCACGGGGCAATAATATGAGAAATTCACTATGTATCAGGAAGAACTACAAGAGGAACCACTCAACTCTCATCTCTCAATCTTTCAACCTCGCATATATAATCAACTCTCATATTCTCTACAAAGCCCTCTCTTTACAATCTTGTAGACGGACAAAAATTGCGAAACCCTCTCCCAATATTATGATCTTTTATACGGACAAAGACTACGAAACCCTCGCCAATGTTGTAATCTTTTACACGGACGAAGACTACAAAACCCTCGTCTCTCACACACTATTCTTGAATGTAGTTTACGCTCTATGCTGATCTAGATTACAAGAATAGTGGCTCTCTCCTTTTCTCCTTGGTTTTTTCTTCAACAATAGAAGACTATATATAGAGAAACCAAAAGCCTATCTCTAGCCTAACTTCCTAATTAGAATAGGATTCAAACTCCTTATCATAATGAGACTAATCTCCTAATCATGATAAACCTCTAACCCTATGTAATTCTTATGAAATTATACAAAGAATCAAAGACACAATCTCCACCTTGGATTTGATTCCTAAGTCACCTCCAAGATATACCATTGCCATCTTGAAACTTTGCCTCTCCCGGTTGTGTCTTCTATAACTTTTGCAATTCAATTTGATGTGCCCACACTCCTAATCCAGAACACCCGCACTCTAACCTGGACGCCCCATGTCCCTCGCTGTCATCTGCCTCGCCGTGGCGCCTCTACCTCTCTTGTGCACACCAAGAGATCTTCGCCACTTCTAACATTAGAAGCCAATCAACCATGCTTCTCATCCAAATTAAGCCTGGTAGTAGCGCTCCGATTGATGTTCCCCTTCTCCACCTGCATCGCTCGTCTCGAACTGTATTGGCGCACCTGTCCTACTCCAACCTTACGAGCCGGAGGCCTTCATCTCCTTCATTGTTTGGCCTGGACCGAACATGAGAGTCCATTGTGTTACTTCTCTTGTAATCTAATACCACCATCTCCATCTCCATGTGTGTCACTCGGTCATGCCCGCTTGTAAGCTCCACCTAATCTAGCACTATCCTCCTCGAGGCTATACACCAACCAACTCATGCTCCTGCGATGACTCTGAATAATTGCATGCTAACAACTCTACTGCTAGAATCACATCTGATTCTCTAAACCAGTCTCATCTTACACATACTCGTTCATCTTATTTGCCATCAGATCTGGCTCACCACCACCGTCAGAACTTTTCAGTACTTTCTGACCAATCTAACTAAAATCTAAAAAATTAAACCCTCCCATCGCGTTCAGAGCACTTCAAAACCTAGAAATCGACTCCTAAATCGCCAAAATCCGCATTCAATTTACTGATTTACACTCTGATCAATCTCAACCATTGTATCTGATTTCAAAACGAACTTTAAATCACAAACCCAATTACCCGAACTCCAAACAGAGCCATCAGCCGTACATCAGATCGACACATGAATCCTATTTCCACTTGAATTAATGTTAACGTGACCATCCTCATAATTAAACACAAATTTAATTCAACCCAAACACAAAACACCATTGAATGATCTGATTAGCGGATCACTAGGTCCCCACATCAATAAATGCCTCACGTGGTCACGTGTCTCGACAGAGACGTGATGTCCTTTCTACACACAATTTCACGTGGACCCCAAAAACTCACGTGAATGTTCACCGGCCTTTTCCTTCTCCTATTCGTGGTTCAGAACCCAAACCTTCGATCCACATTGCCGCCAAAGGCCGATCTCCTCCGCGGTCTATGCCTCCTCGTGAACCACAGCTGATCAGCCTGCACGCCCTGTGCTGGTGGCTGGCTATACCTCCTCAGATTCTTCTTGGATTTACGAACATAAACCCCTCAAAACTCCACAGCCGGCTAGCCACCGGTGATCTTTCCCCTCTTTTTTTTTTTCTTTTCTTCATCTTGATTCTTGTAATGTTGGAAATTTTATGAAAGCATTAAAAATGTAAATAATCAAATATAAGAAATTAAAATAGAGAAAAGGATCGTTGGCCTGTATGGGGACAGTCGTGATGTCACTGCCCTAGAACAACAGTTGTCGCCTTCGCAGAGACGTATCAATGCAACCGTGAACTAGCGGTAAAAGCCCCCCGAGAAGACCGGCACTTGAGATTACTGCGAATCTCAAGTCTCTTGCTCAATGGATGCAATGCCCAAAACTAAAGTTGAAATAAGAGGAAATATAGGTGCAAGAGAACAGTTTCTCCATTTTAGAGATCATATGAATAATTAGTATCTCTTTCACCTCTAAAGTACCATTATTTATACATGAGAAAACAACACAAGGTTAATAACATATTTGGTAAAACCATTAATAGGTTTAATAAGGACATAATGAATAGAATAAATTCGGTACATAAAACCAAGAGTAATGATAAAATTAATGTCAATAAGCAAAGGCAATAAATTAGGAGGACTATTATGTTAAAACCAATAAGAAACTCAATCTTTTCTTAAATAATTAATTTTTTCCAACAATCCCCCCCAAAAGGTTGAGTTTCGAGGAAGAAAAGGAAAACAAGAAAATAAAACAATAAAGATAATAAGAAGGGCAATTTGGTATTGTGAATTCGGCAAAGGTAGCTTTTGGTTTTGAACCTTTACTTAGTGACATTTATCGCAACCTGAGGAACATAATGGACGAACCTTGAATTATGCTCCTTTATCAGATATTAACAAAACACACACAATATGCATCCATTTAATGAGCGAGCGGGTTGGAGCGTTAATGGCCATGCTCACATAACCGTCTCATGAGAGTTACTAGGGATCAGCCCCATGTCCCCTAACCGCGGCCTTCACGGTTCCTCTCACGTAGGTAAGTCTTCCAAGGATACTGTGACTGGTATGCATCCCCCACATAGGTCAGACTTATTAAGAGTAAAACTCATCCTGCCCAGTCACATCAATAGAGCACTGTCACCATAGGAATAAGGGTGTAGCTAATATGGTGCAAGTCATAAATGCATCCAATACTACAAAGGAGTAAACTCTAAAAGTCAGTGCTCCACATGAGAATCACTAGTCCAGCTTGTTTCTACCACATTGAACCTTTGTCATGAGAATAGCTCGTCAATAAAAAGGTTGGGTTCCCGCTGTCAATGACCTCTACTATGGGCTTAACCTCATCCCCCTCGATGATTCTAGGATTATAATCCTAGAGAGACCCTTTTATCAAATTGAATTTTTTAGAAAATTCAGGATCAAGTGTGATTATCACTTCATATTTTATTCTCATTTATATATATTTGATGCAAGCATAAAGCCCATCTAGATAACACTCCACATGTGGGTGATATGAAATATATCTGCAAGAGATACTAAAGGATCCAATTAGTACTTAATCTTAAACGATGTTAAAATATCAATTTATGTATGTCATTGAATAATAAATAAACTTTTCACATGAGAAAATATTATCATATGCATGATATTAATATGTTGGTAGTAGTGAGATTTCTCAATTATATTTTTCCTTGCACAAATATTGATTTTTTCAGTTATTCACTCTTATCAAAATTAATGATGATGCTAGAGGATTTAAAATTTATATTCGGGTCATACGATGGCTGCAAGTTGGTTGCCTGTAAATAAGACCTTCCTAAACTTGCCTCGCCATTTTTTAATATCATCTGTTCCACCTCTAGGCAAGTCATCATTATATTGATAGTTTGAATAATCTTTTATTCATTTATGAGACAAGCATATATATTTTGAATTTCACAAATGCTATCATGCATGCATAAGTTCTTGTAATCATGTGACGAACTTTCAAGTGCTCCAATGTGACAAATGAGTGAATGAGCATTGATACTATATATCACAATTTTATAAAGGAGACATCTTTCAAGTTTTAAAATTGATTCACCATGCCTCAAAGTTAAAAACATACCTCTTGATTTGGTTTTAAGACATTGATCCACATCACCTATACTTAGGCAATACATTATGCAGCATGCACCTTTCTATCAACTGTGATGTGAACCTGGAATACACTCATACATAACATTATAGAAAATAGGAATTGGCTAGTACTTAGTATTTTTCTTAATATAATATCAAGACCTTGCTGCTTGCTCGAAGCATATCCAAATTTCAAAGTAAACCAAAAGTTTAAAACTAATAATAGCATGTTGTAACATGATGTTTCATGATTTAGAGAAAGTTGTTGCTCATATTATCAGGGACCAAGTATCCAACTATGTCACATAAACTTTAAATTTGGCAAGTGGTAATAATACATGTAACATGCCTCATTGACTTATATATATATAATAAGCTTTAGATTTATTGAAGAGAACATGACTGTTAATGCATTTGGGGGAAAAAGGTATTATGTGCAATTCATTCCAACATTTAATATGGATATTTTACCAACAGTTGGACAAAAAAGAAATCCTTGCTGCCATAAAAAGAACATGTCAAAAGAGTTGCTCAATGCATGTCCCATTGAATTATTTCCTAACTTCTTTCCGTAATATTATCATTTTTGTATTGTGTACCTAAAGCAAATTGATCTAATTGTTTTAGTCAAATTTGTTTGAACACAGAGACATATATATATATATATATATATATATATATATATATATATATATATATATATATATATATATATATATATATATATATATATATATATATATATATATATATATATATGATGTTAGTTAACATGTGAAAGAATCCAAAGGGAAAAAAACATTAATAAAGAAGACTGTGACCCACAGCAACCCTGTGCATATAATATAAAAATTTAAGAGGGGTATCCCTGCATAAAGTCTCTAATTTAACTATTACAAAACAATATTTTGGCAGAGAACGATATACAAAATTTGCTCCTCATGCATGCAATGTGTGAAAGGAAATTTACATAGAAGGAAAGCTAGTGATTGCTAATTGCACATAATAATCGTGCATAAGCTCATATAGGAAGGCTTCAGATACGTAAGGAATAAAATTGAAATATATTAATGAGCATTTATATTTTGGTAACCACCCACTTATATTAAGCATAAAGTTATAATTGTGATTGATATATATAACTTTGGGAGGAAAATTTTGATGATGAATTTTGTCCTTTGTATGGATGCAAACATCAAATATAAAACAAAACAAAGGCTTGTACATGTTAGTTTAATATCTCCCACTAGAAGTGGCTTTCAAATCTTAAAACATAAATCATGGTTCTAATATTATAGATCAAAGGTATTTGATCACCTTTCTGAAAACAGAGGATAAAATTTAACCACATACTTAATATGAAATAAAACTAAGGGATGCTATTTCCACTCAATTAATATGAACTGAACTTATATGTACTCATATGAATATTTGCCTATGATTTATAACATGCAATAAGCGAGGTAACTTTCACAGTTTAATATTTAAATTTTTGTCCATCATGTAAAGAGAACTAAAACTTCCGTTAGAGAATAATGTCTCCATTCAATCAGCATTAATTTGAGCATTAGAAGATTAATGAAAATAATCATTAAAAGCTCAAATTAATCAGCACTAAATGTGGACATGAGTACAAAAAGGTGGATCTGAGAGAGGAAGATTAAATTGAAAGGTAAGATATTAATAAAGAATTTTCTTGACTACACATAATGACATAATATACCATATTCATGTTGTGCCCAAATCAAGTGCGTGTGCTACAAAGGAGGAAAAAACAAATAAATCTCAATGGAGGAAAAAGAGCCTAATTTTACCTAGTCATCGCTGCGGACAAATAGCTCTCGTAGATCCATAATTTTTCATTAGATCCAACAGTTAGCACAATTTTATACCAAAATAAATAATAATAGATAATTCTCTTGAACTTGTAGAAAGCATGAATAAAGGCATAAAGTTGAAGCTAAAGATCATATCATTGCGAGAGATATCACGAAATATAATTAGGTATGCATATGTATATATCCTTTAAACTATTGTTCTAGATTGTTGGAAATTTTATGAAAGCATTAAAAATGTAAATAATCAAATATAAGAAATTAAAATAGAGAAAAGGATCGTTGGCCTGTATGGGGACAGTCGTGATGTCACTGCCCTAGAACAACAGTTGTCGCCTTCGCAGAGACGTATCAATGCAACCGTGAACTAGCGGTAAAAGCCCCCCGAGAAGACCGGCACTTGAGATTACTGCGAATCTCAAGTCTCTTGCTCAATGGATGCAATGCCCAAAACTAAAGTTGAAATAAGAGGAAATATAGGTGCAAGAGGAACAGTTTCTCCATTTTAGAGAGATCATATGAATAATTCGTATCTCTTTCACCTCTAAAGTACCATTATTTATACATGAGAAAACAACACAAGGTTAATAACATATTTGGTAAAACCATTAATAGGTTTAATAAGGACATAATGAATAGAATAAATTCGGTACATAAAAACCAGTAGTAATGATAAAATTAATGTCAATAAGCAAAGGCAATAAATTAGGAGGACTATTATGTTAAAACCAATAAGAAACTCAATCTTTTCTTAAATAATTAATTTTTTCCAACAACGCCGATCTTCAATCTTGCACGACATTGTCTTCTATCTTGTAAACTCGACACTGGATCCATCACCATCGCTTAAAAACTATTCGTTTGGGATTTTAGTCTCCCGGCTACTGTTAGCAGATTTGTCCAAATTAAATCAATGTGTTAAATGAGATAATATTAAACAATAAAGGGCTGTTAATGGATAATTAATAGGCTTTTAATGGATTTTAATTAGGGCTAACAAATGGTCTTTCAATGAATTTATTTGGAGGTTGATTTTTGGGGTGGAGGTGATTAGGTGAAAAGCCTCTATAAATTGAAACAATTTCTCTGCGAATTAACACAGAAAAAGAGAAAGAAAACCCTCTTACCGGAGCCCCAAAAGTAAATTCTAATCTCTTCTCTCCTCCACAAATAAACACTGGTATCAGAGCAGTCGTTAGATCCAAAAGTTTTCTTTTACAACCTCAGTTTTCCAAGAGATAAAAGCAGGCTTTCTCTCCCTCTCCCATCATTTTTACCAAGAAAAAGAAAACTGCTCCTTTATTCCCTTGAATTTGCTTCGCCTGACCCGAAGCTGTCCCCTCTTAAAAAAAATTTAATATTTTAATCCTTTCAGTCTTGTCCCATCAAACGCTGCAGCTCTGCCTATCATAACAAAAACAACTCTCTCTCTCTCTCTCTCTCTCTCTCTATATATATATATATATATATATATATATATATATATATATATATATATATATATATATATATATATATATATATATATATATATATATATATTATTTCTTGCTTTGAGCTGCAGCCTGTGACAAATTTTTTTTACATGAACCCCTCATCCGAACTTATTTTTCAGAAACCTCCCTCATCCTCAAGCCCACGCTTTCCCACTGCAACTCCTTCTGTTACTTGATTTCTTCTGCAGTGCTTTGGTAAGCGACAACTCCAACTATGATTAGATCCGACAATGCCAGCCGATTAATTCCTATCCTCACCACCTCCTACAGTAAAGATTTGCGTCGCAGTTAAGCTCTCGAATGACGTTTTTCGCCAGTTTGGTCTAGATCCGAAATCAGCAGAGGATCTCTGAACTTCATTGTTCATTGCCACTCCAGATCCGATCCAAACTCTTGGGTCCTCAGGTCCACTTGTTTCATTTATTTCAGTTTATTTAAATTTTTTTATATATTTCCTCTGCTAGTACTATTAGATATATTTTATCCTAATACATTTTGCAACATCACAATTTTAGTTTTAGTTTTTTTCCAAATGGCTAGTAAATTGGTTCTAAGTGAATTGGCAAAGATCAAAAAATTTAATGGTGGCAATAATGATATGTGGCATAGAAAAATTAGATATGGCCTTATACATGACAATATAGACAATGTCATCAAAACTAGTGCTCCTACCTTAACTGATACCTCTACTGTTGAGGAAAAGAAATAGTTCGAGTAGTGAAAGTCGAGAGACAAAAAGGCGAAAAGTCTTATGCTAATATTCATGGAAGATAATTTGATTAAAGTTTTTGAAACTTGTAAAACTTCCATGGACATGTGGCAATTAATAAAAGATAAATATGATACTACCTCGAAAGTTAATATTCAACTCCTCTTGCATAAGTATAATTCTTCTTGTATGCAAGAGGGAGACAATATTGTAGAATATATAAACAAAATGATTGTCATGGCTAAGGACTTATCTACTGCCGTGACCAAATTCTCAAAAAGAATGCAAGTGGCAACTATATTGAACAGTCTTCCACCTTCCCTTGTCGTAGCTGCCACTACATTAAGAATGAATCCTGCTATTAAATCTGTTACGGATTTGCCAATGCACTTAGCTATAGAACTAGACTTAGTAGCTAGTAGGAAGGAACCAGAACTAAATATGGTGCAATAGAAAATAAACTATGTGCACCAGAGGCAACAAACTGGAAGAAATAGTAACCCCGACCCTAATAAACCACAACTTAGAGGTCCAAAATCACAGCAATTTAAGAAGAAGGTACCCCGTGGAGCCTGCTACACCTGTGAAAAGTTTGGGCATTTCAGATCCAACTGTCCACAAGGAGAAAAGCAGGAGAATAAGGGAGGCTATAAGCCAGAAAGTACCAGCAAGAAAGAATTCGTTGGTGTGACGGAGTGCAATGTTGACGGACATCAGCGGTTGGTGGATCAACTCCGGTGCGACTAGACATATCGCAAAGGACAAGAATGGAGTCACAGAATTCACCGAACTAAAGAAAGGAGAATGATCTATATGGAAAACAATATCTGTCTAGATGTAGAATATATTGGTTCGTATAGATTGGATCTTGGGGATAGTGTTCTTGTCCTCAAAGATGTGTTCTATGCGCCAGGAATTCGGTGCAATCTGATCTCTGTTCCCATCTTGATGAAGAAAAGACTGGAAATTAGGTTCTATAATAACGGGTTTCTATAGGAAAAATAATAAAGTGTATGCTATGGAAAAATATGTGCCTGAGAATGAATTGTGTATCCTTCTGATAGTTTATAATAATTCTGGTAACGGAAACTCTGATTTGAACTACTTGTCTTGTTATATTTCTAAGTCTGAATTGTGGCATTCTAGACTAGGACAGGCTGGTATTTCAAAAATGAATCAGATTATCAGAATGAACTTGTTGCCTGGACTATCTAATGTTCAGTTGCCACCATGTAAATATTGTCTAACTGGTAAAATAATCAGGAAACCTTTTATTGACGGATAAAGAGCCAATGAACTTTTAGGGTTGATACACTCAGATATTTGGTACCCTGAATGTTAGAACTCATGGTAGTAAAGAATATTTTATTACTTTTATAGATGATTATTCCAAGTTTACACATGTCTATCTTATCTCTAGAAAATTAGAAGCTTTTGAATGCTTTAAGAGATATAAGATAGAAGTTAAAAATCAACTTGGAAGGAATATCAAAATATTAAGAACTGATAGAGGTGGGGAATATAACTCTAAAGAATTTGAGAGTTATTATCTTCAGCATAGAATTAAAAGGCATACAACAATGCCGTACACACCACAACAGAATGGTGTAGCTGAAAGAAATAATAGAATATTGTTAAATATAATTAGATGCATGTTATCTCATTCATGTCTCTCCAAGAAATTTTGGGGAGAAGCATTATTAACTGCAAAGTTTATTTTAAATAGAATTCCCACCAAATCAAATGCATCTACACCTTATGAGTTATGGAATGGGCGGAAACCAGATCTAATTAAGTCATCTTAGAAAATGGGGATGTATTGCCCATGTTCTTATTCCAAGTCAACTTAGAGATAAGTTAGACTTTAAAACATTAAAGTGTAGATTCATAGGGTATTAAGAAAAATTAAAAGGTTATAAGTTCTATAATAAAGAAAAAGGGATCATTGAAAGCAGAGATGCTACAATTCTAGAAAAGAGAAACAAGTTCAAGAGGAAACAGAACCTAACTGTAATAAATAATGATTATTACAGTAATGTTCCCATTAATAATCCTGATATTGTGAATGAACCTAATCTTGAAAATGATGAAATACCTATAGAAAATGATGAAGCTCAGCATATAGGTGTTTTAGGTAAAAGGCCTAGAACACAACCTGCATGGATGGATGATTACTATTTATATTCATGTGAACCATCTTGTTTCTCGGTAGATGCAAATATAGAAGAACAAGATCTCTTAAACTTCTCTGAAGTGATGAAATCGCATGAATCAGATCTATGGCTGAAAGTCATGAGAGACGAACTTGATTCTATAGAAAAGAATAAGGTTTGGGACCTAAGTGATCTACCAGAAAATAGAAAAGCCATAGGATGCAAATGGGTGCTCAAAAAGAAATACCGTGTTGATGGGTCCATTGATAAATTCAAAGCACGGTTAGTTGTCAAGGGTTATAACCAGAAGGCAGGAATAGATTTTCAGGAGAAGTATTCTCCTTTAGCTAAATTTGTATCTATTAGAATTATTTTGGCTATTGTTGCATATCTTGATTTGGAGTTATTCCAAATGGATGTTAAAACAATATTTCTCAACCGAGAGTTGAAAGAAGTGATATATATGTGTTTCGGGTCTTTGAATTTGTAATTAGCTCAGATTACAATGGAAAGAATATAGTGAAATAAAGAAAAAAAATTATATTTCCTGGCGTTCTTTTCTGTGTGCCGGTGGAACGTCGATCTTGTATTCCATTGACGCACCGACTAAGACAACGAGTCTTTTACTATTGATGAGAATTTGGTTGCTTGGAAGATAGCTTAGTCTTCTCTTAGCAGCTCTTCTCAATAGAATCGCAAGTGCGATGGCGGTGATCTCTCTATGCGTGTGTGTTTTTGGCTGAGACTTCCGATCTTCTAAAATGAATGATCTCCTCTCCTTTTATAGGCTAAAAGAGAGAGTTAATAGTCTTTAATTATGAATTAAGTGGCAATTAAAATAGAAGATAGAGGGGAACAGTTATTCCCCTGAAAATAGCTCTAAAACGGCTATTTGGCGAACTTTGGTGGCTTGATGAAGTTCGTTCAAGATGTGGGCGAAGCTCGCTACAGTCGTGGGTGACGGCCGCTGCGGACGTGGGCGAGTCTTCTTCGGGGATGGATGGCTTGGTCCACTTGAGTTGCCATGAGCGAAGTTCGTTGATTGGCGAACTTTGTTTATGAGTTCGAATTTGACACAAAATTCAACTCATGATTTGGCTGACTGATGGCGCCTTTCGATTCGGCTTGAGGCGTGACTCGTTCATGATTTGGTCAAGTTGAGTCAAGGTGGGCTGTTCGGCGAGGTTCACTACAGCTGTTAGACGACCTTTGATGCAGCTTGTTGCAGGCTTGGGTTTTGGGCCCATTTGAAGTGTTTAGTCCATGAGCGTTCACTTCTTGGATCCAAGCTGATCATTGGCCTGGATGAAAATATATTTTAACCATCTACAAGACCCCCCCCCCTCCAAAAAAAAGTTTTTAAGATCCTCCATTTTGACTTGTAGCTAGGATTGAAATACTTTAGGTAAAATAGCCAGAGGTGTACTGTTGAACGTAGCTTGCGTTGTCTTGATTGGGTTGAAATTTATTTTCATTTGTCTACTCGGTTGCCAGAGGTGTACTGTTGAATGTAGTTTCCTTAATTGTAGACTAGTATTGAAGGCTCAATGATGCTTGTATTCATCCAACTCCATGTTTGGAACGAAGTTCGCCTTCTCTGGCGATGTTGCAAAATCAGTGAAGTTCGACTGATTCTGGGTATGAGCGAAGCTCGCTCAATTTTGGGCGGCAGGGCGAAGTTCGTCGATTAGCAATGTTCGCTAGCTGGCACGGCTCAATTTACTTTGAGCTGTGTTGGCGAAGTTCATCGGTCGGCGACGTTCGCTGGCTGGAGATATTTGTTGAGATTCGCCTCTGGATTTGCGCCGTGACCTGTGGCTGAGATCTTTTGATTGAATATTTCACGAGATCCGCTGCAGATTTGATCGAGTTTTAGGCTAAGATTTAGCCTCTTTGTCCGGTCCAATCAAATCTCAAAAGATGTGATTTTTCTCGAAAGTTAGGATTTGAAAAAGGCTATAAATCGTAGCCTCCCCCTTCCATTCTCCCCGCCTTCATCTTTATCTTCTTCTTCTTCTCCATGTCTAAGTCTCCATTGGCTAGATCGGAGATGCTCCTCGACAGAGGAGCTGAAATAAAATAGCTCTAACAGGAGCTTGCCCAAGTGAAGGGCAATCAAGCGGATGAACTCCACATACTTTGCCGTCTGGCGGAGTTGCTGTCGGCTGAGAAGGCGATGCTCGAGCAGATCGTCGAGAATTAGTCGATAGCTTGGGGAGAGTTGAATCACGATAGAGATGCATGGAGCTTCAAGTGCCGAGCTCTGCGTAAGACTGTTCGGCGACTGAAATGGCGCTTGAAGAATGGTCCTTGGATCTCCACGAGTGAGAACTCCGACAGTAACTAGGTGTCACGAACGTGAACCTAGATCGTAATTAGACGTCGTGCATTTTTTTTGACCTCGACGTCAAATTTTGGTATAAGAACGTGCTTCTTCCTCTTGAAATGCTTCATGTAGAGGAATAGGGGCAGTTCTTATCTTCATGGGGAAACATTTAGTTCCCTAAGTTTTGTAACATCAGAGGAACAAGGGCTATAGCTTGGTGCAGCTCGTGTTTGTTTCTCAAGTATTACATTACGCATATCTTAGGAGTATAGGGCAATAGCAAGTAGCAATAAATACTCATCACTGTAGGGTCGAAAAAGTTTTATTTGATTGACTTTGAAAAGAGATTACAATCACGCTCTCTCGATTACAGAGGAAGAGAAGGTTGATTTGACTTCTCTTTTGTTATGTGGGTTCTTGGTAGCGAAAGGATGCTTCCCTCGATGCTCACGTCGAGATTGCTTCCCGTTGACGATCAGAACAAGGCTGCTGATGCTCTTGAGATTGCTGAATGATCTTAGCTTCTGCGTCTAAGTCTCTCTCCGTGCGTGTGTGTCTTCTTCATAGCTGCTCAAGGCTATTTATAAGGTTTTAGGCATGTAACTGACCACCCCCATCGTGGGAATGTGGCTCCTTATTATCAGCTGTTGATGGGTTGAAGTCGTGGGAACGTGGTCAACGTGGGCGTTTTGGTTGAGTATGGATGAACCGAGCTTCGCTGCGTGGGAGAACCTCAGATGATGGTCGAGCTTCACTGCTGTAGGTGAACCTCGTATGAACATCGAGATTCACTGCTGTAGGTGAACCTCGGTTGAATATCGAGATTCACTGCTGTAGGTGAACCTCGGTTGAATGTCGAGATTCACTGCTGTAGGTGAACCTCGGTTGAATATCGAGCCTCGGTTGAAAGTCGAGATTCACAACTGTAGGTGAACCTCGGTTGAACATCGAGCCTCGGTTGAAAATCGAGATTCACAACTGTAGGTGAACCTCGGTTGAACATCGAGCCTCGGTTGAAGGTCGAGATTCACAACTGTAGGTGAACCTCGGTTGAACATCGAGCCTCGCTGGGTGGGCGAACCTCCTCTTTTGTCTCTTAGCATTTTTTAATGCTTACAAAACCCCCTTCAAAGTTTTCAGACTCGAATCAGGTTGTGCCGGGTCTGAAATACTTTGAATCTTCTTGATTGTTGTGAACGATGCTCGCTCATCAACTTCGTCCGAACTTATACTGCGAGGTTGCAGCAACGAACCCCGCACTATTTGAATTTTGACGTTTCGTACTGATCCTTATTAAAGCCTATGTCCACGTGGCAGCCTAGAGATTTGATATCTTTCAAATGTCCCTTAATATCCGTGAATCCTATCCGCAGATCTCGCCTTGGGGATCGTGTGGGTCGCTTCAGCCGCCTGTTTCGGCCGTCAATTTGTTTCTTCCAAACTCTATATATAGCATTGAAGGGCCTAGAAAGACACCTCCTTTTCATTTCCTCCAAGCTGTTGAACTTCTTGTTTGCGCCTGAAATTTTTACATTCTTCAGCCATGGCCCCAAAGACTTCCGCTGGCAAAGGCAAGAAGACTGCTGGGCCCGTCGATGCTTCCACCATTCCGCCCACTTTCTCAGGTAAAAGTTTTGAAGGTCTGATCTTTACCCGCCTTAGGGTTGGTTTTCAGGTAAAAGATTTGAAGATCTGATTTTTAACCGCCTTAGGGTTGGTTTTCTGAAGCAATTTTCACCCTTGAGATGAAACCCATCTGAAAGGTGGCGTCTTTCCAACTGCATAGGCAGTTTCCAATGAGGCTTGCCTTATTTGACTAATAAACCTCATCTTTATTGACGAGGTTCATGCACCCCCAGTTCACTTGTACTGTTGAGCAAATGAACCTCCAGATTCACCTGAGGACAACTCTGCGAGACTTGGTTTCTCACCGAACTCCGCTCGGAGTTTATTTGAAGTTTGTCTATCTAGCGAAGTTCGAAGTTCGTCTATTTAGCGAAGTTCGAAGTTCGTCTATTTGGCGAAGTTCGAAGTTCGTCTATTTAGCGAAGTTCGAAGTTGTAGGCGGGAAAAATTGCCAACCCCGCCAGTCAAAGGGGTAAGTTCGCCTGCAAGGGCTCAAAAGCCGCTTGTCTAACGAGCTCGCCGCGACGGGTCGTTGCTTTGAAGAGCTTCGCTGCAAGAGCTCAAGTACCGCTGGTTTGGCGAGCTCGCCCGCACGAGTTCATCCCACGCGATGGGCACGCCCACATTAGTCCAACATCGCTGATCAGCCGGCCCCGCCTATCCAAAGAAACTCGCTCAACAGTTAGAACAAAGACTCAAGCTCGCTCGTCACCGACCGAACGGTGCCAATGGCGGCTTGGAGAAGTGGGCCCACCCACTTTCCATCGCCACGGTGATGATGAGACAGCTCATCACCCCTATAGCGGTCACATCCCGCAGCTAGAGGGCATGGCGCCCCTCACCTATTAGTGGTCACATCCCGCGAGTCAAGGAGAGGACCAGTTGCTTGTCAAAGCCCGCCCGTTAGGTGAACTCGCCTATGCAAGTTCAGCGCTGCGGCGGCTTAGCCTGAGCCAGAAACGCAGCGAAAGAGCCGCCCGATTGACCTCGTTCGGCAAACTCGCCTGCAAGCTCGCCTAAGCACTCGAAAGGCTCGCCTGCTCACCCACTCTGCACATCCTGGGTTATGATAGGGCATAGTCCTCATTACCTCATCAGTGGTCACATCCCACAGCTAGAGAAGAGTATGGTGCCCCTTAACTATTAGTGGTCACATCCCACAAGTCAAGAGGGTGGCCTATCCCACCCCTTGGTCTATATATAAGCCTCCTGGGCAACAAGAGAGGGGGCCGGCAACAAGGTTGTAGAAACCACTGCTGAGAAGAAAGAGCAAGCAGAAGAGTTATTCTCTTGCTCCATCAACTCAGTTCTGAGCAAAGGCTTGGATTGTTGAAGTAGGCTCCATCTGAACCCTCAGATTTGGAGGCTCTCGAGCTCTTTGCAAACTCTTGCATAGTAGCCCCGTCCAAGCAAGCTCGGGTAGAACCGAACTCAACCGCGCCGGAGCTTCTACTGCGTGCTGAAGCCCGACCGCGACGTCGATCGGATCGTCCAAGGGAAGCAAACTCGATTCGAGCATCGAGGGAGGCCTCCTATCGCTACCGACGAACCCACGTTAAACAAGAAGGGCCTTCCCTTCGCTTCTGTTATAAAAAGACCTATTCTTGATTTGTAAACAAGCAATTCAAATAATACAAATCCGAGAGGAGATTTTTACACCAAATAGAAGTTCGTCTATTTGGCGAAGTTCGAAGTTCGTCTATTTGGCGAAGTTCAATTCTTTGGACGACGTTACTCCCCTTGACGCAGCTCATTTTTTTTGTCAAACGAGACTCGTTTGGCGAGGCTAGTTTTCTTGTCAAGCGAGGTTCATTTGGCGAGGCTCGTCTGTTTGACTAGCATTGCTGTCATAATAGCCCTAATTCAATCCTTATAATAACTCAATACTTGGACTGACTTATTTTACCTCCTTTGTCTTATGTGCAGTTGAGCATTCGTCTGCTCCTATCCCACATCGGGGTGCTTTTGGCGCAAGCAGTGCTCAAGGTACCGACCCTGACATTTACTATTCCTCTCTTGGGGATGTCCCTATATTCGAGGATAGAAGCGAGGAGGCTCTCAGACTGCTTTCAGAGCTTTCGGCCTCTACTTTAAGGCGATTAGTGACGGATGCCCCTTTGGAATCTACCGACCGGACGCCCATCAAGAAGCCTGTTTTTTTGTTCGGTGATGATTCAGAAGACACCGACTTGCTTGATTTGGGTCCTTGCCGGTGGCTTAGAGTTGTGGGCCAACGTCCTATGTTCCTGCCTGCGATGGAACGGATCGTTGCCATCGATTTGGCGGGCGCTTCAGCCTCTGCAGATGATCTGGATTTAACTCCTTCCCAAGATGGAGTGACTTGTGGCCATTTTTCCCGAGATGGTGCGCAAGTAGACCGCCACGGCCATTACATCACTGGCCTGCATCCGGGATCATTTCAAAAGGATTTTCCCGTCGGCGAGTCAGCTGTTGAAGCCAATACTTTTTGTCGGACTTTTCACGCTTCTCTGCGTCAATTTCCTGCCAAAGATTTCAGGACTCCTGGCTGGTCTCGTTGGAGTTCTTCTCAATGGTGGCCGCGTGTCACCGAATATATTCTCAAGAACCATCTCGAAGATCTTCAGAGAATCGGACTCTATGCGCCGATCAGGGCGACTCAATTTGGCCTGAAGACCAACTCTCATAAATTCTTTGGCATCCTGGAGTTATACAATCCTGATACCCGCACATTCTTCACTCCTGACGGTGAGTTAGGCGTCACCTTGCACGAGATGGCTGAGGTTTCGGGACTACCGTACGGCCGGTATCCTTATGAGGAGTATACCCAAGCCACAGAGAGCTGGTAAGGTTGGAGAAAGATTACCCCCAAATCGTTGAGACTTACTGGGAGTTGATGTGTCATTACCATATCTGTGCCTGCTCCCAAGGCCGTGCAGCTAAGAAAGGTGAAAAGACTGTCAGCCACAGCACTTGGGCCCATTATCTTTTCACTGGTTTGGCCAATAAAAAGGATCCTGTATTCCCTTTAGACCCTCTTGAAGCAGGCCCTTTATCGAAGCTAGTGCTTAGTAACCTCCCGCTTTCCTATGTACCCTCCACGGATGAGCAGGGTTTTCCAGCGGGCATGACCTTTGATACCTATATTTATCAGGCCGGGGAACCCATTTCTTCGAAAGCGGCGTTAGCAGGTTATCTCATGCTGTGGCTGAAACATGTTGTAGTCCCTAGCGGCAGTTTTGATGCGTTGTGTGTTGATGTGATTTTTTCAGCTGTTTGCCTAGACCACGGCCGTCAATATGCTCTCCTTCCTGCTATGATCACCCGCCTTCATTGGGGATTGCGGTGTCTTTGCAGAGCTTTCAATCAAGGCACTGAGAACCCTAGAGTAGAGCTACCTTATGCCTACCTTATGGCATGGTTTGTCATGCATTGCCCTACGCTTATGAGTGCACCTTCTACACAGGTTGATGGACAAATTACCCCGTTTGTCCAAAGACTGGAAAACTCGGAGTGGAGCAGACACTACATGGTCTCTGTGCGGCGTGCTCTCCGGGATTATAAGACTTATTCTTTCAACCGGTGCTTTCCCCGCCCGGGCTAGTTACGCGCATCATGGTGGATGAATCCGACGCCGAGGTTATACCACCTTGTCATTGGGCTATTTCTTGTGGCTCTTGAACATCCGCCCGGGGTACTTTATTTACCGCTTTGGTCCAGAGTGTGTGGTAGAACCTTACCTACCATGTTGTTTTGCCCACAATTCGGTATGATCAATCAGATATAGGTAACCCCAACACTTTCGGTTGCAATCTTATGGTTGCGCCCGACATCGGGCGCCTCGCCCGGCATTGACCGCTATGGTGGCACGGGTGTTCGTTTTTCACTTCCACAGCGGGATCCGCAACCCCGGACGACTTTTGCCTACTGTAAATGGCACTGTATAGCAAACGCGGGGATTCCAGGCTTCAACATCAATTCCTCTGGGCTACGATTGATTCGGCGCCGTTATAAAGAGGGACAAAGCTCCACTAAGAGTCGTATGCCAGGACTGAAGGAGTTCTTGCATGCCGAAAAGGATGCTGGAGTTGCTAAACCCCAGGTTAGTGTGGAGCCATCACGCCAATCCAGCCCTCATGAGACCCAGGCGGAGATAGATGAGGCTCTGGATGACAGCGTGTTCCCAAGCCCCTCCAGATTGAACGAATATGGTAGTAACATTCCTTTTGCTACCGGCGCTGAGGATACTATTAGGGTGGGATCTGCATCTGGGGCACCCGGACATTTCGTTCCCACAGACGAACCTTCGGAGCCTCCTCCACGGGAATCTCTCGAAAGTCATGACTCGCCCAGTCGGCCTGCTGGAGCTATGCCCGAGGAGACCATCCCCATTCCAGGGTCTGCTGGTATGATAATTTTAACTTGTCATGATCCTTTAGACTATCACCTCGTCTAACTCTCTTTTTTATCAAAAAAAGAATGAACTGGAGAAAGCGAAGCTTCGGTGCCAACAGTTCGAGGCTCCAAAAGACCAGGGCCTCCACGAACCAAACGTTTGGCCAAGCGGGTATGGCAAGAGGCTCTGATTGGTCCTGCTACCGTTTGGCACGACCAAGGCCTCGACGTTGTTGAGAGTGCTCCGGTCCATGCTGAAATGTCCACGGCGGCCGCTACTGTTTCTGAGTCGGAGACCAGGACTCAAGATGATGATACGGCGATCCCTGCCGCGATCGTGCCTGAAACTTCACTTGCTTTGACTGTCGTCACCACCCCCTCAATTGAAGTTCCGCCAATCCCGGCATCGGTTTGTCCGTTGGGGTCAAATCCTTCTACTGCTACCCCCTCTTCTTTTGACTTGTCAAAAGAATACGGGGTATCTATGATTCGCAATAATTTCCTCACCATCCTAAAAGAATCTCCTACTCAAGTGTTGGAGCGTGGTGGGGATTTTGCTGGGATCAAGGCTGTATTGGAACCTCTCCTGGATGTGATGCAGAGCTTGACCAATGCTACAGCTACATTGCCCTACCGCACACGTCTGGTACAGGTAGAGGCCCTCTTCAACAAATGGCAAAGTCAGCGCGATCAGCCCCTTCGTTCCAAGATTGAAGATCGTGTCATGCAGCTTATAAGACAAAGGGATGATTCCCAATTTGAGCTCCAGCGTCAAATACTTGAGAAGAAGCAGGCAGTTCAACAGCTCGGGGAGTTGACCACAACTATTTTTAATGAGAACAAGAGGATTGCTGACATCGAGCGCAACCAACAACTCCTGGTTGACTCCTACAAGGCTGCGCTCGTCGATATCCAGGCCAAGCTAGCGGAGGCAGAGAGTGAATTAATGGCTACTACCGAG
Source organism: Asparagus setaceus (assembly GCA_012295165.1). NCBI lineage: Eukaryota > Viridiplantae > Streptophyta > Magnoliopsida > Asparagales > Asparagaceae > Asparagus > Asparagus setaceus. Next base: position 26,228,870 of record CM022705.1, on the reverse strand, counting down.
AGGCATCGGACTCGGCGGCTCAATGGACGTAACACCGCTTACGCAAGTCAATCCGATGAATTGGATAAGCTAAGTGTTGCTGTGAGCCACATGCCGATACTCTCTGACAACGATCTTCATAATCAAGCTACGGAAGAGGTTAAAACCGCCCACCGGGAAGCTATGGTCACACTTGCTGCAGAGATCCGCCAGCCATCGAGCACTTGTAACTTATGTATCTTCAATTAGATTATGAATAAAATTCCATCTCTCATGTTCACTCAATGTTTTCTTATGCAATTCAGACCGCAATTTGGAATTTTTAGCAAACCCCGACTATCAGCGGACTTGGTATGTCTTTACCACCGCCGCTTGAACTCGACTAGCCATACTTTTCCCTCAAGATGGTGAGTTTTCGAGGAGGTTCTTTTAGGCTTAATCGCTAAAATCTCTCCTCTATTTACAAACAACTAAATTGTAAACGAGTCTCATTTATGAGGATGACGAGGTTGAAATATCGGCACATCGCTTGGTGGGCCGATGTTGGACAATAAACGTCATCGAAAAGTTGAAATATTGACACATCACTTGGTAGGTCAATATTGGACAATGGATGTCATCATTTATGAGAAATGGCGAACATCGAAAAGATGAAATATTGACACATCACTTGGTAGGTCAATATTGGACAATGAACGTCATTTATGAGAAATGACGAACATCAAAAAGATAAAAATATTGACACATCACTTGGTAGGTCAATATTGGACAATGAACGTCATTTATGAGAAATGACGAACATCAAAGAGATGACATATTGGCACATCACATGGTAGGCCAATACTTCAGAATTGACAAGGTAACGAGTCGACACATGGCGGATCATTATCCCTGATAATTAGATACGGGTGATATTCTTCACACGGTAGAACACTGTATAGCACAGAGGTACTTTTAATGTGACAACATTCTGTAATCCCACCGTCCTATTGCAGAGGACTGATGCGTGCACTATGCAGGCTGAAGCTACTATCTTGCAGAACTAACAAAAAGTTAAGGGTAATATTTCTTCAGAAACTTACCGTTAATAGGCATCATGATTTTGTCGCCTTCTTGATTGGTTAGGCGGTATGCTCCATTCGAGTAAACAGACTCCACCACGAATGGTCCTTCCCATTTTGGTTCGAATTTCCCCTTCTTTTTGGAATTCAAAATCATTGGGCGTTGGACAGCAAGAACGAGGTCGCCTTCCTTAAAAATGCGACATCTGACTTTCTTGTTAAATGCTTTGGAAATCCGGACCTGGTAAAACTCGATATGTTGTTGAGCCTGTAGTCGCTTTTCGTCCAACATTTCAAGCTCCTCAAGACGTCGGCGATGACTTTCTTCAGTCGTCATTCCGGTGGTTAATGCTATTCGTAGCGATGGGATATGAATTTCTAACGGCAAAATAGCCTCGCAGCCATAAACCAGAGAATATGGGGTAGTACCCGTCGGTGTGCGAACCGTTGTACGGTAAGCCCACAAACTTTGCCCCAGCTTGTCATTCCAATCCTTTTTGTTTGAAGAGACCATCTTAGTAAGGATCTTGATGATCGTCTTATTAAAAGCTTCAGCTTGTCCGTTCGCAGCGGGGTAGTAAGTTGTTGATGCTAAATTCCGGATCCGGAATTTATCGCAGAATCGCGTGAAGGCATGACTGACAAATTGTGGACCATTGTCGTGGACAATCTGCCTTGGCACACCATATCGGTATATGACATGATGTTTAAAAAATTTGATCACGTCACTTGTCTTGACCAATCTCAACGGAATGGCTTCGGCCCACTTTGAGAAATAATCAGTTATCGCCAATATGAAGCGATGTCCTTTTGAAGAAGGTGGAGAAATTGGACCAACAATATCCATTCCCCATGTTTTAAATGGCCAGGACGTGGCAGTAGGATGCAAGTGTTCCGGCGGTTGATGAAGGTAGTTAGCATGTATCTGGCACGCATGGCACCGTTTAGCATAAGCCACGGCGTCTTTTACCATTGTTGGCCAATAATAACCAAGTCTACGCAATCGGTCCCATAACTTAGGTCCAGGCTGGTGTGCTCCACAAATGCCATCATGAGCTTCTTTCAAGACTTGCTCTGCTTCCTTAATTAACAAACATCGGGCAAGAGTCTGCCATATGATCTTCTATATAGAGTCTCAGAATTGGGAGTCGAGTAAAACCTTGATGCTCGCCGACGAATAGACTCTCTTTCTTTTATGCTGTGCAATATCCCGTAGGACATCGCCGATGATCGGGAACCGCCAATCTCGTGCTTCGAGTGACTTAGGATTGTTCTCGACTGCTTGGATCTGTAATGCGTATTTTGGCCGGAATAATTGTCTACTACACACGACAATCTGCTGAGTAGCGTTCTCAGGCAAGGCTAGCGTAGCTGCGAGTGACGCCAATGCATCGGCATAAGTGTTCTGCAGACGGGGTACATGATCAATGTAGAAACTTTCAAACGAGTCAGCTAAAGTCACGGCTGCTGCATGGTGAGGTACAAGGTCTTCGTGCCTGACTTCATACTCTCCCCTTACTTGTTTCACGATTAGCTGTGAATCCCCAAATGCTTCCAGGTGTCTCACGTTTAATTGTTTGGCTATGTCGAGACCAATCAATAACGCATTGTACTCTGCTACGTTAGTGGTACATGGTTCTGATAATGACACCGCTCGTGGCACCACATGGTTCTGTGGAGATACTAATACCAACCCCACTCCGGCTACAACAGGTCGCTTAGGTTGCTCACGTCTCACAAAGAACAATTGCCATACTTGTTCCTCAGACACCAGATTAGCTTCATAAGGTTCATCAGGCATGTCCTGATATAATTCGATTTTTTCTTTCAATGGATGGTTAGCCATAAGATCGCACACAGCTTGACCCTTCATTGCCTTTTGAGGTTTGAAGTGAATATCATATTGAGATAGTAAAGTGCCCATCTAGCCATTCGACCATTCAATGTGTCAGGCTGGGTCATGAATACCCGGATAGGATCGATTTTGGAGATGACGTGTATGGTCTGACCCACTAGATAGTGCCGCATCTTTTGGATAGTAAAGACCAAAGCTAAACATTCCTTCTGAATGGGAGGATATCGATATTCAGCCCCTGACAGAAGTTCTCATTGAGGTAATAGACCACTGCTCGCGGGCCATTGTCGCCGCCTTGCGCTAAGAGACCTGCCATGCATACCAGAAGGCCGGATATAAATCGAAAGGGTTTTCCGATGAAGAACTAGCACGTGGAGATTGGAAAGATATGTTTTAATATCTTCAATGCTTCTTGGCAATCTTTATCCCAAACAAAGGATACCTTTCTTCATGAGTTTCAAAATGGCCGACACTTTCCTCGATAAGTTGGAAATGAACTCGCGAATGTAAGCCAAACGCCTTGATACCACGGCTCTCTCGAGACTTCTAGGAGGTGGAAGTTCTGGATGGCTTTGACCTTGTCCGGTCAAGACGATACCATCCGGCCGTGACCACGAAACCTAAGAATTTACCACTTGACATCCCCTAAAAGACTTGGTTGGGTTCATCTTCAAGCGATCGCCGCATTATCTCAAATGTTGTCTTCAAGTCATGCAAGTGATCACCTTTGTGACGACTCTTAACTACTAAGTCGCTCACGAGATTCCACTATTTTCCGTAAATGTTTTCGAAAATAGTGGTCATGGCACCGGTATGTAGCCCGCATTTTTCAAGCCGAAGGCATGATCAGATAACAAGATATTCCTCGACGGTGTTCGAAAGCAAGGTGCTTTTCATCATCGATGCATTTTGATCTGATTGTACCTCGAAAAGCCATCCATAAAGACATCCTTTCAAATCCACATGTGTTGTCGATAATAAGATCCGCGGATTGGTAGAGGAAAATCATCTTTCGGACATGCTAAATTTAAATTCTGTGAATCGACGCACGGTCGGATCTGTCTGTTTTTCTTCAAAACGGGTACTATATTGGCTACCCAGTCGGGGTGTTGCACTTCCCGAATGAACCCTGCTTTGATTAGTTTTTGAATTTCTTTCTCGATGGCCTTCATGACCTGAGGGGAAAATCGACGTTGTTGCTGTTTGACAGGCTTAGCACCTGGCTTGATATTAAGGCGGTGCATAGCCACTTGAGGGTCTAAGCCGGGCATATCTTCATAATTCTATGCGAAGACATCGATGTATTCCCGTACCAAAGCAATAAGGCTATCCTTTTCTTTAGCGGTCAAACTACCGCTTATGAATATGGGTTTTGGATTGGCTTCATCCCCCATATTTACTTGGACTATTTTGTCATCAGTAGGCGGTTCTCATTGTTCAAAACGATGTTCCCATTGCATTCCAAGCTGTTTCTTAGCGGATCCTCGTATAGGGGCAAGAGGTCATCTTCTTGAATCTCAATTGGACTGGCTAAGGTCATATTGGCCGTAAGGGACCTAAATTCATGTCCTATACTGACGTCGAAATCTCAGGAAACTATTTCAGAAGATAAATGATCTGAGTCGCCCTCAGTCATGACATGCCATGAGCATGGCAGCGATTCATATCGCAGCCCTTTACGAGTTTTATGATAATAATCATCAGGATGACCTTCCGGGACATAGGCAGACCGGATTGGTGTCTTGATACCTTTCCCGTAGTTTAAGCCTTCTTTGTGAAGGAAATCATACCCCATTTTCTTCATCAAATTTTGCGCTGTTGGCGAGAAATATGAGAATTGGGGTTCCTTTTTCTCCGCTTTGGGTTGTTCTAACTCAGTTTGCCATGGCTTATTGACCTGTCCAAAGATAATGTCTTTCTGATCATTATTCTTGGCCGGTATCACAAAAACCGCTTGTGAAGAATTAGAGTACCGTTGGCTCGTCATAAACGACGACTGAATCGGCATGTACAATGCGGGTTCAGCATACAACTGTGGAAGAATTTTTGATATTAAGTCAGTATGACTTTTAACACCCGATGCGTAAGCTAAATCATAATTGTTATTGAAGATAACTACGTCGCCGTCTGGCTCATTCAGATCGATTACAAAGGGTTTTACATCATTAAAGATAATCGCTTGCTCTGACTCAGACGCCTTCATTTCCACCGCCGAGTCTTCGACCGTGGTTCTTCGGTTTGGCCTTCCTCAAGGTAATGGACAGAATCCGTAAAATAATTCTCCACGCCCTTGAATGGTTGCCTTTCCGCGACCAATATTTTAACAGTCCCTTCCTCATCTACATACTTCATGCATTGATGCAACGTAGATGGAACGATCAAGTTTTCATGGATCCAGGGTCGACCCAAGAGCAGATTATAAGATGTATCTGCATCGATGACATAGCAGGTAATGTCTGTCTTCAAGTCTCCTATCTGGCATTTGAGTTTGATCTTGCCCAAAGGACGAGAATTGGTGGCATTGAAACCATAAATGGTGGTTCCTGTTGTTGCCAAGCGATGAAGCGGTATCCCCAGATGTTGTATAATTCTTAAGGGAATGATACTCAATGCAGACCTCGGGTCAACTTGAACCCGATTGATTCGGAGAGAGCCGATATAACCAGTAAAATAAAGGGGTCTATCATGCTTTGGGTTCTTCACTTGCATGTCTTCCGATGAGAAGGTGATGCAAGGCATTGGGCCCTTAAAGACTTGGTGACATTGGGTGCAAACTTCCGCTGACTTCTCCGGGAAATAAGTGAGGAAGATCTCGTTATTCGCCAATGCTTCTCGCAGAGCTTCTCTAGTCGATTGAGACAGTCGCAAAAGTTCGAACAATGTGATTCTCGCCGGGATGTTGGAGAGTTGAGCCAGAACATCGAACCGGAAAGGGGCCTTCGAAGTTTCAGGCATATCCTTTCTGAGTGCTTTATTGTAGCGGATCTCTTTTGACCTGGGTTCACCGGCTAGTGCTTTTGCTGATACGTCGGGTGTCGCCTCGGAGTATTCCCTTAAATACTCTTTCCCGCCTCGGGTGCCCAACGCTTGCACAGGTTGTGTGACTAGGGCGACTTGCTCCTCTTCCGGTACAGCGGAGATGGTATTGCAAGCTTTCCTTTTGGACTTGGAAGAGGTCCATTGCTCATCCGATAACAGTCGATGAACCCACATAATTTAAGCCTTTCGGTAGTGTAAGGGACCATACCTTGCGCCCCGCTGTTGGAGGTCGGTTCACGATTCGGTCTCACCGAGGGATCAGCTTCACACCATCCTGCACTTGGAATTCCGCGAAATCACCAAATTGGAGAGCGACCATATTTGCAGACACTTTCTTCTAATCCTCCCGAAGAGTCATAACACCTGCTTCTAACAAGACTTGGATCTTGTCTTTCAAAATGTAACATGCTCCCGTCGGATGATGCACCATTCGATGGTACATGCAATATTTCGGATCATCCGTCCTTGAAGCTTCCTCCGGTTTTTTTATTTCCGGAAGCGTGATCTTGTTCATCTTGAGCAAAGTCTTGAAAATCGGGATAACCTGATCATCCTTGAAATCATACTTCTTCATAGGACGGCTATCGGAGGCATTCGGCTTCTGCTTAAAAGACCTTGAAGTAGGTTGAGTCTCCACAGCTAGAGTCTCCTTCCCCTTTGATTGTTTTTGAGGAGTAAACCGCCTCGACACCCCTTCTTAGGACGATAGTCTTGAGGTTCTTCTGTCTCTATTCTCTTAAGCATGTTTTCAACCTGTTCCCCTTGCCTCACCAAGTCTCTCCAAGAGTGTACTTCAACTGCACCCATCTTCGAAAGTATGTTGATCGAGAGGTTGGCTCTGCACATCTCGATGAATGTCGCTTCCGAGACTTGGTCCCGGGAGTGCAATGACTGGTTCCGGAACCTTTTGACAAAAGTGCTGATGGACTCCGTCTTCTTTTGCTTCTCGGCCAGCAAAGTGGCCATAGACACTTCAGTGTCGTCATCGAAGAATCGGGCCATAAAAAGATTTTCTAAATCTCTCCAAGAGTGAATAGAACCAGGCTCCAACCTTCGAAACCACTCAAAAGCAACCCCCTTAAGAGTGCTAATGAACAATCGGGTCATGATAGGATCATTACCTGTTAGTGCTTGGAAGTAATAAATATGTTGTGATGGCGAGCTTTTCCCATCAAATTGTACTAGATTGAGCGGCTTGAATTTTGGAGGATATGGGACATCATCCCACTCCGCAGGATATGGTCTGGTCACCCCCAGCTCCTTAAAACGCCCTTGGAGCTTGAGGGCATCAAGCTGCTTTTGGAAATCATGTAACTTATGATCTCGCTCTTTTGTGCGTGGGTTCGACTCTACTTCAGATGACCCAGAGTGGACATCCCGATCCTCTTCATAGCCTTCATGCTTTGATTTGGAACCTCCCTCGTCTACTTTCTTCTTGCCGACGAAGCTCCATCATCACTTCTAAGCGTCTGATAGACTCTTGTTGTGCAAAAATAAGAGCTTGTTGCTCTTCGATCTTCTTTGCCATCTCTTCCTCTTTATCAGCCATGAGGACGCTGGCTTGATCACTTAGATCAGTGTTTGAAGGTTGAGATGTGGCCATGCCGGAGTTCTCAGATTCTTCATGGGTACCGCCACTCAATTGTCGGTAGTCAAATGGAACTGCTGCTCCGGTACGAATACGGGTGCGCCGGTAAATGCCTTGACTATCAGTTAGCGCTCCTCGTAACCCCGGGGAATATTCAGGGTCAGATGAATCAGGACTATCTGTTGGAGTTTTGCTTCTGCTTCTCCCAACCACATTGATAGTCACTCCGGGGGAATGACCATTGCGTATGCCTCGCTCGGTGACGAAACCGCTTTCATCGAAGTTAACGGCCTGGATAGTCGCTCAAAGACCGCCGGCTTGTGTATCGGCGGGCACCGAGCAAACATTGCGTAGACGAAGCCACAACAATAGCCTGGATCGCATTTGATCCATATCGCCTGTTAGATAATCACGAGATCGACGCGGGGTACCCCAGCTGATTCTCGAAAATCGAAGCCGCTGGCGAGACCCTCCAAATAGAGGTTGGCGAGCTTGGCGAGGTTGTCTCCTCATTCGATTTTGGCGACAAGGCTCATTGTTTGGACGAGGTTCGCCCTGTTTCAAGGGGACCTCGTGTTGAAAACGAGGTTCGTTGTGGCGACGATGTCCATCTTGCCTCGAATGGACCCCTAGTCGAAGGCGAGGTTCGCTGTTTGGGGTACGAAGATGAGGTTCGCTGTTTGGGGTACGAAGATGAGGTTCATTATGTTTCTCATCAGTACGACCCTCGGCTTGTTTGATGGCCTTTGGACGATAGTGGAATCCGTCGCACGAGACCGACGCTAGCTCCTTTCGGCGAGCTTGGTTCTGTCGCCGACGCTGCTTGGCACGTCTTGAGAGTGGACCGTTAGAAGGACCTGCCTTCATACAGGCAGAGCGAGGCTCGCTGGAAGAAGCCAAAGCTTGACTAGTGGCCTCTGGAGTTAGTTTAGGCTGCTTAACAACCCACTTCTTAGCCTGTTGGCTAACTTTTGGAGCCTCGTCTTTGAGAGACGGAGACTGGCTCTCGAGGTTTGCTCGAGAGGATTCAGCAGAAGCCGCAGGGGCTAAAGTCTCATACGAGACTCGACGACACTTGCGTGTCTTCGCAGGGCTCGATGCCCCAGAGGAAAGGAATTCCTCATACTTACTTTGATCGAACTCAATAACCAAAGTTTGAACCTCGGTTCCAATTGCAATCTTGTCTGATTGCGCTACCACCAGTTCATCGGAAAGAACGGCTGCTCCCACTGTGGTCACCATCTTCTGTAGGGTTGAAAAAGTTTTGTTTGATTGACTTTGAAAAGAGATTACAATCACGCTCTCTCGATTACAGAGGAAGAGAAGGTTGATTTGACTTCTCTTTTGTTATGTAGGTTCTTGGTAGCGAAAAGATGCTTCCCTCGATGCTCACGTCGAGATTGCTTCCCGTTGACGATCAGAACAAGGCTGCTGATGCTCTTGAGATTGCTGAATGATCTTAGCTTCTGCGTCTAAGTCTCTCTCCGTGCGTGCGTGTCTTCTTCATAGCTGCTCAAGGCTATTTATAAGGTTTTAGGCATGTAATCACCACCCCATCGTGGGAATGTGGCTCCTTATTATCACCGCTGATGGGTTGAAGTCGTGGGAGCGTGGTCAGCGTGGGCGTTTTGGTTGAGTATGGATGAACCGAAGCCACGTGGGAGAACCTCGATGATGGTCGAAGCCACCGCCGTAGGTGAACCTCGTATGAACATCGAGATTCACCGCTGTAGGTGAACCTCGTATGAACATCGAGATTCACCGCTGTAGGTGAACCTCGGTTGAATGTCGAGATTCACCGCTGTAGGTGAACCTCGTTGAACATCGAGCCTCGGTTGAAAGTCGAGATTCACAACTGTAGGTGAACCTCGGTTGAACATCGAGCCTCGGTTGAAAATCGAGATTCACAACTGTAGGTGAACCTCGGTTGAACATCGAGCCTCGGTTGAAGGTCGAGATTCACAACTGTAGGTGAACCTCGGTTGAACATCGAGCCTCGCTGGGTGGGCGAACCTCCTCTTTTGTCTCTTAGCATTTTTTAATGCTTACAATCATCCTTATAATTGGATAACCTGAGTGTCGCCTTCATGTAGTAGAGTCTTTGATCAATAAAAATAAACTTTTTCTGTCTCTTGGAATTGTCCATATTTATGTGCTTGATCTGTGCGTTCTATACTTCTGTAGCAAATTTGAACTCTGCATGACTTGAACTCTACATGGAGTTGTTGTGTTGGAAGCGAAGCTCAGGCTTCCTTGTTTTGGTGAGGGTTGATTTGAAGTTCGCAAGATGAAGTCTCGAACAAATTGAGTTAGAGTTTTCTCAATTTGGAGACTTAGTGAAATTCATGATGATGTTCTGACGAGGCTCGCCTTAATACCCTGTTGAGTAGGGTGAAGTTCGCTTACTTGAGAAATAGATGTCTGGGCGAAGCTCAGTAAGTCCGTTTAGGTGAGGCTCAGTGAGTTGGTTAGGCGAGGCTCAGCCTAAGAATCAATAGTTCAAGTCCTCGATTTGTGCACCTGAAATTGCGGCAAAGTTCATTCAGGGCGAGATTCCTGGCGAAGTTCAAGGCTGGAATCTTTGGCGAAGTTTGAGGCGAAATCTTCGGTGAAGTTCGGTAGCGAGATCTTCGGCGAAGTTCGGTAGCGAGATCTTCGGCGAAGTTCAAGGCAAAGAGTTTTCAGCGAAGTTTGGGGCTAGTTTATAAATAAAACTGTTTACCTCCATCTTCTTCACTTTGATTTCAAAAACTCTCCGACTTTTCTTCAAGCTTAGTTTTCTCAAAATTCCCTCAATTTCATTATCTATGGCTCCTCGTCGTGCTATCTCTAGAGGAAGAGGTTCCGTTCGAGGAGTTCGTCGGCCAAGAGCTGAAGCGCAGTATCCTGATGGGGATACCATGTTCCCTGGTTAGATTAAGTTGACAGATACTCAGTGGTGGACCCGTTTAGTGGACTTTTCTTTCGTCACCTTTGAGGAGAGATTACGAAGGATGGGGCTCTATGCTGCAGTGAGAGCTTCAAAGTACGGTGCTGAGATTTGCACACCCATATTGTACGGCATTATGGAGCTGTACAATGCTGACAGCAATACCTTCTTCACTCCGATGGGAGAGATCGAGATTGCCTTGCATGAGATGTTTGAAGTGTCTCATTTACCCATGGGGGATCGTCCATACGCGGAGTTTTTTTACCACCAACGAGGAGTTGAAGACTTTCTCGCATGTTGCCCATGTTGTGCAGGCATTTGGGGAATTGGTCTACCACTTCCATATTTGTCAAAGGATTATCGTGAACGCTGAACATGATTCTACCATTCCTCGCGTTCCTTGGGCTAAATATCTATTTCCCAATGCGAGCAAAAAGGGGAATGTAGGTTCGGTCCTTCCAGCCATAGATGCTGAGGTTGAAACTCGCATCTTCAAAGATGGCTTTGTATTACATACTGCCAAATCAGACGTGTACGGGTTCCGTGCAGGTGACCAGTTTGAGAGCTTCCATCACCAAGCAAAGGAACTGATATCTGAATTGGCATTGCTTGCGGGATTTTTCTCGATTTGGCTGAAGGGTTGTGTTGTGCCTTCTTGACTGAAGGACCGCATCTCCATAAAAGTGTTGTACCATGCGGTGTTACTTGCCTCTTGGTATAACCTAGCCCTCCTACCAGCAATGGTTAGTTGCGTCCATCATGGTCTAAGGGAGTTGGCCACTGAATACCTGAAACAGGAGGACCGTTGCCCGAGGAATCAGGTTCCCAATCCTAGAGTGGAGCTACCATATACATATCTAGTGATATGGTTTACTCAACACTGCTCTCCACTGATGTCACCGCTACACTCGGTAGAGCTTAACGCTATGCTGTTTCGCAGGTATGAACGCTCGGGTGGATAGTCAAATACCTTGCCGGGTTCGGAGGCTTCTTCAGAATAAAGATCACTACCGCCTTTACTGTTGTTTCCCCTCAATTGATGGTGTGAAACTCGAGGACAAATTTGAAGACGGTATGAGTAGTGAGCGCTTCACCTGCTTACCTAGCGAGTGTTTCAACTGGTTGGTGAACATTCGATCGGGTCACCTCGTCGCTAGGTTGAATGGGACGGAGTGCTATATCGAACCTTACTTGCCCTACCGATTTGCCCGCCAGTTTGGTTATGATCAGCTGTACATTGAGAATCTGAATCCAGGGCTGCTGTGTACGGGGAGCTTGATAGATGGGGCTCGTCCTTGGTACCATTTTGTTGCTAGGGTTACAGGAGCCAGATTCTCACTCCCCCATCACGTGCCCAACTGTTACATGGCGCTGGGGTTTTATAAATGGTATAGCAAGGTAATTGCACCCCATTCTGACTTTTAGATGAACAAGACTGGCTTGTATTGGATCAGTCGGAAGTATAATGAGCTCTCCAAAAATGAAGAGTAGAGCTCCGGGACTCCAAGAATTTTTGGCAGAAGGTGTGCCAGATGAAGATTGGGAAGCATCGGGTGAACACACTACACCTCAAAGGTAGGTCAGTATTAGTATCCGCAAACCGTCTGAACCTGCAGTTCACCAAGGAGCACCTGGTAGAGGACGAGTCAATAGAGGAAAGAGGCCGTTACACGTTCCTCCTTCTTCGCCACCTTCAAAGAAGCAACGTTTGGCATCTCCTGAGCCTGAACCTGTGCCTGGAGACTCTTCGAGGATCAGAGAGGAGTCCCCTGTGGTCCCAATGCAAGAACCTAGAGTTGGCTCTTCAGGTGATTTATGTTTATATATTTTCATCACTTGGTTTGAAGTGCTTTTGGTTGATGTGCATTTCTTGTGTGCAGGTAAGGAGCCCATTCCTCTAGACGATGATGAGGAGCGGGTGGATTATGGGCATGACGACACTGATGCCTATTTGACTGAGCCTGATGATGCAGACTTTGACGGTAATATCAGCGGCTCTCATATATGCCAAGTATTTTTCTTTAGTCAATCTTGTGTGACTGCTTCATTTTGGTGACTGACATTTCACCTGCGTCTTTAATAGATGATGAACCCCACTTTGAAGCCATGGGTGGAGCAGTCCCTGCGTCATTTTCTACTGGTGGCCACTTTGAGCCCGTAGTCGACTTTGCATGTGCTTCTGGTGTCTTGGAATCTGCATCAACTATTGATATGACCTTAGCTCTTGCACCAGCACCCATTTCATCAGTGCGGCGAAAACTGATCGTTCCTGAATCTTCTGATGAGGATGACGATGCTTCAGTTTCTCCGATACCAGCAGGGGTTGGAAGGGTTAGCACCACCAAGCCCTAAACCTTGCTCTGATGAAGGTCCGAGCATGGTTGCAGTTGCTTCTGATGAGCCAGAGGTTTCATCCACAGGCATTGAAGTCGTGCCTATGGATGTGCCGATGACCACGGCCATGGTTGTGAGGACCGTTGTCTCATCTACCACGGTGACATCTGTGACGCCGTCCACTATGGATGTTTCAAGTATGTTGGTCACACTCGCACTGTTCCTCATGTCAGGTAATGAACGGATACAAGCCTTGTCAACTATCTCTCTGACTACCACATATGCAATGGTGGTCTCCACAGGAACAGGTCCTGCGAGCCGCGTGGAGGTTTCCCAATTTCCTGATCCTGATGATTTGATTGAGGTGGAGATCAAGATCTTGACGGAGAGTTTGGTAAAACTGTTCAACCAGAGTGTTGCGACTGCCTTGAATCTGCGGAGAGATTTATCTATTCAAACCCTTAGCTTGCTGAGGAGCCAGCTTAGTCTTTTAACGTCAGTTGCTAGTCCTGCTCGCACTGAGGCCTTCAAGACGGTGATTGACAAAGCTGAGTTCCATTTCCAAGAGTTGCAGCAAGTCCATATGGCTGATATTAATGGTATTGCGGAGATTGAATTCCGTCGTCTCTCAGCGAATCATCATAAGGCCGAAGAATCTGCTCGTGTAGAACTGGAGCGGATTAATGTGAAGGTTCAAGGGTTGAACGATAGCATTGCATTAGTTGACGGTCATCAAGTCGAGCTTCAAGGTGCCATTAAGGAGAGAGAGACCACCATCGCTGAAGCCAAAGCAACTATTGCTGCAGCTCAGGCACGTTTGGAAGCAGCCCAGCATCAGAAGGAGGAGCTAGAGCTCAAGTTGACTGATTTGACCAAGGAGTGGGACTTCCAGATTGTGGAGCTTCAGGCTGAGATGAAGAAGCAGTCGGTCATTAGATGTAAAGCTGCTTTCGTCGACCCCAGAGTCTTGAGGGAAAAGGTCCAGAAGAGAGCCCATGAGGTTAGGGATTCTAGGATGGCTGAGTGCATTGCACAGATACACACTTTTTATCCGTTTTCCCCTTGATAATGTTTTGTAACTGTTTAGCTCCTTCGGTAATAAAAGAACTTTTGTCTCCTTTGATATGTATACGATAGAGGTGTAATGTTAACGTATCGATGTGACATCTTTGCTAGGGAGAATGATGTTGGGATCAAACTAGTAGAGGTGTAATGTTAACATAACGAGTTTGATCAAGTTGACACTGTTCAGAGGGGTAATGTTAATATGACAGTATAAGGATATTTGACAGAGGTGTAATGTTAACCAGTCAAATGGAATGGCCAACAGAGGTGTAATGTTAACCGGTCGGTTTAAAAGAGTCCAAAGGACGACTACCATTTGAAAGTGTAGCGTTAACTTAACGGTAGGAAATCGATGAAAGTGTAATGTTAACTAATCGATTTTTGATAAGGGCGAATTGGCAGAGGTGTAATGTTAACCGATCAAATTCGCTAAGATAGGTCGATAGAGGTGTAATGTTAACCGCCAAAGAAATGGTCGACAAAGGTGTAATGTTAACGGTCGGTTTAAAAGAGTCCAAAGGCGACTACCATTTGAAAGTGTAGCGTTAACTTAACGGTAGGAAATCGATGAAAGTGTAATGTTAACTAATCGATTTTTGATAAGGGCGAATTGGCAGAGGTGTAATGTTAACCGATCAAATTCGCTAAGATAGGTCGATAGAGGTGTAATGTTAACCGGCCAAAGAAATGGTCTGACAAAGGTGTAATGTTAACCAGTCAGATCATTTAAGATGAAAAACCCGTTCAGAGGTGTAATGTTAATATGACGGTTTAATCAAGTTAACACTATTAATACTTTCTAATACTTTCTTTACTCTCTAATACCCTCTTATACTCTCTAATAATCTCTCTTATTACTCTTAAATACTCTCTACTAATCCTCTAATTCTCTCAATTCTAATGGCTTCCTTCTCCAATTTTGAAGTCTTTGAGGATGAGAATGCAACTGTAACTCCCGATATGAGTCCTCCTACTATCGAACCCGCCGATCTGCCAGAAACCGAATCCGAATATCCAACACCAACATCTAAAAGACCAAGATTGGGGGGTGTGGGATTTCTTTGAGAAGATTGAAATTGTCAAAGATAGTCATTGACGTATTCTCGACAAAAACGTGAAATGTGCTCTTTGCGGCAAAGTCTTCAAGGCTAATCATAAGATGGGGAGTAACCACCTCAAATGATATTTAGCGAGCCACAATAGAGGGAAAAGAATGTCTCAACTCGATATCCATCAATCTCTTCTCTCTCAATCATCTTCCTCCGGTGGCGTCGGTACATGGACCTACGACGCAATTCGAGCAAGGAACTACATCATCAGGTTGTTGTTCTTAAAAATATTCCTTTTAAGATGGTAGAAGATGATTTTGAAGATATGATTAGAGAGGGTTATCAATCCGCTTTTCAAAAAACTTCTCATCAAACGTGTCAACATGATATTATGAAATATTATCGAGAGGAAAAAAACAAAATTAATTGCTTATTTTCAAAGCTTAAATTTCTAACATCTGATATTTGGACATCTAAAGCACAAACGGGTTATTTATGTATCACAACACACTAGATTGATGATAGTTGACAAATGTTTAAAAGAGTTTTTTAATTTCATTTGAAGAATCACACAATGAATAAATGTTACAAATTTAATAATGAAAGAACTTGCAAAATTAGAAATGTTTGAAAGAATTTTTACCTTTTCACTAGATAATGCAAGCAATAATAACGTAGCGTTAAATCATATCAAATCATCTTTGTTATTGCCATGCGAGGGTGATTTTTGTCATATTAGATGCATGTGTCATATTTTAAATTTAATTGTGCAAAGTACATTTAATGAAGTTAGATCAATGATAGAGAAAATTAGGAGTATTACTTATTTTCTCAATGCTTCAAAAAGGCTTAAAAGATGGAAATAACTTTGTAGAAGAAAAAATACGAGTGCTAAAAAATTCCACAAGATGTTGATCATAGGTGCAATTCCACCTATTTAATGTTAAATATAATAATAGACTATAAACAAATTGTAAATGATTTTATGAATTTCTATGCTTCGGTTCTATTTCTAGTTCTTCCTTTGTATATGGAATAACTGAAGATGAATGAAACACTATAACTTGTGTAAAGAACATACTATAAATTTTTATGAAGCTACTCTCCTTTTATCTAGTTGTTATTACCCAACTATAACTCAAGCCGCTTTACAAGTTTTCAGAATTCAAAATTTTTTTTAATACTTATCGCAATCAAACATTTTTTCAAATGTGATTACACAAATAGAATCAAATTTAATAAGTATTTTAGACTCATTCCTATTATTTTTGGTTTGGGCGTTCTTATTGATCCATGCTTGAAGGATATTGAGCTCCAAAATTTGTTGAATTCTTTATATGGCAACACAGTACTAGGTAAAAATGATACGTGTGCATCTGTTATTTCTCTCACTGATCATAACACATTTAAATATTATTTTAAAAAATTATATGAAGAGTATGCAGCTACACATGGTAGAAGTTATCAAGCAACGACTCCTTTGGCTTCGAGCTCTATCCCGAGTACGGGATTGTGTTCATTTGACAGGCATATGTTAATAGACCGACTAACTGGTTGTATTGATAGTGGTGGTAGTGATGAATCATGCGTAAAGGAAGTTTTTGAACTTGAACAATATTTTGCTGCACGTTTACTTAAGAGTCAAAATAATTAGGTACGCGATATTTTGCAGAGGTGGAAAGTATATGGAACGACTTCATATCCTATGCTTTCTATTATGACTCTTGATTTATTAACAGTGCAGGTTTCTACCATAGCTTTGGAATGAGCATTCAGCGCATCAGGACGTTTGATTGATGACCACAGGACATCGGTGGATCCGTCTACCGTATAGGAGATAATGTGCTTAACAGATTGGTAGGCGTCGGAAAAGAGACATCAAAACATCGATCGTTTTGCTAATATCGAAGATAGACTTCAAGATTTGATAATAGCAGATGTCATAGCAAAACAAGAATAGAAGGTGCCAGATTGCCAATTAAGTTGGAATGTACTCATCTGTAATAAATTATTTTACAAAGAGTTGCAAATGATATTGATTTAAATGGGTAGGTACCAACCTAATTGAGATGTACTCATCTATTGTGATGCAACAATTTCCAAAAAATATTGTAAATGCTAGAGATATCATATTAATAATAAAAAGAATTTATTTCTGATTTTTTAATTTCTCAAAAATTTTCAAATTATGTAATTCTATTCTAAGTGATTAATAATATTATTAAATTTCTTTGCAAATTGTAACAATTTCACATCTTTGTAAATACTTCTAAAGTTACATCTTTTTTGCAAAAAATCTAAATTTTTTTATTTTTTGAAAAAAATCACAATTTTTCAAAAAAAATTCCGTGCAGACCAGGTGCACGGCCCACAACCTGCACGGCCTAAGATCTGGGCTCAAGTTTGGGCTGGGCAAAAAGGCAGGGCAATTTGCCCAGCCCGGAACCAAAATTTTGGGCCAGGCTGACCCTTTTGAATAGCCCTACTCATAACCGCAAAAGTTTGGTCATTTTCAAATAACACCAGACACTTCTAAAAATTACACATCACACCTAAAAGGTTTTGTGAATTAAACCCTCAACTTGTCAGATAGCTTCTCAATCTCTTGTTTTATCAGTGAATAAGATCTACAAAAGTAATAGTTAAGAGCTACATTAAACCAATTTCTAACTTAAACATGTAAGATGATCATGAGTATCATAACTCTGGTAGAATAGCAGCATATATATCAGTCTCTTGTCCAAAGATTCCAAACCATCTTAATAAAATATTAAATGAGATTGGTTTGTATGAATCCTGGTTTCTCTCTCGCATACAAAAATAATAATAATTTTGTTGTTTTGGGCATCGAGAGGAATTATAGATATGGAATAGTTACAAGAGCTTTGGACTTCATGGGCAGCAGTCATTCCCACAACAAACTTTGCCACACTTGATCATTGGCTTTAGAATGAACCAGCAACACCTACATCCTTTAATCATTAAATATAAAAACATTTACAATTAGATTCTTCAAATGTAGCAATTTCCAAAATACAGGTATCATGGAAAAGAAAAAAAATAGAGGAAAAATAGGTCTACATTTTTGTATGATTTGGTACATTGTATTTCTATTCTTAGTAGCAACAACAACAAATGAATTTTCATTCATTATTTGTAAAATAGTTATGGAGTGGACTTATATAATGAGGGAGACTACAAATTATTAGGTAATAAGTGTATTTTGGATTTGACAATGATGAAGTTCATTAGCTAAGTAAATATATTTAAAACTTGCCAATGATGAGACTTGAATCAGATTCTCTTTGCATCTGAAATAAATATTTATTATTCATTAACAAAGTAAGTATAGAAAAAGCCTTACATCATGAGAAAGACTGCAATTAAAGCAAGGAAACACCCGAGCGAAATAATAGCTATATCCAATACCATATCAAGAGCTACTTTATTAAAACTTGAATTATTGGTTAACAAACATATATCGGATTAATCTTAATTTTTAGTTTCTAGTTTCTAAACCATTATATGGGTTTTCGATCTGAGTCCCTTAAATCTCTAGTATTTTAATATTAGTCTCTCAAATATTCATATTTTGATATTATTCCCTCAAATTGTATATAGTGTTGATATTAGTCCCTCTGTTAAGATATCTGTTAAAATCAGTAAACCATGATTTGAGTTTATCCTAACCATTGTTGGATAGTTAATAAAAGATATCTGTTAAAATCAGTAAACCATGACTGGGTTTACCCTAACCATTGTTGGATAGTTAATAAAATACCCCCACAAGTAATCCCCTCCAAGCAAAAATCCACTGAGCTCCTTCACGAGCTCCACCACGTACACAAGTGGTCTCCTCCCCCTCTCCGACCTCTTCGAGGTCGGCTACAGCCACACCTTCCAGCTTCGTCTTGCTCTGCCAGAAGAAACCCACCACTCACAGCTTCAAGAAGATCGGAAAACTCACTTCTTACGCCGTCGAAGTCACCGTCTTTGTCAAGCCTCCGAGGACGAATAAGCTAAATTATTGGGAAGAAAAGATTTATAAACCGCCTCCGACCGCTACGTTGCCCTCGTCTCCAATGATCAAATCGTGCTTTTACTCGGCAATCAGAAGCTTGACGCATTTTGCCGAACCGGATCGGATCCGTCCATGGTCGACCCGGTTCTCGTTTCCAAAAAAGAGCACGTATTTGGTAAGAGAAGATTTATATATAACAAAAAGCTAAGCTTGATGTAAGAAGTAAGAAGATGCATGAGATTTGCGTTGAGTACTGTTGCAATGGCAGTTTAGAGGGGCATGAGAGTGTTGTAGTCGGTAATTAAGTGAAGGTGGAGGTTTATTGAGATGTGCATGATTGATTGTTTAGTAAGTAGTTGTTCTAATGGGTTGAGATATGCTTTGCTTATATTTAAGCATGTCGAGCCTTGGAGGATTACGTCTAAGATGCCGGCGGGGCTTTCAACGTCGTATTCTTGGCGTTGGAAGGGGAGGGGGAGGAGGAGGAGGAGGAGGAGCAAGGGAAGTGAGGGTTAGCGGGACACTAAATATTTATCATTGGAGGGAAGAAGAAAGGAGAAATGAGTTTGGATTATGTTAAATGAGTTTCGGTTGTGGGGGGGTGCTCTTACATAAATGTCCATTAATGGCTGGGGTTAAGGATAACGGAATATTCCACTTTAATTATAACCCCAACCAACCATAAATGTCCATTAATGTCCATCAATACTATATGCTAATTTGAGGGACTAATATCGAAATATGAAGATTTGAGGGACTAATATCCAAAAAACCCAACATTATATCATGAATCCAGATCATTGCTTTGGAATGTTAACTCTTGAAGAAAGGAAGTACAAAACAAAGATGTGTCCTCATAAGAGAATATACTATAGCTATTCACTTTAATAACTGAAGTAACAGTTTCGTGAAATTTAGTGATAATTTCACATGACCCCGCTGAATTTTGGATATGTTTCATATAACCTCCTGACATTTGTTTACTATAACATTTTGTTACCAAAATCCCCTAATTGTAGTTTGTAAATAACTAAAATGGTTTTAAACAATAAGCATCAAACATCTTTCTATCCAAAAATATGTTTAAAATTACGAGAAGCATATCCAAGTCACAGAGCAATTCTAGATAAAACTCAAAAGATAGTGCATGAAAAATGAAGATTTAACCCTAACAATGGAGATGAAACCTTGAGGATGGATCTCATGATCCATGATCTGCATCCGAGCCTCAACAGTTGCAACAAAGACAGCAACCAACGCGAGCAAAGAGATTGCAGCGAGGAGAGTGATCCTCATCTTGACCTTGATTTCCAAGGATTTGATGCAGAGAAATAAAGAAAGCTCTTCAATCTCTTAATATAGGAAGTATAAATAGTCACAATTGTTATGTCATCAGTCATCGAAAGTCTTTCAGCACATCTTTTTGACTTGTGGGAATGGTAGGCAGTCCATGCTTTATTTCTTTCCTCCGAAGTTTCAAAGAAAGACAGCTAGAGAAATGACAAAAGAAGCGGCTGCCTTGGGGGACAAAAATGGAGTAGAAATCCTATTAGGGGCTGTTTGGTTCATAAAAAATTTTGACATTTGGGGTGTGTTATAAATTTTAGGATTGAAAAGTGATATTTTAGGTTTTTAAATTTAATAGTTGGTGTTTGTTTTAATAAAATTTTTAAAATGTTTAATCCCTAAAATGTAAAAGGCAACCATTTTTTAGAATTTGCCTATTTAGCAAATCCTATAAATGGGTATGATTACCCCAATTGCTATACTATTGTATTTTGTTCTCTTGTGGGGAGGTAAGCTCACCAAGGTAAGCATGTTCATCTCTCATACTTTTTTAAATTGAAATAAATAATAGATTATAAATTCTAAAATTTGTTATCCTATAATTTTGGGTTTGAATCAAACAAGATATTACAAATTTTAGAATTTGCTTTCCTATAATATTTTGAACCAAACAAATAATTAGAAATCCCATAACATGTTTAAAACACTATGGATTTGAAATTCTCATGAAATTATAAATCCTAAAATTTGAGGATTTGACCCAAATAGCCCCTTTAGAACATTCGACGTGATGCAAAACGTTAGCTAAGCGATTTACTTTGTAATGGATAGTTTGGAGCTTTCACTGATTTGAAATTTGTAACTCCTATACCGTGCGGGGTTCTGATAGAATTACTACTCCTAAAAATATGGAGAAAATATTATTGAAAGGTAACAAGAATTTGCTGATATAGGTTCTCCAAAGTATTTCTATTGTATAAAATGTCTAAACTTGAAACATTTTCCCTAATAAACGATTTATAAATTACAGCAAATAAGTTAACTTAAGTGAAAATCTAACTTAGAACAGATTATCAACAGCAATAGCAGCTGAAGGCATCCCAAAAATAACAAACTATTTGATAATTGTAGCCTAAAATAATTTTAATAACATAGATACTATGTAACTTAAAAGCTTCTGAGAACTTATTTTATTATTCCATTTTTGAGAGAAAGTAATTTAAATTAGACATCTTTTGGGGATCTCATATCAGGGGGCAAAATAAAAAACCCCCCAAGATTAACATGACCAGATAACGAAATAAAAGAAAGAGAGCTTTCAATGTACAACGGTGAGTAGACTTGAACTACAAAACACAAGAAGAAAAGGGGTGAAACAAGGGCTGCAATTGCAAAGAAACAATCAACTACAACTGCATTTTTTTTTTCACCTTTCTTTTTTGCAAATTGCAATTATGTACGAAACAAGCACCCCTAAAATTACAAAACCAAACATAAATATTTCTCTGTACTAGGACAATAAGCAAAAGGTAACAAATAACTGCTTCCCAAGACAAAACTGCAATGACAAAAGTCACACCAAATGGCAACAGGATTCCATAGTTTATCTCAAACTTATTTACACAAACTATAGGAAAGAAAGGTAAAGCTATCAGCAACAAGGTAACTCTGCAAACTTTAATAATCCATCTATCAGCTACCAATATTTACACCTATACAGCCAAGAGAAAACAATTCAACAGTGAGATCAAATTATAAACTGGTTTCAGAAATGTATTTATAAACTAAGCTACCGATGCGATCATCACTGGAGAGCTTCAAGCATCAGTAGAGCTTTATTCGGGTGGCTATCTTGCGCTGGCAGAAGGGGCATGTTTTCATTTCTTTCCCACAGTTGTCGCAAGTCTGCAAATCGAAATTATATAAGTGGTTATGTAACAACTACAAAAGATTAAGAAAATTGCACTATAATTGATGTTGGGTTGTGTTATACCTGGTGCCCACATCCAAATGCAAGGTTCTTTGGTTGCCAAAGGCAAATGGAACACGTCTGCAAGGAAACAGAGTTAGTTACAGATTGTAACAGGACGTCTGGCATTATGAATAACCGATTAAAGTTGAATCTCAAACCATTTGTAGCACAATTTCATAATATACGTACAAATGTCTTTCATTATTCTAAACTTACTTTCGCAAACAGAAGATCCAGCATAAAACTAGTTAGTTCCATCATCACTTCCTCTTTTTTCTTTCTTGAAACTGATGCCTAATTTTGAGATGGGTATTTGGAAAATAGATTACTATATCACGTTTTGGTAGCAGGAGGATGATACCTCCTAGGCTAGCTTTAGATGTGTACATTATTGGGCTAATAACCACTTTACTCGAGAATGATACCTTCTAGGCTACCTTCAGATGTGTACATTATCGGGCTAACAACCGCTTACTCGAGAACGATACCTCTTAGGCTAGCTTCAGATGTGTACATTATTTAGGTGTAGTAGTTATAAAACATGGTATCAGAGGAACGGGAGAGTAATAAGAGTAAAAGATCTCGAGCTAAATCCTATCAGAAACATGTTAAGGAGAGTACTTCCTCACGAGTCATATTGTTCATTGTACAAGTAAAGCATGTACTGATCTTCCATTAACGAAATTTTTCGTAAGGGGCATAAAACATGTCCCCACCAGTACAGTAAAATTTCGAAGTTGTCGTGAGGGTTGAAGGGTTATAATTTGATATTCTAGCATGCTCCTGCAGATTTAGCGTCATTTTTAAGGCCAAAACATGGACTCACTCAGTGGTATCAATTCTTTTAAAATTTTCTTTAAAATTTTTTGACCGGTGAGTTGCTATGATACCATGCTAAATGTCCCTTGTCACTACAACAAAACTCCGAAGTAGTGATGAGGGTTGAGGGTTATAATTTTCTATTGTAACAAAAAAAGAAGCCAGATCAATTTTTGAGTTATTGAATAAGGTAGGTACCATTATCAGAGTTTAGAATAAAATCTAAGAAGAGGAAAAAAAAAACAACAACAACATCGTATGAAACTAGAAAATACCAGCTTATCCTCGACGGAGCTTTCTAATGGAGCAGAAGAAGAACTTATAGGAACTTGAGGGACTTGAGGAGCTTGATCAAAGCTGCTTGATCTTGAGTATTTAGGAGTACTATATGCTGAATTGCCGCTCCTTGTTGGTGGAGGAAGGCACACTCTGACTGGAGTTCCTCTTCTCCGACTAAAAGAGAAAAGAAATATTATGCCTTTTTGTTATTATTACATTATCAACAATAAGCCAAATAAAATGAAAGAGTTTGATACCCCAGAAGTTGGAGATCTATAGTTGCTTTATATTGTGATGGAATTTCCATTAGAGCTGCAAGAGCAAACTCTGCCTCCTTTTTACTCTCAGGGATTTGCCGTGACATAATCTCTGTGAAATTTACAAACTGCACTCAGAGAAGGCAAAGGTTCAGAATTTACCATAGACTCTCTCTTATAAAAAATATACTTATAAAGATAATATTAACCTGAAAGTTATCAAATGCCCGAGAAGGTATATTATCATCAAACTCCCGCATCATGTCCCAGGGTCCATCACCGACTCCAACCATTACTATGGATAAGGGATAATCACTATCACAATAAAAAAAATCGATTAGAACATTTGGAATTGAGCAAACATTTGAAAAAGGAAAGCTTCATGTTATATTTGCCGGTCCATCACCGACTCCAACCATTACTATGCATAAGGGATAATCACTATCACAATAAAAAAATAGATTAGAACATTTGGAATTGAGCAAACATTTGAAAAAGGAAAGCTTCGTGTTATATTTGCCATTTACCTAGCCTGGACAATGGCATTCATAGTGTCTCTCTCTTGTTGACTTAATTTTCCATGACATGTGTCAACGCTCCTTGTTACCTAGAAAACATGCACAGAGAAAGAAAATAGGTAAAAAGTTATCTGCATAGCAAGCTGAATGACATAATATATCAAGCTAAAAAAATGAGCATCTCATAGTAAAACTAGTTTAGTAGGCCATTCAGAGAGACAGGGATAAACTAGCTAGAAATGTATGAACGAGGCTCATGTTTTCAGTTCAGATAGAAACCTAATACAACAACAACAACAAAGCTCTTATCCAATTAGTTGGAAGTATAAAGAACTTGCATTTATTTATACCTTCCCAGATTACTAAGAATATGGAGTGTTTTATTTAATAAGAAACAGGAAAAGAGTTAACGAAAAGAACCAATTTCGATATCATTGTACTACCTGTATTAATATAGGTTCGACCATGACCTTTTTTTTCAAAGTATCAAAGCAGAGAGAGACAAACAACTATCTTATATTTACAGCTCCAAATGTTAGGTACAATATGTGTGTCCATCAAATAGTGACTAAAGGGGAACCATTATGGACTGGACACTGTTGCACTGTCTATTATCCTCTGATGAATAAGAAAATATTCATGAAACCAGTGATCCTATTGACACTTTATCTGTGAAAAACTCAAGATCAAGAACATTTAATTGTGACTCAAGTTTTAGAGTGCCTATACTTTTCCGTCATCTATTGGGTCTACATTATTTCTCTGCTAATTTTGTTAATTAACTTTCTTAGAGTAAAAAATGTGCATGCAGTATTGTACCTAGGATCCACTAAAGAACAGAAAAGGGACTTTTAAAAGTATAAGTTCACAAAAATCTATTCATAAAAAATATTTTAACCTTCTTTCAAAATACCAACACAACACTCAACAAAAGAATTATGAATTGCAATTTTCGTTTGGCAAAATGTTATTAAAGTTATAGAGATTGTCACAAAAAATTCCATTTGAGACAGAAGAACTAGTTTCTGACACATTTGACAGCAATCCAAGATACTAACTAACCTGCCCATCAGCAATTAAAAGAAGAACATGGTATTGACCGCCAGTGCTGTCCACAATGCCTATGGCGGTTTCAATTATTGGTGCAAACGATGTTGGCCCTGCACAAATAAAAGAATAGAATCTGATTTTGACCGAATAGCTAGCCCAAAATAAAAAAAACCAAGAAACACTAACATCCAACTAACCAGCTAGACGAAGATCTGGAACTATTTCCTGGTAACGTTGTAGAGCTTCTTCAAAACCATTACAAGGCCGGTTCTCTGGGTAAAAACTGAATACTTCCTGGTCATGAGTGGTGGCTACACAATAGAAATAACAATGGTAAGTCCCTAAATAATTGTTGGCTGCAAAAAAAAATTATGTTGAAAATGCGAACCATCTCCAAATCCAAAGCAAGGAATGAGGTTATCCTCATCAAAGACGGCAAGGGTTCTTCCTATGATAGATATTGCTTGTTGGTATGGGTTTGGAGTAGTTCCTATGGAGTGCAAGCTCCGGCGATTAAATGATATTTTGCCTAAAAGAAACATTGGTTACAAGTGCCATGAGATCAAGAGGTTCAGTCCAACAATCATCTGCATAATGTATGAGGAATTATAGTACAGGTTGTATATCTATCTTACCTGTCCACTCATTGCTCTTTGTGAAATCAATTCCCACAATCAGATTTGAAGATTCAAGACCTGCTTGTGCCAGAGCTTCAGTTACCTAAGAGCAAAAGAGAAAGCAACCATGATATGTTAATGCTTTAGGCGCCATCACTAACTCATTCTAAGGAGAAAGACTATCACACGACCACAGCAAAGTCTGATCATAAGTAACTCTTAGAACTTCAAAATAAATTGCATCTCATTTTGTCTAAAATAGCTTCACATTTCTAGTCGGATGGAACAAAAATTAAGTTTTTCTGTAAAATGGAACCTTAAACTTTATAACAATACTCTTTTTATTTGATCCATTCTACACGAATATATTTAAGGTAAAGAAATATCACTGATTCACCAGAGAGAAGATTTGTCAAAAGACTCAAAACCTTCTGCAGGAGTAAAGGGGACAAAAACTTGAATACTGCCTATATATAACATTGACTATCAATTAACAAAACATAATGACTTAGCTTTGTGTGTCTAACGTTCAGATGTAAAACAGATTTATATTAAACAGTTAGAAAAGGATTTACGGCTTTCTAATCATTGGATATTTAAAAATTTCATGGAGATGCATTAAAATGCTCGGGTTACAGTTCAAATACATTAAATTTAGCATACAACAAATGCATGTGTACAGATCTAAAATAAGTGTAAAAATTTATCAAGGTTCAAGACTACTATTTCTGTGAACACAAAGAAAGTAGATTTTTGGTACTGAAATGCATGAATCCAGAAACAAAAAGTGTAAGGGTTGGGTGGATACCAAATGGATACATTGAATGCAAATTTTATTTTCAAAAGAGAAATATATGAATAATGGAAAGTAGTATTGACATATTTACAAAGTAATAACTTATCTAGTTACTTTGACTTTTGGGAATGCAGCAAGTTATGATGATTCTTTTACGAAATTGCTTGAACGATAAAAAGTCGCACATCATTAGCATTTGATTAAATATGTGAGCAACACGGAAATGGGCAGCTCAAGCCAATATAGTCGTTCTACCAAAAATCAAACAATAACGAAAGTGAATTTTGGGACCCAACTCTTGACATTTTGCTTCCAAAGCTCATGAATACCGTGGAAGAATAGAGTATCAAGATTTTCTGGTTATTATGCAGGATTGAGCAACATATCTTCCCATTCACAGATCATATAACTTCCTCACTTATTTCTTGTCTTAATGAGCAGAGAAAATCATATTTTTCTTCTCAGATATTTGATTGAAAGATCTAAACTCATTAAATAGCTTTCTTTCCCATTTTACATCCTCTTCACCTTCCTTTAAAAAGATGTCAAGAAGTTTAACAATGCAAACCAAAATTCATGCCCAAACTCCAATCAACAAATCTATCTACATTTACTATGAACGTCAATTTCCAAAGCAGATAATCAAAATGTATGTTTGACACAATCAAACTGCATTATATAGCTAATATGCGATAGGGTTGCATCAAAAATATAGTTGTACACTATCACACCCTATGTGAAACAGGACAACATTAAAAATCCAAAAAAGAAGAGAGGAAACTAAGACTTGTGACATACTTGGTTAAGTGTTTGGTAGTTGTCATCAATCTTTGCATACTTTCTCTGCACCCTCTCTACAGCCTCGGGCTGCATATAGTTCCCAGGGTTAGATGAGTACCTTGCGGTGCTCTGTGAAGAAGTTCTTCCATAATTATGAGAGGAGCTCCTACTTTTTGATGATTTTCCTCCCATGATTACAGTTCAACACTTACAAAACCTTTGAAGCTTCTAGTGAAGAAACAGCCTGCTCCCACAAAGAAAATGCTTCAATCATTTGCTTATCAGCAAAGAATTAATTGAATTTCCAAACTGAAAATTGTTAAGGTCCATAGGAACGGATTTTCTTCACCTTTATAAAACAAAAAATGAAAGAAAAAGGAAAGGGAAATGAAAAAAAAGAACAAAAAGGCAGAAAATCCAAAAAGAAGTGTGCAAAGGAATTGTTCCGGATTATACAATCAAATAAGAAATCAAATAAACTGAAGAAACCTTAGGCATCTGACAAACATAAATGAGATCTCCATATTACCATACAGCTATATCACACTTGTACAAAGGATTCTTCCTCCAAAAGATAATCTCATTATGATCTACTTCAAAAATCTTTAGTATTAATGCAAACAAACAAGATATCTCAGTCATCAATTGTAGTGACCATGCAAACTGTTATTACATCTTTATCTTCAGAAAATTCAAGGGTATAGAGTCGAAAGGACTAATGTATTAAGCATCACATATGTATACAAAAGATGAAGGAGAAAAGATTTTAAAAAATGAAATCTGAAAACTATCCACTATAAAAGGAGGCATAAGAACTATTTAGATTGTCTAATCAAAGGAAACAAATTTAAAACCATGATTGAAATTTTATAGAGATCGAGTAAGAATCAGTTCACATGGGACATGCAGTGATCCTTAGCTAGCACCTAACGAGAGCTTACAGTCTTAACTGAAAATCAAAGAGCACTCCAAGTCTCCCACAAATAAAAGAACTCTAATCATCGGAAAATAGTTGCCAACTCAATCTATGTCGAAGTTGAAAGCAGTTTACACCATATTATTGACAATGAACTACCAACTGAATTACTGTTAAGAGATATATTGTTTCATCTTTTAGAAAAATTGGAATGGAACTAATATAAATAAAAAAGGATTATAACAGAAGGCAGCAAATAAAAATGGAAAATCCACCAGTGAAAGTAAGAGAGAAATGCACCAAAGGATTTTTACATCCAAATTTGATTAGCAAGTGCCCTTGAATCACAGTGATGAAGCTTCTTCATAGTGTGACATATATTCGAAGTTTAAACCCCACTTGTATCTTCAAAAATTACCAAGTAGAAATAAAAGACAGAGTACTAAATCCCAAAATATCAAACCATTAATGCAATCAATCTAATCCCCCAATAAAACCTTTCTAGTTTAGCCCAACAGGCGAAACCCATGAATCATGTCCATGATAGTCAAAGTCACGATTAACTTACGGAAGCTGACAGGATTTTACAATGCCCAAAAAGATCTCAAGAAAAATACTACAAAGCGAATGAATGATTATAGGCATTTCACGAGCAAGATTCTTACACTCTAAATCAAAAGTCAAAATTCATTAACTTTAAAAAAAACACTTATCTTTTTCAGGAAAAGAAGTAAATTAACTTCTGAGCCACATGTCCAACTATCTTTCTAACTCACAAATTCTAATACTATCCAAACCCATAAAACATAGGTGCATAACAACACCCAAAAAATAATAATAATAAATGTTTGTCAGAAGTTGTATTTGAACTAAGTAACTAACCCAAATAATAAATATTTTCCAGCAAATCTAAACAAAGAGAGACCTATATAATGAAGCAAAAGATCTGTTAAATTCTCCAGAACTCCATTCTTATTCAAGCTTGAAAATATGATTCCAAGAAAAATTATATGAATTTTCACAATCATGCAGAGACTTATGTAAATTTCAGAGTAAGCATTAAAGCACCAAACTGACTAGATTTTATAGATAGAATAAAGCATGATTTCTTATTTAGCAGAGAGATCATATGAAATTATATAGCAACAATCAAAATGCTAACTTACGGTACAATTCCAATACTATCCAGAGAATTATGTATTCCAATTACGAAAAAAAACTCTAACAAAATATCAGGCATGCATCCAGATATATTCACATATACAGGCAATTACCAAAGAGAGCTATGTACAGTTCTACAACAAAATCCAGAAAACATCATAAAAATTATAAAAAGATTTGAATAACATACCAAAATTTACAGACAAAATTTGAATCACAACAGCCCTAAATCCCAAACACTCAACATACTTACACAAGATTCAATTTTGACTCTTAACCAGATTATAAAATCACATCATTAGCAAAATAATCACTATAATTAATCACCTGCATTGGCCGTTTCTTTCCCAATTAAGCCTTGAGAAATTACAAGGAACCCATCAAAGACATTAAGAAAGCGATTTTTAAAAGACTAAATCACGCAATGGAGAACTTTGGATCAATTTATATTAAGATATTAGAATAAAATATTGCTAAAAACAATTAAATATCGGGTAAATACCAGCGTTTCGGCCGATACAGATTTTTTCCCGTGTCGTTTCGGGGACTTTAAAGCGGCGATTCTCAATGACTAGCCACCAGCAACGAAGCCTCCTTCTAAAATAATTGTACGAAAGAGTCAAAGTTGACAGAAAAGCCCTTGTTTTTCTTCCTATTAAAGGACAAAATTAATTTATGGATAATGGCTTCGTTTGGCAATTATTCATTTAGCTCTATTTGGATTTTGGCATTATGTTAAATCGGGAATTATGGATATTAAACTAGAGCTTTAACTTACCAAATTTTTTAAACTACAAAGCTATGATAATCTATATTGTCCTATTTTAAAAAATAGTAAATATATCTATATTGCTTTTGATAAAGTAATTTAGCAATTATCCAATTAGGAGCATCTGGATTTTGGCAAACAGTATTAAGTTTTAAATAAATAAGTTAAGATAATCTATATTACCCGGATTTAAAGAGATTTTACTAACCGTAA
Source organism: Asparagus setaceus (assembly GCA_012295165.1). Taxonomy (NCBI): domain Eukaryota; kingdom Viridiplantae; phylum Streptophyta; class Magnoliopsida; order Asparagales; family Asparagaceae; genus Asparagus; species Asparagus setaceus. The sequence continues at coordinate 26,198,516 of CM022705.1, read as the reverse complement.
TTATATGTAAGTGGATAAGAAATAGCATGGATTTTTTAAGACCAAAATAGCTTGGATTTTTATATAAAGTAATCCCCGGAGATTTACCCAAAATGATCTGCTTATATTAATTAAAAATCCCAACAATTATCTCTTCTTCTTTTCTTTTAATTTTTTGAGACCAACTATTGTCTCTAACTAATACCAGTCTCTCTTTATCAAAATAAATAAATAAATAAATAAGAAAACAGTCTCTCTTTGAGTTCCATACGCTTTTGTTATAATTGCCTTTTGAATACATCATATGATTGTAAATTGATGTTATAAAGTTTAATTCTTGAATAAGATTCACATATCATTTTAAATCATATCATAATAGTTATGTGTGATTTTGAAGAAATGTAACACAGAATATAGTTTGTCAAGCAACTTGTAATGTGATTTGAAAAAGAAAGATTATTATTACTTTGTTAAAAGGATAAGTTCCATATAACCTTCCTATTTATACTTTCAATAGCATTCATCATTTTTCAATTATTTATTCACAGTACTTATCGCCTCGATGTATGAGAGAGTGGCAAGGGGTTATGTGCAATTTATCCTTCTTAAAATATCCATCCAAGGATGTTAAATGCTTATAAACGAGTTAATGAGTGATAGCTACTGTGAAGGTATATCCATGGGATACTTTCTCCTACTGCTGAAGGTATAATAATAATTTACCTTATTAAAATAATATTAAATTGAAATTACCAATTTTATTAGAATATTTGTACTAGTTATTCTCCAAAATAATTTATCCAAATGCTCAAAATTAAATTTATAACATTTAAGTTATTCCTAGCATAATTAATTGTGTACCTGTTGTTTCACTAACCTATGCTTGCTTTTAACATTAACTCACTACCCAAAAGAACCTTCCTTTTAAAAGAGAGACTTTACTTTGATAGCACTATGGATATCCACCTTTGCTACTTTAAGGAAATAATGATATTATTCTTGTGTTTTATAATTTTGTTTGTCCATCCACTCACACTATTGTATACGATATTTTCAGTGTACCATTTACGGAGGTATCACGTTCACAATGCAATATATATATATATATATATATATATATATATATATATATATATATATATATATATATATATATATATATATATATATATATATATATATATATATTAAAGGACCATTTATATATATATATATATATATATATATATATATATATATATATATATATATATATATATATATATATATATATATATATATATATATATATATATATATATATATATATATATTAAAGGACCATTTTAGAATTTATGTGTCGGAGAGTCGTTACACTTGAATATTAGTAGAAAGTTTTTGATATTATATCAATTTCAATATACTAATACGATTCCAACATTTTGAAATAAAATTTTTATTGTTATTAATTTCAATATTGTTGCAATTCCTGTAAAATACATAAATATTCTATACACCATTTGGCATTTGACTTCAGTATTTCCAAAATATTTATTAACTATTATCTAATCACCCGTATACAAGTCTTCTCAGAATATGACAACTCAGGAAAAGATAGCTCCAGTTGGGAGCTAAATAGATGAGCAATTTGATTGATTCTAATAACCCAAAAATTATCATAGTTGATATTCCTTCTAGAAACAAAACGCATACCAAACCTAAGCTAAAATGATTATTTTAGGGATAACCATAAGAATAGAAGTATTATCTGCATCATACCCAAACTAATGCAACATTTTGATTTCCTTAACATTATTTCCACCTGTAACTCTTAAGACAGCTTGGATAAGGCTTGTATTAGATGAAAAGGACTTTTCAATAATAAATATATAAGCAACAAAGTTTTCACTGGAGAAGGAAAACCTCGTGGATATATATAAGGGATCAACTAACCTTGGAAACGTTACATCAAATGGTAGGTAAGTAGTCTTGACATGTGGGCTTCAATCATGACTAGGATTTGACTAATTGTTCAATGAAGCAAGTAATTAGCTGGCACGTATATGCATGAAAAAGGATTGATTAATGAGAGAACAGAGATATGTTTTACTTGGATATTATAGTGAAAAAAGCATTAATATGTCTTAGAAACTGTTTCCTGTGATTAATATTTTGGGACCATTATAAAAAAATTTAAAAAATTAAAAAAAATATTTTGGGACCCTAACGTTGTGGCAATCTATTTGTCAAGTTGGGCCCTGTCCGTGGTTTATAAGTTTATAAGTCTGAAACTTATTAAAAGAGACTTTTAGTTGATATCAAAGCAATTAAGATTTAAATCATTTACACGCATTCAAGTGGATTTTTAAAATTTTTTACTTTGACTAGAAGAACCTAGCTCTCGACTATCAAAGAGTATATATATACTTATTGAGTTGAAACCTCCCCCATTGTAGTTAGGAAATAGAATATTATTATCACACTTGCTATTCAAAAATCTCTCAACACTTTGTCTTGTTTTCCTCCCAACCCCATTGAACTTTGTTTCTCCTACTAAGCCTTCTTCATTTTTCAATCTGCAACTCTAATATGGGTAGATATTCTCTACATATTTGATTGTAAAAAATCTCTACAATTCACCAATCAAACCTTCTCACTCAATGGACCCCATAAATGACATTAATTATCTAAGTAATATACAAATACTTTTAGTTGTGGGATCCACTAAGATAATGCAATAATATTAGCTCATCTAACTAATTGTAGGCATTCTCTACAATCAAGATTGTAGAGAATCCGAACCCCAATAACACTGTATTATTGTATTTGTTTTGGGTGTGTTGATGCACGAAACCAACTTACAGAATTGAGTCTATGAGATTGGACTCTGTCATAGAGGGCCCCTCAATCAGCTTTAATGACAAAAGTGGATCTTCGCGTCTGGGTGTAGCTGAGTCTAGTTGGCTTGGCCTAAAATCACAGAAAAAGCGTCAGATTGATGATGGTGGGCTATCCATCAACGCTCCTCCAATGCCTAAATCAGATCCTTGATAAAAAGATTGCAAGTTGAAAGTAATTAGGCTAGGGTTCTAGAAGAAGATAACCCTTAATTCAGGTTAGCAGAGGTGAGCCTAGGTCAAAGTCCGATCTCTTGAACTTGTTCATTTTTACCTTAGGTAAGAGGAGTATTTATACTGATTGCCTAGGACAGATCAGCCTCTACACTTGTCACCATCCTGATGGCCGAGGTTGTTGTAGTGTATACTTGGCCATTGATGTAGTTACTCGACCTGCAATGTATTCACTTGGGCCATAAGTCTTACCACGTTGCAGTACCGTATCGGCGTAGGATGGTATAGCCATCGTATGTGTAGACTGACCAATTATAAAAGTTAGCAATTAGAGTGTTTAGTTATCCGATTGATATCTCCTAACATGATATGTTGATAATTGGATACGATTCGAATTAATTATCTAATTAGGATGAACCGCCACAGCTGGGACGGGTTGAGATAAGGCATAATAACCAGCCTATGAGACCGATTATCATGGACCTATATCATTATACCCGGGCTTAGGGGTCAGGTCTGTGGGTTATGACCATATTGTATGCTAAGTGTGGATGTGCTACTTTTTAAGAGTTAAAGTGCATACCTAGTTGACCGAGTCAACATGTCATCGCGAAGTGGTCTGGCTAACCCAATTGTAAAATCTGAGATATATGCAAAACAGTGGCCCCCTACTCTCGAGCTGAGATGAAAATCCGAGTTGGGAGTAGATAGAATTCAAGCCGAGTCCACATCAACCACGATTCGTCTAAATGCATTTAATGCAAATTTCTCTAATGCGCACCTGTGATTGTGATTCTAGTCATTATGGACTATCGCCCCAAGATTGTGCCTCCTTGTTAATTTCTCTCACCACTTAATGATTTCCACGTGTTGTGCTGACATCTATTGATTTGAAAGGGTTTTCCTTTCTCAGCAAGCTCTAATCCTTTTATAAGTAGCGCAGTCGGCTATTCTTCTCTTACTTTCTTTTCATCCTTTTCTTTGCCAAGATTAATTTTCCTCTTCAATCTCACCAATGGACATCCTCAATTCCTCCGTGGCAACCCCTTGCTGATTCGATAGAAGTGTTCACGACTTCTTGAAGGGCTTAAGTTCTCAGATGTCAGAGAATGAGCTAAGATTTCTAGAGGTGGAATGTGACATTCCCTAAACTTACTCAACTCATCTTCCTAGCCCTAGATCTGCTACTTGTGACCATGATAAAGGTGAATTTATGGTCTATCTTGCTCAAATAGATTATGGGCTTCAATTTCCTCTTCACCCATTTTTCCTTGACCTACTTGTCATGTTAGAGATTTCGCCCAATCTCTTGACCCATAATTCCATAGCAATTGTTGCTAGTTTCCTTGTCGCGTGCTGGGAGTTATCCATAGTTCCTTCTTTTACCGTCTTTAATAATTTATTCATTGTGAACAGGTCTGATGTTCCCTTTTACTACTTCTTCTGCCATCGAGGAGTCTAATCCAAGGTATCGACAGCCTTCCCGAATCTCACAAACATTAGAATGATAATTTTCTTTGTTCGCCCTAACGAGGAGTTAGGGCTCACAGTGAATTGGGGCCCTATTCATCCTAACGCCATGGACGCAACTTTAACCCTAGAGGAAAGAGGTAAGGAAGATCTTCATCATCTCAAGATGTTTAGGGCTCTAGAGTCATCTGTCAAAACCTTGTCCTCATTAGTTCTTAGGAGACCAGTGTTGCAATTCCCTGATCCCCCTCTTCCCATGCTGAAGTCACCAAAGTTATTCCCTCTATAGATGATGAAAAGAAAGTCTGCTTTGAGGAAGGTGAAACAAAATTAGGATTCTTCCTCTGAGGATCTCTCTGCTCTGAAGAAGCCCGCTCTTCTATCCCTTGCTAAGGACGAGGAGAAGAGAAAGATGAGAAGAGAGAAAAAGCAGCTAACAGAACAGAGAAAAATGATGTTGACCTTGACGAACCAAACTTTCTCCTACCAGCTTCTATTGTTGTTTGGGAGATTTCTAATCCCATTTGCTCTGACCTTGAGACGCGGCCCTTTCCACAATTTGAATCCAACACTTTCGTTGTTGATCGTCAAAAATGACCAAGCCTTTCCACCACTCTATAAGCCTGAGGGAGTGGGCCAAGAGCTACTCAGCGTAGCGCAATCTCAGACATGTCATTTTTCAATTCTTTAGAGACGCCAGAGAGCACCACCGCTAGTTATCTAAGGAGTTGATTTCTTGCTTTGAAGTTGTGCATGTAGTGCCCTTAGCTCAAGATAAGGTCGTTGCCCTCGCATTTATGGCTCCTATTATAGAGGAGTTTGAGGAAAAGAAGGGAGAGTTGAGGAAAATGGCTAATCGGGCTTTCGATGCTGAGGGTAGAGCTACCAGAGTTGAGACCAAGCTGGTGGCTTTAAAGAAGTCATATGAGGAGATTTGATCTAATTGTTCTCGGACTCAAGTCGAGCTCATGCTTCCTTATTGGAGAAGGAGAGGATGGTCTCTACTTTTGAATTGGTCAAGGAATCCCTCTCGAAGCTCAGGGCTAAAAAAGATGAGGTTGACTGTTGCATTGTCCAGGCAGAACAAGAGCGGGATGAAGCTCATCATGAAGCTACTACTTTAAAGGTAAAGAGAGATGACCTTCGGTTGGAGGATTTTGCCCTGACGGGAGAAAGAGATCAATTAAAAGAGACGTTGTCCAATCCTTTCGAAGATGTCCTCAAACGATTTGGTTGTATGTGGCTTCGCACCCCTAACGGGTTATATGAGGATGCCATTTTCTTTAAGATAGGCTTTCATTGAGGAGTAGATGCGGTGTCCTCCACCCACGTGGTGATTGTTTAGCAAGGGACCTCACCTTTTCTGGGGATAGTCTTGATAGGAAACCTCCCCTAGGGAATTCAGATATCTATCTACGATCAATATGATGATGCTGATCATTACATTTTATTACACTTTTGCACTCTCATTATATATTTTATTTGAATAAATATATCTACTAATAATATTTTTTAATTTTAATTTACAGGTAATAAAGAATTATCGAATAAGAGCTCAAATAAAGATTATTTCGAGCCCAAAAGATATCTAATGAAGTCCGAAATGCCTAAATTCAAAGCCCACGACTAAGTCTAAAAGCAAAATCTCAGTATTCATCACTTTCTTAGTCAGTAATTATTAATAACTTAGCCTGTAATTAAGAATTAAATTAAATCTAAAAAGAAACAAAGTTAAATTCATACTCAGGAGGTCAACCACAAAGAAAAGGAAATATCTCCCAATCCAGAAAGCAGAATTTAATATATTATATATAAAAATAACTTATCTCAACGAGACAGAGCCATTTAGATTAGTAGATTCTAGAAATTTCATCCGTAATAGCAGGTTATGATGTAAAATTGAATTTAATTATTATATATATTCTCAATTATTTGAAGGCCAAGAAAAATCCTAAAAAGCCCAAGAGCATTCAAGAGAAGCTCCAAGAGTTTTAAATGAATTAAATACAAGAGAAATAAAGCCAACAAAGCCTATCTCTCAACTATTGAATTAATGGTGTAGACTATTTTGAGAGATCCTATGATTGTGAGGGTTACTTGGGGCCTAAGCAAAATCCTATGGTTGTGAGGTTCACTTGGCGGCCAAGACAAATCTAACAGTTGTGAGAGATTCTTATTATCTATAAATAGAGGGGCAGAGTGAGGGTTCGAGAGTGTGAAAAATTTTATAAACTCGTTTTTGGAGAGGACGTTTAATTAGGTCTTCCAATTTGTAAACTTTTTAAGTTTGCAATAAATAAAAAAAATTTCTCCTTTTTCAATTTTATTTCTTCTTCTTTATTGATGAAGATGAAGATTAGCTTTTAAGGGGTCAGCTCCTTGCAAGGTAAGTTTTCATTTTTCCTCTTATTTTCTTATTTTAGATATTCATGTTTTATGATTTTATTTTCTTTTTATGTTGGTAGATTAGATTTATTTCATGCCTTGTAGTGTAGATTTACTTTCATGCTCTTTTACTTTTGTTATTTATTTTTTTGCTTTGTAGAATTTATTTTCTTGTATTTTTCTTTTGTAGTATAGGTTTACTTTTATGCTCTTTTATTTTTGTTAGTTAGATTTTCTTTATGCTCATAGTTTAGATCTTTATTTCCTTATTTTTTTCTTATTTTTGCAGTTAGTTTTTATTTTAGATCTCCTTCTTTTATACTCTTTAGTCTAGATTTTATTTCTTTATTTTTATTTTCTAAAATGTGCAACTAAATCTTGTAGGAATTCGAGAATTGTATGAAACTAGTTTGATTTCTTTTTTATTTATGGATTGCTCTCTTTGTGCTCAAAATGATCATGCTTAGGATAATTAATTAGATAACTAATTGGCGTAAGATGAATTTGATAATCTATGGTTATTTTGAGTGGTTTGATAGGTTGTACTTATGAATTCTAGAATTACTATCTAGTTGCTTATTCTTTTCATGAATGATGATTTTGCTTGGATAATAATTAGATAGGTTATGCTTTCCTTAAGTGGTTTGATAGTCTATACTTAGTAAATCTAAAGTAAAATATCATAAAAGAGAGTAGTTCATAAATCATAAATGAAATTAACTAGTGGATTCAATTCTAAATTCCTATCTTCTTTCTTGGTTTCCTTTATCTTTTGCTTATTTTAATTTTCCTCTTTTTGACTATTTTTCTCTTCTTGATTTTGTTCTTTTCTATTTTCTTTTATTTCTCCTCCTTGTTTAGTCTTTGCTTTCTTTTATTTGTTCACTCTTTCTCCCCTCTTGTTCTAGTTTTCTTTTATTTGTAAATAATCACACACTCTATATCACTTTCACTTTCACTCCTCTTTGTCCACAAACATCAAGAACCATTGTTGAAAATTTTTCTACACACCTTTCTCATGGGATCGACATTGTAACTATACTTTAACTTGATTGTGCACTTGCAATATTGACACTATTTTCACAACACATCAGATGCTAGTGGGGAATCTTCATCCATGGATGGGGATGATGAATTTCAATCCTATGCCCCCTTGTCAAGCCCTTAATACTTAGGTCATCCTTGTTGTTGCTTCTGTAAGTGAGAAATATTTTCTCTTAATGTTTGATTATGCTTAGCTTAACTTATTCTGGGATGTTTCCAAAAGTTTAAGTCGTGAAAGCATACGTAGTGAGAGGCTAGATCATTTTTAGATCTATGCTCATCCATAACCAGCTCTGAGATTGAAGGGTCTTCTTAGACTGGTTTTTCCCCTTTCCTTGATGATCTAGTTTGGTTATTTAGCATGAAATAAGTAGTTTATGAAACTCACCTTTTTTTGATCAAAGTCTTGATTTTTTAGACAGATAGTTCTAGTCTGATCTATTAAGTAGGGGCACATCTTGTGTTGGGCGAGTAGTTCTAGTCTAACACGTGCTAAACTTCTGGTTTAGACTTTGAACAAATGGCTTGAGTTTTGACTTGTTTTTCATAGTTAAATCATAAGTTTCAATTAGGCTTGTAAACAGACGTTGTTTAAGCTCAGAACTTGTTCGATTTAAGCGTACAGATAGTTCAATTTTGATACGCAGTGGGTTTGTTTAGGAAGTTTAAGTCTGACCTAACCCTTTATAAGAGCAGTTTTGTCCCGCTTTATTCCCTAGTTAACCTGGAAGTTTTATCATTGTCTTACTGTGATGGGATGTTGAAACTTTTATTCAATGATGTATAGGGTCACAACGTCTTTCCTCACTGATGGTATATCTTGAGGTGTTCCACATTCCACGGGTATCCAAACTCTTTTCCATTCATGTCCTCTAACAGGTAGGTTCCAGGGAAGAATTCCTTGATGACTAACTCTTTCTCATTCATGTCCTTTAACAGGTAGGTTCTAGGGAAGAATTCCTTGATGACTTTAAATGGTCTATTCCAGTTGTGGTCAAGCTTATCCCAAGAGCGAGTAGGGTCCATAAATCAGGCTTTGAAGAGTACTAAGTCTCTGACCTTGAAGCCTATTTTTCTAACATGCTTGTTATTGTATTTGGCAATACGCTGCTAGTTGACTATCATGTAGTCAAGCACATCCCTTCTGGTTTCTATCAAGGATTAAGCCTCATTGCCGCTTTATTTTCCTCTAGATCAAAGTGTTCCAGTCATCAGCTATCCATTTGACCTCTACTAGGCTTTGGTTCCGTATACAAGGTTAAAGAGTGTCTCTCCCATCGATATTTTGTGAGTGGTTCAATATGACCATAATACCCCAGGAGCTTCTCGCTCCATGTTCCTTTGGCCTCTTCCATTTTCTTCTATAGGTCTTGGAGGATGCACTTGTTGGCGGCCTCGGCCTAACCGTTACTCTTAGGATGAGCCACATATGCGAACTTAAGTTGTATGCTGAGACTGTTGTAGAATTTTCAAACATTCTTGCTATCAAACTGGGCCCCATTGTTTGTGATGATAGTTATGGGCACTCCGAATTGGCATGTAATGTGTTTCCATATGATGACTTTTATGTTCTTAACCCCCATTGTGCTCAGAAGTTCTGCCTTGACCCATTTTGTAAAGTAATCTATCGCCACTACTAAGTATTTCTTCTAGTTTTAGCTGGCAGGAATGGATTGAGGAGGTCCAGCCCCCATTGCATGAATGAGACTGCATCTACTAGCTGTGTTAGCTTAGTTGTAGGCAATCGGGGAATATCTATGAAGTGTTGACATTCATCCTAATGGGCCGTAAACCTTTTAGAATCTTTAAGTATGGTTAGCCCGTAGTACCCTTGTTGAAAAGCCTTTTGCCAAAGTTTTTGCCCTGACATGGTTTCCACATATTCCTACATGAATTTTCTTGAGGACATATTTAGCCTCGTTTGCAGGTAGACACTTTAGATAGGACCCGGTGACTCTGTGGGTGACTGATACCCTGAGCAGCTGATACCCGTCCATAAGGTAGTACTTTACATGGTGTTCTATTCTCTTTGCCTCAACACGGTGGTCTGGCAAGGTCCCTTTAGTCAAGTACTCTATTATTCAGTCCATCTAGCTCGGAGACTTGTCTGCATGCATAATAGGTCACTTTTCGTCAAGGTCAATACTGGCCTTCTCCAGGATCTCTACATGTACTAGGCCCCTGATGCCCCTCGAAGAAGAGGAGCCTAGTTTTGATAAAGATTTTATCCTCACATTTCGGGCTCTTAGCGCTTGGTCGAACTTGATGAGTGAGATTTTTTCCAAGAGTCTCTACACTCTTTCCAAGTATCTGACCATCTAGGGTTCCTTGGCTTCGTAGATGCCCTAAACTTATTTTAAGACCAACCAACTGCAAGTCTGATATAGCCAATAATCATTTGGTTCTAAGTTCCACTACTAACTTGAGTCATTTTATAGCCATTCATACTCAGCTTCATTATTTGATGCCTAGAATAGGAAGGTCATTGCATACTCAAAGATCTCACCTTCTGGGTCTTGATAACGATCCCGACACTGCTTCCTTGCTCGTTTGATGAGCCATCAGCCTAGAGAATTATCCACCCCGAGTATTCGGGCAGGCTATATTTTAGCACACGCATTTCTTGTGATTTCTCGGGTATCGACTTTTCTCTTTCCCTAGCTTTGATTCTGCATCGTCATTGATCGATAATTCTAGACTGAAGTTAGCTAACACTTTTGGGCTTTTATAGTTGGCCAGGGTTAATATGACATGTTGTGTTCACTCGATTTGACTGCCCAACCCGTCATCCTCCCTAACGTGTTCGGGCTTCCAAGTGCTTTTTTGAGTGGAAAGCTCATTCTGGGTTGGCATAAAACATGAATGCACAAAAGTTACAAGAGATCAACTATCAAGTTATAGTATAGAAATTAGATGTCGAACCCACAAGGAAGGTGTGTGCTAGAAAATTCCTAAGTTTGGTTCTAGAAAAGTGTGGACAAAAAGGAGTGAAATAAAATGTACAGAGATGTAGAGAGAGTGATTTATCACAAAAATAAAAACGAGAAACAAGAGATAAGAAGAAGAAGGGAGGAAATAAATAAAAAGACAAAAAGGAGCTTGGAGAAAATAAAAGAGAAATAGAAATTAGAAGAGAAAATCAACAAGAAAATTAAGAAAAGAAAAATCAAGAGGTGGAGAAAAATCAAAATCAAGAAGAATTGAAGGGAAACAAGTAGAGAAACTGAAGAATTGAAGGAAACAAGTAGAGAAACTTAGAAATTTAGAATTGAATCCACTAGTTAATTTCAATTAGGATTTATGTACTACTCTTTTTTATCATATTTCACTTTAGATTTACTAAGCATAGATTATCAAACTACTTAAAGCATAATCTATCAAATTATCATCCAAGTAAAATTTTCATTCATGAAAAGAACAAGCAACTAGACAAGAATTCTAGAATTTATAAGCGTAACCTTCAACCCACTTAAGATAAGCATACATTATTAAGTTCTTCTTCTACTAATTAGTTCTCTGGTTGATTATCTTAAGCATGATTATTTTAAGCATAAAAGAGCAATCCACATAGCATAAAAAAATTAAACTAGTTTCATACAATCCCAAATCTCCTAAAGAATTTAGTTATACATATTAAGAACAAGAAGAAAATGACTCATAAAAGAAGAACAAGAAAATGAAATTTATACTACAAAGCAAGAAAAAGAACAAGGAAATAAAAGAAAATAAAAAGAGCAAGAAAATATAAATCTACTCAAGAAAGCATAAAATAAATCTACACTACAAGTATAAAATAAATCTAATCTACAATATGGAATAAAAATAAGAAAATAAAATCCTAACACATATAATTCTAAAGCAAGAAAATAAAAGAGAAAAATGAGAACTTACATTGTAAGGGGTTGGCCCATTGAAGACAAATCTTCATTTTCATCATTAAAAAAGAAGAGAAGAAAATTAACAAGGAGAATTTTTTTTATTTATTATAAAAAAGTTTATAATTTTAGAAGGTCTTCTCAATTAAGAGTAACCCTCCTCTCCAAATAGAGTTTTTATAAAATATTTCACACCTAAATCCCTCACTTTCTACACCTATTTATAGCCTACTGCAATTAACAAGAGCTATTGGATTAACCTTGAACTCCAAGAGATAAATTTCAACCATTATCTGATTCTGTGATGAGCCAATCAGTTGGCCAATCTGTTGGCTAATCGATTAGCCAATTGATTGGTTAATTAATTTATTCCTAACAGAATTTAATTCTTTGTTGACTTGTTGACCCAATTTTTCCTTGATCTCTTGGGCTTTTGTGGGCCTCCTCCGAGCTTGATCTTGGGTGTCAATAAATGGTAGAAAATTAAGGAAATTTGGTTCTTTTGGGCTCTTATTTATTAATTCTCTATTACCTACAAATTAAGATAAAAAATTATTATTAGTTGATATATTTATTCAAATAAAATAGATAATGAGGATATAAAAGTATAATAAAATGTGATGATCATGGGTATGCTTAGAAATATGGTCGGAGACGGCACACTGAAATGATGAGGGCATATGATACTTTCTCTATCTACATGCAGTTCTCCTCTGCTCCTTTCAAGATCCTGCTAATGTAGTAGACTAGCTTTTGCTCCTCTAGGTCTTCTCGGATTAGGACCGAGCTTATAGTCTCAGAGATGATACAGACAGATAGACAAACAAATGCTCTCCTTTGACGAGACTACTTAGCAGGGGATGAGTGGTAAGATACTTCTTTAAATCTGAGAAAGCCCTACCGAACTCCTCAATCCATTCTAGCTTCTAGTTATAATGTCCATTTACCTTGTCCCTATTGCTTATAGTCCTGCGAAGGACTTTAAAGAAAGGGAGGCTCTTTTCAACTGACTTGGAAAGGAAATGGCTTAGTGTCGCGATTCAGCCATTGAGGCACTGTGCCTCTTTGATTGTTTGAGGCTCCCTCATGTCCTCAATTGCAGCTATCTTTTTCGGGTTTATCTTAATTCCCCTCTGGGTGATCATGAAGCCTAGGAGTTTTTGGGTGATCATGCGCACTTGGCTGGGTTGAGTTTCATTTTATACTCTTGCAGCATGAAGAAGCCTCTAAATCTTTCATGTGGTTCTTGCCTTTCTTTGATTTTATGAGGATATCATCGACGTATGCCTTGACATTTCTTCCAATTTGCTTTTTAAAACTTTTTTCACTAGCCTTTGGTAGATTGCACCCTGCTTTTTTAAGACCGAAGGGCATTGTAACACTCCTTGTCATCGAGACCGGAAGCTAGTTCCATAATCGATTTTCTAACGATGAGAGATGAGAAGTTTCTTTTGTTTATTAGTTTAGAGATATCACTACATTTTTAGTTTTATAACAAAGGTTTTTATAAGAGCTTATGTGTTAAAAAGCCTTAATGGTTTTAAGTCAAAAGCAATCAATCATGTTAGTCAGCACGTTAAGCCTATAATCCTTATATAAGGTCTGCAAAACCCTAGAGACCAGAATTTATTAGATTCTAACACAGTCAGGGCTAGCCAAACATGGAGAAGGAAGAGGAGATTTTTTGACATATGTTCATTAGCCCTGAGATTATTTTTTCGGTGGAAAAACCCTCAGGCAAGTATTATCTTGCTTCTTTCCACCTTTTGTTCTTAAATACATTTAATTTCTTTGTGCTAAATATATTTTGATCTATCATGCCGTTATCCTATCTTATATTTGGTGAATTTTCGAGTTCTATCATTATTTTCGGTGGAAAACATGTAACACATGTAAATATTAACCCTAGAGTTGTAGATCTCGATGAAAACTAGTGATCCATGTTTCATAGAAATGCTAGGTTTTGATAGTTTTATATGCCAAATTTCATTTTACATGAATATAGCAAGTTTTAATGATGTTTTGGTAAGTTTTCACAAACCCCTAGATGACAAATTCATATTTTTATCGAATCTATGATTATGATATTTTGTTCCATGCATGTTAGTTTCATGATATCATATTGAAATAATATAGAGAATCATCCCTACCTTAAACATGAGAAAGATATGATAAACCCTAGTTTAAAAACCTGGAAATTATGATGAAAAATTAGTTTCAGACGTCTGGTAAGATTTTTCAAACGTCAGGTTCAAGTTTCAGACATTTTGATGGAATTTCAGATGTCTCTGCATAGCTTTTTCTTTTTCGTGAGTTTTTGTTGTTCTTAGTTCAGATGTTTGGCTAGATTTATCAAATGTCCGGCTTGAATTTTAGACGCCTGAAAGTGTGCACAGCTATTTTATTTTTATTTTATGAGTCATTTGACCCTGTAACTTCTTCGTAAGACTTTTGATAATAATGAAATTTTGTGAACACCTTTGTCATCATATTTTGAGTCTGCGCAAAGTTTTATTTGGTGTTTTTGAGTTACATTTTGATATCTATTCAGTTGAACCAAAATGTCTGAAAATGCGATTTTTTGTTGAATTTGAGTCTTAAGTCCAAACTATATCCAGAGTTGTTTTAAACATGAAAATGAGTTTATTTGCAAAAATATGGGCTTTATGATATGCTGACTTTTGTTAAAATGGTTTAACTATTGATGATAATAACTATAACCTTAAAGATTACACATGCAAACCCACAAAAGTTAGAAATTTAAATATCTAATGTTTGTCTCGATTAATGTGGTAAAGTTTTAGCGGAGATGGTGGTGGGTGCAGGAGTGCAAACTTGTTGCCTATAGGACTGCGGATATGATACGTTGAAAAAAAGATAACATCGTTGGATAGTTAAAACCTAATTTTTTGAACTCTTAGAAATTGTATATTGCATGCTAAGTATTGAGTGACGACGTGTAAAGTGTGAGTGTGTAGATTTGCAACCTCCATGCTTTTGTGTTAGATTTCTCACTCCATAATTGGTCGTGTAATATAGAAAAGTAGAGATTAGACAACATCATGTGTAATCGACTTAAACTGAGTTATTTTAAAAATATTGGGTTTTAATAGGGGAGAATAAATAATAATTTGTTTTTTAAAGGTGTGAGATTTGATTTGGCCATTTTTATGAGTTATTTCCAAAATCCCGTGTGGATTGCCGAGTTAAGATTTTGTTGTTCACCTTAAATTGACCAATATTATTATTTAATCTCAAATAACATAAAATGAATTAAGTATGCTATGAATTTACATTTTGATTGTGCATGCTTGTATGATATATGTATGTACTCATATTGAGTGATGTAGTGTGTTCATGTTTCCGAATATCAATGTTTTGAGATTTTTGGAAATACTATAGGCTAATTACGAGTTCCGATATATGTTTCTTTTGTGAGATACAACTAGTAGAAATGTTTCGAAAGGAATTTGAAATTTGACCTTAGTTTTGTTCTTGCTCAGTCATGTATATTTTCTGTATTCCTATTCAAATCTTTGTACTATCTCATTCTGAATCATTGATGATTGCATCCTTTTGAGCCTTTTTCATTTGATTTCATTTGCATGGTGAATTATATTTGCACTATTCCTTCCTTTGGATCCTATTCTTTAGCGGTACTTGCTATTATCCGCTTTGACGCATTTCTTTTTATTGTTTTGTTATTTTCTATTTTTCTCAGTGGTGGATATATTCTAGAGTAGAGAGCGAGCTGAGTTGGGAACAAACGAGATTTGGTATATGTTAGTTTTGATTTGGTTTTGAAATAGATTTTAGTTTTTCAAATATTTTCTCAAAATATCCCTAAAGTACATGATATTTTTTGCAAATTCATATTTAAAAAAAATAAGAATGCAAATTAGAGGCTTAAGTTTATCATTTGGATTTGGTTGTCGTCCAAGTGGTGTGCTGCCGGCCTAGTCACGTGCCGTTTAGGTCTCAGAGCATGACAGACATTACCTTGTAGCAATAGGTCCTTGGTATGTAATGAAATAGGTCTTTTACTCAACATTCTTGTGCATTCTGATTGTACCTCGAGAAGGCATCTATGAAGCTCAGCATCTCCTGCCCAGAACTACTGGCGATGAGTTAGCCGACTCGTGGGAGGGGGTAGCTATCCTTTGAGCAAGCTTTGTTGAGATTGGTAAAGTCTACACATGGGCCATTTTCCGCTGGACTTCTTGATGAGGACTACATTAAATAGCCAATTTGGCTATTGTACTTCGCGAATAAAACCCGCCTTGAGGAGATGATCTATTTCTTCAGCTGTCGCCTGTTGTTTTTTGACCGAAGGTGTCTTCTTTTTTGTCGAACTAGTTTTGAGTTCTCATCCATGTTAATCTCATGACTTATAACGGTGCAAGCTATTTTTGACATATCTTCAAGCCCCCACGCAAATACGTCAGAGTTATCATGGAGGAAAGAGATGATTTGACTCTCGAGGGAGTCAAATAACTCTAACCCGATCAAGACTATCTTTTCTTAGTCTATCCCCAGCGGGACTTCATCAACACCTTTGATAGGAGTCGTCCTGTCCTCTAGCATTGTCATTCGGGCCCAGAGTGTAGATGATGGGTAAGCTCTCGACTACTTTTTCCCCTTTTGTTGAGGTTAAATAGCGCGACCTGGATTGATTTTGATTACTTTAGGCCCTCCCCATTCCATGAGGAATTAGGAATTTTATCATCTAATAGAAGATTGATCATTAAGCGATGTCCTCCCTGGGATAGCATTGTACGATGACTTTAATATTTATAACTAGGAACTTGACCATGCTGATGCCTTTGTAGATCTTCGCCATTGACTATAAGTAGTGTTATGATGCCTTCCACCTTTATAGTGTGCCTCATGAACCTAATCAGGTGAGAGGGACAGGCCTAGAACCTCCCTTTATTGATGTTCATGCGTTTAAAAGCATTGAGGTATAGGCTGTCGGCCGAGCTCCCAGTGTAAATCATAATTCGCTTGACGGTTATATCAGAGATTTTTGTCGAGGTCACAATTGTGTCATTTTAGGGAGTCATTACCCCCTCCAAGTTCTTATCGATGAGGTTAATCACCTCATCGATGCATTGCTTCTGCTTTGTCTTGTAATGCCCACCAACCGTGTATCCTATATTTATACGAATTTTGATACCATTGACCATTTTGATCAAAAGTCCCAAACCAACTACCCTATATCTAGGCTATACCAAACCTTTCCTGTGAGTTTGGACTCGAGCTAGGAAGTCAATGTAGTAAACCCAAGAGTTTGAGGAGACTAATTTAGGGTCTAAAAGCAAGAATAGAGAGAGTGGTATTTTTGTAAGTATTGAGAAATTGGGGATATGAGAGCTAGCCTATAAATAGGAGGGATTTTCTCTTCTAAATTCCTAACCTTAGTTTAGGGTAGCCACCTCATAGAAGAGAGTGAGTTAGGGAGTGAAGGAAGAGACCATGGTGATATCTTATGAGGAAGATGAGCTCAAGTGTAGGGACCTGATCCCCAAACCCGATTCAAGCCATAGAGGTCTTCTGAGGCAAGTTTTCATGCTCCCTTTTATCTTATAATAATCTCAAATCAAAGCTCATGTCTTTGATATTCTCTTTGAGATCCAAAGATGGAAATTTACTCGATCGACGATGAAAACTCGGGTATTTTAACCGATATCTTTTAAGACAGGCATCTCTACCTTTTCTTGTTAGATCAATAACTTAGGGTATTTGTTTTAATCATGATTAAGCTATGGATGCATGTTTTAATTCATGGATTTTCTCTGATCTATTTATTTTCCCTATATACTTTTGGATAATACTAAAATATTGAGATTTCTCTTTAGATTCTTGATGAAATGATCTCAAACTAATTGCAAATAATTCTTGTTAAGAATCTAAGAAATGGGTAATCTTTAGAATGAGGATTGGTTGAAGTATGTGATAGTAGAATTCAATAAATTTCTGAAAAACTGCAGCTTGCCAGGTTGGCGCATCCTCACTCGATGCTTTGTCAGTGATAGCCAAGTTTAAGAAGATGGATCTACTACTTACCCGATGTGGCATATCACTGAGCACACACGCCCAACCACTGAGCGCATGCGCCCAACTTGCAATTTGGTGAATTTTGATTATGTGCATATTTTGAGATTCTTACTACCGATTTCACTTCTATTTTCTTTGTTAGCTTCCTTGAAGTGAAGATTACCTATAACAAGCGGTATTTGCATGTAGTTTGATGGTTCGTAAAGTTTTGGACACTTTTTGGAATCCTCAAAAAATTAGTTTTCCGGAAAACATGCATATTTGCTTTCTCTAAGTCTGAATCATGTTTTGTGAGCTTTCGTATGTGTGTTGTGAAGCTAGGTATGTGTTGAGCTAGTTGATATCATTGACTTAGATAATTTTAGGCGGTTGTTCTTAATTTTTTTATACATAGATGAAATCCGTATATTATAGGTTTTGAGTAGATTATGTTGGACCGTGACTTTAGGCTCACTCGTGTGTGAGTCGAGACCTAGTTTGTGTTATTATGTTGCCCAGATGGGATATTACTAGTTAGTATGCTCGTTCAGGGAATTTTTGTATTTAATGTTGTTTGAATATCAACTCATTTAACTTTGTGATATATCCATGGTATCTCCTTGCGAATACCAGATCTCATTTGGAATTTCCTGCTTACACGACTTATGAGAAAAAGATAATTTATTTGAATTCATGATTCGAGATTTTATCTTCTTTGAGCTCTCAGATACAGAGGGTACTCTAATTGAACACCGAGTCGATATCATTTAGAGGGGTACCTGATGTATTATGGAAATAGTGTCAAGACTGCAAGTGCACAATCAAATTATAGTATAGTTACAATGTCGATCTCATAAGGAAGGCGTGTAGAAAAAATTCTAACAATGGTTCTAGATGTGTGTGTGGACAAAAAGGAGTGAAAGTAAACAAATAAAAGAAATAAAGAAAAACTAGAACAAGAGGGGAAGGAGAGTGAACAAATAAAATAAAAAAAAAGAATAAACAAGGAGGAGAAGTAAAAAAAAAAAAAGAAAAGAATAAAATTAAGAAGAGAAAAATAATTAAAAAAGGAAAATCAAAACAAGTAAAAGATGGATGAAATTAAGTAAAGAAGATAGAAATCTTGAATCGAATCCACTAGTTAATTTTGTATAGAATTTATGAACTACTCTCTTTTATCATATTTTACTTTATATTTACTAAGGATAGACTTTCAAACCACGTAAAGAAAGCATAATATATCAAATTATCATCCAAGAAAAATTATCATTCATAAAAAGAACAAGAAACTAGATGGTAATTCTAGAATTCATAAGCATAACCTATTAAACCACTCAAGATAAGTATAGATTATCAAATTCCTCTTCAACCAATTAGTTCTCTAGTGATTATCCCAAGCATGATCATTTTAAGCACAAAGAGAGCAATCCACGAAATATAAAAGAAATCAAACTACTTTTATACAATTCTAAAATTCCTACAAAATTTAGTTGCACATTTTAAAAAATAAAAATAAAGAAATAAAATCTAGACTAGAGAGCATAAAAGAAGGAGATCTAAAATAAAAACAAACTATAAAAATAAGAACAAGAATAAGAAATTAAAGATCTAAGCTATGAGCATAAAGAAAATCTAAGTAGCAAAGTTAAAAGAGCATAAAAGTAAATTTATACTACAAAAGAAAAATGCAAGAAAATAATTCAAAAGCATAAAAATAAATAACAAAAATAAAAGAGCATGAAAGTAAGTCTAAACTACAAATCTGCCAACACAAAAATAAAGAGAAAATAAAACCCTAAAACATGAATTTCTAGAACAAGAAAATAAAAAGAAAAATAAAACTTACCTCGCAAGGGGTTGGCCTCTTGAAAGTAAATCTTCAACTTCATCAAAAAGAAGAAGAAATAAAATTGAAAAGGAGGAATTTTTTATTTATTGCAAACTTAAAAGTTTACAAATTGGAAGACCTAATTAAAGGTCCTCCTCTCCAAAAGAAGTTTATAAAATTTTCCACACTCTTAAACCTTCATTCTAGCATTCTATTTATAGATAACAATAATTTCTCATAACCCTTAGATTTATTTTGGCTCCCAAGTAACTCTCACAGCCATAGGATTTGGCTTAAGCCCTTAGTAACCCTCACAACTATAGGATCTCTTAAAATAATTTACACTATTGATTCAATAGTTGAGAGATGAGCTTTGTGGGCTTTATTTCTCTTGTATTTAATTCATTTAAGACTTTTAGGCTTCTTTTAGATGTTCTTTGGTTTCTTAGGATATAGCTCGGCCTTTAAATAATTGGTTATATATATAAATTAAATTTGGATTTCTATCATATCCTATGTTAAATTTCGCTTTCCGGCTTGGGAGATATCGCCTTTTCTTTGTGGTTGATCATCTTGAGCACGAATTTGACTTTGGTTCTTTCCAGATTTAATTTGATTCTCAATTGCATGCCAAGTTATTAACAATTACTGATAAAAAAAGTGATGAGTGCTGAGATTTTACTTCTAAACTTAGTCGTGGACTTTGAATTTAGGCATTTTGGGTTTTATCAGAGATCTTTTGGGCTTGAAATAGTCTTCATTTGAGCTCTTATTCAATAATTTTTATTACCTATAAATTAAGATAAAAATATTATTAGTAGATATATTTATTCAAATAAAATAGATAATAAGGGTATAAAAGTGTAATAAAATGTGATAATCAAATACCCCCACACCTAAACTTTTGCTACTCCTCTAGCAAAGAAAGAAAATAAAAAGAAAAAAAAATTCTAACTCACTTTTACAGAATCACAATTGTATTTAGCACATGTAATACACCTTTAAATCCCTAGGTTATCTTAGAGGACGAGTTGTAGCTCGTGAGGATTTCTGATGAATATACCAACAAAATTCGATCAACTTGTCAATTGAAAGAAGTCAATGTATAATTAACTCACTTGATATATTTAACCAATCTAATTGAAGCTAGTTTTTACACAAATAATATTTTTATGTATAACTCTAAAGTAAATTTCTTAGAAATACTTTTCATTATAGTTTTATAAAATCAAGTCTAACTTAGAAATTTAATTAACAGCTTTGAAAAGAACATGCTAAATTTTTATTTTAAATAAATTTGAAGTCTCTTGATCAAATTATTTTTAAGAGTATATATATACATATAACTATATATAAAAAGATCATTTCTCTCAATCCTTGTATATAAATAGAGAGAGAGAAAAAATAGGAACTTGGTACCAAGCACAAATTTTGTACATGGTAATGAGGTGTCTCATTCTCATCCACTCTCCAACCCATGTGAATGTGCTCCTCCATATATATATATACACACACTCTTTATTCCTTGGTGATTTTGTTCTACTGTACCAGGCTTTCTAAGTGACCATTTAACAATTTTTAAGCCAATAGATCCCAACCCAATTAGGTTTAGGTTATTAAGTATGGAAATACTTTTCGGCTTAATTACTCGGTCACCTTAGACTTAGTACGATAGAACCACCTTGGAGTTCAAGAGAATTTTATTGGTGCTCATTTTTCAAGACCGCTCTTTTGAAAATATATTTATTTTTTAATATATATATGAGTATATATATATATATATATATATATATATATATATATATATATATATATATATATATATATATATATATATATATATATATATATATATATATATATATATATATATATATATATATATATATATATATATATATATATATATATATATATATATATATATATATATATATATATATATATATATATAGAAAAATATTTAGATCAAGAGAACTTGAAAAATTATTTTCCACTCTAAGCTAAGCATGCAAAATTTCATGACCTTAACTAAAAGTCTAAGTTAGACTATATTGAAGTATACTACTTTGAAAATTATTTCTTAAGGAATTTATTTAGAGTTATCATAAAAGATTAACTTGAGTATAAAACTAACTAAGCATTAGAAAATTTAAAATTTATCAAGTAGATCAATTATTAATTAACTCTATTATGTTGGCAAGTGGCAAATTTTTTTCTGGAAAGAAAAGAAAAGAAAGTATGAAATAAAAAGAAGAAAAAAGATAAAATAAAGAGAAAAGATGACTAGTCCCCAACCCCACACCTAAATTTTACATTGTTCTCAATGCAAACTCTATGATGTATAAAGCAAAGCAGATAGGAAATGAAGTATTTACATTTGTGCGATCAACCTAGAACAATGATAAAAATCTGCAATTACCTTTGGTATGAGGAGGATGTAGCCAAAATTTTCTTTTTTTTCTTTCAATTTTTTTCTTTTTTTCTTTTTCTTTTTTTTCAGAAGAACAAGTGATTCTCAAAGGAGAGAAGAATAAGTTCTTTTTATTATTATTATTTTGAGACAAAGAATAAAGATGTAGAATAAAAGATTGAAAATAAAAACTCACACTTTACATTAAATCCTACCTTATTCTTTGAAAATTTCTATCCCGAATTTTAAATAAGCCTAAAATGATAAACTCAAGGATGTGTTTAAATTCTGTACACTCCAAGGTTTTCAATAATTCTTACAGTATTCAAATGCATGTATGATTCTTCTGTTTCTAATTTTGGCTAGTCTCAAATTTAAACTCAAGTTCCCTATGACTAAAATTTTGTCCCAACACAATCAGTTCTTCTTTGAAAATTTCCTCAAACCCAAGATTCATGGTTGAGGTATGATAAGCTGGTTGTTCTATATTTTCTAGGAACTTAAGCTCATCAGTAGAAAGTTCTTCAATACTAAGATTAGAGAAACTTGTGTTTGACTCCGTGAAAACTAGTGCTAATTCAAATTCCTCTATTATCTTGATTTCATCATCAAAGATCTCCTCAAAACTTAGGTCTGACTCACTCTCCTCTTCTAACTCTTCACTTGAATTTTTCTAGATGTAGTTTACTTCTAGGGGTTGATCAGTTGGTTGGTTCCCTAGATTAAAAATATTGAGATCAACAGTCATATTTCTAAAGGATAGCTTCATTTGACTAGTTCTATAATTGATCAGAGCATTGAAAGTTACTAAGAACGATCTTCCTAAAATGACAAGTATCTGACCTCTATAATTAAAAATGGATTGTGTCTCCAAGACTATGACATCTACTAAAAAAATAAACTCCCTACCTTGATCAAAATATTCTCTCTCTCCCTTAGAAATTTTTACAGATCTATCAGCTAACTAGAGGGTACACCTGGTCGACTTTAATTCACCTACCCCTAGCTATTGAAAAATTGAATAGGGAAGAAGATTCACATTAGCTCTTAAGTTTAGAAGTGCCTTATCTATAAAGGTGTTTTCTATGACATATGAAATGGTAGGCTAACCGGGGTTTTTATGTTTCAAAGGCATGGGCTTTAAGAGCATGTAACTGATATTGACAGCTAGAAAGACTTTCTTAAGAACATTAGTGATTATTTTCTTAGTGTACAAATCCTTTAAAAATTTTATAATAGGAGGGGATTTGTTCAATTGCATCTAAGAGAGGAATGTTGACCTTAACTTGCTTAAAAGTTTTTAGAATTTTCTCTACTTGGGAAGAGTTTTTTGTAGTCCTGAGTCTATCTTGAAAGGAAGTAATGGTTTTAAATCTATCAAAATTGAGCTCAGGTTCGGTTTCAGGCTCTTGGTCATCGGAAGGGGTGATTGTTGAACAAAGTTAACAGAAGGAGAGAGAGTTTATTCAGGACCAACATTTTGAATAGGAGAAGAGAAGAAGGAATTTGATCTTGAGGCATTCTAACTTGATTATCGACCTATTTTCCTAATTGTAGTGAATGGATTACATTCACTTGTGCTTGGTAGGTTGAACTTGATTGGTGTCCTTAGGGTTTGTAACATGTTGCCTCGAAAATATTTTCTTCTCTCTTTCACTTACGACATTAGCTAGTTAACCAAGTTGGGTTTCTAACCTAGCTATGACTTGAGTGATAAAATTGAGTACTTGATCGGTTGTCTACATGAAGGAATTCAGAGTGTTGGATGACCGAGTCAATATGTTGGTGGTCTGTGTAGAAGCTTTTATCATGGCCTCTAAACCCTTTTCTAAGACACTGAGATGTTTCGCATGATTAGAACTTTGATGAATCAGATTCACCGGTTAATGTGGAAGAGACTGATTCTGGTATGTATGATTGGGTTGTGGAAAACTATGTTGTGTGTTGAATGAAACTGTGTTTCCTCGAAGAAATTATGCGGCTGAAGAGGGAGTGAAATTTTAATTTTCGAAGAAGTTTCCCTAATTCCATACAAAATTTGGATGATTTTTCTAACCCGGGTTGTAGGTTGGAGAAAATAGAGCATTCACAGAATGCTGGAATGTAGTGTTTATCTGTCCTAGTGGTTGATTATTTTCTAAGAGAGGACATTCCACTGCAATATGGGTTCGAGATAGACAGTTATAACATCCTGGGAAAAAAACTTGATTGATTTGAGATGTGGCTCATTCTTTGATTTCTAAAGCTTATAACCTACACAGGATTGTAGCCATTCTTGCTTTAGAGGCTATGTTTGACTTTAGGGAAGGACCACTGAATTTGGTTCGGGGAATAGATGAAACTCTTTCATCACAGTATTCCCATATATTGTATGGTTTTCTCAGATAAACTCTCTAAAAATCCCAAGCTTCATTAACATTTTTCTTCAAAAAATCCCCTTGACAAATAGATTCTAAGGAAGTCATTGAAGAATAATCCAATTCTTCATAGATGATTTGGCATAATCGCCACCTTTCTAGATCATGGTATGGATATTGGATAAGAAGATCATTGAACCTATCAAAATATTTTCAGAATGGCTCTCCTGGGACTATCTTGAAATTCTAAATGTTGTTTCTAAGGTGAACCATTTTATGGATTGGAAATTTTTTTTTCAGAAAACCGGTTACAAATTTATCCCAGGTTAAGATAAAATTTGTGGGTAAGCTATACAACTATTTTTTAGCTTTGTCCTTAAGAGCTAGTGGGATAAGTCTAAGCTTAATCGCATCCTCAGATAATTCCCTAATCTTAATTATACGACATACTTCCTCGAACTCGGATATAAAAATGTAAGCATCTTCGGATTCATTTCTAAAGAATTTCAAAAGCATGTTCATAAAGTACCGCCTAAGCTTAAAATTAGCTCCATTAACATTAGGTAGCCTAATGCAAGATGAGATTGCATTCTTAGTGGGATAACACATGTCTTGAAGAATGGGTGTATTAGGATTAGCCATTTCTTTAGTTTCAAAATTAGTTCACCACAGATTAATCGATTGGTATTATCCCTACTCCAAACTTACATACACTGAAACAAATTCTTTTTAGAATTTTTTCTTTTTCTTTTAACTAAAAAGGAAATTAGGAAAAAGATCTAACAAAAAGTAGTTAAGTTTTATTTAAAGGAAAAACTAAAAGACCTAAATATTAATGAGAGAAGAGAAGAAGGATAAAAAGAAAAACCTAACTAAAATAAATCAAGAGCAACCACTTTGAAATAATGACGCTTAATTCTAGGATAAGCCTAGACTCAACTAAACCAGCTCCTAACCAAAAACTTCATGAGTAAAAAAATTAAAGTTTACTCGATCAATTAGCCAAGTAAGGATAGTACTAGAGGGAGGTCAAAGATCAATTAAGTACCTCTTTGCTTGCGGAGCGCTTTACGCAACCCCTAAACCTTGCCATTGACACTAACGAATTTAAGTAAACTTAAACCGGTTTACTTAAGGATTTCTTGTTCCTTAATGAGCTTGAGTCCTTAAGGGCCAACGTCTAATGAGTTTTAGAAGACTAGGGTTTGTGTAGTGAAGAATTAGTGATTTGTGGGCTAAGAAAAGAGTGATAAAATCCCTCACCTCGTCTTGATTAGGGGGTATTGTCCTTAAGAGTATTTTCAAGTGAGTGCTCAAATCAGAACACTCAAATCACTTTGGTGATTTTCTACTAACTATATGCAATGCAACCCTAGAAATTAAAAGCAACTATAAAAGGATGCAATAAAAAAATATTTTATTTTTTTAATTAGGGTTAACAATAAAAAAAATATGAGAAAGAGAGCTCTTATTTGAATTTATTATCTTATTATTAGTTATTCAAGTGGAGGGTGGATTTTATAAGGGTATTTTTTTATTAGATCCAGATTGCCTCCAATTGTGAGAAATTAAAGGGTGGAATTAAAAATACTAGAAAGAAAACTTACCTTTTCAAGTAAATCATCAATACTTAATCCTCAATCTTCTCTCTCAAATTTGTTTCGTCATAATTAAACATACAAATCAAAGTAGAAAAATCCTAATTACAAGCACCTTCCCCGATAACGACGCCAAATACTTGATGTGCTATGGAAATAGTGTTAAGATTGCTAGTGCACAATCAAGTTATAGTATAGTTATAATGTTGATCCCACGAGGAAGGTGTTTAGAAAAAATTCTAACAATGGTTCTAGATGTGTGTGGACAAAGAGGAGTGAAAGTGTAGAGATGTAGAGTGTGTGATCATTTACACAAAAGAAAACTAGAACAAGAGGGGAAGGAGAGAGTGAAGAAATAAAAGAAAACAAAGAATAAATAAGGAGGAGAAATAAAGAAAATAGAAATGAACAAAATCAAGAAGAGAAAAATAATCAAAAAGAAGAGAATCAAAACAAGTAAAATATGGAGGAATCTAGTAAAGAAGATACTGAATATAGAATCGAATCTACTAGTTAATTTCATTTAGGATTTATGAGCTACTCTCTTTTATCACATTTTACTTTAAATTTACTAAGCATAGACTATCAAACCACTTAAGAAAATCTTAACCTATCAAATTATCATCTAAGTAAAATCATCATTCATGAAAAGAATAAATAACTAGATAGTAATTCTAGAATTCATAAGCATAGCATATCAAACCACTCAAGATAAGCATAGATTATTAAATTCTTCTTCTACCAACTAGTTCTCTAGTTAATTATCCTAAGCATAATCATTTTGAGCATAAAGAGAGCAATCCATAAATCATAAAAGAAATTAAACTAGTTTCATACAATTCTAGCATTCCTACAAGATTTAGTTACACATTTTAAAAATAAAAATAAAGAAATAGAAACTAGACTAGAGAGCATAAAAGAAGAAGATTTAAAATAAAACTAACTATAAAAATAAGAACAAGAACAATGAAATAAAGATATAAACTATGAGCATAAAGGAAATTTAACTAACAAAAATAAAAAGTATAAAAGTAAATCTATACTACAAAAGAAAAATACAAGAAAATAATTTTACAAAGTATGAAAAATAAATAAGAAAAATAAAAGAGCATGAAAGTAAATCTAAACTACAAGATATGAAATAAATCTAATCTACCAACCTAAAAATAAGGAGAAAATAAAATCTTAAATAATGAATTTCTCGAATAAGAAAAATAAAAGGAAAAAATAAAAATTTACCTTGCAAGGGTTGACCCTTTGAGAGCAAATCTTCATCTTCATTAACAAAGAAGAAGAAATAAAATTGAAAAGGAGGAATTTTTTTAATTTATTACAAACTTAAAAAGTTTATAAATTAAAAAACCCAATTAAAGGTCCTCATCTCCAAAAAGAAGTTTATAAAATTTTTCACACTCTCAAACGCTCAATCTACCCTTCTATTTATAGATAACAAGAATCTCTCTTAATCCTTAGATTTGTCTTGATCCCCAGGTAACTCTCACAATCATAGGATTTAGCTTAAGCCCCAAGTAACCCTCATAACCATAGGATCTCTCAAAATAATCTACACCATTGATTCAATAGTTAGCTTTGTGGGCTTTATTTCTCTTGTATTTAATTAATTTAAGACTCTTGGGCTTCTCTTGGATGCTCTTGGGCTTCTTAGGATATAGCTCGGCCATTAAATAATTATATATATATATATATATATATATATATATATATATATATATATATATATATATATATATATATATATATATATATATATATATATATATTAATTAAATTGAGATTTCTATCATAACCTACTACTACTGATAAAATTTCTAAAATCGCCAATCAAGATGGCTTCGCCCGGTTGAGATAGACAATTTTCATATATAATATATTAAATTCTTCTTTCCGGTTTGAGAGATATCATCATTTCTTTACAGTTAACCATCCTGAGCTCGAATTTGACTTTGTTTCTTTCTAGATTTGATTTGATTCTCAATTGCAAGCTAAGTTATTAATAATTACTGACCAAGAAAGTAACGAGTGCTGAGATTTTTCTTCTAAACATAATCATGGGCTTTGGATTTAAGCATTCGGGGTTTTTTTAGGGCTTGAAATAATCTTTATTTGAGCTTTTATTCAATAATGCTTTATTACCTACAAATTAAGATAAAAAAATATTATTAGAAGATATATTTATTCAAATAAAGTAGATAATAAGGGTATAAATGTGCAATAAATGTGATGATCAATATCGGGTGTCATGAAAGTATGTTTTCTATGAGTTGAGATTTGCGGGACTAGTGCATAACATTTTATGTGCATCAAACTAAGAAAAAGTAATCTGATGGATTTAATTTTGGGGGACTGAATCTTCAGAGATATGTCGGGCCATGGTCATGCTTGTTAGACCTATCGATCTACATGGGAGGGTTTGGTCGGTATCAGAAACCGTCAGATCCTACGTGACTTGCATATATCCTCAGTGAAGGTCTTTCCAAATAAGATGATAATTATGAGAATCTTAATTGGAGCGAGAAAGTGGTATGTGACATGGATTTTATCTGGTTAAGATTAAGATGAGTTGTTTAGTATGAATAGTTTCTATTAGTAATGAACAGTAGGGGTACATGTTTGGATATTTAACTTTCAATTTTGGTGTTTGTTTTTGCTCTGTTTTGATTTTACAGTTGTTTCAGACATTTTTTGGCATCTTGGACATATGAATTTCTTTCCATCGTTTAGTCTGTCTTTCCTCATCAGTTTTCTGTATTGGATTTTATCCAGGACTTGTTTCTCTTTTCTTCCTCCAGGTTGCCAAAGAAGCCAGTAACAGATCAAACTGGAGTGTTGGATAGTTTTAGCCTCCAGGTAGTTGGTGAATAGTTCTTTTTTATGATTTTACCCTTGTGATTAAGCTTTTAGCTTAGAAGTCCCACCATACTAAGTTATTTATAGTTGTATTACCTGGATTAGAGATAGTTGACCCATAAGTTGATTTTATCAATTTAGCCCATATCAGCTGCTTAATTATTGATTTACCCTTGTTTTACAGCAGTTTAAGACAGATGAGGCTTAAATATGTACATGAGGATCCATTTGAACCCATTCTCGTGTACATATTGCCCCGACTGAGTCGTGTACCCATATCCATAGTTGGAACACAGGTTGTGACAAGGCCTATCTACTTGACCTCCTGTCGCTTTTAGGCGTATCTTTTTCATCCGTTACTAGAGGTTCTCCTTGCCGTAGGCCCTCCTAATATCATCTGGATCATACGAGTCCCCCACCGATTGTGTAATGCTGTGGAGTTTGTCTGTGCAAGTTTCATGCCCTTTTTTGAACTATAACACATCCAACCCGATTCTGATCCTCCATTCATTGTTAAAACTGATCAAAGTGAGGCCCCACGGTGGACACCAACTGTTGATGCATGAAAGCAACTCACAGGATTGAGTCCGTGAGATTGGACTCTGTCGTAGAGGGCTCCTCAATTAGCTTTAATGACAGAAGTGGGTCTTCACGTCTAGGTGTAGTTTAGTTTGGTTCGCTTGGCCTGAGATCATAGAAAAAGCATTAGATTGACAATGGTGGGTTTTCCAGCAACGCCCCTCCGATGCTTAAGTTAGATCCTTGATGAAAGATCGTAAGCAAAAGGCTAGAATTTTAAAAGAAGATGGCGCTTAAATAGGTTGGCAGAGGTTAGCTTAGGTCAAAGTCCAATCTTTTAAACTTGTTCATTTTTACCTTAGGTAGGAGCATTTATACTAATTGGCTAGCGCAATAAGCTTTTACATGTGTCACCATCCTCACGATAAAGGTTGTTGTAGTGTATACTTGTCCCTTAACGTAATTACTTGGCATGTAAGGTATTTACGTCCACAGAAAGTGTTACCATATTATATGCTGGGTGTTGATGTCCCACACTTTAAGGGTTAAAGTGTGTACCTAATTGACCGAGTCAACATGTCGTCATGAAGTGGTCTAGCTAACCCAATTGTAAAATCTAGGATATATGCATAGCAGGGTGAAATGCATAACAGGGTGAAAAATAAAAACCAGTATATATGACTTATGAGATGTGATGTTTATTGCATTAGGAGTGCCTCAGCGCCATTTGGATATTATTGACAAGATATACTTTTCCCCTCCACATTCATGTTATGTTTGAACTCGGGTACCAATGTCACATTTTGCACAAGAAAATGATCTCTTAATACTTAACCTTGTATAATTAATTAGTACTATATTGCACTTAGGGTTAATTACCAAAAAAAAAAACCATGAACCTTTGGGGTGGTGTAGTAAACACCCATCAACTTTTCATTAGACTAAACCTCCTTGAATATTAGAAATTATTGCACATTATCTATATGAACTACTTTTTTTTCACTAAATCTAACTTGAAATTTTATCTTTTAATGCTTATATTAACATCATCAACTCTAAAGTGTCACTGGTAAGCACAAGACCACAGAAAAAAAAAAGAAAAAGAAGAAGAAGAAGAAGATGAAAAATTCCTTCTTAGTCCCAAAAAATATTATTATATTAAAAAGGAAAATAGGCAATTTTTTGGGACTAAGAAATTATTTTCATCTCTTTTTTTTGCGCATGCTTGTCTCATGAGATTAAATGAGAAATTTTCATATGAAATTTAGTAAAATAAAACAGTCCGTGGAATTATGTGCAACAACTTCTAAAGTTCAAGGGGTTTTAGCATAATCAAAAAGTTGATGGGGGCTTTACTGCAACCCCCTGAACGTTCATGGGAGTTTTCTGTAATTAATTTGCAAGTTATTGTAGGCATATATAAACCTCAAACATTTTCATAGTCCATCCTAAGTTTTAGACATGGAGGCAATCACTGGGCCTCAGTGGACATGATTGGGTGTAGCACAATATTAGGCCCACGCCTAATATTAGGCCCAGGCCTTGTAATCCGTTAAGTCCTACTGAGATGCTTGTGTACAGTTGTTAGCAAAAAGTAAATCCAAATAAGTTTGATTGGTTAGAATGGATGATACAAATGAAAATGTCAAGTATTGGTGCAACTTTTCTCAGATCAAAATATGCCTCTAAAGTTTTTGTTTTCCTTTTATATCCCAGCTAAGAATCGAACCAAAGATTGTGGGAATCATATTGGAACTTCCCAACCGTCCGGGTTCTTTTTTTGGACCAGTCTTCTCTAATTTAAAGTTAGTCTTGTTGAAACCAAAACTAGATCAAGATTAATTCTAGTCCAGTTTTGCAAGGATTGCCAAGTGTACCCTCTATTTCTAGAAAAAAGTGGCTAAGAAACTTCTTGGAGCTTTGGAGTTCTTGGTCTTGACTATAATTTCTATTGATAAAATAAATGCATGGAATAATATGATCTTCACTGCGATTGATTGATTGTAAGAGTTGGAATGTCACTTAGTCTATCTTCTTAAAGGGCCTTTCCTAACAAATAGGTATTAGAGCCCATAATTTGATAGACCTTTGTTTGATGCTCAATATGCTTCAAGATTATGTTGCATGGGTTAGAGCTAAGGGTGCAAAATAGTCCTGATATATCTGATCCTTTGCAATCATATCCGAACAACATGCGAATATGGTAGCTAAAACTTGAAACCGGTCAGATAAGGTTTCAGATACGGTTTTGAATTTTTGGTCAGATACAATTTCGAATGCGGATATTGGTCCAAATTTCAGATACGGTCCGAATATCCAAATTTGGATATGGGTTCGGACGTAGACTCGGATATGGATTCAGATTCGGATACGGATATTGATAGTGGCAGAGCCATATACAACCTGGTGGGGGCACTTGCCCCCACTAGGTTTGGGATCTTTTTTCTTTGATGTATATCTATTATATGTATATAATATTTACTTTTGAAACTTAGTAACTAATATTGCCCTGACTTGTACTTATATTACCCTACTTGATACTTTAGATACATAGTTATTAGAGTTAATTTATTTAATTTTATTATATCACTTGTGTAATTAAGTAAAATTTATTTTTATTATCACGTTAAATAAAAGTACATATTGTTAAATATAATGATTTTACTTAATTGCGATTAGATTATGATTAGGGCAGTTTAGCTAAACCTAAATGATCAATATGCAACTGAAGGAGCACACTGGTCGATTGACCTTTGTATGGAGAGCTTGAATCTCGATAATGATTTTGTGGCTTTCGATAGGCAAAAGTTGCTTTGACTTACTCAATTTTATCCTACTGAGTTTTTTTTTTGAAATGATCTTATAGGATTTGATAATCAACTTGAGACTTATATTGTTGGCATATCCACTAGTGATGAATTTTTAGAGTTGAGAGAGATTGTCAATCTTGTAAAGAAGTGGGTGGAAATGTAATAAGTGTATGAAGGATGACTTAATGCAGTTACAATCGAGATTATTTGTGTTACTTTTTTTTTTTTTATAGAAATACGTAGATATGTTATTCAGCATTTAAATCATCTATTTCACATTGGTTTAGAAAAATTGGCATTGAATCAATCCACAAGCAATCATGTCGCATGTTCACACCCTTTTGAGGTAAAAGATTAGCCAACCTATTTCCAGTTCGTCCAACAAAAGAAGATAGGCATGCATTGAAATAAATATGTTTTGCCTGAATATCAGCTATTAGATTGGCCATAGGTGAAAAGGAGAATTACCGTCATCCAGCAGCTTAATTAATTGCCATGAAGGTTGATCGAGCCGGTTTGGTAGCGACACTCCCGGCTATTAATACTCTTCCTGATTCATCTCTTGCCACCACACCCACTCACCCGCTCTCAAAACTACCATGCCATGCTCCATCACAGTTAAATTTGACAAATCTCGCATCTGGATCATCTTCTCTTACGCTGCCATTCACTTTCAACCTCGTCATTATGAGAATTAGCCTCTATATATTCCAAATTAGATGATACTTGTCTTGAAAGCATCTCTACACACTAGACAATGCAATCTTATAGCAGAAGAATGCTTTACTAATCCCACCTTCGTAGGATGAGTATCATGTAATGATCTCCATTCGAAAATTTTAATTTTATTTGGATCTTGGCTATGCCCCAAGCATTTCCACAATGGCTTCAAGCTTTGGGCTACCCCAACAACATACTCATTTCCCTCCTCACGCACCAACTCCAGCGCCGCATAGTATGCACTTTTGACACTGAAGCTACCATCTGAGCAAAGAGACCAACATAATTTATCATCTGTGGGATGCAAACTTAGAGGAATTGTCAAATTTTCCTTTGCTAATTCTTGATCAAAAATTGCATTTATCATCTAGTATTTCCAACAACCTATGCTCGGATCTATTAGATGGCAAACACGTAAATTTTGACTCACAACCAAATTAATTGTAGGGTTAATTTTAGAAAATGCTTCTCCTCTTTAGGGGTTATAGATAAATCCTTCAACTATTTTAGTCTTACAAAGCCCCAAGAACTTTTGGGTTTGTTGTAGATAAATCCCCTGAACTTTCTTAACTCCACTAAACCCATCTGAACTTTTTGGTGTCTCACAAAATGAACTATAAAATTTTCTTACCAAACTCCTTACTTATATCTGACAAATAACTGATAGGATTTAAGATGAAAGCCTAGAGGGAGGTACGAATAGGGTTGCCTACTATTTTCCAAAAGAACACCGAATATGCAGCAGAATTAAAATCAATAATAGCAAAACATAAACAAAGGCAACTATTGGAACAATCATAGCTAGAACACAAGAATTTAATAGGGTTTTGAATAAATAATCATACATCCACTCTTCCTTCTTGTCCAAGGGGCTTCCTCAATATAATCAAAGTTCTCCTATTCACAAACCCGATTTAGCAGAATTATAAGACCGAAATCGTAGTTTCTCCAAACTAGTCGTCTAACCTAAACTATGACAATGAGTAACCCTAGCTCTAGCTAGTAACAAATTCCTCAATAAAACATTGGCTTGAGTACGTCATCATAATTACACATCCAATCACAAGATTGTAGTAAAAAGAGTTTAAAATAAAACCAATATCGTTAAGCACAAATAAGAAATATCTTATCGTCCTTTTAACTTAGCAAACTGTTCTCATTCTTGATATAAGTGAAGCTCTAGAAAAATGATGTTGATTGCAATCCAAAGAGAAGCACTTCTTAAGGTTTGATGATCAGATACTGAAGAACAATGTTGAGGATGCAATTGAGAAGTCTGAGCAAGAATTTTTCTCCAAAGATGTAACTCTCTCTCCCTCCCTCCCTCCCTCTTTCTTTTTCTCTCTGAATAAGGTCAATAATCTCTGATGAAAAATGAGAGGATAGAGCCTATATAACGTTAGCAATGAATAATTTAAATTGAATCCAAAAAAGATTAGGAAAACTAAGTCCGGACCGCCAGTCATCAATGAGCGAGTTGGCTCATCGATGAGCTCAGCTCCAGGTTCATCGGTGAGTCCCTATACTCATTGATGATTACGAGACTATAATCAATTTTTCTCTCAAATTCATTCTTATCGATGCGTATATATACTTATCGGTGCATGTGATGCTGATTTTGTGCAAATGACTTGATTTTTGCTCCATTCATCTCCAAACTTGATTCTAACTTTTTATAACCTGCATAGATCATCTCACACATATTAGGCCAATATGAAGGTTTGTTATTCATCAAATTAAGTCAATTGTATATACACGGTCTTAACAATACCAAGAATGTTCTTGAGAAGAAAATCCTCAATTTAGTTATTTTCCAATTATAGAAAATCTATCCTCTCTCCCCCAATCAATGATTTTTTCTATAAACAGTATTTTAGTTAGTTTCACTTACATTCAGAGGGGTCTGGTGAAAAAGTTTAAAGTTCGTGGAGGTTTTGTGAGAGACCACAAGTTCAGGGGCTTAGTCAAAATTTAAAAGTTCAAGGGGTTATCTATAACATCCCCTTACACAAATAGCTAAAAATAAAATGAAATAATTTATTACAAGTATTTTGTGTAATTTACATTTCTAGTTAAAGTAATAAATTTTTATAAACAAAACAATAATAATGTAGAAGTTCTACAAGTTGTGAGGGTCCACTTGAAATCTTCTATAAAACAAATCAAGAAACTAAGTTTGAATAGCCACTCCTTGATGAATGAGTTGGCTCATCGACGAGCTCAGCTCCAGGCTCATTGATGAGTTCATATAATCATCAATGAGTATAGGGACTCATCGATGAGAATAAGACTGTAATCAATTTTGCACTCGGATTCATTCTTATCGATGTGTATATATACTCATCAATGCGTATGATGCTAATTTTGTGCAAATGACATGATTCTTGCTCCATTCATCTCAAAACTTGATTCTAACTTGTTGTAACCAACATAAATCATCTCAAACACATATTAGACTAATATGAAGTGTAACACCTTGTGTCATCAAGGCCAAAAATTAATTCTGTAATTAATTTTTTAAATGTTGAGAGATAAGATAGAATCTCTTTTTATTAGTTTATATAGATCTTTGTTAGTTTTTTAAATAGAGGTTTTTAGAAGGGTTTATATGTTAAAAAGCCTTAATGGGTTTTAAGTAAAAAGCGGTCAACCCGTTAAGCCAAACTTGTTAAGCCAAATATTCCTGTATAAGGCCTACAAAACCCTCGAGATTATAGTCGCCTATGCGCTGATGGTTGGTTGGGAGCAAGATGGCTAGCCAAGCAAGGCTCCTCGAGGTCTGGTCTGTTCCTTTGCCTTTAGCTAGAGCGGGGCTTTCATCGGTGGCGTCGAAGATGAGGGGACGACGCCTAGAGTCGGGCGGTCGAGTCACCGCTCAGAAGCGTTGATGCGCGCTCCTCGATGATCCCTTCTTGACTTATCAATATGAGGAGTCTCCGGGAGCGGAGTTTGTAGCAAGACGAATCGGCGATCACCTTGAGCGGTAGAATGATGGCTGGTGGAGGGTTGAGCCGCCACCGGGTCGATGGCGCTGCTGTCGAGGGAGCGAAGCGAAATAAGAGTTCGGCTTCAAGAAAAGCTCACGGGTCCGCATGGCATTTGCATGGTTTGAGTGATCTTCTCGGTGGATTCCTGAAGTTGGGCTTGAGTGACATAGCCCGCTGGTAGGTTCCCCAACCCGGTAATATCATCACCGTCGGACATCAGTGGTAGAAAACCACTGATGAGTCAGCCCTCTCTTCCACGTGTGGGCTAGTGATTGGCTGAGCACCCCTTTGTTGGCTACGGTGGCTTGCCTTTACAAGTGTCAAGTTGTGGGTGGATTGAGAGTTAGTGTTGTCTATTCGCCATTAATGAGATGGGATTGGCGGCGCCTGTAGCCGTATGGGTCCGAGGTGTCTTAAATATTGTGAGAGATGGAGGAGTTAAGGGGCTGTCAGCGCATTTAATGCGATGTTGACAGGTTTGAGTACCATATAACCGTCATTTAGGTGGAGGGAACTACATAGGACGACGAGAGAGAGAGGGAGAAGTCGAGGCCGAATGGCCGACTCTGTAGGCATAAAAAATTGCTTGTCAATACCCGAGAAAGACTCGTAACGGTGGGTTGACAACCGACGATCCGTTCGACAAACCGACGCCGCATAACGCATAAAGCAAGCTGACAAACTCATGAAGTGGGTCAGCAAGGCGTACGAATCAACGAGGCTATGTGTTATGGAATGAATCCAACAAGCAAAGCTTCAACGAGATCGATCGGGTTCAAACGTCAACGAGATCGGATTTGAACATCGACCGATCGTCACCTAAACCGTTGACGGGATGAAACCAATCAAGTGAACCAAGCGTGGACTTATAACGACAATGACAAGATCGGGACGAACGTCGCGGAAAAGTCCGAAAAAACCAAACCAAACCGAGGAGCCAAGCGGCGTTCGGCCGAAACCCGGACACCGTTTGGTGTCCGGCCAAGGCCGGACACCATTGGTGTCCGCCGGACACCAAATGGTGTCCGGCCGGCCATAAACCCCCCCTCTTGTTTCCTATAAATAGGCTGGGGGGTGCTCATTTGCACAGGCTGGATTTTTGGAGATTGGATCTTCTGATATTCTTGAGAGAGCCCTCGCGAGATCCACGAGCCGTCGACGCACAGTCCCGAGCACCGGCGAGCACGTCAGATCTACAAACCGCGAGGTAAGCGAACTCGGTCTGCATGACAGCCAGGATTTCTCCTAGTAGATCTCACCCGCTCCGGCGATCCTCTCCTTCGTGAGTGCGATCCCCGAAGGCGATCCTCTCCTTCGTGAGTGTGA
Organism: Asparagus setaceus; assembly: GCA_012295165.1. NCBI lineage: Eukaryota > Viridiplantae > Streptophyta > Magnoliopsida > Asparagales > Asparagaceae > Asparagus > Asparagus setaceus. The sequence goes on along the minus strand of CM022705.1, from coordinate 26,161,251 downwards.
TCCCCTCAGGTGCGTCGTTTCCTTCGTGAAACGAGCCCCTTCACGTCTGTAGTTCCAGAACCCGGGTTTCCACCTGGATCGGAATTGCGCGGTGGTCCACGGACGAATAAAAAGTCCCCGGCACAGGCAAAGAACCCACGCAAGCGAGGATCCCGTAAAATAGAGATCCTCGTGTTTGTTCACAAAAGGAAGAAAGTTGTAATTTTCGTTTTCATTGTAAGCCTGGAATAAAAAGGCATTTTCTTTTGTTTGAATTTTGTTGTAGGCCAACGAAGCTGTACACGAGTTCAAACGAGCAATGAATAACAAACCAACTTTTACCGCGAACAAGCTGGCGACCACAGTGGGAGCCAACGGCTTCAACAAAGAAGCCGTCGTGTCGCAACCGCGGATTCAGATCCCGGTCATTGAGGAGGTCGAGTTCGAGTTCGACCAAAAGAAGTACGAGGAATACCTCTCTTCCTCGTCCAGATCCAGCTCCCCCCGCAAGTCCAAGATGGTCTCCGCTGCAAGGAAGACCCAATCGGCCTCGGATGCGGAGGCGAGAAAATCCACCACCACCGCCGTCAGGACTGCAGACAACGGTGGTTCCCCGGCCCTAACAACGGCCAAATCTTCAGAACCCCTATCTTTGCAGGGGGTCGATTCCGCCAATGGCGTCGTGACTCTCTCCAAGAGAGCCCGTCAGAGGCGACGTCAACGCCTGGCAAAACAAGCCGCCCAGGCAAAAGAATCAATGGATGGGGTTCGCTATGAGGCGGATCTAAGATCCAGGTTAACTCAGAGATTGAAGTCTGAGATTGTAGCCGACTCCTGTACGGGCGACAAACGAATGGGTCCGAGTCAAACGGAACCGTTCTACGCTTCAGGAGCGTATCCGGAAGCGTCGCGCGCTCCTCGCACAAGCAAGGGCTTTGGTGCAACAAGCCCGCGAGTTGAAGAAGGAGGCGGCCAAGAAGTCGTCAACAAGCCGGCTAGTTTGGAAGCCCAAGTCCGTCGACGCTTCACCTCCGAGGAACTTGGCATCCAAGCCCAGCCCTGCCAGCAGGCCAACTCCTGCTCCCGTGCTCAGATCAAAGATTGTGAACACTTCAACGAAAGTGACGCCAAAGTTACCTCCGGCGTCTGCACTCGAACTCCCGGCGAAGCCAACTCCCGTCGCGACCAGCAGGCTTACCATCAAGGATCGCCTGGGTCCGCTAAAGGAATCGCGGGTCACTCCTAATACAGGGGGTAGCACCCACAAAGACAAGAAGATTCCTACGGCTTTGCATACCGGACTGAAAGTCGAAGTCCGAGAGTCTGCCAGAACTTCACCCTCACACCAACGAAAGTCAAGACGGGTTACTTTCGCCAGTTCTTACGAAACAATTCATCCTCGGACGGAGACGTTTTCATCTGACGATGAGGGTGTTATACCCGAGAGATCGTGTCGACATGCGGAAGATTGCTCCGGCACTCATGCTGACGAATTATACTACCGTACCGGGAGCACAAAGAAATCTCGAAGGTGCTCCCCGCCACCTACCATGTTTATGCTCCAAGCTTATCAAAGCGGTGCTCGAGTGTAATTGTTGTCGAGGAACTCCGTAAAGAGTCTCGGTCTTTGAGACTTAGCACCAACACCGAGATCTAGGTCAAGGCGACTCATGAAGGATGGCATCCCGAGAGGATGAATTGCGAGGTCACTAATAATATGACGGCAAAGAACCATCGTCAAGGGCTATTCAGCGCATAGCGGTTAACTCGTTTGCGGTCCGGGACTATTCGACGGTCCAATTACGACAAGCTCTTGAGAGGGCTACCTTCAGAGGATGAAGTATCAGACGCCGGGTCGGCAATGGCATCCGACAATACAGCTTCTAGTGACGGACAACCCCGAAAAGCGCTTATGATCAGTACAGATCAGGTGGCCAAGATGCTGGACGAAGCGTTGAATAAGCAACGGGAAAACTTCAAATTAGAGATGGAGTTGGCCATGCAGACGATGAGAGAAATGCATGACCAACAGATCCAAGCTTTAACAAAGCATCGAGGGGAATCAAGTCAACACATCGACGTTGATCAAGATGACAGCGACTCAGATCAGGAGGAAGCACCAGAAGATGATAACCCTCCTGAACCACGCGACGCTGCTGTTGCTCATGAGAACGAGAAGATTAAAGACCTCGAGAGCAAAATTAACTCGTTGATTTCCGCCCAAGAGGTGAAGAAGACGGGTATCCCTTGCCCATACCCAAGGGGGTGGGAATCAATCCCATACCCTTCAAAGTTTAACTTAATAAACTTTACACCGTTTAACGGTAAGGGTTCCCCGACGCAACACTTGATTTACTTCAAGTCGCACCTCGGGGTTATTTCTGGCAATGAGCCCCTGATGGTTCGGTCATTCGTTGGCACCCTTCGTGGAGCTGCCTTCGATTGGTACCGCCGTCTTAAACAGGGGAGCATCAACAGCTGGGACGATATGGAGTCCTTGTTTCTCTCCAACTTCTTTGATGACGATACCGAGGTATCCATTGGAACATTACTCGACGAGAAGCAGAAGAATGGAGAAACGGTGGATATCTTTGTCAAACGATTCCGTAACAAGGCGATGAACTGCCGGGATCCGATAACAGAGGAGTTCATCCTCCAGACCTGCCACAGTAATTTGTCGATAGACGTGCTCGAAGCAATGGGGACAGCACCATCTGTAACGTGGAAGGACTTGAAAGTTCGTGGAGAGCAAGCTGAAAGGTTCCTTAAAAGGAAGAAAGCAGAAAGAGGCCAGCCGGCGACAAACACGAACAAACAGAATTTTGTGCCACGCGGCAAAGGTAAAGCGCCAAAGAAAGTCTCAGACGCTTAATCAAACGCTCGAATCGCAACCACAAATGCCAGCCGCAACAACGCTCACCACAAAGAATCGCAGCCTCAATGGCGCCAACAAACTCAGAATCAGAAACCATCCGGTTCGAGGTTTCCCAAGACTTACTCGTTCAAGGACGAGGAAGTTCCGGGCATCTTCAAATACCTTCTGGAAAACAACAAAATCCAGTTGCCCCCAATTGTAAACCAAGAGGAGGCAAACAAGGTTACAGATCCTAAGTACTGTGCTTACCACAGGGCGGTACATCATCCTACAAAGTTCTGCTACCATCTCAGAGACAAGATTCAAGCCTTGATCGATGTTGGAGTCATCACTCCAAAACCTTCTAAAGAGAAGAAGGTGGGGGCGAATGCAGTCTCTATAAACTTCGGATCAGTTCCTTTGGATTGGTTTCAACCGACCCCAATTGTGAAGGTAGGAATGAAGATGGTGAATGAGGATCCTCACGGGCAACGTGAGAAGGGACTCGTACCACACACGACGGCAAACGGAGAAATCCTTTGGGTCCACCCTGACTTGTTGGAAGACGATCGCTGACCGCCTTCGCCAAAAAGAAGTCCAAGGGAAAAGGCAAATTATGCCAAGCCGCTTCGGCAATTCCAGAAAAGGACGATGAAGAAGTGGCAACCTTCCAATTTTCGGAGGGTGGGCATGAAGTCTTTGCCACAAGGAGTGGGCACGAATACAACTACAAGTACCCGGAGATTCCAAACCCGAATGCAAAGACGTTATCTGAACTGGGGGTAGCCACAGCTCCTCTCACTCGAGGAGAGAAAGTACAACAGCAGACGACTGCCAAAGAAAAAGCAGCTGAAGTAAAGGGGAAGCAACCTCAGGTCCAGAAAGCTCAACTCCCGAAGCAGTCCCGATTCAATCGCCCGATTGTAAGGGATGGACCGGGAACATCGAGCTCTCCATACCGCTTCGACGTCATGGCTCAGTTGGCAAACATCCCGGCCAGGATAACTCTCTACGAGTTCGATTGTCAAAGGAAACCCGGGAAGCTCTACAAGAAGCTCTGGCTGACTCTGAGGTGTTTCTCGCTCAGATCAAGCCGAGTCCGGAAGAATCGGCCCAACAATGCAACCTTGCGGCTAAACACTTACCCTGCATCACCTTTACAAAGGAGGATATGCAGACCAAGAATTCCAAACACGATAGGCCGCTATACTTCACCGGGTATATTGGTTCTAGCGAAGTCAACCGGATCCAAGTCGATCCGGTTCCGGCCAGGAGCATCATGCCCTCGCCTCATGTATCATCTTGGAATCTCGCAAGAATGGGCGCAATCGGCACAATGATTTACGGATTTAACACCAGTGGGTCCCGCCCACTTGGTAAAATCGATTAAGTGCCAAATGGGGGACTTAAAGTCCGAAGTCACCTGCTATGTGATTGACGCAGAGACTTCCTATAACTTATTGTTGGGTCGACCCTGGATCCACAATAACGTTATAGTCCCATCCACTCTTCATCAGTGTCTCAAGTATGTAGACACAAATAATGAGGTCAAGACGGTGGTCGCGGACAAACAGCCGTTTAAAGGGATGGAGAATTATTTCACTGATTCCCTCCTTTACGGTAATGAGTCCGAAACTGAATCATCGGCCCAAGGCACGGACAGCGGTGAAGAAGCTGATACCGAAGCCGGGCTTGATTATAGCGGAGGATTTGTTTGAAATAACATTGTACCCCTTGTAATCAATCTTGACGATGAAGAATCGTCAGATGAACATTGTAATTGGCAAATTGCCGATAAAGCAATAAATGACGATTTAGAGTACCCTCTGTCTTTGAATGATGCGATGACAGGTTTATATAACAATCCGGAGTGGCACCTACCAACTCGGTCATCTTGCTTTATACAAAAGCAATTCGAGACTCCTTTGGGACAACACTCGCCATCCCAAAGATCGAGTATTGAAAAAGACTTGGTTTACTTAAAGGGGAGATGCAAGGCTAATCGCTTCTTAGAAGAAGATGAGGATAACGATGGGCCTATCCTCCACACATGCAGATATAGTCTAGAAACACTGGGTATCATGAAGAAGTGGGGGTACGACTTGACACAAGGGGAAGGTCTATGTTTCGGACGAGATCCTCGAATCCCTCCTAAAGCGGCATATGTCCCAAAAGGGAAGCCAGATGACTACTACGCATTTAGACGAGGATTGGGATATGAATCCTCCTCAGAAGATGAATGCTCGTGGTTGATCGACGACCATTTACTCCGAAGAAGACGATACTGCCCGATTCTTCGGTTTGGGATTCGACACCACCTCTGAGAAGCTTTCAAAGCTTTGATGTCAAATATGACCACCTCGATCCTCGCTATCGCTGAGAGTGATGAGGATATGCCAACATGGGAAGACCCATGGATCCATCAACTCAGAGAGCAGTTTGGGGATAGATTCGAACAAAGAGAACCCCCCACTAAGGACGAGGTAGTCCAGGTTAACATGGGTGATGAGGAACATCCTAAACTCATAAACGTCAGTAATAGTCTTCCCTCAGAAGAGAAGGGAGAGCTGATTGCCCTAATCAGGGAATACATCGACATGTTTGCTTGGAGCTATGAGGACATGCCAGGACTTGACCCTAATGTGGCGACCCATCACCTCAACATCAAAGTGGATGTCAAACCTGTCAAGCAATCGCAAAGACGGTTTCGTCCACAAATCTTACAGGCAATCGTAGACGAAGTGAAGAAACTCATAGAATCGGGGTTCATCGAGGAAATTCAACATCCGGATTGGGTGGCGAATATAGTCCCGGTCATGAAGAAGAATGGTTCGATTAGGATCTGTGTCGACTACAGAGACCTGAACGCTGCTTGCCCAAAAGATGACTTTCCTCTCCCAATCACCGATGTTATAGTTGACAATACGTGTGGATTTGAAAGAATGTCATTCATGGATGGTTTCTCGGGTTACAATCAGATCAAAATGCACCCCGATGATGCCAAGCACCGCGGCGTTGAGCAGCCATCGGTATATATTGCTACGGTCATGCCGTTCGGCCTCAAAATGCGGCCACATATCGTGGCGATGACTAAAATTTTCCAGGATCATCTACGGAAAACGGTCGAATGCTACGTCGACGACTTGGTGGTGAAAAGCCGTGACAAAGGAAATCACATCAAAGATCTTAGAACGGTATTCGAACTCATGCGGACTCATCAACTAAAGATGAACCCTGCCAAATCCTTCCTTGGGATGTCCAGTGGCAAGTTCCTCGGCTTTGTCGCCACCGCAAAAGGAATCCACGCCGATCCCGACAAAGTGAAGGCAATTCAAGAGTTGCAACCTCAGAAATCGAGAGAACTTCGGGGGTTACAAGAGGCGATTGGCGTACATCCGACGGTTCATATCGAACCTATCTGGGAAGTGCCAACCATTTTCTAAGTTAAATAAGAAGAGTGTCTTTTATTTGGGGCGGCCTTTGTCGGCGTTTGAAGAGATCAAATCGTATCTCGCTAAACCTCCGTTTCGCGCACCGCAATGAAAACCATTTCGATCTACGTCAAGGCAGCGGATCACTCGTTGCTTTACTCGCAGACGGACGACAGCCGGTCACGTAACAGCAAAGTATTACCCGAGTTTAACATTAGTCGGTGCCGAAGTCTCGATATCCAATGGTCGGCGGTGCCTTGCATTAGTGTTCGCGATTGAAAATGCGCACTATTTAGTCGGACGGGCGATTTATGTTATCTCTAGCGTAAATCCGGTCCGGATATTTATGACCCGATCGGCCTCGATGAGTTGGCGTTTGGCGAAATGGGCCTTGCTCTTGTCCCAATATGACTTGTATTTCAAACAGCGAAGTCGGTCAAAGGACAAGCGATTTAGATCTCTTGGTCGCCGTACCACAACGGATGCAGCTTGAGCTATATGATGATCTTCCTGATGAAGTTCAAGAAGTCAACACTACATCGCACCAACAAATATGGCGATTGTATTTTGGCGGAGCCTCTCGAGCTACCAATGTGGCAAGTGCCCCGGATGTTCTAAGATTTCCGAGTCGGGTTGTCTTAGTTTCCGGAATCATGTCATGCCCGTGCTTATTCACTCACCGAACCTTGCTCTAATAGCGTGGCTGAATACAATGCTACTTATTGGACTTAGTTTCGCCAAGGAGCCGGGGTCGAGTATCTCGGCGTCGGCGATTCGCAATTGATAGTTAAGCGGTCCGTGGTGACTACGGTTAGGAACCCCGATCCGTCCCCTATCATCAAGTAGCCGCTGAAATGGCGTACTCGCTCAAGAGTTCTTCATTGAATATATCCCCGCTTTAACGCTATGATGCACGATTAGCTGTATCACCGGCACAACCTTCCGGAGACCGAACAACTAGTTACGGTCGGGACTCACCAACTCTTCGTACCGGTATATGATGAAGTGCGGAAGACAAAGGGATGGTGCCCAAAGAGGTACATGCAACCCAAACCAATTGGAGCCCCGAGATTGGCTTTCCTATCATCGACTTCGTCTTGCGGTGATACGCGGAAGGCGTAAGGAGAGAGTCAATCCGAGAAGAGCTCCAAGATTCTTCTACGACACGAGACCCGGATGTTATATCGTCGAGTGCGATGGTCTTTACTCGGTGCCTTTAAAGCAGAGGCGCAGGAGGTCCTTCGAAGCACGAAGGTGAATGCGGGCGCACCGGCTGGTCCCAAGCTCTACGATCGAATCAGAGAATGGGCTACTTTTGGCCCACAATGATTAATGACGCAATGAAGCACGCCGAAATGCCGCTGCGGTCAAATTCAATTATATGCATCGACCTCTGGCGGTTGCATCCTTGACCACATCGGCCATTCGAGACATGGGGAATGGACGTTGTAGGTCCCATTTTTCCTCCGTCAGTTAAAGGAGATCGGTTTATTCTAGCGATCACCGACTACTTCTCCAAGTGGGCTGAAGCAATCCCGCTAAAAGAGGTCAAGGCGAGTACCGTCATCAAGTTTATCAAACACCATGTCATCTATCGACACGGTGTCCCAAGACGGATCGTGCATGATAATGGTCCCCAATTTATCAGCAATTCCTTCATCAGGTTTTGCGAAAAGTTCAAGATACAAGATGTCTCATCGACAGCCTATAATCCAGCAGCAAATGGATTAGCTGAGGCGTTCAACAAGACGATTATCAAGATTTTGTCGAAGCTTGTGAAGAATAACAAACGAGACTGGGACGATAAACTCGGAGAAGCACTCTGGGCATATCGCACAACGGTACGTACGCCAACAGGAGCGACCCGCATCTCCGGGTTTACGTGAAGCAATTCTCCGTTAGAAATCCAGATTCGGCCACTTCTGCAAATGCAGATGACGACCAAGAACAACATCAAAACGCCTCAAGAGCTTGAGATGTTAGATGAGAAGCTCGAGGCTCAACAATGTATTGAGTTCTATCAAGCTAGAATGTCGAGGGCTTTCAACAAGAAAGTTCGACAGAGAACCTTTAAGGAGGGAGATCTCGTCCTCGCTGCTCGACGGCCGATAATCCTCACCTCTAAAAAGAAAGGTAAATTCGAACCCAAATGGGAAGGACCGTTTGTAATAGACACAGTCTATTCAAACGGAGCATATCGCCTCATCACACAGAATGGCGACCGGCAATTAATGCCAATAAACGGGAAGTTTCTGAAAAAGTATTATCCTTAGCACATTCAGGATAACCCGTTTGAGGGGAAGTTCCTCAGAGAATATCTCACTCATATTCATGAGGATAACCCTAAGTTGTTGTGTTTTCCTCCAAAATTCTCTCACCGATCAAATTCATTGACGGTGGGCCCACTAAAAACCTCTCTGGTCCAACTACCAGCAAAATCCCCTCTCGATTCCTGCCGCGAACGAGAGGTCCACTTTCAAATTCTGGTTAGCAATCCTATAAAAGCGAAAGCTATCCGTACCCTTCCAAAGATTCTCAGAGTGGAGACCCCGCTCTTAGTTTCTCATCGGGAAATAGAATACATTCTTCCTTTCCCATATTCACCTGGAGATAGGACACATCCTTCCTCTTCAGAAGCAAGAGATAGAATACATTCTTCCTCTCTTGTTTCAGATTCTTGGAGTGGAGATCCCGCTCTTAGTTTCGCCTTTCAAGATTCTCGAAGTGGAGATCCCACTTTCAGTTTCTTTCACTGGAAACAGGATAAAAATCCTTCCTTTCCAAACGCCCGGAGATAGGAGACAAGATCCTCCTTCCTCTCCACCTTCGGGAAATAGAATGCATTCTTCCTTTCCCACATTTCACCCGAAGATAGGAGACAAGATCCTCCTTCCTCTCCATCGGCAAGAGATAGGATACAAAACCTTCCTCTCTTGTTCATCCCTCACCCGGAGATAGGAGACAAGATCCTCCTTCCTCTCCATCGGCAAGAGATAGGATACAAAACCTTCCTCTCTTGTTCATCCCTTACCCGGAGATAGGAGACAAGATCCTCCTTCCTCTCCATCGGCAAGAGATAGGATACAAAACCTTCCTCTCTTGTTCATCCCTCAACCGGAGATAGGAGACAAGATCCTCCTTCCTCTCCACATTCGGGAAATAGAATACATTCTTCCTTTCCCACCTCAATCAATCTTAATCCGGTTCAATCCTTCTTCGGTCAAAAGAAGGCGCCAAGATTCATCTTGGGGCATTTTATCGAAGCCTAAGAAGGATAAAGCCAACGCCACACGCTAAGGGTAGTCTATTCCCGTGATAAAAGACGAAGCCTACGTATTCAACATCGTAGCATTAAGTCTAGAAGAGTTTCATTCTTTTAGCACAACGTTGTGTGTAGAACGGATTTAGATAATCTACATGCTAGCCCAACTCAAACGGTAATTGGTAAAGGCTCATCAAACCCGTTGAAGGCTGGGGGTTGGCCAATAACCCTAAAGTCAACGCCTCATACGCGTCGCCGATTTAGTCTTTTCCCAATTGAAGAAGACACCAGAGTCCGATTCTGGGGTATTTCATCCCGAAGCCTAAGAAGGGATTAAGCCAACGCCACATCGCCGTTTCCGCATCTCTTGCCCGTAAAAGAGTACCAAGCCTATGTATTCAATATCATAGCAACAAGTCTAGAAGAGTTTCATTCTTCCAGCACAACGTCACGTGCGGAACGGGTCCAGATAATCCGCACGCTAGCCCAATTCAAACGGTAGTTGGTAAAGGCTAATCAAATCCGTTGTGGTGAGGGTTTGCCAAAAATCCTATAAGTATTATGGTTAATTATTTACGTGAAATAAAAGAATCGTAATAAAGCACAAAGAGGATAGAAACACGTTTTATTGATAAAAGACTGAAGTTACAAGTTCTCTAAACATCAAATTTGTGATAGCAAATTTGCTGTTTCAAATCAGATACTTTATTGAGGAAAGCTTGTTGAAGTTCCTCCCCGGCTCGGCCCGAAAGTCTCCTCGCGCCATTAAGGGTCTTTGCGGTTTCCTCCTCGACCGACCGGCTTCGCTTTGAAAACTCAAGCTTCTGGACATGGCGCAAGAGTCTCCTCCTTGTTGGCCTTTGTCGACTTCAAGATGATCGACTCTCCTCGCCGCTTGAAGTTCCTGCTCGAGCTCTACTATCCTCGCCCCCAAGAAATACACAAGATTGAAAATGCTCCACGGAAGGCGAAGCCGGTGACAAAGCCTCAAAAGACGCACCGGTCTTCGCGCATCGAACTTTGAGTCGGTAATGGCGAGCATCACGCCAAGCTTTCAGCGAGCCTCGTCTCGTCTCTATATATGAGGGGAGCCCGGCTGCCTCAAAGTCTTGCAGACTTTTGAGCTTAACCTCCAAATGATCGAGATCATCAGCAATGGTCTGGGCCAACTCTGAATAACCCGCATCTCGTATCGTGGTTACCCTAGGATCAAGGAATGGCCGAATCGACGTAAGAGAAAGCCTGTACCGAAGTGTGTCTACCACTATGGCCAAATAGGAAAAGAACGAGCAATTTCCACGGGATAATAAGCCGAGATGGATCGTCGTCAGACATCAAAGCTCTCACTAAGTCGTGAAGAGTCGTGACAGACCCTGCGAAAAGGAAGAAAAGGGTTAAAACCCCCCAAAACAAAATCAACATGAGTATTGGCAGCGGAAGGGTTCATACCTGTAGAGCCAGCTCCTTGCCCTAATGAAACCGGGCTAAACAGCCAGCAAGCCATGGGCGATCGGCCTCAATCGGTATCTCAACACTGCGTCCGACATATCAGCGGTTCGCGGAAGGCGACTCTGGAGGAATAGCGACCTCAATGTCACCGGGGCGAGTCTCGTTATCAAGCGGAGACATTTTCAATCATAGGCGTACTATTTAAAATTGAATAGTCCTATGATTATCGTGAGGGAGTTTTACCTTCAAAGGAATCACCGATATCCCTAGGAATTCCTAACTCAAGCTCAAGATCACCGTGAGGAGGAGCGCCTCGGTAAATCGCGATCAAATCCTCAAGTCCTCCATCGAAAAGCCGGCATAAGAGTGTGAAGTATAGATGAGAACCGCAGGAAACAAATTTCATGTCTTTGCAAGTCTTTGTCGGGTAGAAAAATACCAATGTTAGGCGAACCGGATTTTCCAATCTGGTCCTATGTTGGTATTCTCGGGCTCTCCGTCCATAGCTCCGAGTACTTGCTCCACGAAGCTGGACGCGGCAAAGTCAGGGAAGGGAAAATCAAAATTGGCATCCCCACCAAATTCTCCTGCACAGGAGGAAATCGTGAGATTCATAAAAGAGCCGGATAATCAGAAGGTTATGAGTTAGCCGAACATTACCCCCATCACCGGCAGAGTCTTTGCTTGTCGAATCCAAGTTAATGGTCCGAGAGGCAGGGCGAGATCTGTGGATAAGTCTCTTTCGCTTAAAAGGAACTCCATTGCGGAGTTTGTCCCCATCGCAAGGGCGGACCGCATCCCTTTCCAGTACATCTGAAAAGATAGATCAGAGTCAGACTAGGATATCATAGGAGGGGAATAATAAGAGTAAAGGAGAGAGTACCAGAGTCCTCTTCATGAGTTGCAATCTCCTCCTGGTCATCTCCTGAAGTATCAGCCACGGAACTATGAATTTCCCCATCGACTGCCTCGATTCGCACGGGCGACGCCTGGCTCGGCGGCCTCTGAGCGGCTGAGTGTCATTTCGGGAAGCCTCTTCGACCTTGATTCGTCAAGGGACTTCACAGGAACGAGTTCACTGGCGGCCAAAAGCCAACTGCAGTATAAATATGTCGACTCCAACTTGCGATCAGTACCTGGGAGGCTAAATTTAGCATCGGTACAACCCGCTATACTCCACAGCCACGCCCGGACACCATCGATCAAACCGCTGCGAGTCCGGAGCTCCCGGTTCGGGTTCCCAACGTAAAGCTGGTCGTAACCGAACTGACGAGCGAAACGAGAAGGGAAATAAGGCTCAATGTAGCACTCGTTTCTCACTCGAGAAATAAGATAACCAGGTCGGATGTTGGTCAGCCAATTAAAACAGCCAACGTCAAGTAAAGTCCGGTTCATTTTATGTCTCTCCTCATCAATCAAGGCCTCCCCATACTGACCGGAGAACCGAGGAAAACACCTACAGAAGACCCAACCCTTGTGGATTTGCAGCTGTTTCCGTACCGCTAAAAATCCGCGCCCTTGCCATTTACATTTCTCTAAAGATTGGATAAAAGGGACAGACGGATCTGCAAGCTTCGGCGCTGTCATCATATCAGGTCGATGAAGGACGAACCAGGCCATCAAGTAGGTGTACGGCAATTCCACCTTGACATGAGGAATCTCACCTGACGGTTTGTTTTCCTCGAGTAAAGGCAATGGCTATTTGTGAAGTCCCGATGAATGTTAGCCACCATCAGGAAGAAGAGCGGCTCCTTCTTATGAGCCACCGAATCGGCAGGATAGAGTACCTCTAACGGCAAAGCGTCGCTAGGCTGACACGGCATCACACATTTCTTCAACCAGATGGCGATGAAGCCGGCTAAGAGAGTCATCGGCCGGATGCGTTTTACTGCATGCCATAAGAAGGTCGAGAATTTGGTCCTGTTTGGAAAACTATACTCGTGCTACTCGGGTATAAGACTTAGCTGGACTTTTCGATCAACGCATTAACCTCTGAAGGGGTAGAAGGAGCCAGCTCACAAATCTGCTCATCAGAATCGTCCTCCAGATGTTTGAACAAATAATTGGCGAACTGTTTCAGGCTTATAATCGACTTCCTCTTTACTGACGGCTCTATCTGTGCTAGAGCAATGTGATAATGGCACGTGAGGTCCCACAGAGTGTCATAACGAGTAGCCTTCAGTCGACCCAATTCTCGGCCAGAAGGAAATATTCCTGATAGAGCATCCTTCCCATAGGTAAACCCGAGACCCGGTGCATCTCGTGCAAAGCCAATCCAAGTTCGCCATGCCTGGTTAAGAATGTGTTCGAATCAGGATCATAAAGCTCCGATAAAGCGAAGAAGTGGTTGGTACTGATCGGGAGCCCATACATGGTGGCACGAACTGCAGCATATAAACCACAGGCACGAAGATCCTCGCCCCATCGGCCGAGAACGTGACCAGTCAGACGAGTCCACCAAAGCTTATCTGCGAGAATGAACCCGGTAGAAGAATCTATGACCGATGCCTAAGATCTCCGCCCCAACAGGCAAGGCGGTTCTTCAAAGTCGACCCGGTGATGAAATGCTCGCCACGAGGCGGAGAATCTAGTCCCAATATACCGAGTGCGGTCCAATAACTTCGACCTCGAGTGAGCCAGAACCGATCGATGGGTGATAAACCCGCAATGAATGCCGCCACGCTCCTCGCCGAGCACCACGACATTTTCCGTGCGGCATACGATGGCGTAACTTCGGTCAAACAACGGTGCCGAGGAACCCAAGGGAGATATAAGAATCCACCATCGCCCTTGTGCGCCATTGCTCACTCTCAATGAAAGTCGATCCGGTCCTCGACGGAGTCGCCAAATAAATAGTCCGTCTTGCCCAAAGGCCGAAGAACCGTAATCTTCTCGAGTGGCGCGTCAGTCATCAGCGACCTCAACACACGAGGACTTCCCCCAAGTACCAACTGGGTCACCTCCGCGGGCGTATCCGGTCTAAACTGGGGCGAAATAAGAATAGTAGGATCATCAGAGGAGGAGAATTGGTCACCACGACGTCCGTCAACTGCATGCGAAGGAAGCGCACCAGAGGGATACTCAACTGAAAAGATGAAATCGGAATGAGTCAAAACCCAGCAAACATATATATAAGACGTTGAATTCATCTCACGAAATTCATGAGGTAGAGTCACGGCCTTACAATGGGAAGATCAATCCCGAACGCACTACGGATTTATCGGATAATATACCCCGTCACATAAAATGACGAAATATTCTATCCATCTGACCGTAGTACGCCATGGAATCGCTCCCCGTCGTTTGCCGAAGTATAAGCGTCAATCCTCACGAAGGAGGAATAAAGGCTATACGAGCGTCGATTCTCACGAAGGAGAGATCAAGGCTATATGGGCGTCGTTCCCCACGAAGGAGGAATCAAGGCCATGCAGTTTATAAATACAAGTTGTGAATGAGCAATTTAACATGAAAACCTCACCAGCGAATGATGGTGGCGCGTCATCGCGAGACGGAGTAGACGGTCGGCTCCTCGGAGCGCGTGATCTTCCCGACGACATCGAAAGCTGCAAAAGCATGACGACAAGTCAAATACATGGCTAAAAAAATCAACAAATATGACAAAGAAAGGCCCGTTTGGTCAGGTCGTGGCTCGCCGCCACCCACCGAGGCACCAACGGACGCCTGATCGACAAAACCAAGCACGGCACGCCGGCCGAAGCGACCGCTGGCCGGCAAATGGCCGGCGCTGCCGAGACCAGCAGGCCGGGTCAGGGCCGAAGCGTCTCGGGCAAGGCCGGCCTGACCGAAGGCCCGGCGCCGGCCGAGACCGAAGGCCAGCGCCGGTCAGGCCGAAGCGCCCGGTGTCCCGCCATTCGCACCATCAGTCCTTCTCCCCTCGTGGTCTGCATCACCTGCATGCACAAGAAAAAGAGAGAAGAAAAAGACGAAAAAGACCTTGTAAAACTCTCGTGTGCATACCTTGTTGATCGAGGAAGATAAGACGGCGAGAAGCGAGATGAAAACAAGAGAGAGAGAGCACAGGGGGGGCCGGCCTAGGTCAGAGAAAAGGAGGGTTGGTGGGTATTTATAACAACCCCACATGAACCCCAATCCCTTTTGAATAAGGAGTCCTATTTGGCGATGGATAGGAATTCTAATTGGAGCCCAATTGGACATCTAAAAGGAATCCAAAACAGTCCAATAATTTATCCATCCTCTTTCCTAAATATTCGGAAAGATTTTGGAGATGTTACCGGGCTCAATGTTACCCGAGTATTCTCCCATGTGGTTTAATCCTACTCCAACTAGGATTACGAGTATAAACTGTTTCCTAATTTATCGAGAAGTTCCCGGAAGAATATTTTCACAAAAAATATTCTCAGGGATAACTCGATTATACGGATTGCATCGACGCCAATCAACGCGTCGCCTAATCCTACTCCAACTAGGATTACGAGTATAAACTGTTTCCTAATTTATCGAGAAGTTCCCGGAAGAATATTTTCACAAAAAAATATTCTTAGGGATAACTCGATCGTACGGATCGCATCGACGCCAATCAACGCGTCGCCTAATCCTACTCCAACTAGGATTATGAGTATAAACCGTTTCCCAATTTAACGAGAAGTTCCTGGAGAATATTACCATGTTCTTAAGGATAACTCGATAATCTTCAATTTCCTCCCGCTGTGGAAAAAGTTAATGAATTCTGCCGAGACTTATATGGGCGCCGAACAACGCGCTCTACCTTGAAAGAACCCCCACTGTATCGGTGCCGATTCGTGCGTCGCCGCCCGAGGGCCTACCAAGCAGCAATTAAGGACTGGAACAAATCCCAGGAAGAATACCTCCCACCGTGGATGAATACACTCCAACGAGGAGTAATACAGTAGCGACGCCAACCGACGCGTCGTCGACGAAGGATTCACCGATCAACGGTTCGGATCCACGTAAGATCGCACGCCAGTCAACGCGTTACACTCGCCGATTGAAGGCCAAAACCCATATAGTTTGAAGCCAATTAACGCGTCGTAGTGAAGAATTCCCCGATCAACGGAGGAATCTCGATGGTCAATTGGACGACAATCCACCGACACGAGTCAACAACAAATGAACTCAATTAGCTTCTGATTCGAAATTCCAACAACGGTCAAGCAATAAATGCAAAGATCGCAACACCCCCAGGTATCCTACAAAGCACTGGAGAACCTGAGAGAATTGGAGGAATCAAATACTGGAGCCAATCTCAAAAGAAATTTATCTACCGACTTCTGGTCAAGATCTCGACAACGGTCAGACAAAAAATGCAGTACCGTAATACCTTCAGCAATCCTACAAAGCACTGGAAAGACTGAAAGGAGTGGAGAGATCAAACGCCAAGGTCATTCACAAGTCCCATCACGCCGATCGAAGGGTGAAGGGCTCATCATGTCAAAGCATCGGACTTCGCCAAAGAATCGACCAAACGCTTTGGAGGGTATCTGTAGGCATAAAAATTGCTTGTCAATACAGAAAGACTTCGTAGCGGTGGGTTGACAACCGACGATCCGTTCGACAAACCGACGCGATAACGATAAAGCAAGGCGGCGAACTCATGAAGTGGGTCAGCAAGGCGTACGAATCAACGAGGCTATGTGTTATGGAATGAATCCAACAAGCAAAGCTTCAACGAGATCGATCGGGTTCAAACGTCAACGAGATCGGATTTGAACATCGACCGATCGTCACCTAAACCGTTGACGGGATGAAACCAATCAAGTGAACCAAGCGTGGACTTATAACGACAATGACAAGATCGGACGAACGTCGCGGAAAAGTCCGAAAAAACCAAACCAAACCGAGGAGCCAAGCGGCGTTAGAAACCGGACACCGTTTGGTGTCCGATATCGGACACCAAATGGTGTCCGGCCAAGGCTGGACACCATTGGTGTCCGCCGGACACCAAATGGTGTCCGGCCGGCCATAAACCCCCCCTCTTGTTTCCTATAAATAGGCTGGGGGGTGCTCATTTGCACAGGCTGGATTTTTGGAGATTGGATCTTCTGATATTCTTGAGAGAGCCCTCGCGAGATCCACGAGCCGTCGACGCACAGTCCCGAGCACCGGCGAGCACGTCAGATCTACAAACCGCGAGGTAAGCAAACTCGGTCGGCTACAAGACGTGATTTCTCCTAGTAGATCTCACCGCTCGGCGATCCTCTCCTTCGTGAGTGTGATCCCCTGGTCGTCGTTTCCTTCGTGAAGCGAGCCCCTTCCGTCTGTAGTTCGAACCGGGTTTCCACGGATCGAATTGCGCTGTGGTCCACGGACGAATAAAAGTCCGACACGGGCAAAGAACCACGCAAGCGGGATCCCGTAAAATAGAGATCCTCGTGTTTGTTCACAAAAGGAAGAAAGTTATAATTTTCGCTTTCATTGTAAGCCCGAATAAAAGGATTTTCTTTTGTTTGAATTTTGTTGTAGGCCAAAGAAGGCGTACCGCGAGTTCAAGCGAGCAATGAATAACAAACCAACTTTTACCGCGAACGGATCACACGGATCTCGAAGCCCATGAGGGTAGTTATCCAAGGAGACGATCGGCACCGCCTTCGCCGTCCAAGGGACGGATAGCTAGAAGGCGATGACTAGTGGTCTTTTGTGTCGCTCGGGAAAATAGGCGATTCGAGAGGGGTAGCTTTAAGGTAGTTGATGGATAAGGTGGACGAATAGTACCGCCCTTCACGTCGTCTGTGGGAGAGAATTGATGGTCCGACCAACACCGCCTTCGCTACCACGACGATGCCGGCCCACAGACACCCGAGGGTGGCGAGAGCAGGTTGTCCTATTGGTCGGACATGGAGGCTGATGTCGCTCTAAGCTAACGAGCAAAAGTGTTCGTCCATGCTAACACTCGGTTTTTCTTTTTAATCACTAATTAGTGGTTATGACCATAACACCCTCAACCCCTATTTATAGCCCAACGGAGTGAACATGAACCATTGGATCAAACTTGGCCACCAAGGAGTTGAAATCAGCCCTTAATTCGGAATCAGTTGAAATCCAATCGTTTGGCCAATCGGTCCGCCAACCGATTGGCCAATCGGTCGGCCGACCGATTGGTCGACCGATTAGTTTCCAACTGATTTTGTCTTTTCTTAATATTTTTGCACGAATTCTTCTTGAATCCCTTGAGTGTCTTGGGCCTTCGTTTGTCTTCAGATTTGGGCTTCAAAAATTGGTAGAAATTCAGAGGATTTGAGTCATATGGGCTCTTATTCATTAATACTCCATTAGCCTGCAAATTAAGATAAAAATAGTTATTAGCAAGATATTTATTCATATAACATAGGTAATGAGGGTATAAAATTGTAATTAAATTGTGATTGTCAATGGTCGATTCCTTACCAGCTTCACGCCTTACGGGAGCATTCGATTGAGCTAAGATCACCGTATTTTGCTAAGACTTCAGTTATCAGCACCTCTCTTCTAGCTCCAAGAGGCCTCGTACTTCTCATGATCATAATCTCCACCGCCTCTAAGTCCTTAAGATGATCAAAAGAAGGAAGAGATTCACGATCTACAGACTTTTGACTCAGATTACCACTCTTTTTCACTGAATTCTTCCTTTTTTCCCCCAATTTTCTTGAATAGGGTGCACGTTAACAAAGCAAGAATCACCCACTAACATACACCATCAAGCCTTGGCTTCGCCCTATCGAACAGCCCCTTATAGTCATTGTGTTAATTGTCATTTATTATTTAATATTTATTTGAGAGATTTAAGATTGGTTGATTCTATACTCATTCAGTTTTCTATAATACTGTATTTATTGCATTTATTGTAATATTTATCATATTATATATGTATGTATGTCTGTTGAAGAGATATGATTTATGTATGCATCTGTTTATGTATGCATGTATATGTTTTAACATATGTTGAAGGGCAACTTTGGGAGAAATATTTAACATGCCAACTCACTTTTATAATAGTATTAGATATATATTTTTACTGAATAGGGCACATTGCCCTGCTTTTTTCTTCAAAGTAAAAGAATAGTTGTTTATGCAAGGAAAATTTTGGCGTGTTCAATCTACTAGATTGAACTTGAGATTGTTGGGCAGTTGATTGTCTTACTTAACTTGGTGATCTTGACTTAAAGATTGCCTAAAAATAATTAAGAAAGGAAAAATGTTAGATTGACTAAGGTGAGATGTCCATTAATTCCCCTCCGATGCCTAAATTAACATCTTGATGAAGAAGACTAAACAATAAGAATTTACGCTAGGATTCTAGAGTGGGGTTCATAGATTTAGGTCGACGGTGCAGACGATATTGTATGAAGAGTGACCCTTTATCTGGATATAGGGTGACATATTTATAGGAATTTGTTTGGATAAAGCAAGTAGTACGCGATTCACTATCATGTAGGTCAATCTAGTTATGGTAGTTATTTAGCCTGCAAGTAAGTCTATATGGCCTGCCTAATTGATCGAAGAAGGTTTTCTCCAATGTATTTACAGATGAAGCAGTTATGGAATTTGTAAATTAGAGAGATAAATTATTAGTTAGTATCTCTTAACATAGAATAGTAATGTGATATGATTCGACTATCCTTAACTAGACAAGCTTCTACAAAACTTGGGTGGGGTTGTAGGGAGGCATGAAATTCGGATTGAGATAAGTCCAGCTATCATGACCGATCAGTGTCTCAACTGCACTTACCGGTCAGGCTTAATAGCCGAGTATTACTTGATACAGCTAAGTGCATGTTTCCTACACGTATAGGATGAGTTGCTTACCTGATCGTGTAATGGTTTGTTTAGGTGGCATGGTCTAGCTTACTCAAATGTCACATCTGAGTTGTTATAACCTACCAAAAGCTAAGTGTTAATGCTCCTCGAGAGGTCGACATGTGTCCCATCTTGTGCCTGATCAATCCTATTCAGAGACGAGTGACTCCAACTGCCCCTGCGGCCGACCCAATAGGCTGACAACTTGCTTAGCTAACTAAAAAGGCGGTACTTGTCGGCCTACCCCCCATATCAGTCCAACGCGCACCCGCACTCGGCCTGCTATTGCAGCCGACAACTTGCGTAGCCGACTAAAAAGGAGGTGATTGCCAGCCCTCAACCAGCCGATTGAAGAGGCGGTAGTTACCTCGAATCTCTCGCCGACAACCGACTGCCCTTGCATTAACTGCTCTGACAAAATCATCATAGCTCTAGCCCCCATAGTCTTTATGACTCATCGGACCTAGTCAGCTCCGAGCACCTACTGTCATCCCCACATTAAATACCTAGCTGACTCACTCCTTTCAACAATCGCCACCTGTGAAGTAGGTGATGACTAGGCCGCCAGCTGGACTCGATCAAAGTTACCTATCTACCCCTCTGATCCACTATAAAAGAGAGACGTGTTGTCTAAGGTAAGGGGATCGAGTTTTTTTCATGCAACTCTGAACTACGTTCTCTTCATATTTTTCCACTCAAGATCAGCTACTGACTTGATCGTCGGAGGAATAACCGGAGAACCCAACTCCGTCCTCTCACGAGTTCTTCATGTGCAGGGAAGAATAGCGAGCTCCAGAACCAACCATCCGAAGGAGATTGAGGACCCTAACATTCTCATAATCCATGAATAAACCCGCTGTTTGATAAACTGTCGTCAACATGAGTTATATGCTTAACAATAGTAATAGTAATAGTAATGATAAAAGTTTTTTTCCTAAGAAATCAGCTTTAAATTAAGATCATTATATAGGAACTATCTTTGAATGTCAATTAATACATAAACCACCTTTAAAGGAATCTATGATGCGATCAACCACCATGATCCCTTTCCAGCTAATGATTTCAACAAAAAAAATAAAAATAAACTTAGAAATTTCACGTTCAAGACACATGACTCGGTTCAATGTTCAGTCTGGTTAGGATACAAGTCACATACCTTGACATGAGTTTTAGTATTTTTGGATATTTTGTGAAAATTTGG
The DNA here is from genome assembly GCA_012295165.1 of Asparagus setaceus. Taxonomy (NCBI): domain Eukaryota; kingdom Viridiplantae; phylum Streptophyta; class Magnoliopsida; order Asparagales; family Asparagaceae; genus Asparagus; species Asparagus setaceus. Next base: position 26,140,303 of record CM022705.1, on the reverse strand, counting down.
CTAGGAAGTGAATCAAGGTGGTTGATCGAACCACAAATCCCCTAATAATAATTGATATTCAAAGATGGTTTCTGTAGATTGGCTCTATTTTAAAGGTCACACCAAATCTCGTAATGATAATTGACATTAAAATATGGTTATTGTAGAGTGAATCTATCTCATATGTGGTTCTTAGGGAAAAAAAATCAACTACAATAACAACAACAACAACAACAATAATAAAAAAATTCTTCTAAACTTTAGTCAGTAGGAACTTTTTGTGTACTAACTTTTTTAGCCATTAGTTTTTCTTTGAGATTCTTTCTAGCATGTGATATACATCAAGGCACAAATCTTAAAGATAATCTTAATGTATAGCATGAATCTCAAAGCAAAATCAAAGAATAAAAAATTTGGTGTGCAAGAGCTAGTACCGACTTAAGTTTATTTTAGCTTTACTCTATAATAATAATAATAATAATATTTTACCAACAACAATCCCACCAATGAAACACAGGAACAGAAATCACCCACATAGCATGTAGACCCCACTTCCTTAAGAACTTGGTTCCTGTTATGGGTCCTTTTCTACGTCCCCATCCCTCTTCAACTCCCTAGCATGTTTTGAATGACACTAATCATACTTGCACAATGATCGGACCCTAAATCCAAAGAGATTCCTAATACATGTTGAATTCATCATCTATAGTATGAACTCATTAATGACACAAATCTTTATTTAGTCTATCCTTCAATGTCCAACTGTATTAACATTTCTTGATCTATTTAATTAAATTAAAATCATACTCCTTGATTCTCTCTGCAATTGTGTCAAACTTGTCCCTTAATCTTTCAATGACCCTTTAGTACCCTTTGAGCTCTGGGCTCTATATAAAGAAAGGGACTCCTTGAAAGGAAAATAGTAGAGAAGAGGCCAAAAAAATAAAAAAAATGGGCATTGGGAGAAAGAGCTTTGTTTTGGTGCACATATTCCTTTTCTCCTCTCTCCTTCAGAGTCACTCCACATTTGCAGAGAAAAAGGCAAGCATTGGTTCTAGACTGCCAGTCTCAATTTTGTTTGTTTGTTTATTTTTAACATAATAAAATATTTGTAATGTTATTTTTGTTCTATCTTATCAGCCTTATGTTGTCTACTTTGGAGGGCACTCACATAGCAAAGATGAAATCTCTCCTCTGTCCGAACAGAGAGTCACTAATAGTCACTTTGAGTTATTAGGATCTGTTCTTAAAAGGTAAACCATTTTAAATAATTAATTATTTTTATATTTAGCCTAAAAATATAAATTTCTTACCTTTTTTTCCTTATTTAATTTCAGTAAAGAGAAGGCTCAGGATGCTATCTTTTATTCCTATACCAAATTCATTAATGGGTTTGCTGCCAATCTTGAGGAGGAGGAAGCAATAGAGATCTCAAGTAAGAAAGCTACTTAGACACTTATAATCATCATTATAAGATAAACTTTATGAAATTATAGCCTACATTATTAACTTTTTGTAAATAATTCTCAATTACTTTTGCATTTTCAGAGTATCCAGGGGTTATTTCAATATTTCCAAGCAGAGGATACAAGCTTCATACTACTCATTCATGGGAATTCCTTGGTCTTGAGAAGAATGGGAAGGTTCCAAAGAACTCTCTTTGGAAAAAGCTAAATTTGGTGAAGATGTAATCATTGGCAATTTGGATACAGGTAAATTATTGCATCATATCTAATTATATTATAATGATTTTATAGGACTCAAGTACATGAGTCCTAACTTGTAAGTTAATTAACACCATGACAAAAGTTCCTTTTGGTTTGGTTTAATATTGTTTAATTAGCCTTTTAGTAACAATGATTGAATTCTTGTTAATGTGTTTTAGTACCTTTTACCAATTTATATTTGATTTTATAATTAAAGTTTCTTGCGAATTGTGATGCTTATCATATTATATTTTGATTTGTGATCTATATTCGTCTTGGAAACATAGAGGTCATTGAAAAGCTAGTTACCTTTTAAAAGATCATTCAATAATTAATATTCTCTTTACTAACAGAATCCTAAATGTCATAGTTGATAGAAAAAAGGCTAAATTGCATTTAAATACTATTGTTTCACAAAAATGCACTTATATACTCCAACTTACAAAGCGGAGCAAATATGTCTTTGGTTGTAAAAAAAAAAGTGCATGGTGCTACCTTCTGTTAAGTAGTCGTTACAATATTCTCCTAAATATTCTACATGCTGGTTATATGACTATTTTACAATTTTCGAAGAAAGGCAATCTCTTTTCCTTGTTAAATACAATTTTCGAAGAAGGGCAATATCGTTCTTTAGGGTAAAATTTAACACAGCTTAAGAAATTCACACAGCGAACAACTCTGGGTATATATTTGCTCTATTTTGTAACTTAGGATATATAAGTGCTTTTTTTTAAACATTAGAGTATTTAAGTGCAATTAGCCTGAAAAAATGCAACTTGTTTGTCTTCTCTGACTTCAAACATAATGGCCAGCCATAAATATCTTTCATTAGACTATGTTGAAATATGACTAAAGGCTCATTGCCAATCCTTTGCTTTCTCAATCTCTAATTTATGTTTATTTTTATTTATTGTATTAAAACTTTATTATTGCCGTTTTGGTTTCCGTAGGTGTGTGGCCAGAATCTGAAAGTTTCAAGGATGATGGCATGGGACCTATTCCTTCAAAGTGGAAGGGAATTTGCCAAAGTGACTCCGATGAGAAATTCCATTGCAACAGGTACTACTATAACTAATTTGTTTCTCTCTTTTTATTTGTTTGGTTTTTTTTTAATTAGTGTCAATAGATCACCTTCTTGACTCTTTATGTTCTTTCTTTATGGAGTTTTCACACTTTTGTATTGCTTACTTGTGGTCACATTCTCCACATCTATAAAAAGGTTTCCATTTGAATAATCTTGTTTATAACTCTATAATATGTCGTAGAGAAAATACTACTATATGCTCTGGACCTATGACTTTTATCATCCAAAATCATATTGTTGGAACATCAAATTATAACTCTTAATCCTCATTAAAACTTTAGAGTTTCGATAAATTAAAAGAGACATTAAGATGGTATCAGTATAGGACAAGTTTCACTAAAACTTCGAAGGTTTGGTAAGCACTGGAGAGATTGTGATCGATTTTAGTCATATAATACTAACAAAAGTAAAGGAAGCCTTCTAGCGACATTCGCCCAACTGTCACCTCTCAATAGGTAGGGGACATTTGTCCCCTAACTCTAAGCCCACCCAAACTTAACTATGGGTGTGGTTAGGGTTAGCAGATTTTCCTCAGAATTATTCAAAGTAAAGAATGATAAGGACAAGTTCACTAAAAAAAAGAGGAAGAAAAACAAACTGTGCACTTGCTTTATGGAATGAATATGAATAGCTTTCTTATGAGAGCAGTGACACGTTTAGTTATCCAGTTAGTGGTGGTCCATCAATCAAGCTTTTGCTTTTTATAGTGTGTAATGTTTTAAATTCCACCATATTTTCTATCATTGATGGGGGCAAACACACACATTCTGTTTGCAGGTCACCTTTTCAATTCCAGAAAGTACATCCACTCTTACCTTTTCAGTTAATTCATTTTTTTATTTTTATTTTGATATGACCTGAAATTGCATTATTTGACATAAAGAAGGGCACTAGGTGACAATTCTTTTTCGGTGATGAGACTCATGTTGCTTGTTACGTTGAAGTGTGTGAATCTGCTCATTCTTATTTCTTCATAGTTTATTTTGGTAAATTTAGTAAGCTATTTATACATCTAATAACCCTTTATTTGCATTAAAAAAGAATAAAGACATTCAAACTACAATAACATGTCAGATTTTCTAAAAATGAAAAAAAATTATGAGAAAGCAATATGATCATGTTAGATTTTTAGATTATTTTTGAGCTACAAAATCGAAATGAGTTTTCCTATTTCAGATATTTTTTGTTAATTTTAGAGAGGATGTTTACTTTTGATGTTTACTTTTTCTATTGCCAATCAAACAATAAAATGAAAATCTCTTTTTGAGACTGATATGACATAATCTGGAAACATGTGAACTAAGCCCCTTAATCTAAATTATAACTCTCTATCTTGCTTGAAGTAGAAACGGCTAATCAATGAAAAAGAAAATCTACTTTTCCTTTTTTCAAAGAAATTTTCTTGCGTCGTCCATGTAGCAACTTTTCTCTGTAAAACATTATTTTATCAAAAATCTTAGATGGGCAAATATAAGCAAAACAACAAAAAAAAAACTTATTTTACAGTGATCATGTTTCTTCCATGTGCTTTATAAAAAAATTTAGACGTGCATCCTACTCGTACTCTCTCTCCCTAAAGTTTTTATATTCCTTGGATTGCCAGAAACCCAGATCCAAGAAGAAGTTAAAGGCAAGCAAAATAATGAGTAACACATAATGCCTTTGACTTGTGACCTCCAAGCTTCCAATAGATCATGCACTTTCAATAATCGATAAATTTTCAATTTTAAACATATTTAACATTGACACAATCTCAAGGAGGAAGATGGCACCTTGTTATTGGTCAATGGTCATACTTTCCATTCAATTATGTTATTCAACTACAATAAATAAGCTTAAAGATCTTCTAGGTTTCTGTGATCTGGACTGCTTATGAGTTGGCTTAATTTATCTTTCACTGCATCAGGATTCAAAGTTATAGCTAATTCTGAGAATTATAGTTCTATGTTTGAATAGCGTTCAAAATGGTTGAGGATTATAGTTCTATGTTTGAATAGCTAATTCTGAGAATTATAGTTCTATGTTTGAATAGCTTTCAAAATAAGCCTTAATTGAGGATTGAAATTTGTAAGGGTTAATTTCACAAAACCCCCGAACTTTTGGGGTGTCTCATAAAACCCCCCCTAAATTTTAAACTTTTCTCACTGGATAACATACCTTTTAATGGTAAATGACAAGTATCTTTCTTGAGAGAGAGAAAAAATCTTAAATTTTGTCTTTTGTCATTTACAGGCATCCTACTTTCTTATTAATAATTTTTCTCTCAAGAAAAATTTGATTTATTTGTAAATTATAGGTAGGAACTATGGTGAGAAATGTTTTAGAGTCCAGGGAGGTTTTGTGAGATACCTTGAACTTCAGGGGTTATGTAAGATAAAAGTTCAAGGGGTTATTTTCAAAAGCCTCGTGTTTAGGATTCTTCATGAAATTAACCCAATTTATAATGCTACTTCTGACAAATTAGAAAAATGATGAGACCTAATTAAAAATCTGTCCACCGACCAACTGGAATAACTGTCAGCCAACAGCTTCTTAGATCTCAGCCCTTGATCAAATCACCAAATCAATCTAATTGTCCAAATTTGTAACAGGAAACTGATCGGCGCCCGTTACTTTAAAGACGGCTATGAATCCACCGTCGGCAAAAAGCTCAACTCCACCTTCGCCACTCCCCGCGACGCCGAGGGTCATGGGACCCACACCCTCTCAACTGCCGGCGGTGGGCCCGTCCCAAACGCCAACATCTACGGATATGGTAACGGAACCGCCAAGGGCGGATCCCCCAAATCCCGTTTAGCCGCCTACAAAGTGTGCTGGCCTAAGGTCAACGGCGACGACGGCTCCTGCTTTGATGCCGATATTCTGGCTGCATTTGAGGCGGCCATTGCCGACGGGGTTGATGTGCTCTCGGTGTCGCTTGGGTCGGACCCCACGGATTTTGCGAGGGACGGATTAGCTATCGGGTCATTTCATGCAGTTATGAACGGGGTTACGGTGGTTTGTTCGGGTGGGAATTCGGGTCCAAAAGCGGGTACGATATCCAATATTGCTCCGTGGATATTTACCGTTGGGGCGAGTACGATGGATAGAGAGTTTCCCGCTTTTCTTTCTTACAACGGGACGCGAGTTAAGGTTGGTTGAATGTTCAGTTTAGTTTTGTTTAATAATTTGCAATTGTACATCTAAGTTAAAATCTAGAAATATTTGTTTAAGAAATTAAAAAATGAAAACTTTTATGATCATTAGAATATGTTGTAGATCACAAAAATGTGATTTTAAGTTTTTAACTCTTACTTGAGTGAACAAATCAAAATTTTTGGGGGTTTTCTGAAATCCCCAAACTTCTTAGGGGTTTAATGAAATTTACCCTTTAAAACATCCAAACACACCGGTTCATTATGAGTTTCATAAAACATTTTGTTTAATGGTCGCTCATTATTCTTGGCAATTTAATCAATACTACTTAATTTTCTCCTTTCTTTTACATTGCAGTTTTCCCTCTTAACACTGTCGGTTAAAATTGAAAGAGTTTCTTAAAATTGATCAATATGATTACTACTTAACTGAGAAAATCTTGTACAATATTTCAGCGCAAAACTCATTCTTCATTCATATTTTTAAAATAAAAAAAAAACTATGAATTCCCCATTTTCACCTTTGCTAAACAAACTGTTCTTCTTTTTTCCCAATTTTAGGGACAAAGCCTTTCTTCTACCTCTCTGTCGAGCAACAAACTCTACCCTATGATCAGCTCCACAGATGCCAAAGCTTCCAATTCATCTCTCAGCGATGCGTAAGTCCAAAAACATGCTTACCAATTTTCAATAAAAATTTTTTTTATTTATTTTTCTTTTCCTCGAATAGTCAACTATGCGTCCCGGGGTCTCTAGACCCAGAGGAAGCAAAGGGAAAGATTGTTGTGTGCCTCCGCGGAATCAACGCAAGAGCCCAGAAAGGGTTGGTAGTTCTTCAGGCCGGAGGAGCCGGAATGGTGCTAGCGAACGACGAGAAGACCGGTGATGAACTGATCGCCGATGCTCATGTACTTCCGGCTACGCATATTTCTTACTTGGACGGTGTCAAGGTTTTCTCCTACGTCAATTCCACCAAGTATGTTTTTATTCCTTTTTTTTTGGTATATAGTATGTTTTCTTCTTTCTAACCCAAATTGCTGTTTTCTATCTTGTTTAGTATCAGAATGTGGGTCATGATCAATCCTCGCCTAGTTTGAAATAAACAAGCTCTGTTATGATTCAATAGAGGAATGAATCAGAACAGAGCTGGCTTTAAGGGGGCATTTTTGGCTTAGGGCTTGTTTGTTTGTGCGGAAATAGTCATGAAGTAGATGAATTAGAGGAAATAAATGCTACTTCCGTTATTTCCAAGCTAAAAAAGATGTTTGTTTCATTGAAAAATCTACTTTCTTTACTTCCTTAATTGATGATGTGGGGTCTACGTGGCACTACTATTTCCTAAAAGTTTTTCCCCTCATCAGGTCCTCGAAACATATCAGAAATAGGGAAATACGTGAATGGGGTCCATGTTAAATATTGGATACCCGAAAATAGGGATCTTGGATCTCTATTAATATCCCAATCTGTCTTGCGCCAATATATATGGTTACATAAAGATAAATCTAAGTATGGACTGGTCACTACACGAAAAATAAAATAAAAATAAAAAATGAGCTGGTCACAAAGGTCACAAAGGTGTATGGTTTATGGAACAATAATTTATGTATATCTTAATTACTAGAGAATGAAAACATTAGATTTCAGGCATGTTTAAACATTTGTCCTCTTATGCATATTATTGGGTTAGTCTTTACACAAAATGGTGTTCATTGGCATAAGTTTGTAAAATGTTCTTATTGAGTCCACTAGTAATACATGATTCATATGATTTTGATTTTTGGTATGGGCCGAATTTATCCTTGTGCGAATCGTATTCTTCATTTTTTTTGTTTGTGAAAATAATTATTAAAATGTTCAACATTAGGAGAAAGGGAGATAATTTTATCATGGTGTATATATCAACATTAATAATATTTGTATATATCAATATTAATAATATTTTTAATTAGTTTATTAGTTACTTCCTAACAATATTTTCAATTGCTATCCAAACAAAAAGTAAATAAAGAGAAAGAAGTATCATTTCTTCTACTTCCAAAAATACGTGAAATAAACATAAAAAATGTCACTTCCACTACTTCCTACTTCATAATCTGGAAAGTTACTTCTATGACCTACTTCTAGCTTCCAATACTTCTGTCAATCCAAACAGGCCCTTAGGAAAAATTGCGCGGAAATTGGTCCAATTTTTTCCAATCAATATTCTTCTTAACATAAGACCAAGATCAATCCTGATTCCATTTTGAAATGTTGCGAAACGCTCCCTTATAAGTTGTTTGTTGATGGCATAATATCTTCAAAGTTCTTTTATTATTATTATTATAATATGTTCTCTTTAATTGATAGACTAATGATAGTATAATGGGTTTATTTGATGAACTAACAGTATTTATCTTGAATCATATTGAAGAGGGTATTTGATGCAAGAAACGTCATACCCTGAGGAAGTTTTCCGCAATTTATCTAGTGGAAATCTATTCCCTTCCAACAACTTTATAAATTTGGATACCTTTTACCTGCAGGTCAGCATATGGTTACATAACAAGGCCGAAAACAAAACTTAACAGTAAGCCAGCACCATCCATGGCTGCATTCTCATCTCAGGGCCCAAACCTCATCAACCCTGAGATCCTCAAGGTTCAAAAACTTAGCCCCAAATCTCACATTCATGCTCAGCATCATAACTATGCTAATATCGTCACCCACTTTTGTGCTTAACCTGTAGCCTGATATAACTGCACCGGGGGTGAGCGTAATTGCATCTTGGTCTCAGTCTAGTCCGCCTACCGACCTAGATGACGATAAGCGTCGAGTTTTGTTCAATTCGGAGTCAGGCACATCCATGTCTTGCCCTCACATAGCGGGCATCGTTGGCCTTCTCAAGAAGCTCCATCCTGATTGGAGTCCGGCTGCTATCAGATCGGCAATCATGACTTCTGGTATGTGCTGCATAAAAAGTATTTAACAATTTTTTTCATTGAATTAATGATCCACCAACATCGTATTACATTGTTCTTACATAGCGCATTATTAATTAGGGTAATTGCACTTACTACCCCTGTAGTCTCATTGTTGCATATAGAACCCATGGGTTAATTTTTTTTCTCGTTTTTGCAGCGAGAGTTAAAGACAACAGCGGTAACCCCTTAACAAATTCATCAATGGATAGGGCGACCCCGTTCAGTTACGGGTCGGGTCATGTGTGGCCAAACCGTGCAATGGACCCGGGTCTGGTCTATGACCTAAACACAAATGACTACTTGAACTTCTTCTGCGCGCTTGGCTACAACTCGACTCAAATCCAAATATTTAGCATTAAGCCCTATGTGTGCCCGCCTAAACCTATTCGAATCGAAGACTTGAACTATCCTTCGATCACCGTCCCTAATCTCTCCGGTCTAACTTCTGTTACTCGAACACTCAAGAATGTTGGACCTCCGGGCACGTACAATGCACGTGTTATTGCACCTCCGGGAGTTTTAGTGGTTGTAAAGCCCTCGACGCTTAGATTTAGTAAGAAAGGGGAAGAGAAGAAGTTCAAGGTTTTTCTCAAGGCCAAGAAGAGTGGTCCTATAGACTATGTGTTCGGAGGGCTAATTTGGTCTGATGGGAAACATTATGTGAGGAGTCCTATAGTGGTGAAGTCTTTGTTCTTTGATTGAGGGCTAAATTTGGTTTTTGTTTTCTTTATTTTTAATTTTATTTTAGAAAGAAATGTAGAGAGCAAATAATGGCTTCACTTGTTGTTAGATGAGGCTTTGATTTGTGGGTTAATTTGTTTGGTATAGATTACTTATTGCTAACTATTAAAGTTGAAGGAAATTGGGTATAGGTAGGGCTGAGCAAACTTTAGTCTGAACCGAAAAAAGCAATCGAACCGATCGATTTTTAACAATTCGGTCCGGTTTTATAATTTACTCGGTTCGGGTCAGGTTGGAAAATCCTCAACTTGTTTAACCCGAACCGACCGAATACTTTTGCTACATTTAAAAAACTTAGGCTAGTAATTAGACCCTATAACGTGTGTACCCTTCTAAGTCCTACGCGTCTCTACGGGACCCGCATATGTGCAATTTCAATGCCCAAGTCAATTCATTTGCAAGCTATCTGCCACCGGCTCATTAAAGTTCAAATAGAGAAATGATCTCAAATACCAAACCCAAGGCATAGACTCTCTCTTCTCACTAGCCGCTCACCTAGGCAAGCTAAAGATTTCAACCCACAATCTCACTCTCTTCTACTATCTTCAATCTTCATCTTCTTATGTTTTGTTAAACTTTTTTTATCTGTTATCTTCTGCAATGGTGCAATGGTGCTTTATTTTCTCAGTTGTAGCGATCAAGGCTGGTTGCTGATGGAGCTATAGCAACCCAAAGGACCTACAAAAACCGACCGAACTGACCAAAATAACACGGTTTGGTTCGGGTTGGTTTGTTCTTTATTTCGGTTCGGTTCAGTTTCATCCAAAATGATTAAAACCGCCCCGACCGACCGTTTGCTCACCCCTAGGTATAGGCTTGTTCTCTATTTCTTTTGTAATGTAATTTTTAAATTATGTTTATTGTTTATTACATATTGATGATGATTATCTTGGAAATTTGGTCGTCTTTAGTTTTGGATGACTTGATTATCAATGACGTTTATGATATTAAACTCAAGATCGGGTGCACCTCAATGTGGAGTAAGTATCCCATGGGCCGTCCCTATAGGGATGGCCCTATGTGAACCGTTGGATCCCCTTGGGATCTGGAAAATTCCATATCCCAAGGGGATCCAGCGGTTCACAGGGGACAGATGCAATGCACCCATCCCCATGGGATACTTTCCGCCTCAATGTGAGTGTTTCTCACTGTAAATTAATGACAACATTAAGAGAGCCTAGCTTACTATTGAACTCTATAGGTTCTCTTGCTAGTTTTAAGCATGTGGCAAAAGAAATAACTTATTAGATAGTTGGTATTGTCATTCTTTTTGTGTGTGTGTTTGGTTTTGTTGGGGAGGTCTGATTGTTTCTATTTTGTTTAAAGAAGCAAACAAAATAAGCATTTAGTATTGGTACTTGTTTCTATTTTGTTTAAAGAAGCATTCAGTTTTGGTACTTTTAAGGGGTTGCTCTTAGAAGTAACTTCAGGGTTCTAGCTTTTGCCTGTTATTGTTTTTATACCATGTATATATTTTAGCTTCTGAAAATATTGCCTTGTATGTACTGAAATTATGTTTTTCTACGACCAATAAACAAGTAGCTAAAGTTGTGTCTTTTTTTTTATCATTTTCTCTTATAATTATTTTTAAACATATAGTTTATGAAGTACCTTAATTGTTTTTGAAAGCAGCTTATATAGATGATTACCAAATGGCTATTTCAACAGCTTATATAAATTGCATCATAAAGGTGTTTAAACATATGATAAGCTCCAATAGCAACAAGCTGGCCCTGAGTAGTTTTGGTACTTGCTAACCTAACGTATAAATCAAATTACAGGCTTCACTGGATAATTTTTTTACTGGTGAGTTCATATGTATAAGTCAAGTGCACATGAAGTTGAGTGTGGAGTCTGACTGCATGTGCTCTTGCTCTATTTCCACTCAATGGAAGAAAGCCATGTGCCGCAAAGGCTAAGGTCGTAACTATTGAAAACTTCAAGCTATTGGTTTCCTAAAGTCTTATACGGCATTTATGATCACAATATTAGGCTCAGATTAAAACTTGGACAACTGTAACATTTATTTTCTTTTGCACAATAAGCTTCTTGGTCTTTGTTATTTCTAAAGCCTGTTATTATAAACATTTGTACCCTTCAAATTCAACTGTGAAGTGTATCAACTTGCGGTTGTTATTTGACATCCAAGACAGGCATGAGGATGTGCCTTAAATCCCTCAGTGCATTTGAGACCCAGTTAAGTGAGGGGTGAGGGGTGAGTGATTATCATGTTTTATTGCATTTTCATGCCCTTACTTCAAATAAGTTTCATATAAATAAATTATAAATATTATGTTTTTATCCTATTTTATAGAAAAATGAAGAAAATAAATAAGAGGTCAAATAAAGATATCTTTAGCCCAATTGAAGCTCAATGAAGCCCAAGAAAAGCCAAAAAAAATTGGAGCAAAAATAACCATAATAGTTCATTATTGGACGTGCTGTAACGTGTTTCAAATGGACATGTCTAGGATAATTTTATTTGATCCAGCTGAGAATCATATTGGATTATCCGTCCTTAGAATCATATTGGATTATCCATCTTTCAATTACGAATCCAATGAATCAAAGCTGAGTCAAATCAGAGTTGTAGGGCTTAATATGGTCAAATAAATATCCTGAAATCCAGTGCAGAATTTTCTATCCTTGCATCCTATGGCTGAAATTTAAATATTAGGGGCTAAGTTTGATCTAAGGGATCATATTGGTTTATGTAATCTATAAATAATGGTAGAGAGTGAGGGTGAGAGGTGTGAAAAATTTTATAAAATCTCTTTAGATAATAGGAGAGCTTCTTTTAGTTGCTCTCCAAATATTGTAAAACTTTAGTTTTGCAATAAAAATAAAAAAATTCCTCTTTTCAAATTTCTTTTTTCTCATGAAGACTTGAAGAAATTTGGGTCTACACAAGGGGCCAACTACTTGCAATGTGAATTTTTAGTTTTAAATTTTCTTATTTAATTAGAATTGTAAGCTTAGGAAAATAGGTTAGATTAATTTATTTAGTTCATGCTTTGCTTTACTTGTTTAATTTTCATGCTTAGTTAGTTTTTCTTGCTAAATTTAGGAGTAGATTTATTTTCATGCTTAGATAGTTAGGTTATTTTCTTATTTTATTAGTTAGTTTCTTTTCTTGCTTTTTATTCATGCTTTCTTTATTTGCTCATAATTAAGGATTTAATAAAAGTGTAGCTAAAATTTTAGGATAATTAGGATAAGAGAAAACTAGTATAACTTATTTATTAGAATTATATTTGCTCTCTTTTATGCCTTAATTATTTATGCATAAATTAAACAATCAAAATAAAAGTTGATAGAATATTCTAATTTGAGTGGTTATATTTTCCTTAAGTTGTCGATAATCTATACTTATTAGTATTCTAGGATTATTATTTTCAATTGACTATCTATATGCAAATTTTAATTTTATTTTAGAATCCATCTTCATAATCTATATTTTCTTTAATTAGATTGGCATGTTATATTTTCTAATTCTAAAATAAATAAATAAAAGTTATTTCTAGATCTAACAAATTGTTATCTATTAGAATCTATCTGATAAGCATATAAACATGCATAAAATTTGTAAGAGAATAGCTATCAAGTTATAGTATAGAATTTAGATCTCGAACCCACAAGGAAGTGTGTGTTTAGAATTTCTAAAATTAGTCTTAAAATGTGTGAAAAAGAGGAGTGTAATAGAATGTGTAGAGAGGGAATTATCAAAAATAAATAAATAAATAAAACAAGAGAAGAGAAGGAGAAAAGGAGGAAACAAATAAAAAGAAAAGAAAACAAAGAGAAAAAAAATAAAAAGAAATGGAATCAAGAAAAGAAATAACAAAATAAAGTCAAGAAAATAGAAATAAAGAGAGAAATCAAATCTAGAAAGAGTGAGGAAAAATAAGTAGACAAATGAGGAATGTAGAACTGAATCTATTAGTTAATTTTATTTATGATTTATAAACTATTCTCTTTTAATTATATTTTACTTTAGATTTACTAACTATAGATTATCAAACCACTAAAAGAAAGCATAATCTTTTAAATTATCATCCAAGAAAAATTTTCATTCATGAAAAGAATAAAAAACTTGATATTAATTCTAGAATTCATAAACATAAACTATCAAAGCACTCAAGATAAGCATAGATTATCAAATTCTTCTTCTACCAATTAGTTCTCTAGTTGATTATCCTAACATGATCAATTTAAGCATAAAGAGAGCAATCCATAAATCATAAAATAAATTAAACTAGTTTTATACAATTCTAGAATTCCTACAAGAATTGGTTACTCATTTTAGAAATAAAAATATGAAAATAAAATCTATATTAGAAAAAATAAAAGAATAAGAATTAGATCTAAACTATAAGCAATAAAATAGAAAGTAACTATAAAATAAGAAAAATGATAAGAAAATAAAATCTATACTATGAGCATAAATCTAAATTACAAAGATAAAAGAGCATGAAAGTAAATCTATACTACAATAAAGTAAATTTAATCTATCAACATAAAAATAAAAATAAGAAAATAAAATCCTAAATATGCACTTCTAAAATAAAAAAATAAAAGAGAAAATTAAAACATACATTGCAAGGGATTGACCCCTTAAAGGCAAATCTTCATCTTCATTATCAAAGAAGGAAAAAAAATTTAAAAGGAGGAATTTTTTTTTATTTATTGTAAATAAAATTTATAATTTTGGAAGGACTTCTCAATTAAGAGTAACCATCCTCTTTAAATGAAGTTTTTATAAAAATTTTCACACCCAAACCCTTCACCCTCTATCCTTATTTATAGCATACTGCAATCAACATGAGCCATTGGATTAGTCTTAGGCTCCAAGAAATAAATCTCAGCCATATATTATTTCTGTTACGAACCAATCGGTTGGCCAATCAGTTAGCCAAGCGCATGGCCAACCGATTGGCCAATCAGTTGGTTAATCGATTGGGTTCCTATCAAATTTGATTCCTTTATTGACTTGTTGACTCGATATTTTCTTGATCTTTTAAGCTTTTGTGGGCCTTCTCTTGGCTTAATCTTGGCCTTCAATAAGTGGTAGAAAAATAAGAGAATTTAGTTCTTTTAGGCTCTTATTCGTTAATTCTTCATTAACCTACAAATTAAGATAAAACAGTTTATTAGCAGATATTTATTCAAATTAAATAGATAATAAGGTTATAAAATTATAATAAAATGTGATGACTAAATACACGCATACCTAAATTTTTGCTAGTCCTCTAGCAAAGAAAGAAAATAAAAAAGAAAGAAAGAAAACCCTAACTCATTTTCGCAGAAATTGCGGTTGTATTTAGCACATAGAACAAGCCATTACACCCCTAGGTTACCCTAGATGATGAGTTATAGTCTCGTGACAGTTTGCAGTTAATATACCCATAAAATTCGGTCAACTTGCTGATTTGAAGAAGTCAATATATAACTAATTCACTTGATATCTTTAAACAATCTAATTAGAGCTAGTTTTTCTCAAGAAAATATTTTTATGTATAACTCAAGTAAATCTCTTAGGAAATCTTTTCAATATAGTTATATAAAACCAGGTCCAACTTAAAATTTTATTTAAAAGTTTTGAAAAGAATATGCTAACTCTTTGTTTCAAATATATATATATATATATATATATATATATATATATATATATATATATATATATATATATATATATATATATATATATATATATATATATATATATATATATATATATATATATATATATATATATATAGAGAGAGAGAGAGAGAGAGAGAGAGAGAGACATACACACACACACACACACACACTGTGTGTGTGTGTGTGTATATATATATACACCTTGGTGATTTTGTTCTACTTTAACGAGCTTTCTAAGTGACCATGTAACGAGTTTTGGGCCAGTTGATCCCTACCTAATTGGGCTTAGGTCATTAAGTATGAAAATACTCCTCGGACTTAATCACTCGGTCAACTTAGACTTAGTAAGATAAAATCACCTTGGAGTTCAAGAGGGTTTTTATTGGTGCCTATTTTTCAAGACTCTTCTTTGCAAATTTTTTTAAAATATATGTGTGTATATGTATATATAGCTTGAAAAATATTTAGATCAAGAGAACTTAAAACTTTATTTTTACCAAGAAGCTAAACATGCAAATATTTTATTATTTTAATTAAAAGTCTAAGTTGGACTATAGTGAAGTATACAACTTAGAAAATTATTTCCTAAGAAATTTATTTAGAGTTATCATAAAAGGTTAGCATGAGTATAAAACTAACTAAAAATTAGAAAGTTTAAAATTTATCAAGTAAATCAATTATTAAATAACTTTATAAAGTTGTCAAGTGACAAATTTTTTAAGGAAAAGAAACGACAAGAAAATGTGAAATAAAAAGAAGAAAAAAATGATAAATAAAGAGAAAAGATGACTAGTCCCCACCCCCACACCTAAATTTTACATTGTCTTCAATATAAACTATATGATGCATGAAGTACTTACATTTATTCAGTCAACCTAGAACAATAATAAATTGATAAAAATCTGCAATTACCTTTGTTATGAGGAGGATGTAGCCAACAAATTTTCTTTTTCTCTCTTTTTTTTCTTCCTCTTCCGGCAGCAAAATGATACCAAGCATGAGCACCGTCCACAAGCTTCCTAAGTGCGACAACCTTGTATTCGGATTCCTGACGTAAAGTTGGTCATATCCGAACTACCAGGCGAATCGAAAAGGCAAGTACAGCTCGATATAGCACTCAATTCCATTCCGTCGCGCAATGAGATGGCCTAGCCTAATGTTGACTAGCCAGCTGAAACATCTGCTGGTTAAGCAGGTGAATCCTTCGGGACCTAAATCATCTTTAAATTCATCCCTGGGGTTAGTACTATCAATTTTGGGAAAATAACAATAGAGCCCATAATGCTCTTTGTTCCGAAGAATCCGGCGGATCCCTGCAAGGTACTTGACGGTCCATCTGGCGTGCTCATACCTCTGAAGTAATGAGATGCCCTCTCCACTCGGAGCAGCAGCCGACATCAACAAGGAGCAGTGTGAAGTATACCATACTACTAGATATGTGTATGGTAACTCCACTCTAGGATTCGGGACCCAATCTCTCGAGCTATTATCCTCTTGGCTTAGATATTCCATGGCCAGTTCCCTTAGCCCATGATGTACACAGCTGACCATTGCCGAAAGCAAGGACAAGCTATAACTGTGGCGAGCATTACAGCAGGGACTAATACCCTGATAGAAATACGGTCTTTTAGCCGGGAAGACACAACGCAACCTTTTAACCAGATTGAAAGGAATCCTGCAAGCAAAGCCAATTCGGATATCAGTTCCTTGGCTTGATGGTGGAAACTTTTGAATGTATCCCCCGCATGAAACCCACATTCATTTGATTCGTCAGTATGAAGCACTTGACCATCCTTGAAAACCCGGGTCTCAACTTCAACTCCTGTCGCTGGATGAACTGAGTTGACTTTTCCCTTCTTACTAACGTTGGGGAATAGATACTCAGCCCAAGGGACACGGATAACAGTGTAATCATGCCCAACGTTTGCAATGATCCTCTGGAAGATATGGAAGTGGCAGACCAACTCCCTGAACACCTCTCTGAGATGAGTGTTCTGTCTAAAAGTTTCCAACTCTGTATTGGTGGCGAAGAACTCTTCATACGGGTGATCTCCCATCGACAGTCGTGATACTTCGAACATTTCGTGCAGAGCGATCCTGATTTCACCTGCCGGAGTGAAGAAAGTGTTGTTGTTAACATTGTACAGCTCTAAAATACTGTACAATATTGGCGCACAAATTTCCACACTGTATTTCGAGGCTCTCATTGCAGAATAGAGCCCCGGTCTTCTCAAGCTCTCCTCAAAGGTAACGAGAGTGTAATGCACTAAACGGGTCCACCACTGGGTATCCATTGATCTCACCCAACTAGGGAATCTGGCATCCCCCTTTGGGTACTGCGCATCAGTATTGGCAAGTTGACTGCCGAATACGTTTGGAACTATATGAACTTTGTTAATAGGGGCATCCTCTTGAACAAAGCCAGGACGCAAACCTATGATGCTAACCCCAAAAATTCCTTCCTGAAAGAAACCACCATCGTGCTTCAAAGAGGCCACCTTCATACTATCTTCTTTGCTGGTGAGGGCAAAGCGCATTGAGCAAGGCACGACGAGATGCTGCAAGTACATGAAGGATACTTGATACTCTATGGATGGTAGGTAGTAGCGGTGGTCCCTTTGGGTATAATACAGTGCTCCTTCGCCTGGTTAAATTTGGAGGTGCCATTTGGGTTACTGTCCCCAAACAAAAATTGAGGCTTCCCTGATCGATCCTCTTTAGGAATTGAGAACTTTGTGTCCGTAATGAGTTCCCTCAGAGTTTGATAGCCCCCCAACCGGATCACGTCAATCCGTTCTGGGCTACTATCCTCCAGGTACAAGGGAACATGCCCATCGAAAACATGCCTCACTTCGGAGTCATGAGCTCCATTATGCCCGAAATGGTTGTGACAGTTGATAGGCGCTTTCAACAAGACAACTGTACAAAGATGCAAAGACAAGTCAAAAAAATCAATCATGTCTTTGCACTCAAATGCGAAGCTCGCCAAGATAATCATTGGCGAAGCTCGTCCATGAGCAGAAGTCATCTTAACACTAGCGTTAAAAATTTAGCTAAGTATTGACAATACGGGCAAAGTTCACAATAGTGATAGTGAACTTCAGCACTGCAATCAAACCCACTCAAGAAATTAAGTGGTTTGAACCAGCGAACCTCACTTAGGCCAAGGTCACTCGAATCATGATTGGAGAACATTTCTCAAGCGAAGATCGCTCAAGTCCAAACAACGAACCTCGCTTCAGGGGGAGCTCGGCCAAAAGTCTAAAAGATTAAATCATGACCCTCACCCAAACAAAGTTCGCCCAGAAGCCGAACAAGCTAACGGCAACGAGGTTCGCCTGAGAAGCAAAGCTCGCCGCATCAAGCGCCATTGCTGGCCGCTATCAAAGCTTTGCTGTTGCTGACAAAAGTTCATCAGTGAGACAGTGAGCGGTCATAAAAATCATCCCTTTGGCAGCAAATAAGCTTCGAGCACCCAAGGGTGCTATTTGAAGCCCAATTGGAGCTGTGTTTTTTGGTAAATCCAAATAACACCATTGATGGGTTTGAAACTTACCCACAGCCATCTCCAACTACGCCGGCATGTCGTCAGTTCTTGGCCAGTGAGGCCCCCTAGCAGCGCCTCTTCCCGAGAGATTGCACAACAATGAGCCATTGAGAATCGATTCGAAGCTCAAAGAAAAGTTCTGGTGGGTTTTGGAAAACTAGGGTTTTGAAAATCAAAGTGAAGAAGAGAGGAGGTAAATAGTTCTATTTATAGGCTGACCCCGAACTTCGCCGAAAATTTTCACCCTAAGCTTTGCTGTGAATCTCGCCTCAAACTTCACTGACGAGTAACCTTCACCATGATTTCAGGGGCAGAAATCGAGGATGCAAATTTTAAATCCTCATAGTGAGCTCCGCTTAGCCAACTTGCTGAGCTTCGCCCAACGGACTTTCACTCAAGTTCACAGAAGTGAATGAACTTTGCCCCAATCAGCTGGGTATTGAAGTGAACTTCGCCTGAATGACGTAGCAAACTTCGTCAAGTCTCGAAATTGAGAAAATTCTAACTCAATCTATTTGAGACCCTACTTGGCAAACTTTAGTTCGACTCTCACCAACATAATGAAGCCTGAGCCTTGCTTCCAACATGACAACTCCATGCAGAGTTCAAGTTTTGCCTCAAAAGTAAAGTACATACAGATCAAGCTCACAACGATGGACAATTTCATAGAAAGTTTATTTTTATTGATCAAAGACTTTACTCCATAAAGGAAACATTCAGACTATCCAGTTATAGAGATAGTGGGTATTCGTTACTATTTGCTACTCCAACCTCAACGACAGTCACAGAGGCAAGGAGAAACTAAAATCAAGAGGCTACCCGATACTCCTAACTATGGATAATGAGAAGGAAAGAGAACAGAAGAGCTGCTAAGCCTCTGTTCCTCCGATCTCACAGAACTTGGGGAACTGAGTTTTTCCCCATGAAAAAAAATAGCCCCTACTTACTCCTCCCTAGACTCTATGCCAGGAGATGAAAAAGAGCTGTTAAACAAGAGGTGCCCTTTTTGCTCCGAATTGGACATATCAGGGGGAAGAAGCACTTCTTGCAAACAAAATTTGACGTCGGGCATGCGACAGCCAAACGATGTCTTGTTATGTTTTTGGTTCACACTTGCGAGACCTAATCACTATCGGAGTCCTCACTTGTGGAGCTCCATGGGTCCTTCTTGAGCCACCATCTCAGTCGTCAAACGGTTTTACACAGCGCATGGCACTCGAAGCTCCAAGTGTCTCTACCACGATTCAACTCGCTCCAAGCCTTCGACTGATTCTTGACAACTTATTCAAGCTTGGCCTTCTCGACCGAAGGCAAATCCACCAGTCGGCGGAGTATGCAAACTTCATCTGCTTGATTGCGTCTTGCTTGGGCAAGCTCCTGTTGGAGCTGTGTTATCTCAGATCCTCTATGGAGGAGCATCTCCTATCTAGTCAATGAAGATTTAGACATGGAGAATATGAAGATGAAGAAAAATGGAAGGGAATGAGACTATTTATAGCTTTTCCAAATCCAAACTTTCAAAAAAATTCACATCTTTTGAGATGTGATTGGACCGAACAAAGAGGCTAAATCTTAGCCTAAAACTCGGTGAAATCTACAGGGAATCTCATGAATATTTGACCAAGAGATTTCAATCGCAGATCACAGTGCGAATCTAAAGGTGTAATCTCAACGACCATCGCCAGCTAGTGAACATCGCTAATCGATGAACCTCGTCCACACAATCCAAAGTGGAGTGAACTTCGTCAACATTCAAAATCAGCCAAACTTCGCTGATTTCTCAACTTCACCCCAATGATAGGGAAAACAAAATTCGTTCCAAGCACAGAGTTGGATGAGTACAAGCATCATTGCACCTTTTACACAAGTCTACAATAAAGGAAGCTACGTTCAACAATACACCTCTGGCAACGAAGTAGATTGAAGACAATTTTTAACCCAAGCAAGATGACTCAAGCTACGTTCAACAGTTGTAACGCCCCTCCTGGAGATACATAAAAATTGGGCATGACCCATCTATAATAAGGAGGGTCGGCCTGCTCAATCTTTATGTACACCCCAATATATATACAACAATACTGAAGGGCGAAAAAAAAGCAACGAACATATATACAACACCAAGAATCACAAGGTTGACAACAGAGTCCATAGTATACAGAATAGAAGAAAACTAGAGGGAACATTAAAATATTACAAGTCTAATAATAACTACATTATACATTAATACATGTTCGATAAGTTAGAAGTACTACAAAAGTAAATACGAATTAACTCCTACTATGATTTCCTTCGGAGCTAATCTTCTAAGTCGGCGTCTATGATCCCCTTGTCCTCGCCAACTGTATGACCTGCGAATCGATACAGAAATAATAGGGGTGAGCCTAAGGCCCAGTAGGCAACCATAAAAATCTCGGGTACAACTTAAGGGGATGAATGAAAGGAATAATTATAGATATTTAAACTTGAACGAATGGATCAATATTAAGTTACCATACTTATATCATGATCATTGATCGAAATTGAATAACATGTCAATATGAACATTCAATGTCTAATATTCAAGATTCCAAACTCCCCAATCATGGGATAATCAATAAACCACGCATGCCTTTATACACCCACCGGTGAGCGTCCTCACACAGGGAACTTGTCCCCAGCGGGACCCATTACTATTACCACCCACATGTAAAGCTTGCTTCACACAGGGCATAATCCATGAATATAGACTATCAATCATCAACAAAAAAAAGAATACTATCATTATCAATAGTCAAATCATCGAAGCAAGTCGAATTGCTACAATATAATCATTCAAAGGGTATCAACGGTATAAAACCAAAATAAACAACATTGGGAGTAGCAATGATTAAGCAATCAACAAAGAGCCCACGCATTAAGTGAATCAATAGGAATATTATGAAAGTGATTAGATATACAACTGAGCATGGGAAATTAACTCGCAGAAATTTCAAGAAAGTATTCAATCGAACTCTCAAGGAATTGAGAGGAAATAATGATAGGTTACCTACCGATTGTGTCGGGTTCCTCTGGACCAACGAATGAATCCAAGATTCTCTGTCCTATATACACATTCATGTATATCCATGAGATTCTAAATAACTATGTCTATTATTATCATTATTTTCTAACTTATATTATGGTATAAGCTACACTCTAGATGGTTACATCTAATACCTATAATATGCACAACAGCAAAAGTAGTGTACATGCAGCAGTTTCGGATGGATGAATGGTAAAGCAATTGATACTCAAAATGCATGAAACTAGTGTCATATGACGCTAATATGAGTCTACTTTTGGAATATGTAAAATTTATGTCAATGCATGGTATATAGCAATAGTTATGCTCTCAGCAAACCATACATATCAAGACTGCAGCAGAATAAACAGAGATTGCAATCTGGAATGATTGATTCATTTCGGGTAATTAACATTATATAAATGAGATAATATTTGGCATACAAGTAAAATGATGGATTAGCTTCCAAATACCATGAGTTTCATCAAATTATCATTTTTGTAATGCTATTTGCATGTAAAATAACACAAGGGGTGTAGACTGGAATTGCCAGTACACATGCAATCCATTAAAAGTAGGTTTAGACTTATCAAATGTTGTCCAAGTTAACTCAAAATTGACCCATATGAAAGATGATTGAGTCTAGTTCTGTGAACAGAAATAATTTCATGCATGCAAGGTATATAATGAGAGTTATGCTCTCTGAAGTGAACCTATCTCCAGCAGTCTATTTCAGACACATGCATCCATTTATTCTAAGAATTAGAGATAGCAAATGGTATCCAAAATTGACCAAACTTTGTTCAAATCAAAACTACCTGAGTCAAGATTTTAAAATAAAACATTTCACATAAAAAGGATATTCCTAGTGGAAGTTATAATTAAAACACTAGCAGGGTGTCCTGCAGAAATTCTCTGCACGAGAATTATGTTACAAACCGAAATGCAACCCATGTATACATGCAAGAACAGATTTTTAAGCACAACCAGAGCCATGAAACCTCTATAAATGACATGCACGAGTAATCACACAGAAAAATTATATTTTTATACCTTAAATGCATCAAGATAGTCACTTTACTAGCATAGAAGGCTTGTATGCTCATAAATCACCTTCCACCTTACATGCAAGCCTTGTTCTTAAAAAATAACTCATGCATGTCAATGAATCTAACTTATTTTCATGGAACAGCATATCTACATCCAAAATAAACATAAAAGAGAAGTTTTTGTTGGATTAATACCTAAAAGAGATGGTGAATGGAAGAACTCTCCCAAAACTCCTTCCTAGCTTCACACAAGTCTTGATTTTTCTTGCCTAGAGAGTTTAGGGACTTGAGAGGAGGGAAAATGGTGAAATTTTATGGGATTTGGGGCTGGGGTGCTGGCCAGCCAGAGGAGAGGGGGAGCGAGTGTGGGTTTTGGATTTTTTTCTCTCTTGAAAATGACAAAGAGAGGGAGGGGAGGTTGAGTGTTCAAATATATAAGCCCATGTGATGAGGAATCTTCAATTTGGCCATTGGATGAGTGTTTTTATGCAAAAGTTTGCCCACTAATGTGGCTGACCAAATTAAATAAATAAGATCTAACAATTGGGTTATCTCTAATCAAAGTTTAAAATAAGGTTTGTGTAGTTGTAAATGCTAGGTTCATATGCATGCCATGATGGAGCTAATTTAATCATAAAATGAGAATTAGCTAAGTTAGAACCCTCATACTAGAATATTATACAGATACAAGGAACGAAAAGATTTATTGATTCATGAATCGGTATCAGTAACGGTATTCGATCATCGAAAGGAAGAAAGAATTTACAATGTTACAACAGTACACCTCTAGTTGTTATCCAAAGTATTTCAATCCCTGCTACAAGTCAAATGCATGATCTTGAAAATTTGGGGGTCTTTTAGACGTTTAAAATATATTCTATCCAGGCCAATGCTCAACTTGGATCCAAGAAGTGACCCATGGGCTAAACACTTCAAATGGGCTCAAAGTCAAGCCCACAATAGGCTATAGCGAAGCTCGCTCAATCAAGCACGTGAACATCGCCATACAGCCCACTCAGACAAGACCCAATCAAGTCAATATTGGGCCACGAGGCAGTTTATGCGAAGCTCGCCGTTCGATTTTAGCAAGCTTCGCTCGCAGCTCACCACGTGGGCTATGTCACCCACGATCCGAAGAACAAGGCCCACCCATGATCAAGTGGACCTCATCTCAGCTCTTTTAGCGAGCTTCGCCGCATATAGTTATCAGCAAACTTCGCGTTTGGGCCTTTTGTTGAGCCGTAACCGCTCCCTCACTCTCTCCTAAATTAAAGACCACTTACCCTCTCTCTCTCTCTCTCCCTCTCTCTCTCTCTCTCTCTCTCTCAGCCTATAAGAGGAGGGGGAGAATGTTCTCTCTCTCTCTCTCTTACCCTATAAGAGGAGGGGGAGAATGTTCTTTCAAAAAGATTACCCACCTAGAGATTGGGACTATCCGTATTACACACCCGAGCATTAGACTCTATACACTCCTCACAGATCGACGATCTTCAAATTTAGGATGCAAGACTGAGTTATCTTCCAAGAGATCATCTCGAAGACCATCAGCCAGAGACCCTTTGTCTTAGTCTGATCGTCAACGAAGTACAAAATCAATGCTCCATCGGTACAAAGAAAAGAACCACCAGGACAAAATAAATTTTTCTTAGTTTCATTATAAGTCTTATAATTGTAATCGAGTTTACTTGCAATTTCAAATACCCAAAACAACATGTAGATATATATATATATATATATATATATATATATATATATATATATATATATATATATATATATATATATATATATATATATATATATATATATATATATATATATATATATATATATATATATATCATACTCCTTTAAAAGCACGAGTTAGGAAAAATCTTTAGGTGACAAAAATATCCTTAGAATTCAAATACTAATCCATTAAGTAAGAGCAAGTTGATAAATTGATGAATTCTTATTGGATATACATAGTATGAAGATAAGGATATAGTTTAAATTAAAATGTAAACTGAAGGAAAGAGCGACTTAGGTAAATTAACCAAATTCTTATTATGATGGTAAAATATATCATGATAATTTTTATTTTCTTACTAAAATTTGTTAATTTTATAAACTAATATAACTATTAATTTTTGATATTATATAATAGTAATAACTGAATCTAGCATATCTAATACGATACCTCATGTTTGGGGTCGTGACTCGTGTGGATCATGTGATTTGGGTATGGATTGGAATGTTTAACCCGACCCGTTATTGTTAAGGCCCGTATGGGGTGTGGGTGGACCAGGTTTGGTTTCATCATTTAAAAGGATTTTTTTATATTGGCCCCTTGAAATTTTCGTATTTTAAATTAGTCTCTTAATTATTGAAATTGTTATTTAGTCTGCCAATTTATAGAACATACTCCAAGTTAGAGTTGGAAACGTACAAAATAATTAATAATGTCAAACTGCAAACAATTATTTACATGCTATATGATTAATAATGTCAAACTGCAAACAATTATTCACATGCTATATGATTAATAATTACACACAACGTGGCGATCTCTCACCGACTAAAATTCAAGTAGTTCACAGTCTGCTTAGATAAATTAGATGATTTAATAAATACCAACTTTACCCCCCTCGCTCTCATATGTGATCAATGATCAAACTGTAAACAATTATTCACATGCTATATGATTAATAATGCCAAACCGCAAACAATTATTCACCTGCTATATGATTAATAATTACACACAACGTGGCGATCTCTCACCAACTAAAATTCAAGTAGTTCATGGTACTGCATAATTAGTTTCAAAGTTTAATTATACTATTATTATTTAAATAGAATTCTATTTATAATTATTATCCTCTCACATGCAACATCACATATCAATATGTACAAGCCAAGAAATTACAATAATTTCTATAGAAATTTCATCTCCTTCTACAGGTATGTGCCTTTGTTATTAGATTAGATTAGATTATTTTAAAGCAATTAATTATATTGTATGTTTGATCTTTTTTTCTAGATCAAGAAATTGCAATAATTTTCACAAGACTTTCATCTCCATCAATAGGTATGTGCCTTTGTTATTTCTTCTTATTAGATTAGATTAGATTGTTTAAAATGTATGAATTATGAAATTGCAATAATTTTCACAATACTTTCATCTATTTTCTTCTTATTAAATTAGATTAGATTATTTTAAAGTAATTAATTATATTGTATATTTTATTTTATTTTTCAAATCACAAAGTTTAATTATACTATTATTATTTAAATTGATATTGTTTGTATAAAAGTCAAAGAGAATCACACACGTATCTTAGATCTCAATGCCAATTGTAATACTTATATATGGGTGTTGGTTAAAATAAATTTCATGTATGAGATTAATTTATATGATCCTACTTTAACCGGATTAGATAATTTAACATTTGTTCTTTACACCCAAACGCTTCCACAAAACCAAGAGATTTTCAAAATTAATCTTGAGGGTTGCTTGCATTAAAAAGTTATATTAGAGGGCCTATACGTCTGTTTTATAGTTTAAGATTATCAACACATTTTGTCTCTCGATGCATATCAATTATGAGTAATAATATAATTTAATTGACCTAAGTATATCCTAATATATTTCTAGACTCTAGTCTTGTCTTTTGCTCTTTATTATGTACAAACCCAATGATTCTAATTCAATTCCTTCTTCTTTCTTTTTGTCTCTTGATATTGTCTTTTGTTCTTCATTGTGTACAAACCCATTTCATGGATTAGGGTTATGGTTTTCGAGGGGAGAAGAAGACAAATGGGTTAATTTTGGTGTTGGATTTTATTATTTGAAGGGGTTAATTTTAAAAATCTAACTCCAACATGATATCACAATTGACGTAGATGATGAAGACGCTACTCTAGAATTATCCAGAAAAAGATAAAAGTGGAGAAAGATTGATCTCAGCTCAATTAAAATATAAAACAAAAAGAATAAATGATAATATTTTTGAACGTTTTATATTATAACTTATTTTTGAGTAAAATTAGGAATTTTGAGAAGGAATTTTCATGCAAAAGTTTTAGTATTTTTGTATGCTTATGTGATTGCTTTTATCACATAAAATTATACTATAGTTACCATTAATCTTTAGTTTTTATCTTGTTATTATTTTAAGTCTATCAAATAATGTAGGTTGAGATCTCATATATATATATATATATATATACTATATATATATATATATATATATATATATATATATATATATACTATATATATATATATATATATATATATATATATATATATATATATATATATATATATATATATTCATATAATTTTAAGTCTATCAAATATATATATAATGTAGGCTGAGATCTCATATATATTTGATAGACTTAAAATTATATATGAGATCTCATATATATTTTATTCTTTAGCTAAAATCTCTGAAGAGCTGGAATTCTACAGAGCCGGCCAACTATAGGAGAGGGCAAAATAGCAGGAATAATTGATCAACATTTCAGGCGAGCGTTCTCCTTCTCTCTTTGAGCTCTAGTCTTCTCTTTTCAGTGCTTTATTTGTTGATTCATGTTTAAACCCCTAGGGATCCATCCCAATCTATTTTTCCAGCAATTATTTTCGTGTTCTATACTAGATCTATGAACTAATTTTCAGATCTCTTAGTTTAAACCCCTGTGAACACGTTGAAATTGATATAAAACATGCACAAAAGATGCACAAGCCCTAACTTTCTTGTAGTCATGGTTTTCATACCTATAAACATGGCTTAGAAAGAGTATTGTAGTCACCTAAATGTGTGTCCAAAGTTCTATGAGAAGGTTAGAGAAAGAGTGATGAGGAAAGAACGTCACTGGAGATCGAACAACAGCCGTTCGAAATGCAACAGGCTCTGGCACGATGGTCAGATGTCTGTTTTACCCAAATGTCTAGGTCAAAGGCTTGACGTCTGCTTTGGGTTGATAGAGAATGGTTCTCTACGTTTTTATGTAGAGACGTATGGAGCTTTTTAGCAGATGTTTGGTTTACCATGTAGACATCTGGAACGATGTCTTAGACGTCTAGAATTAGTCCAGAATGCTAATTTACATATTTTAATCTCACAGCACATTTATATTATGTGCAGTCACTTGGCTTTAACCGTAGATGACTGAGGAGACTTTTTATAGACCTTATACATAACCTTATACATAACTTTATAGCATATAATTGCTTTGATGATCAGTTATAGTAGTGTTTTGATCACTAGTGGAAAAGTAAGCATTCTTGACGGGATTTCCCGTCAGGAATGCCACAAATGCCGTCAGCGATGACTATCATTGACGGCAAGCCGTCAAAGATAACCCGTCAGCAAAAGTCCCGTCAGGGAAGTAACATCCCTGACGGGCAGCCGTCAGTAATATCTACTACTGACGGCAAGTCGTTGACGGCAAGCACCATCACAGATGTATGAACATCCTTGACGGCAACCCCGTCAGGATGTTTTCATATCGGTGACGGCCAAGCCGTCAGAAATGTATATCACTGACAGTTTACCCGTCAACGATGTGTTTTACATCGCCGACGGTGTACCGTCAGTGATATATATCACTGACGGGTGGCCGTTAGCGATGATTAAACATCACCGACGGTGTTACCGTCAGAGATATATATCACTGACAGTAAAGCCGTCGGCGATGTTTAATCATCGCTGACGGTATTGCCGTCAGCGATACGTATCACTGACGGGAGTCCCGTCAGCGATGATTGCAGGCTGGTAAAAAAAATATTTCCTGATTTCAGTCGATTCCCTGTTCATCGCTGACGGTATTTGACCGTCAGGAATGTATCATCGCTGACGGCATTTACCCGTCAGCGATGTTGCCGTCAGTAAAAGCCTAATATCCACTAGTGGATGTTTTAAAAGACTGATACACTCAGCCTTAGGATGTTTGGCCTTCGAATGTTTACGCACACTATTATATTATGATTTTTATCTCTTGCAAATGAACGAATACATATAGAGTTTCTGTTACAAGATAATTTTTGCGATAAAATATTAGGAATCACATCTTAATTACTGCACGTGTTGATGGGTGTAGAGATTTGTTCTTCATAGGTTATCGAGGTACCCTGGTGTAGTTAGTTGTAGGGTATGGTTCAACTAGGCAGTTGATCACTGTACTAGATTACTCTCCGTACTAGATTGATCTTCTTAGCACTAACTAGATTGTGCAAGGTTGTCATAGGACCAGGACTAGTGAATAGCATTACATGTATAATTTAAATCACCACGGGGATGAGAGTTAAGTAATGAGAAGTGTTATGGCTTAAGGTGATGCAAATGGGTGCGATGACGCCCCAAAAAGGGTTGCCTAGTATTATTTCATTATTATTATTATTCCCATCTTAAGTGTGTTGATTACTATCTTGCTTAACTGAATAAGAACATAAATAATATTTAAATCATATTTTTAATTTTAAGATATTGAAAGCACAACACTACTACACTTATTTTTTTAAAGCCTTATATCATTTCACATTGCTTCTATATTTCTTTCATATCTAGCTTGGATAAGGACAATATTATTTGAGCAGCTAACTTTTGTTCCTTGTAGACCACGATCTATACCTCACTTAGACCTTACGTGTAACCCTTTTGTGGACCCTTAATTCAGGTAATGAAGTTAGTCCGATTGCAGTGGACCACACATACTTGAATAAGCAAGTTATGAGGAAATGACGCTATGCAGTAGCTTTGCTAGACATTTATATAGATTTATTTATGTCCATTTTTGTATATTACAGTCTATCTTTATTAGGATGATTATCTAGTTTTGATAGTCGTGTTCGAGCCAAGACTTGTATATTTTTCATTTCACTGAGGACATTGAGATTATCATTATCTAGTGCCTTTGGATATAGACTTATTATCTTTTCTTTTGCTTCTGTGTTGTGATTTTGTTGTGATGATGATTATTGTTGAGATAAAACCTATACTTTGATGTATACTTATATTATTTGTGGTTGTGGTTGTACAATAAAACTGGTTACAGAGTATTTGTAGAACTTTTCCTCTTCTTGATTCTATAAATATTCTGCCTATTAGGTAGCTACCCGTCTCAGGGGCGTGATAAAGTAGCCAATTGGTGTTAAGTCATGAAAATACTTGATATCAATCATGAAGCAGTGGTAGTTCCTAATAAGCCCTTTGGGAGAAAGAGTGTAAGGTATAGATGATCTAATCCTAATTGGACTTGGATTGATTTTTTATAACCCAATTGAATTCTAATTGAAAGTAGGTTAGGATTTGATAACCCAAGTCAAAGAAGAAATCCTCTACTAACTAAATATAGGAGAAAAACTCTATAAATACTCCTTGAGAGATTCATGATAAAATCAAGACATCACAAAAGGTCTGCATAATTGTAAGCAAGGTTGAATAGGGTGTACAGAGAATAAAAAAACACTAAGATGTAATCCTTGAGTTTAGAGAGTGGCTTTTATTGGATCTTGAGGATCCTTGCATTTTGTGCATAAAATGCAAGAAAAACATAATTATTGTATTTTTAGTAAAAAAAAGTTGACTCATTTCTCTTCCAGTGGATTAGGCGATTTTCAAACCACGTTAAATCAATGTATTTGTGTTTGCTTTACTTTTTTGCAAGATTGTCAATATTATTTACACTTGTATTTGGATTTTCTCTTTGAGTTGTGATAAGGTCGATTGCCCTTTAGACATAGTAGACCTAATTGGTAGATGTACACGTTTCTGCTTCTCCAATTTCCCAAAAGTAAAAACCTTTTGATTTGTGAAGAAAATATATATATCCTCTCTATTCCCAGACACTAAAGTAGACTACAAGCATTAAATAAATTTTATCTAGCTAGTTAACTTATTCAGTTCTTCTTTTATTTTAATTAACTGGTTTAACCATTTTCCGTTGTATGTCTTCCTCAAAACCTTTGTCAAATGGGTCCTTGAAGTTTCGAGGCCAATTTTCTAGGTGTCAAATAGATGAAATTAGTACATTGAGGATTAAAATTAGATGAAATTAGTTACCATCTCTAAAGGTTTAGGACGGTGTCCGTGCAATTGACTTTGTTTGATAAATAATAAAATTTCACATTGGTCTAACATATGTTTGAGAAGTTGTATATAGGTTCAAAGTTAGAATCAAATTCAATATTAAAAATAGTAAGGTAATAAGTTAATTACAGTTAATTCTAGAAAATTATCAAAAGTTAAAATCATATTTGAGTGCATGAGAATGTCTGCCTCTTTGTCACAAACCTATTGAAATAAAAGGAACTCAATTCGGAGAAGTATAGCTCGAGATATGAATATTTTATCGAGATAATGTCGAAACAATCAATAGCAGGTTGGAAACATACACCATTTGATCATCACATTTTATTACACTTTTATACCCTCATTATCTATTTTATTTAAATAAATATATCGCTAATAACGTGTTTTTCTCTTAATCTATAGGAAATAAAGAAGGGTTTTTACATCAAAACCACCTAAACTTTTGGCCAAATTGATGGTTATCACCTTTTTTTTTTTGACGAAACCACCTGAAATTGCTTACATGCTTTCAATGTCACACCAATCTATATTTTCAATGTCACATTAAAATCGTCTATTTTCTGTAGCTAATGTCTCATGTGTGGTTCTGCATGGTACATATTTTCAAAGTTTGGTGGTAATTGTGATTTTCATAACATAGCAGGTGGTTCATATCAAAAGTTTATAAAGGTAAGGTAGTATATATATATCAAGTTGTATTTTGTAAAGGTGGTAACCATAAGAGATATAAAAGTTTAGGTGGTAAGAGATATAAAAGCTTAGGTGGTAACAATAAAAAAAATATAGATTGGTGTGACATTGAAAACATGTAAGCAATTTCAGGTGGTTTTCATCAAAAAAAAGTATGTGGTAACCATCAGTTTGAGTAAAAATTTATGTGGTTTTGATGTAAAAATCCAATAAAGAATTAATGAATAAGAGCTAAAAAAGAACACCAAATTTTTTCATTTTCTAACCTTTTATTGAGCCTAGGATCAAGCCAAGTAGCCTATAGAAGCCCAAGAAGAAAGGATCCAATATGAAAAAAATCAAATCAAATTCATATTCAGGATGATTAGCCGCAAAGAAATAGCATTATCTCCCAATTCTGAAGGCGGAGTATAACATATGATATGTGAAAATCGTCTATCTCGACGAGACGGAGCTATCTAAATTTTTAGAATTTTAAAATTTTAACCGGTCCACCAACTGATTGCCCAATCGGTCAGCCGGCCAACCGATTGGCCTCAACCGATTGATTCATAACTAAATTATTTTGTGGCTAAGATTTAATCTTTCGAGCCCAAGCCAAATCTAGTGGCTCTAGTTACTTGTTGTGGGCTATAAATAGGGGCATAGAGTGAGGGGTTTGAGTGTGAAAAATTTTATAATAATCTCTATTTAGAGAGGAGGGTTACTCTTAATTGAGAAGACCTTCCAAAATTATAAACTTTATTTCTAATTAATAAAAATAATTTTTTCATCTTTTAAATTTTCTTTTCTTCTTCTTTGTTGATGGAGATGAATATGAAGATTTACTTTCTAGGGTCATCCATGAATATTAATATTTGCTTTCAAGGGGCCATCCCTTGCAATATAAGTTTTATTTTCTCTTTTATTTTTTACTTTAGAAATTCATGTTTTAGGATTTTATTTTCTCTTTTATTTTTGTATTGGTAGAGTAGATTTATTTCATGTCTTATAGCTTAGATTTACTTTCATGCTCTTTTTATTTAGTTGTTTATTTTTATGCTTTGTAGAATTTATTTTCTTGTATTTTTCTTTTGTAGAGTAGATTTACTTTTATGCTCTTTTATTTTTGTTAGATTAATTTATATTCTTGCTCTTTTATTTGATTTTATATTTTCTTGTCTTGTAGTGTAATTCTCATTCCTTGTTTTTCTTTTATGCTTTATTTACTTTTTGTTCTCAATATGTACAACTAAATATTGTAGGAATTCTAGAATTGTATGAAACTAGTTTGATTTCTTTTATGATTTGTGGATTGCTCTCTTTGTGTTTAAAATTATCATACTTAGGATAATCAACTAGAGAACTAATTGGTAGAAGAAGAATTTGATGATCTATGCTTATTTTGAGTGGTTTGGTAGGTTATGCTTATGAATTCTAGAATTACTATCTAGTTGTTTGTTCTTTTCATGAATGAAAACTTTACTTGGATGATAATTTAATAGGTTATACTTTTCTTAAGTAGTTTGATAGTCTATGCTTCAGTAAATCTAAAGTAAAATGTGATAAAAGAGAGTAGTTCATAAATCATAAAATAAAATTAACTAGTGGATTCAATTCTAGATTCTTATCTTCTCTACTTTATTTCCTCCATCTTTTACTTATTTTGATTTTCCTCTTTTTGATTATTTTCTCTTTTTAATTTTGTTCTTTCCTATTTTCTTTCTAATCCTTGTTTATTCTTTGTTTACTTTTATTTATTCACTCTCTTTCTCCCCTATTGTTCTAGTTTTCTTTTATGTGTAAACAATCACACTCTTTCTATATCTCTATACTTTCACTCCTATTTGTCCATACACAACTCTAAGATCTATTTTAAAATATTTTCTACACACCTTCCTCGTGGGATCGACAATGTACTATAATTACTTGATTGTGCACTTGCAATCTTGACACTATTTCATAGCACATCAAGTTTTTGGCGCTGTTGCAGGTAAAGGTGCTTGTAATTAAGATTTTTCTATTTTCGTTCTTTGATTTGTGTGTTTAATTGTGAAGGAACAAATTTAAAGAAGGAGATTAAAGATTGAAGATTTTCTTGAAAAGGTAAGTCTTCTTTCTAGTATTTTCAATTCCACCCTTTTAGTTAGTTTCTCACAATTAGAGACAATTAGGATATAAAAAGTAAAATTTATTTTTGCTAACCCTAATAAAATCCACCCTCCACTTTAACAACTACTAACAAGATAATAAATTCTAACAAGAGCTCTCTCTCACATTTGTTTGATTGTTAATCCTAATTTTTTAAAAAACAATTTTGCATCCTTTGTAGTTGCTTTTAATTTCTAGGATTGCATTGCATATAGTTGTAGGAATTCACCAAACTGATTTGAGCATTTTGATTTGAGCACTCACTTGAAAATATCCTTAAGGGCAATACCCCCTAATCAAGTTAAGATGAGGGATTTTATCACCCTTTTCTTAGCCCACAAATCACTAATTTCTCACAACACAAACCCAAGATTTTAAAACTCATTAGACGTTGGTTCCTAAGGACTAGAACTCATTAAGGAACAAGAAATCTTTACGTAAACTAATTTAATTTTACTTGAATCCGTTGGTGCCTAAGGCAAGGTTTAGGATTACGTAAAGTGCTCCACAATGAACGAGGTACTTAATTGGTCTTTGGTCTCCCTCTAGTACTATCCTTACCTGGCTAACTAACCGAGTAAACTTCAATCTTTTCATTCAATGAGTTTTTTATTAGAAGCTGGTATAATTGAGTCTAGGCTTAACCCTAGAATTAAGGGTGATTATTTCAAAGTGGTTGCTCTTTAGTTATTTTAGTTAGGTTTTTCTTTTTTCCTACTTTTCTTCTCTCATTAATCTTTCGGTCTTTTAGTTTTTCCTTAAAAACTTAACTAACTTTTAGAACTTTTCCTAATTTATTTTAGTAAAAAATTTAAAAGAATTTATTTTGGTGTATGCAAGTTTGGATTAGGGATAATACCAATCGATTAATCCGTGTTGAACTGATTTTTGAAACCAAAGAAATGGCTAATCCTAATTTACCCATTCTTCAAGACATATGTTATCCCACTAGGAATGCAATCCCATCTTGCATTAGGCTATCCGATATTAATGGAGCTAATTTTGAGCTTAGACCACACTTCATAAACATGCTTCCGAAATTCTTTGGAAATGAAACCAAAGACGCGTACATTTTTATCTCCAAGTTTAAAGAAGTTTGTCTTATGATTTAGATTAGGGAACTATCTGAGGATGTGATTAAGCTTAGATTTACCTCATTTTCTCTTAAGGACAAAGCCAAGAAATGACTGTATAGCTAACCCATAAATTCTATCTCAACTTGGGATCATTTTTTCTGTCAGGATGTCATAACTGTCTATCTTGAACCCATGTTTCAGAGGAATGTCCTCTTTTAGGAAATAATCAACCACTAGGTTAGGTAAATGATGTATTCTAGCATCCTGTGAATGATATATTTTCTCCAACGTACAACTCGGGTTGGAGAAATCATCCAAATTTTGCATGGAATCAGGAAAACTTCTTTGAAAATTAAAATTTTACTCCCTCTTCAACTCCACAATTTCCTAGAGGAAATACAGCTCCATTCAATACACCAAATAACTTTTTACAGCCCAATTCTACATACCAGAATCAGTCTCTTATAAATCAGCCGGTGAATCCAATTCCTCCAAGTTTTGATCATGAGAAACGTTTCAGTGTCTTAGAAAAAGGTTTAGAGGCCATGATAAAAGCTTCCACACAGACCACCAACTAGGCATGTCCATTCGGGCCGGCCAAAATGGGTGGCCGGACCGAATCGGAGGGGCGGGTTGGGTCTGAGTCTAACGGCCGGACACCGGTCAGTCCGATTTTTCCTTCTTTTTATTTGATTTTTTGCAAAAATTGTTAAAAAATTAGATTAATATTATTATATTTATATAAGTATGTATTAGTATATACTTACAAATTAGTATATAGCTATATATTATATATACATATATTATATGTAAGTATATTGTATATACTTATAAGTTATAACTTGAGAGAGAGAATCACATAAGTATATATATCTTACTTATAAATATGTATTATATAGTAATATATGTATTTGTTAGATACTTATAATATGCTTATTTAAGTATAGTTTTATACTTTACTTATATGATACTTCACTTATATGATATACTTATATGTACTAGATGCAATATACTTATATATAATTATACTTATGTACTTATATAAAATATACTTATATAACTATAAGTCTATAATATACACATATAAGTATACTTATAACTACATTATATATACTTATATCTTAGTATCTATACTATGGTAAGAGTATACATATAAGTGTATAATATAATATATTTGTATACTTACAAGTAAATATATATAGTTGTACATATATATACTTGCATACTTAAATATATACAACTATATACACTTAGGACTAAGAGGCTACTAGACCATTTTTCTCCAAAAATTCATATACACTTAGAAATATATATAAGTATACATTAATGACCATATCATAATATAATTATATATAAAAAATATATATAATTTATATAAATTTAATAACTGGTGGAGCCGCTCTGGTATGGGTGCTGTTGAGCCGACCGAATGTGCCCGGAGCCCGGTTTGGTCCGAAAACCCCAGCTTTTCTCGGGTCCCGATCGGGCGCTGGCCCTGCCGGGTCCGGTCGGGACACCTGGCCGGGTCCAGGCCTTAGGCCCAAATGGACAGCCCTACCACCAACGTGTTGACTCAGTCTTTCAACATTCTGAATTCCTTCATGCAAACAGCCGGTCAAATGCTAAACTCAAACACTCAAGCCATAGCTTGCTAGGTTAGAAACCCAACTTAATCAACTAGCTAGTGTCATAAGTGAAATAGAGAAAGAAAATTTTTCGAGTCAACCTGTTACAAACCCTAAGGATACCGGATCAAGTTCAACCTACCAAGCTCAAGTGAATGCAATCCATTCACTACGGTCAAGGAAACAAGTCGATAATCAAGTTAGAATGCCTCAAGATCAAACTCATTCTTCCTCTTCTCCTATTCAAAATTTTGATCCTAACCAAACTCTCTCTTCTTCTGATAAATCTGTTCAACAATCACCCCCTTCCAATGACTAATGACCTAAACCTGAACCTAAGTTCAATTTTGATAGGTGAAAACCAGTTACTCCCTATCATGATAGACTCAAGCATAGGAAAAACTCTCCCTAAGTAGAGAAAATTCTAGAAATTTTCAAGCAGGTTAAGGTCAACATTTCTCTCTTAGATGTAATTGAACAAATGCCCTCCTATGTAAAAATTTTGAAGGATTTGTGCACTAAGAAAAAAACTATTAATGTTCCGAAGAAAGTCTTTCTAGCTGCCAATATCAGTGACATGCTCTCAAAACCCATGTCTTTGAAACCGAAGGACCCCGGTCGTCCTACCATTTCATATGTCATAGAAAATACCTTCATTGATAAGGCACTTCTAGACTTGGGAGCTAGGTGAATCTTCTTCTCTATTATGTTTTTCAATAGCTAGGGATAGGTGAACTGAAGCCAACCAGATGTACCATCCAGTTTGCTGATAGATCTATGAAAATACCCAACGGAGAGATAGAGGATGTTCTGATCAAGGTAGGGGAGTTTATTTTGCCTGTTGATTTTATAGTCTTGGAAACACAGCCCATTTCCAATCTCAGAGGTCAGATACCTATTATTTTAAAAAGACCGTTCTTAGTAACTTCTAATGCTCTGATTAATTATAGAACTAGTCAAATGAAGCTGTTCTTTGGGAATATGACTATTGATCTTAATATTTTCAATCTAGAGAACTAACCGACTGATCAAACCCTAGAAGTAAACTACATCCAAAAAAATTCGAGTATAGAGGAGAGTGAGTCAGACCTAAGTTTTGAGGAGATCTTTGGTGAGGAAATCAAGACACTAGAGGAATTTGAATCAAAACCAATTTTTACGGAATCATACACAAGCTTACCTGGTCTTGACTTTGAAGAACTTTTTGCTGATAAGCTTAGGTTCCTAGAAAATATAGAGCAACTAACTTATCGTACCTCGACCATGAATCAAGAGTTTGAGAAAATTTTTAAAGAAGAATTGGTTGTGTTAGGACAAACTTTCAGTCATAGGGAACCTGAGTTCAAATTTGAGACTAGCCAATATCAGAAACACAGGAAATATATCTGCCTTCAAATGCTGCAGAAATCATTGAAAACCTCAGAATTTATAGAATTTAAGCATATCATTGAGTTTATCATTTTATACTTCTTTAAAGTCTGGGGTAGAATTTTTAGCAATAAGGTAGGATTTGATGTAGAATGTGAGCTTTTCATTTTCAATCTTTTATTCTACTCTTTGTCTCGTAATAATAATAAAAGGAATTTATTCTTCTCTCACTTGCGAGTTTCTTGTTTTGTTGGAAAAAAATTGAAAAAATAGAAAATAAAAAAATGAAGAAACAATGATGAAAAAAAGAAAAAAAAGAGAAAAATAAAAAATTGTTGGCTACATCGTCCTCATGCCGAAGGTAATTGCAATTTTTTATCATTTTATCATTGTTCTAGATTAACAGAATAAATATAAGTACTTTATTTTCTATCTGTTTTACTTTGTGCATCATAGAGTTTGCATTGAGGACAATGTAAAATTTAGGTGTGGGGTGGGGACTAGTCATCCTTTTTATTATTTTTTCTTCTTTTATTTCATATTTTGTTGTCCTTTCTTTCCCTTAAAAAATATTTTCACTTTCCAACTTGATAAAGTTAATTAATAATTGATCTACTTAATAAATTTTAAATTTCTAATTTTTAGTTAGTTTTATACTCAAGTTAACCTTTTATGATAACTCCAATAATTCTCTTAAGAAATGATTTTCTAAGTAGTATACTCCACTAAAGTCAGAACTTAGACTTTTAATTAAAAGTAATGAAATTTTTACACGCTTAGCTTAGAGGGAAAATAATTTTTCAAAGTTCTATTGATCTAAATACTTTTCTATATATATATATATATATATATATATATATATATATATATATATATATATATATATATATATATATATATATATATATATATATATATATATATATATATATATATATATATATATATATATATATATATATATATATATATATATATATATATATATATATATATATATATATATATATATATATATATATAAAATAAGCTAACTTTACAAAAGAAGAGTGTGAAAATGAGCACCAATAAAAGTTTCTTGAACTCCAAAGTGATTCTATCTTACTAAGCCTAAGTTGACCGATTAATTAAGCAGAGGAGTATTTCTATATCTAATGACCTAAGCCAATTGGGTTGGGATTTATTAGCCTAAAACTCACTACAGGTCACTTAGAAAGCCGATAAAATAGAAGAAAATCACCAATGAATAAAGAAATATATCTATATATTTAAAAAATTATTTTTGTATGTGTGTGTATATATATATATATGGGAATGATGTATATGAGGTGGCGACTCATTTTGCTAAATGAGCTACCAAGAGATATAGTGGTGAGGTCCACACTATTTAATGTGACTAGCAAGGTGGGCCTCACCACATAGCTATCTCTTGGTAGCTTTCAACAAATATTTCCTATATATATATATATATATATATATATATATATATATATATATATATATATATATATATATATATATATATATATATATATATATATATATATATATATATATATATATATATATAGAGATGATGTATGAGTTCATTTTCTTTATTTTCCTGGCCATTTCTCTCTCTCTCCACTCTTATCTTTATATGTATATATATATATATATATATATACTATATATATATATGTATGTATGTATATATATGTATACATACATATATATATATATATATATCTATATATATATATATATATATATATATATATATATATATATATATATATATATATATATATATATATATATATATATACATATATATATATATATATATATACATATATACATATATATATATATATATATATGTATACATACATACATATATATATACATACATACATATATACATATATATATATATATATATATATATATATATATATATCTATATATATATATATATATATATATATATATATATATATATATATATATATATATATATATATATATATATATATATATATATATATATATATATATATATATATATATATATATAATATTTTTCTTGAAAATAATTTGATCAAGAGACTTGAAAACTTATTTGAAGCAAAGAGTTAGCATGTTCTTTTCAAGACTTTTATTAAATTTCTAAGTTGGACTTGGTGTTGTATAACTATAATGAAAATATATTATTAAGAATTTTATGTTGGAATTATACATAAAAATGTTCTCTCGAATAAAAGCCAGCTCTTATAAGATTGGTAAAAGATATCAAGTGAATTAATTATATATTGACTTCTTCAACTTGGTAAGTTGACCAAATTTTATGGGTATATCACTGCAAACCCTCACGACATCACAACTCATTCTCTAGGGTAACCTAGGGGGTTTAAAGGCTTGTTGTATGTGCTAAATACAACCGCGATTTCTGCGAAAGTGAGTTAGAATTTTTCTTTCTTTCCTTTTCATTTTGTTTCTTTGTTAGAGGACCAGCAAAAGTTTAGGTGTGAGGGTATTTGATCATCACATGTCATTACACATTTACACTCTCATTATATATTTTATTTAAATAAATATATCACTAATAACGTGTTTTTCTCTTAATCTACAGGAAATGAAGAATTAATGAATAAGAGCTCAAAAAGAACTCAAATTTTCTCATTTTTTAACCATTTATTAAAGCTCAGGATCAAGCCAAGCAGCCAATAGAAGCCCAAGAAACAAGGATCCAATATGAAAAAAAATCAAATCAAATTCATATTCAGGATGATCAGTCATAAAGAAATAATATTATCTCCCAATCTAGAAGGCGGAATCTAACACATGATTTGAAATCACCTATCTCGATGAGACGGAGCTATCTGAATTTTTAAAATTTTAAAATTCCAATCGGTACACCAACCGATTGGCCAATCGGTAGGCCAACCGATTAGCCAATCGATTGGTCAACCGATTGATTCGTAACTAAATTATTTTGTGGCTAAGATTTAATTCTTGGAGCCTAAGCCAAATCCAATGACTCTTCTTACTTGTTGTAAGCTATAAATAGGGATAGAGGGTGAGGGGTTTGAGTGTGAAAAATTTTATAATAATCTCCATTTTGGGAGGAGAATTACTCATAATTGAGAAGACCATCCAAAATTGTAAACTTTATTTACAATTAATAAAATATTTTTTTCACCTTTTAAATTTTTTTTTTTCGTCTTCTTTGTTGATGGAGATGAAGATGAAGATTTGCTTTCAAGGGGTGATAGGTAAATAAATGTGTACCTAAAATTGCAAGTATACAATCATCAAGTTATAGTATAAAAAGTTATCGATCCCACGAGGAAGATGTTGTAATGAGTTAATCTAAATTAGTTCTTATGTTGTGTGTGTGACAATTAGGAGGAAAACATGATGAAAGTGGATGTGGAGAGATTAGAAAGTGTTATGATTGAGTACAAATAAAAACAAAATGAGAATGAAAGTGAGTGTGAAGAGATTAAGAGTGTGGAAGTGATAAAATGTAAAGAAAAGCAAAATGAGATTGAAAGTGGGAGGGGAAAGAGTGGATATGAATATGTGCAAAATAAAATAAAATGAGTTTGAGAGAGAAAAAATAAAGAGTGGTGAATAAAATAAGGAATCTAGAATAGATCCACTTAGCTAATCTCAATCTTATGTGAATAAGTTGGATATGAAGCTAGTTTCAAACAATTTCTAGAATTCCCAATAAAACGGAATAAGTTTGAGAGAGAAGAAGGAATGATGAATAAAGTGAAGGAAAATAAAGAAAGTCAGAAAGAAAATAAAACAAATAAATAAAAAGCAAGATCAAAGAGGAAGTTCAAGAAGGTAAAATATGGAGAATTAATTAAAGATATGAGGAATCTAGAATAGATCCACTTAGCTAATCTCAATCTTATGTGAATAAGTTGGATATAAAAGCTAGTTTTAAATAATTTCTAGAGTTTCCACAAATATTACCTCCACATTTAGAAAGGGTAATTCCCTAGAGGATTCTAGCCTCAAGGTGAATTAAAAAAAATAAAATCTACAAAATAAATGCAAGAAAGTAAAGACATGAAAGTAAATACATAAAAGTAAAGACATAAATATAAATCTACTCTACAAAGCATTAAATAAGCAAGAAAAGAAAATAAAAAAGAAAAGATAAACCCACATATTCATTTCTTCATCTTCATCCTCTTTTCATCCTTGGACAAAGAGAAAAAAGGAATTATGAAGGGGTGAAAATATTTCTTTTATTGATTGCAACAAAAAGTTACAATTTGGAAGGTCTTCTCAATTAAGAGTAACCCTCCTCTCCAAAACGAGTTTACAAAATATTTCACACCTCAAACCCCTCACTCTACCCCTCTATTTATAGCCTACAGCAATGAAGAAGAACCTTTGGATGAAACTTGACAATAAAGGAACCAAATCTGGTAACAAATCTGAATTTGCCGCACACCAATCGGTTGACCAATCGGTTAGCTAATCGGTTGGCCGACCGATTGGTCTATCGATTAGCCAACCGATTAGAATTCTAGAATTCTAAAAATACAGTTAGCTCCGTCTCGTCGAGATAGGCGATTTTCATATATTATATGTTAAATTCCGTCTTCCGGATTGGGAGATATCGCCGTTCCTTTGTGGCTAATCATTTTGAACATGATTTTCACTTGATTTCTTTTCATATTGGATCCTTATTTTTTCGGCTTCTGTAGATTGCTTAACTTGATCCCGGGCTTCAATAACAGTTTAAAAAATAAGGAAATTTGAGTTCTTTTTGAGCTTTTATTTATTAATCTTCATTAACCTACATATTAAGGTAAAACATATTATTAGTGGTATATTTATTGATATAAACTAGATATTGAGGGTGTAAAATTATAATAAAAATGCTATTATCAAATACCCCCACACCTAAATTTTTGCTAGTCCTCTAGTAAAGAAAGAAATTGAAAAGAAAAGAAAAAAAATACTAACTCACTTTCAAAATCCTAACTCACTTTCGCAGGAATCGCGGTTATATTTAATGCATACAACAAGCCTTTAAACCCCTAGGTTACCCTAGTGGACGAGTTGTAGTTGTAGGGTCGAAAAAATATTTATTGATTGAATGAATGTATTACAATCAAATTCTCTCGATTACAGAGGAAGAGGAGATTGATTTGACTCCTCTTTTGTATGGGTTCTTGGTGGCGAGAGGATGCTTCACTCGATGCTCGAGTCGAGGTTGCTTCCCGTTGACGATCGCACCAAGGTCAAGGGTGATCAAGAGGTTGTTGGAGAGGTTCCTGATCTCTCCTATGCGCACAAGTGTTGAGCTCCCAAAGTTCTCAGACCTTTTTTCCAGCCCCCCAGCCTTGTTGGGCTTTTAGCTATTTAAATGGAGTCGGCTGCAGAACGCGCCGCTAACGCTGGCCGCCAGCCAGCTTTAACCGGCATAAGAAGCTACGCTGCAGCAAGAACGCTGGTGGCGAACCTCGCCGACTCGGTTGTGCGGGCGAAGCCGCTTGAATGTCGAGGTTCACCGCTGTAGGTGAACCTCGGTTGAATGTCGAGGTTCACCGCTGTAGGTGAACCTGGTTGAATGTCGAGGCTCGCT
Organism: Asparagus setaceus; assembly: GCA_012295165.1. NCBI lineage: Eukaryota > Viridiplantae > Streptophyta > Magnoliopsida > Asparagales > Asparagaceae > Asparagus > Asparagus setaceus. Next base: position 26,096,854 of record CM022705.1, on the reverse strand, counting down.
GCTGTAGGCGAACCTCGGTCGAATGCTGAGGTTGAATGTCGAGGTTCACTGCTGTAGGTGAACCTCGGTTGAATGTCGAGCCTCGCTGTAATGACGAACCTCGGTTGAATGTCGAGCCTCGCTGCAATGACGAACCTCGGTTGAATGTCGAGCCTCGCTGCAATGATGTTGTAGGCGAGCCTCGTCAAACTTTGAGGTTGTGGGCAATTTTGGCCTATGAAGACGAGCTTCAAGCACGCAGGCGAGCTCCAAGTCTTCACGCGAGCTTGTGCTTGAGGCGAGCTAAGCTCCTTTGCAGGCGAGCTTGCTTTACGGGCGAGCTTCAGAACATGCTACGAAGAACGGGTCATAACTTTCAAACCGTATGTCGGAATTGGACGAATTATATATGAAAATCGACCATCTCGATGAGACGGAGCCAACCAAACCCACCCGAAGGGTTCAGTTTGCTCCGGTCATTTTGCCAAATTCCTTCCGGTTTGGGAGATATCGACACTTTTGTCTATTTTGTAAAGTCAAGCATTCAGGTGAACTTAACCTTTAGGCGGGCCTGACTTCACTCAGATGGACCCTTAAGCTCTTTTGCTCATTCTGAGTTGCTATGTAGGGATTAAGGCAATTTTTATTGCCTACAAAACCCCCTCCAAAGTTTTCAGACCTGAATGTGGTTGAATGGAGTCTGGAACACTTTGGATATGAAGACTTGTAAGATGGTCGCCGTGCAGACGGAGCGAGGAACCTTCTAACGAACAAGGTAAATTTGAATTCTTCACCTGCAGCTAATGATCGTCCTCTAGGATTTTTAGCAAACCCCCAGCTATCAACGGATTTGATGTGCCTTTACCGACACCGCTTGAACCGGCTAGCCATACTTTTCCCCTCAAGATGGTGAGTTTGCGAGGAGTTTCTTTTAGGCTTAGTGCTAAAATCTCCCTCTATCCTTAGCCGCTCAAGGCTTTGGATTAAAAGATAAGGGCAAATAGCCGGTAGGCCATCATGTGGAAATGATCAATCGCTCAGCTGACATAAAAGTATAACGATCGCGATCAAAAGCAATCAAGTTGTTCGATGGCGGAGAGTATAACAACAAGGATTACGAACAAAATCATTTAGAGGAATGATCATGTGGAGTAGTCAAGTCGCTCAGTGACATGGGAGTATAACGACTATGGTTGAAATAGAGGCACATCGCATGGTAGGCCACTATTCGAAATGATCAATCGCTCAGCTGACATAAAAGTATAACGATCGCGGATCAAAAAGCAATCAAGTTGTTCGCTGACGGAGAGTATAACAACAAGGATTACTTAACAAAGTCATTTAGGAAATGACTCGTGGGGTAGCCGAGTCGCTCAAAGGACATGGGAGTATAACGACTATGGTTGAAATAGAGGCACATCGCATGGTAGGCCATTATTCGAAATGATCGAATCGCTCAGCTGACATAAAAGTATAACGATCGCGATCAAAAGCAATCAAGTTGTTCGCTGACGGAGAGTATAACAACAAGGATTACTTAACAAAGTCATTTAGAAAATGACTCGTGGGGTAGCCGAGTCGCTCAAAGGACATAGGAGTATAACGACTATGGTCGAAATAGAGGCACATCGCATGGTAGGCCACTATTCGGCGAGGGAGTTGATAGGGGTATATTGCTTGGTTAACCACTATCTAACCCAAAGTCACTCCTGACAAGTGACGATATGGAAATGATCGAATCGCTCAGCTGACACAGGGTATAACGACCGTGATCGGTTAACAAACGCCGAAAGAATAGAATATTGGCACATCACTGGTAGGCCAATGGTGGGCGCCAGAAAGATAAAATATTGACTTGGTAGGTCAATACTTAGAAACGACAAGATAATTGATTAGGGTAATATTTCTTGAAACTTACCGCTGATAGGCATCATGATTTTGTCGCCTTCTTGATTGGTTAGGCGGTATGCTCCATTCGAGTAAAACGCACTCCACCACTAATGGTCCTTCCCATTTTGGTTCGAATTTCCCTTTTTCTTAGAATTGAGGATCATCCGCCGGACATGAGAACAAGATCGCTTTCCTTGAAAATGCGACATCGGACTTTCTTGTCAAATGCTTTAGAAACTGGTCCGTAAAGCTCGATATGCCGTTGAGCCCGTAATCGCCATCCAAAGATTTCAAGTTCCTCAAGGCGTCGGCGATGATTTTCCTGTTGTCATTCCGTGGATAACGCCATTCAAGCGATGGGATTTGAATCTCTAACGGTAAAATGGCTTCACAACCATAAACCGTAGAATATGGGGTGGTACCTGCTGCAGCGAACCGTTGTACGGTAAGCCCACGTGCTTTGCCCCAGCCTTGTCGCTCCAATCCTTCTTATTTGAAGAGACCATCTTAGTAAGGATCTTGATGATCGCCTTATTAAAAGCTTCAGCTTGTCCATTCAGCGCGGGTAGTAAGTCGTTGACGCTAGATTCCTGATTCGAAATTTATCGCAGAATCGCGGAAGGCATGACCGACAAATTGCGGACCATTATCGGACACCGGCCGGCACACCCGACGGGTATATGACATGATGTTTAACAAATTTGATCACATCACTTGTCTTGACCAATCTCAACGGAACGGCTTCGGCCCACTTTGAGAAATAATCAGTTATCGCCAATATGAAGCGATGTCCTTTTGAAGAAGGTGGAGAAATTGGACCGACGATATCCATTCCCCACGTTTCAAATGGCCAGGACGTGGCGGTAGGATGCAAGTGTTCCGGAGGTTGGTGAAGGTAATTAGCATGTATTTGGCACGCATGGCATCGTTTAGCGTGAGCCACGGCATCCCTTACCATTGTCGGCCAATAATAACCGAGTCTACGCAGCCGGTCCCATAACTTGGGTCCAGGTTGGTGTGCTCCACAAACACCGTCATGAGCTTCTTTCAAGACTTGCTCGCTTCCTTAGTTGACGACATCGGCAAGAACCCATCATATGACCTTCTATATAAAGTCCGTAATTAGGAATCATAGTAAAATCTTGATGCTCGCCGATCGAATCGACTTTCTTTTATGTCTTCGGCAATATCCCATGCAAGACATAGTCGATGATCGGAACCGCCAGCCCGTGCTTCAAGTGACTTAGGCTCGTCTTCGATCGCATGAATCAGAATGCATATTTTGGCGAAATAGTTGCCGACTAGTCACACTAACTTGCCGAGTAGCATTCTCGTGCGGCTAGCGTAGCCGCAAGGACGCCAACAAGATCTGCATAAGTGTTCTCGCAAACGGGTACATGATCAATGTAAAAGCTTTCAAAGGAGTCAACTAAAGTTATGGCTGCCGCATGATGAGGGATAAGGTCCTCGCCCGACTGTGACTCTCTCTTAGTTGTTTTACGACTAACCGTGAGTCCCCAAATGCTTCAAGGTGTTTCACGCCAAGTGTTTGGCTATGTCGAGACCAATCAAGAACGCATTATACTGCTACGCTATTGGTGCATGGTTCGATAATCCATACTGTGGTATCGGTTTTGTGGAGATATCAATACTACCCCACTCCGCTACAACGGGCCGCCGTGGCTCGAGGCTCACAAAGAATAACCGCCATACCGTTCTTAAAGACCAGATTAGCTTCATAAGGTTCATCGTGCATGTCTTGATACAATTCGACTTTCCCTTTCAATGGGTGGTTAGCCATAAGATCACACACAGCTTGACCCTTCATCGCCTTCCGAGGTTTGAAGTGAATGTCGTACTGAGATAATAACAATGCCCATCTAGCCATTCGACCATTCAACGTGCCAGGCTGGGTCATGAATACCCGTATAGGGTCAATTTTGGAGATGACGTGTATGGTCTGTCCCACTAGATAGTGCCGCATCTTTTGGATGGCGAAGACCAAAGCCAAACATTCCTTCTGAATGGGAGGATATCGATATTCGGCCCCCGACAGTGTCCTACTGAGGTAATAGATCGCCTGTTCGTGACCATTGTCATCGCCCCGTAAAGAGACTCGCTAACGATACTCAGAAGGCGATGTAAATCAGAAAGGGCTTTCCTGATTTAGGTGCAACTAACACCGGGGGATTAGAAAGATATGTTTTGATCTCTTCGAATGCCTTCCGACAATCTTCATCCCAAACGAACGATACACCTTTCTTTATGAGCTTTGAGAATGGTTGACATTTCCCCGATAAATTGGAAATGAATCTGCGAATGTAAGCCAAACGCCCTTGGAGACCACGAAGCTCTCTGAGGCTTCTAGGAGGTGGAAGTTCTTGGATAGCTTTGACTTTGTCCGGTCGAGGCGATACCATCCGCCGTGACCACTAATCCTAGAAACTTGCCACTAGACATCCCCTAAAAGACTTAGTTGGGTTCATCTTCACCGATGTGCCCGCATTATTTCAAATGTCGCCTCTCAGTCGTAAATGATCACTTTGTGACGACTCTTGACCACCAAATTGTCCACGAGTATTCAACCGTTTTCCAATGTTTTCGAAGATAGTGGTCATGGCACGCCGGTATGTAGCCCTGCGTTTTCAAGCCGAAGGCATAATCAGATAACAAGATATTCTCGACGGTGTTCGAAAGCGCAGTGCTTTTCATCATCGGGTACATTTTGATCTGATTGTATCCCGAAAAGCCATCCATAAAAGACATCCTTTCGAATCCACATGTGTTGTCGATAATGAGATCCGTGATTGGTAGAGGAAAATCATCTTTCGGACATGCTAAATTTAGATCTCGGTAATCGACGCACGGTCGGATCTGTCCGTTTTTCTTCAAAACGGGTACTATATTGGCTACCCATGGGGTTTTGACCTCCGAATGAACCCTCGCCGACCGGGCCGATTTCTTTCTCGATGGCCTTCATGACTTGAGGGGAAAATCGTCGTTGCTGCTGCTTAACAGGCTTAGCACCTGGTTTGATATTAAGGTGGTGCATAGCCACTTGAGGGTCCAAGCCATGCATATCTTCATAACTCCAAGCCGAAGACATCATATTCTCGCATCAAAGCGATGAGGTTCTCCTTTTCCTCGCTGGTCAAAATCTATCGCTTATAAATATGGGTTTTGGATTAGCTTGTCCCCATATTTACTGACTATTTTGTCATCTGGGTGGCTCGTTGTTCAAAACGATGTTCCCATTGCATCCCGAAATGTTGACTTAGTGGATCTTCGAATAATGACAACTGATCATCCTCTTGAATTTCAAGTTGATCGGCTGCAGTCATATTGGCCATCAGGGACCGAAATCCATGTCCTGTACTGACTTCGGAATCCCAGGAAACTGTTCCAGACGATGAGTGCTCTGAATCGCTCTCAGTCTCGACATGCCATGAGTACGATGGTGATTCATATCCCAACCCTTTACGAGTTTTATGATAATAATCATCAGGCTGACCTTCCGGGACATAAGCAGATCGGATTGGCGTCTTGATACCTTTTCCGTAGCTTAGTCCTTCTTTGCGAAGAAAATCATACCCCATTTTCTTCATCAAATTTTGCGCCGTTGGCGAGAAATATGAGAATTGGGGTTCCTTTTCCTCCGCTTTGGGCTGCTCTTGCTTGTTTTGCAACGGCTGATTGACCTTGCCAAGGATAATGTCTTTCTGATCACTATTCCTGGCTGGTACCACAAAAACCGCTTGCGAAGAGTCATTATGCCTTTGGGTCATCATGAACGACGACCGAATTGGCATGTGCAATGTAAGTTCAGCATACAACCGTGGCAGAATTTCTGACGTTAAGTCAGTATGACTTTTAACACCCGGTGCATAAGCTAAATCATAATCTTCATTGAAAATGACGATATCGTCATCAGGATCATTCAGATCGATCACAAAGGGTTTTACATCATTGAAAACAATTCCTTGTTCGGACTCTATGTCGCCTTCATTCCCTGCCATAGTCCTCGATCGTGGTTCATCGGCTTGCCTTCCTCAAGGTAGTGGCCGAATCAAGAAAATAATTCTCCACACCTTTGAATGGTTGCCTTTCGCGACCAATGTTTTAACCATCCCTCTTCATCTACATACTTCATGCATTGATGCAATGTAGACGGACGATCAAGTTTTCATGGATCCGTGGTCGACCAATAGCAAATTATAAGATGTATCGCATCAATGACGAGCAGTGACGCCTCTTCAAGTCTCCTATCCGCATCCGAGTTTGATTTTGCCCAAGGGACGAGAATGGTGGCATTGAAGCCATAGATGGTAGTCCCGTTGTCGCTAAACGATGCAGCCGGTATCCCAAGATGTTGTATAATTCTCAATGGGATGATACTCGCGCGCATCCCGTCCACTTGAGCTCGGCTGATTCTGGATAGATCCAATATAGCCGCTGAAGTACAACGCCTATCATGCTTTGGGTTCTTCACTTGCATGTCCCGATGAAAAAGTAATGCAAGGTATCGGCCCTTTGAAGACATGGTGACATTGGGCACAAACTTCTGCTGAGCTTTCTGGGAAATGAGCGAGAAAGGCTTCGTTGTCCGCCAACGCTTCTCGCAGAGCTTCTCTGGTAGATTGAGAAAGCCGTAAGAGCTCGAACAGAGTGATCCTTGCCGGGATGTTGGAAAGTTGGGCTAACACATCAAACTCGAAAGGAGTCTTCGAAGTTTCACGCGTGTCCTTCCTGAGTGCTTTGTTGTAGCGGACCTCCCTTGTCTTGGGCTCACCGACCTTTGTTTATGCCGCATGCTGTCGATACTCCCTTAAGAACTCTTTTCACCACCACGGTGCCAACGCCGGAAAGGTGGTGTGCCGACGATGCTCCTTTTCCGCGCAGGTGGCGCTACAAGTCTTCCCTTGGACTTTGAAGAAGTCCATTGTTCATCGATAACAAGTCGGTGAACTCAATATAGCCTTTCGCAGAGTGTAAGGGACCATACCTTGTGCCTCCCGCCGTTGGAGGTCAAAGTTCACAACTCGCTTCCGCTTTATGGATCGGTTTTACACCATCTTGCACTTGGAATTCCAAAATCACCAAATTGAGAGCCACCATGTTTTGCACACCTTCTTCGATCCTCTCGCAGAGTCATAACACCGCTTCTAACAAGACTTGGATCTTGTCCTTCAAAACGTAGCATGACCCTCACGGTGGTGTACCATTCGATGGTACATGCAGATTTTGGATCATCCGCCCTTGAAGCTTCCTCCGCTTCCTTATTTCGAAGCGTGATCTTGTTCATTTTGAGTAAAGTTTAAGGATTGGTATGACCTGGTCATCCTTAAAGTCAAACTTCCTCTCGAGGATCTACTGCCAAAAAACATTCGATTTTGAAGGGTCTCAAGTAGGTGGGTCTCCACGGCCAAAGTCTCCTTCCCTTCGATTGCTTTTGAGGAATAAAATTGCCTTACCCTTCTTATGACGAGGATCCCGTTCCTCGGCCATCCTCTTAAGCATGTTCTCAACTTGCTCCCCTTGCTCTCACCAAGTCCTCCAAGAGTGTGCTTCAACCGCACCCATCTTCGAAAGTATGTTGATCGAGAGGTTGGCTCTGCACATCCCGATGAATGCCTCGAGGCCGGTCCCGGAATGCAAGGACTCGATTCGAATCGCTGACAAAGTGGCCGACTGCCTTCGCTTTGCGCCAACAAAGTGGCCATAGACACCCTGTCATCATCGGTAATCGGGCCATAAAAGCCTTTGCAAATCTTTCCAAGAGTCGATAGAACCGTGCTCTAACCTTCAAACCACTCGAAGCGACTTTAAGAGTGCCGATGAATAATCGGGTCATAATAGGATCGCACTGCTAAATGCCCGGGTTTGCTTTGAAAATAATAGATGTGTTGCGACGGAGAACTTTTCCTCCGAATTGCACCAGTTAAGTGGCTTGAATTTTGGAGGATATGGGACATCATCCCATTCTACGTGATATGGCCTCGCCACCCCAATTCTTAGATTGCCCTTGAGTTTAAGGGCATCCACCGCTTTGAAATCCCGAACATATGATCCTCGCTTCTTTAACGCAGATTCGACCGCCGACGACATTGAATGGACATCATGATCCCTTCGCCGCCTTCTCGCTCGATTTGAATCCTCCTTTGTTCTTCTTGCCTACAAGTTTCTCCATCATTATTTCTAAACGCCGATAGATTCTTGTTGCTCGAATAGTAGCTTGTTGCTCTCCAATCCTTCGCCATCTCTTCTTCTCGCTCGCCATGAGGACACTCACCGATCACTAAACTCAAGATTCGGTTGAGAAGTAGCGATGCCGGAGTTCTCAAATTCTTCAGAGGTACCCCACCAATGGCTATAGTCAAACGGATCGTCACTCCAGATTTAAGACGGTGCTTCGATAGCTTTGACTATTAATTAATGCGCCGTAATCCGAGAATATTCGTGGTCGACGACTCAGATCATAGGGTCTTGCTCCGCCCAACCATGTTAATAGTCACCCGAGGGAGTGACCACCGCTGGCTGTTTCTTATGGTGAAACCGCCTTCGCCCGTTGACGGGTCCGATAATCGCCAAAACCGGTTGGAGTGTCGATGAACATTGGCGCCAAGATCGCGAGATAAGCTTTCACAAAGCGAGAATGAGATTGCATATGACTAACATCACGCTTATGCAGTGAGGTAATCACGGAGATCGGCGGGTGTTCCCCGCTGATTCTCAAAAATGAGCCTCAGATGAGAGAGGCTCGAGTCAGTTTGGCGACCTGAGGAGGCCGCTTCCTTTGGCCCCGGGCGGCGCTTATGGCGAGGTTCGCTGGTTCGAGCAGGTTCGCCCGTCTGAACGGACCTCATGTTGTTGGGTAGGTTCAAGATGACGAGGTTCGTCATTCTGACGCTTCCTACGATGAGGTTCGTCCACTTGCTTTGATGACACCCCATGTCGAGGTTCATGATGACGAGGTTCATCATTTTGATGCTTGTTATGACGAGGTTCATCACCAGAGCGATGTTCGCCATGTTGTTGGCTAAATTCACCGCTGCACGCAGGCTCACCTCTTTCAAGGGACCTTACATTGTTGGCGCAGGTTCGCCACTTGGACGCAGGCTCGCAGCCAGGAGACGAGGTTCGCACCGGGCGACGCTCGCCTTGTAGACGAGGTTCGCACCGGGCGACGCTCGCCTTGTAGACGAGGTTCGCACCGGGCGACGCTCGCCTTGTAGACGAGGTTCGCACCGGGCGACGCTCGCCTTGTAGACGAGGTTCGCACCGGGCGACGCTCGCCTTGTAGACGAGGTTCGCACCGGGCGACGCTCGCCTTGTAGACGAGGTTCGCACCGGGCGACGCTCGCCTTGTAGACGAGGTTCGCACCGGGCGACGCTCGCCTTGTAGACGAGGTTCGCACCGGGCGACGCTCGCCTTGTAGACGAGGTTCGCACCGGGCGACGCTCGCCTTGTAGACGAGGTTCGCACCGGGCGACGCTCGCCTTGTAGACGAGGTTCGCACCGGGCGACGCTCGCCTTGTAGACGAGGTTCGCACCGGGCGACGCTCGCCTTGTAGACGAGGTTCGCACCGGGCGACGCTCGCCTTGTAGACGAGGTTCGCACCGGGCGACGCTCGCCTTGTAGACGAGGTTCGCACCGGGCGACGCTCGCCTTGTAGACGAGGTTCGCACCGGGCGACGCTCGCCTTGTAGACGAGGTTCGCACCGGGCGACGCTCGCCTTGTAGACGAGGTTCGCACCGGGCGACGCTCGCCTTGTAGACGAGGTTCGCACCGGGCGACGCTCGCCTTGTAGACGAGGTTCGCACCGGGCGACGCTCGCCTTGTAGACGAGGTTCGCACCGGGCGACGCTCGCCTTGTAGACGAGGTTCGCACCGGGCGACGCTCGCCTTGTAGACGAGGTTCGCACCGGGCGACGCTCGCCTTGTAGACGAGGTTCGCACCGGGCGACGCTCGCCTTGTAGACGAGGTTCGCACCGGGCGACGCTCGCCTTGTAGACGAGGTTCGCACCGGGCGACGCTCGCCTTGTAGACGAGGTTCGCACCGGGCGACGCTCGCCTTGTAGACGAGGTTCGCACCGGGCGACGCTCGCCTTGTAGACGAGGTTCGCACCGGGCGACGCTCGCCTTGTAGACGAGGTTCGCACCGGGCGACGCTCGCCTTGTAGACGAGGTTCGCACCGGGCGACGCTCGCCTTGTAGACGAGGTTCGCACCGGGCGACGCTCGCCTTGTAGACGAGGTTCGCAATGGGCGACGCTCGCCTTGTAGACGAGGTTCGCACCGGGCGACGCTCGCCTTGTAGACGAGGTTCGCACCGGGCGACGCTCGCCTTGTAGACGAGGTTCGCACCGGGCGACGCTCGCCTTGTAGACGAGGTTCGCACCGGGCGACGCTCGCCTTGTAGACGAGGTTCGCACCGGGCGACGCTCGCCTTGTAGACGAGGTTCGCACCGGGCGACGCTCGCCTTGTAGACGAGGTTCGCACCGGGCGACGCTCGCCTTGTAGACGAGGTTCGCACCGGGCGACGCTCGCCTTGTAGACGAGGTTCGCACCGGGCGACGCTCGCCTTGTAGACGAGGTTCGCACCGGGCGACGCTCGCCTTGTAGACGAGGTTCGCACCGGGCGACGCTCGCCTTGTAGACGAGGTTCGCACCGGGCGACGCTCGCCTTGTAGACGAGGTTCGCACCGGGCGACGCTCGCCTTGTAGACGAGGTTCGCACCGGGCGACGCTCGCCTTGTAGACGAGGTTCGCACCGGGCGACGCTCGCCTTGTAGACGAGGTTCGCACCGGGCGACGCTCGCCTTGTAGACGAGGTTCGCACCGGGCGACGCTCGCCTTGTAGACGAGGTTCGCACCGGGCGACGCTCGCCTTGTAGACGAGGTTCGCACCGGGCGACGCTCGCCTTGTAGACGAGGTTCGCACCGGGCGACGCTCGCCTTGTAGACGAGGTTCGCACCGGGCGACGCTCGCCTTGTAGACGAGGTTCGCACCGGGCGACGCTCGCCTTGTAGACGAGGTTCGCACCGGGCGACGCTCGCCTTGTAGACGAGGTTCGCAATGGGCGACGCTCGCCTTGTAGACGAGGTTCAAGCACGCAGCGAAGCTCCAAGTCTTCACGCCGAAGCTTGTGCTTGAGGCGAAGCTAAGCTCCTTTGCAGCGAAGCTTGTTTTACGGGCGAAGCCGTAACATGCTACTAAGAACGGGTCATAACTTTCAAACCGTATGTCGGAATTGGACGAATTATATATGAAAATCGACCATCTCGACGAGATGGAGCCAACCAAACCCACCCGAAGGGTTCAGTTTGCTCCGGTCATTTTGCCAAATTCCTTCCGGTTTGGGAGATATCGACACTTTTGTCTATTTTGTAAAGTCAAGCATTCAGGTGAACTTAACCTTTAGGCGGGCCTGACTTCACTCAGATGGACCCTTAAGCTCTTTTGCTCATTCCGAGTTGCTGTGTAGGGATTAAGGCAATTTTTATTGCCTACAGTAGTCTCGTGAGGGTGCAGTGAATATATCCACAAAATTCAATCAACTTGCCAATTTAAAGAAGTCCAAGTATAGTTAATTCACTTGATATATTTAACATTCTAATTGAAGCTAATTTTTACTCAAGAAAACATTTTTATATAAAACTCCAAGGTAAATCTCTTAGAAAATGTTTTCATTATAAGTATACAAAACTAAGTTTAACTTAGAAATTTAATTTAAAAGTTTTGAAAGGAACATGCTAACTCTTTGTTTTAAATAATTTTCAAGTCTTAGATGAGCATGCAAAAATTTCATTACTTTAATTAAAAGTCTAAGTATAGACTTAAGTGAAGTATACTACTTTGAAAATCATTTCTTAAGAAATTTATTTGGAATTATCATAAAAGGTAAACTTGAGTATAAAACTAACTAAGGATTAGAAAATTTAAATTTTATCAAATAGATCAATTATTAATCAACTCTAGTAAGTTGGCAAGTGATAATATTTTTATGAAAAAGAGAAAAATAACATAAAAAATAGTAAGAAAAAGAAAAATGACTAAGATAAAGAGGAAAAATAACTAATCCCCAACCCCACACCTAAATTTTGCATTGTCCTCAATGCAAACTCTATAATGCACAAAGTAAAGCAGGTAAAATTAAAGCACTTATATTTGTTCGGTCAACTTCAAACAAAAATCTACAATTACCTTTGGTATGAGGAGAATGAAGTCAAATTTTCTTTTTTCTGTTTTTTCTTTTTTCATATAACTCTTTTTTCTTTTTTTTTCTTGTTTTTCTTTTTTTTCAAAAGAACAAGAAACTCTCAAATGAGAGAAGAATAAATTATTATTATTATTATGAGACAAAAATTAAAGATGTAGAATGAAGAATTAAACATGAAAAGCTCATATTCTACATCAAATACTACCTTATTGCTAAAAATTTTACAATCAATTTTAAAGAAATTCAATATGATATAATCAACGATGTGCTTGAATTCAAAACATTCCAAGGTTTGCACTGATTTTTGCAATAATTGAAGGTAGGTATTAATGGTGTTATGCATTTTAAACTTAGATTTTTATTAATAAAAATTTGTCCAACCAATTTTCTTTAAAATTTCCTCAAACACAAGATCTATGTTTGAGGTTTGAAATTTGGTTGTTGTTTATTTTCCAAAATCTAAGTTCATCATAAAAGAGTTCTTCAAAGTTAGATCAAAGAAACATGTATTCAACACGCTTCAACGCTCAAAGACCAGATCGGTTTTCTCTAAAATTTGCAGTTCCTTACCAAAGATCTCCTCAAAATTTAGATTTGACTCATTTTCTTCTTCTTCTACCTCCTGAAGGTAGTTTATTTCTAGAGGTTGATTAGCTGGTTGGTTCCCTGGATTAAAAATATTGATATCAGCAGTCAAATTCCCAAAAGACAGCTTCATTTGACCAGTTCTATAGTTGATTAAAGTATTAGAAGTGGCCAAGAATGATCTTCCTAAAATGACTGGTATCTGACCTTTGAAGTTGGAAACGGGATACGTTTCCAAGACTACGAAATTTACTGGAAAAATAAAATCCCCAACCTTAATCAAAACATCCTCTATCTCATCCATGGGACTTTAACAGATCTATCAGCTAACTGTAAGGTGCATTTGGTTGATTTAAGTTCTCCTACACCTAGTTACTGGTAGACTGAATAGGGAAGTAAATTGACACTGGCCCCTATGTCTAAAAGTGCCTTATCAATGTATGTATTACCAATGACACATGAAATAGTAGGAAAATCAGGATCCTTATATTTTAAGGGTACAGACTTTGAAAGCACATCACTGATATTAACAGCAAGAAAGACTTTCTTTGGAACATTTATTCTTCTCTTCTTAGTGCACAATTCTTTTAAAAATTTTGCATAAGAAGGGACTTGTTCAATTACATCCACGAGAGAAATATTGACCTTAACCTGCTTGAAAGTTTCTAGGATCTTCTCCTCCTGATGGGAGTATTTCCTTAGCCTGAGTCCATCTGGGAAGGGAGCAACTGGTTTAAACCTATCAAAATTAGGTTCAGATTCGAGTTCAGGCTCTTGGTCATTGACAGTGGGTGATTGTTGAATAGAGTCATCAGAAGGAGAGATAATTTGTTCTGGCTCAAGGGTTTCATTTGGAGGCATTCTAACTTGATTATCAACGTGTTTTCCTGACCGTAGTGAATGGATTGCATTCACTTGAGCTTGGTAGGATGAACTTGATCCCGTGTCCTTAGGGTTGGTCACGAGTTGACTCGGAAATATTCCTTTTCCTCTCTCACTCACAGCACTAGCTAGTTATCCAAGTTGAGTTTCTAATCTAGCTATGGCTTGAGTGTTGGAATTGAGAATTTGTCCGGTTGATTGCATAAAGGTATTCAAGGTGTTGGATGTTTGAGTCAACAAGTTGGTAGTTTGTGTAGAGGCCTTAATTATGGTTTCTAAATCCTTTTCTAAAATATTGAAACGTTTATCATGATCAGAGTTTGGAGGAGAATGATTTATAGATTGATGATAAGGAGACTGATTTGGATATGGCAGATTTGGTTGTTGAAAATTGATTTGAGAACCGAAAGGAACTGTGTTTCCCCTAGAAAATTGGTGGGTTAAAGAGGGAGTGAAATTTTAATTTCTGGAGTAGTTTTCCTGATTCCATGCAAAGTTCGGGTGATTTCTCCAACCTGGATTGTAAGTTGGAGAAAATGGATCATTCCTGTGATGTCAAATGCGCCAAGCACTGACCTAGTGGTTGGTTTTTTCCGAAGAGAGGACATTCCTCTGAAATATGAGATGGAGACAGACAGTTGTGACAACCTGAAGCAGAAACTTGATTGATTTGAGTTGGAGCATGTGTTTTGATTTCTAAAGCTTCTAACCTACGCATGATTGTAGCCATCTTTGCTTCAGAGGCTATGTTTGTCTCTAAGAAAGGACACTGGATTTGGATTGGGGAACTGATGAAATTCTATCATCACAGTGTTCCCACTACATGGTTTTCTCGGATAAACTCTCTAAAAATTCCCAGGCTTCATCGGCATTTTTCTTCATGAAATCCCCTTGACACATTGATTCTAAGAAAGTTTTTGAAGAATAATCCAATCCTTCGTAGATAATTTGGCATAATCGCCATTTCTCTAGACCATGGTGAGGACATTGGATAAGAAGGTCTTTAAATTTATCAAAATACTTTCAAAATGGTTCTCCCGGAATAATTTTAAAATTTTAAATGTTGTTTCTAAGCTTAACCGTTTTATGGATAGGAAAGAATTTTTTCAGAAAAACGGTAACAAATTCACCCCAAGTTGAGATAAAATTTATGGGTAAGCTATACAGCCATTTTATGGTTGTCCTTAAGAGCAAAAGGAATAAATCGAAGCTTGATTGCATCCTCAGATAAGTCCCTCATCTTAATCATGAGACAAACTTCTTCAAATTCAGAGATGAAAATATATGCATCTTCAGATTCTACTCCTAAGAATTTTGGAAGCATGTTTATGAAATGCGGTCTAAGTTCGAAATTGGTTCCATTGACATCGGGAAGTTTAATGCAAGATGGGATTGCATTCCTAGTTAGGTAACACACATATTGAAGAACGGGTGAATTACGATTGGCCATTTCGTTGGTCTCAAAAGATGAATCAACACGGATTAAATGATTGGTATTATCCCTAATCCAAGTTTGCATACACCAAAATAAATTCTTTTTATAAATTTTTTATTAAGAAAAACAAAAGTTAGTTTTTTTTTTTGAGGAAAAAAAATGATGATAAAATGGAAAGGGAAAATGAATTAACTAAAGCAAATCAATGCAATCACTTTTCAATCACTTTAAACTCTAGGGTTAAGCCTTGATTCAACTAGACCAGCTCCTAACCAAAAACTCCTTTAATGAAAAGATCGAAGTTTACTCGGTCAGTTAGCCATGTAAGGATAGTACTAGAGGGAGATCAAAGATCAATTAAGTACCTCGTTCCTTGCGGAGCGCTTTACGCAACTCCTAAACCTTGCCTTAGACACCAACTAATCCAAGTACACTTGAACCAGTTCACTTAAGGATTTCTTGTTCCTTAATGAGCTCGAATCCTTAGGGGCCAACATCTAATGAGTTTTAAAAGGCTTGGATTTGTGTAGTGAGAAATTAGTGATTTGTGGGCTAAGAAAATGGTGATGAAATCCCTCACCTTATCTTGATTAATGGGTTTTGCCCTTAAGAATAATTTCAAGTGTGTGTCAAATCAAGATGCTCAAATCACTTTGGTGAATTCCTACTTTTATATGCAATGCAACCCTAGAAATTAAAAGCAACTACAAAATGATGCTGATTATCACATTTTAATTACAAATTTATACCCTCATTACCTATTTTATATGAACAAATATCCTGCTAATAACTATTTTTATCTTAATTTGCAGGCTAATGGAGTATTATTGAATAAGAGCCCAAATGAAGATTATTTCAAGCCCAAAAGATCTCTAATGAAGCCCAGAATACCTAAATCCAAAGCCCACGACTAAGTTTAGAAGCAAAATCTCAACACACATCACTTTCTTGGTCAATTATTAATAACTTGGCTTACAATTGAGAATCAAATCAAATATGAAAAAATAAAGTCAAATTCGTGCTCAGATGGTCAACCGCGAAAGAAAATGCGATATCTCTCAATCCCGAAGCGTAATTCAACATATTATATATGAAAATCGCCTATCTCGATGAGACGAGCCATCCAAATTACCAGATTCTCAAAATTTCATCAGCAGTAGCGGGTTATGATAGAAATCCGAATTTAAGTGATATATATTCAATTATTTGAAGGCCAAGTTAAATTCTAAGAAGCCCAAGAGCATTTAAGAAAAGCCCAAGAGTCTTAAAAGAATTAAATACAAAGAAATAAAGCCCACAAAGCCCATCTCTAGAATTAAATCAATGGTCTAGATTATTTGGAGAGATCACATGGTATGAGGGTTGTTTAGGGGCTAACCTAAATCCTATGGTTGTAAGTGTTACTTGGGGGCCAAGGCAAATCCAAAGGTTGTGAGAGATTCTTGTTATCTATAAATAGAGGGGTAGAGTGAGGGCTTGAGATTGTGAAATATTTTGTAAAAACTCCATTTGGAGAGGAGGGTTACTCTTAATTGAGAAGACCTTCCAAAAATTGTAACTTTTATTACACAATAAATGAAATTTTTCACCTTCAATTTCCTTTCTCTTCTTCTAATCCAAGGACCAAAGGAGGATTAGATTAAGATCGAGTTGTTGGTTTCTATTTTATTTTTTTCATTTTCTTTCTTGTTCATTTAATTGCTTTGTAGCTTAGATTTACTTTCATGCAATTTACTTTCATGCAATTTACTTTCATGCAATGTATTTAATTCTTGTATTTACTTTCTAGAATAGATTTTTTCTTTTCTTTAATTCACCTTGAGGCTAGAACCCTCTAGGAAATTACCCCTTTCTAAGTGTGGAGCTAATACTTGTGGGATCCCTAGAGATTGTTTGAAACTAGCTAACAAATCCAACTCATTCATGTGAGATTGAGATAAGCTAAGTGGATCTACTCTAGATTCCTCATATCTTTAACTAATCCTCCATACTTTACATTCTTTATTTTGCACTTATCCTTGTTTTCATTTGTTTATTTTTTAATTGTCTTTCTCCTCTCTTGATTTCTTTTCCTTTTTACTTCTCACATTCTCTCATCCTCATTTTGGTTTATTTACATACATCCGCTTCCATTCTCTAATCTCCCCATTTTCTCACTTTCATTTTGCCTTTATTTACACTCATTCACCTTCACAATCTCAATCTCTCCACAACACATTTTCTTCCTCGTTTTCTTTTATTTGCATAATCCACAACCCACTCTCTACTCTTTTCATGACCACTTTCACCATGTACATAAACTCCTAATTGTCTTATGATAATTTGAGAACCAAAACTTGAACAAAACTCTTCCTACTTCCCGTTCCTCGTGGGATCGATAATCTTATATACTATAACTTGATCAAGGTTGTATACTTGCAACTTAGGAGGTAATCTTTATTTCTCATCAAGTTTTTGGCGCCGTTGCCGGGGATCGAACCCGGGTCACCCGCGTTTAGGGGCTATGAGGGTTATTTAGGGGCTAACCTAAATCCTATGGTTGTGAGTGTTACTTGGGGACCAATGCAAATCCAAAGGTTGTGAGAGATTCTTGTTATCTATAAATAGAGGGGTAGAGTGAGGGCTTGAGATTGTGAAATATTTTATAAAAACTCCATTTGGAGAGGAGGGTTACTCTTAATTGAGAAGACCTTCCAAAATTATAACTTTTGTTACACAATAAATAAAATTTTTCACCTTCAATTTCCTTTCTCTTCTTCTAATCCAAGGACCAAAGGAGGATTAGATTAAGATCGAGGAGTTGTTGGTTTCTATTTTATTTTTTTCATTTTCTTTCTTGTTCATTTAATTGCTTTGTAGCTTAGATTTACTTTCATGCAATTTACTTTCATGCAATTTACTTTCATGCAATGTATTTAATTCTTGTATTTACTTTCTAGAATAGATTTTTCTTTTCTTTAATTCACCTTGAGGCTAGAACCCTCTAGGAAATTACCCCTTTTCTAAGTGTGGAGCTAATACTTGTGGGATCCCTAGAGATTGTTTGAAACTAGCTAACAAATCCAACTCATTCATGTGAGATTGAGATAAGCTAAGTGGATCTACTCTAGATTCCTCATATCTTTAACTAATCCTCCATACTTTACATTCTTTATTTTGCACTTATCCTTGTTTTCATTTGTTTATTTTTTAATTGTCTTTCTCCTCTCTTGATTTCTTTTCCTTTTTACTTCTCACATTCTCTCATCCTCATTTTGGTTTATTTACATACATCCGTTTCCATTCTCTAATCTCCCCATTTTCTCACTTTCATTTTGCCTTTATTTACACTCATTCACCTTCACAATCTCAATCTCTCCACAACACATTTTCTTCCTCGTTTTTCTTTTATTTGCGCATAATCCACAACCCACTCTCTACTCTTTTCATGACCACTTTCACCATGTACATAAACTCCTAATTGTCTTGCGTATAATTTGAGAACCAAAACTTGAACAAAACTCTTCCTACTTCCCGTTCCTCGTGGGATCGATAATCTTATATACTATAACTTGATCAAGGTTGTATACTTGCAACTTAGGAGGTAATCTTTATTTCTCATCAAGTTTTTGGCCGTTCTTGAGGTCGAACGGGTCACCGTTTAGGGGCTATGAGGGTTATTTAGGGGCTAACCTAAATCCTATGGTTGTGAGTGTTACTTGGGGACCAATGCAAATCCAAAGGTTGTGAGAGATTCTTGTTATCTATAAATAGAGGGGTAGAGTGAGGGCTTGAGATTGTGAAATATTTTATAAAAACTCCATTTGGAGAGGAGGGTTACTCTTAATTGAGAAGACCTTCCAAAATTATAACTTTTGTTACACAATAAATAAAATTTTTCACCTTCAATTTCCTTTCTCTTCTTCTAATCCAAGGACCAAAGGAGGATTAGATTAAGATCGAGGAGTTGTTGGTTTCTATTTTATTTTTTTTATTTTCTTTCTTGTTCATTTAATTGCTTTGTAGCTTAGATTTACTTTCATGCAATTTAATTTCATGCAATTTACTTTCATGCAATTTACTTTAATGCAATGTATTTAATTTTGTATTTACTTTCTAGAATAGATTTTTCTTTTCTTTAATTCACCTTGAGGCTAGAACCCTCTAGGAAATTATCCCTTTTCTAAGTGTGGAGCTAATACTTGTGGGATCCTAGAGATTGTTTGAAACTAGCTAACAAATTTAACTCATTCATGAGATTGAGATAAGCTAAGTGGATCTACTCTAGATTCCTCATATCTTTAACTAATCCTCCATACTTTACATTCTTTATTTTGCACTTATCCTTGTTTTTCATTTGTTTATTTTTTTTTAATTGTCTTTCTCCTCTCTTGATTTCTTTTCCTTTTTACTTCTCACATTCTCTCATCCTCATTTTGGTTTATTTACATACATCCGTTTCCATTCTCTAACCTCCCCATTTTCTCACTTTCATTTTGCCTTTATTTACACTCATTCACCTTCACAATCTCAATCTCCACAACACATTTTCTTCCTCGTTTTCTTTTATTTGCGATAATCCACAACCCACTTCTACTCTTTTCATGACCACTTTCACCATGTACATAAACTCCTAATTGTCTTGCGCATAATTTGAGAACCAAAACTTGAACAAAACTCTTCCTACTTCCCGTTCCTCGTGGGATCGATAATCTTATATACTATAACTTGATCAAGGTTGTATTGTAGGCGTTGAAAAATACTTACAAGATCCCCGAAACCAACTCGTGACGGGGAGTTGGCGAATGACAACCCATCGGATGATACTGGACGCCGAATTGTTAAGACGCTAAACCGACAAGAAACTAATAAATGCCACAAGTACGCTTAAACCGACTTGAACAGACGATCGATTTCAGACCGCTGAACCCAACAAACCAAGAGTTAGTCCCGAACCAAATACGACGGAACCTAAGTCCGAGAAGACCAAGAGTCAATAGGCGTGACCTAAGCCCGAGACCGAGAAAAATGGCGAACGGCTAAAAACGGCCAACTTGGTCGAAGTTACCGCCAGGCCGGGCGTTTCGGCCAATAATGGCCGAGTCTGCCAGTGGAGAGCCACCTACCAACTTGGCCGAGGTGGCTCGCCACTTGGCCGAGCCACTGTCAAGACACTCCCCTATTCTATAAATAGGGGTTCTCCTCACTTGGGGAGGTCGGATTTCAGAGGGGATTTTAGAGGACGGACGAGGAAATTTTTTAGGAGCTGGATTTTGGGATTTTCTGAAGAGTTCTCGCGAGATCCACGAGCCGCTGACGACGGTTCCGAAAGCACCGGCGAGCACGAAGTTCACCGACGCCGATCTTCAACAGCAGGTAAGCAAATTGGTCGGCTCTGAGAATAGCTGTGATTTCTCCTAGTAGATCTCACCGCTCGGCGATCCTCTCCTTCGTGAGTGTGATCCCGAAGCGATCCTCTCGCCGTGAGTGTGATCCCCTTAGGCTTCGCTTCCTTCGCGGAAACGAGCCCCTTCACGCCTCAGAAGTTCCGTAACCCGGTTTCCACCGATCGAATTGCGCGTGGTCCACTGACGATTCAAGTCCCGACGCAGGCGAAGAACCCACCTGGCGAGGATCCGATAAGCGGATCCGGCGTTTGTTCGAGAAGAAGTTGTACTTTTCGCTTTTCATTGTACTTTAAAATAAAAGGCATTTCTTTTTGTTTGAATTTTGTTGTAGGCCCAAGAAGTCAGAACGAAGTTCAATCAACAATGAATAACAAACCGACTTTTACCGCGAACAAGCCGGGCGACCACAATGGGAGCCACCGCCTCGATCGGAGGTCGCCGTGGTCAGAATCATGATTCTTATCCCTGGAAGAAGAGGTCGAAGTTCGAAGTTCACTGTGAGAAGTTCGAGGAGTACCTATCCTCACCCTCCTCCTGATCCAGCCCGCCGCCCAAGAAGGTCTCCGCAAGGAGAACCCGATGGGCCTCTAATGTAGAGCCCCGTGACGGCGAAGTCCAACCCCGCCGCCACGTAGCTTAAAAATCTTCGCTCCCCGCCAAGTCCCGACATAATGGCGCCGAGATGAACGCCGATGACGGCCCGCGCCTTAAGCGAAGCCCGCCAAAGGCGACGACAAAGCATGGCGCTGCAAATACGCTAAGGCCGCGGTAATCCATGGATGGGGTCCGCTACGGCGGATCTAAGATCCAGACTTACGCAGAGGCTCCAGCCTCGCTTAACCGACGGTCCATCCAAGCCGCCAACAAACGAGTGGGTCCGTGGTCAAACGGAATCGCTTCCACGCCGTGAGCGATCCGAAGCGCGCGGCACTTCTAGACTGCACGAAGCGCTGGTACAACAAGCTCGTGGAATTGAAGAAGGAGATGGTAAAGAAGCCGCCAAAGATACCGCCGTTTGAGGCCCAAGTCTAACGGTGCCCCAACCCCACCGACACGCCCCAAAACCTAAGATCGCCCACACTCCAGCCTCGCCCCAAGACTTAAGCCGGCTACAGGCTAGAAATTCAGCCAAAGTCCAAGTCCAATGGCGCTTCAAAGTCAAAGGTGTTCAGATTCAACCGGCATGGCCGACATGCCACCACCACCAAACCAACTATCAAGGATCGCCTGGTCCTTCGAGAGAATCACGGGTCACCTCATGCGTGAGGTCGCACCCGCCCAAAGAAGGACAAGAAGACTCCGCAGCCCTCCTATCGGACTGAAAGTCAAGTCCAAGAGTCTCACCGAGACTTCACACTCACGCAGCGAAGTCAAGACGAAGTCACTTTCTAGCTTTGACGAAATAATTCATCCTCGGAAGAAGACGTTTTCATCTGACAATGAGGATGTTATACCTGAGAGATCGTGCCAACACACAGTAGGTTGCTCCGGCACTCATGCCGATGAGTTATATTACCGTACTGGGGGTACGAAGAAAGCTCGCTCGTCACAGTCATGTTTGTGCTCTAAGCTCATCAAAACGGTGCTCTCGGAGTGTAATTGCCGTCAAGAGACCCCAGAGAGGGTGTCGGTCTTCCAGAGACTCACCACATAAATGCCAAGACCTAGGTCAAGGCGATTCCGTAGAAGAGCGACGCCTCGAAATGATGAATTACCGGCAGTCACTAATAATATGACTGGCAAAGAGCCGTCATCACGGACTATTCCCAGCGCATCGCAACGGTTAACTCGTTTGCGCTCCGGGACTATCCAACGGTCCAGATACAACAAGCTTCTGAAAGGGATACCCACGGAGGATGATGCCGGATATTGGTTCGCGATTGCCTCTCGATCACATCAGATCCAAATAAGGGAGCCCCAAGAAACGCTTTATGATTAGTACGATCAAGTGGCTAAAATGCTTGACGGCTGAATAAGCAACGGAAAACTTCAAGTTAGAAATGGAGTTGGCCATGCATCGATGAGAGAAATGCATGACCAACAGATCCAAGCCTTGACAAAACATCGAGGTGAATCGAGTCACGCGATCGACGCCGATCAAGATGACAAATGATTCGACCAGGAGGAAATACAAGAGGATGATAACCCTCCTGAACCACGCAACGCTGGTCATAATAACGATGTTGTGGCTCATGAGAGCGAGAAGATCAAAGACCTCGAAAGCAAAATCAACTCATTGATTTTCGCTCAAGAGGTGAAGAAAATAGGTATTCCTTGCCCATACCCGAGGGAGTGGGAATCAATCCCGTACCCGTCTAAGTTTAATTTAATAAACTTCACACCGTTTGACGAGAAGGGTTCCCCGACGCAGCACTTGATTTACTTCAAGTCGCACCTCGGAGTCATATCCGAAACGAGCCCCGATGGTTCTGGCCATTCGCTGGTACCCTCGCGGAGCCGCTTCGATTGGTACCGCCTCGCCGTGGAGCATTCACAATGGACGACATGGAGTCTAGCTTCCTCACCACTTTCGACGACGATACCAAGTATCGATCGACATTGCTCGACGAGAAGCGTATGACGAGAAACCGTGGATATTTTTATCAAACGATTCTAACAAGGCAATGAACCGCCGGGATCCAATAACGTAAGAGTTCATCCTTCGTGACTGCACAACAACTTGTCAATAGACGGCTCGAGGCAATGGGGACAGCACCATCTATAACGTGGAAGGATTTGAAAGTTCGTGGGGAGCAAGCCGAAGATTCCTCAAGAGGAAAAGGCGAAAGAGGCCACCACGCCAGGTTCGCTTAACTTTGTCCCACGCGCAAAGGGAAAGAGCAGCCAAGACAGCCGTTTAGAACCAAACGCTCTAACTCCAACCCCAAAGAAGAAGAAGAACAACGGGCCGCGAACAGTACAATCACAAGGGCAAACTGTACACGTAAACGTAAGACCTCGTGAGCCAAGATTCCTCAAGTCCTATTCCTTTAGGGACGACGAGATTCCCGGCCTCTTCAAGTATCTCGTGGAGAATAACAAGATCAAGCTCCTCCGATTCAATCAAGAGGAAGCGATGAGGACTAACGACCCAAAATACCGCAAGGCACATAGGCGCCATCACCCCACTAAACTCGCCTCAAGGATAAAATCCGTGCTTTAATTGACGAGAGGTCATCACTATGAAGCCGCCCAAAGAAAAGAAGGTCGGAGCAAATGCGTGTCCATAAGCTTTGGGTCGCATCGCTGACATGGTTTGAACCTAAACCAAAGGGTCAAGGTCGCAATGAAGACGGTGAATGACGCACCCACACGAAAGCAACGCCGTAAAGGACTTGTATCGAATACCCCCAATGGCTAAGTCCCGTGGGTCCACCCGCACTCGCTTGAAGATGATCAATGGGTAGCTCCTTCTTCATCAAGAAAAGTCAAAGGAAAGGCATGCCACGCTACTCCGTAATTCTAGAGGGAGATGACGAATGTGGTGACATTCCACCGGTCAAGCGAACTCAAGCCCACGCCACCGTGAGCGACACGAGTACAAATACAAGTACCCGTAAGTCCCGATCCAATGCCAAGACGCCGCCGAGCCGGGGTACCAACAATTCTCACTCGCCGAAAGCTTAAATGCCAAGTGGTCCAAAGAAGCCACAAATAAACAATCTCGTGAAGTTCAGCTCCCGGCGCCTCTGCTCAATCACCCGATTAGAAGAGATAAACCCGAAACTCCAACTCCCTATATCGCTCGACGCTATGGCCCATTGGCTAATATTCCCGCAGGATCACTCTTTACGAAGTTACCGCTTGTCAAAAGAGACGAGAAGCTCTTCAAGAAGCCCTCACGATTCGCAGGTCTTCCTCACCCAGATTAAGCCGAGTCCAGAAGAGTCGGTCCAACAATGCAACCTTGCGGCTAAACACTTCCCCTGCATCACTTTTACAAAGGAGGATATGCAGACGAGGAATTCCAAGCACGATAGGCCGCTATACTTCACCGGGTATATTGGCTCTAGTGAAGTTAACCGGATCCAAGTTGATCCGGTTCCGCCAGGAGCATCATGCCCTCGCACCTCATGTATCACCTTGAATTCCCGCAGCCGCATCAACAGCACGGTGATCTACGGATTTAACACCAGCGGGTCTCGGCCGCTTGGTAAAATCCGGATAAAGTGTCAAATGGGGGACTTAAAGTCCGAAGTCACCTGCTATGTGATTGACGCAGAGACTTCCTATAATTTATTGTTGGGTCGACCTTGGATCCACAGTAACGTTATAGTCCCATCTACTCTTCATCAATGTCTCAAATATGTAGACACGAATAATGAGGTCAAGACGGTGGTCGCGGACAAACAACCGTTCAAGGGGATGGAGAATTATTTCACTGATTCTCTCCTCTACGCAATGAGTCCAAATCAATCATCTACCAAGGCACCTACCGTGAAGAAGCCGATACCGCCGGGCTTGGTTATAGTGGTGGTTTTGTTTTAAATGACATTATACCCCTTGTAATCAATCTTGACGAGGAAGAATCGTCAGATGAACATTGTAATTGGCAAATTGCCGATGAATCAATAAATGACAATTTAGAGTATCCCTTGTCTTTGAGTGATGTGATGATAGGTTTATACAACAATCCGGAGTTGCACCTACCAATTCGGTCATCTTGCTTTACACAAAAGCAGTTCCGAGACTCCTTTGGGACAACACTCGTCATCCCACGAAGATCAAGTAGTGAAAAAGATTTGGTTTACGGAAAAGGAGATGCAATTCCAACGCCGAACCATTTCTTAGAAGAAGATGAAGATAACAATGGGCCTATCCTCCACACATTCAGATATAGTCCAGAAACACTGGTATCATGAAGAAGTGGGGGTACAACTTGACACAAGGTGAAGGTCTATGTTTTGGGCGAGGTCCTCGAGTCCCTCTTAGAGCGGCATATGTCCCAAGAGGGAAGCCGGATAACTATTATGTATTTAGACGGGGATTGGGATACGAATCCTCCTCAGAAGATGAATGCTCATGGTCGATTGATAATAATCCACCGAGGAGGGGACTCGACACTCGCCCGATTCTTCGGTTGGGATTCTCGACACCACTTCTGAGAAGCTTTCAAGGCTTTGATGTCAAATATGGCTACGGCCGATCCCGCTACTATTGAGAGTGATGAAGATATGCCAACATGGGAAGACCCATGGATCCATCAACTCGAGCAGCTTTGGGGATAGATTCAACAAAGAGAACCCCCACTAAGGACGAGGTAGTCCAGTTAATATGGGTGACGAGGAGCATCCTAAGCTCATAAACATCAGCAATACTCTTCCCCTGAAGAGAAGGAAGAGTTGATCGCCTCTAATCGTGGAATATATCGATGTATTCACCGAGTTACGAGGACATGCCGTGACTCGACTCTAATGTGGCTACACATCGCCAACATCAAGATGGATGTCAAACTCGCCAAACAACCAAGAAGACGGTTTCACCACAAATCTTGCAGCAATCGCTGACTAAGTGAAGAAACTCATAGAATCGGATTCATCAAAGAAATTCAACATCCGGATTGGGTGGAGAATATAGTCCCTGGCCATGAAGAAGAACGGTTCGATTAGGATCTCGTGGTCGACTACGAGACCTCAACGCTGCTTGCCCGAAAGATGATTTTCCTCTTCCAATCACTGATGTCATAGTCGACAATACGTGTGGATTTGAAAGAATGTCATTCATGGATGGTTTCTCGGGATACAATCAGATTAAAATGCACCCCGATGATGCCAAACACACAGCCGCTCGTAACTTCCATCGGAATATATTGTTACATGGTCATGCCATTCGCTCAAAATGCCGGCGCCACGCACACCGAAGCGATGATGAAAATTTTCCAGGACCATCTCCGGAAAACGGTCGAATGCTACGTCGACGACTTGGTTGTGAAAAGCCGTGACAAAGGAGATCACATCAAAGACCTTAAAACGGTATTCGAGCTCATGCGAACTCATCAACTAAAGATGAATCCCGCCAAATCCTTCCTCGATGTCCAAAGGGCAAGTTCCTGCTTTGTCGCCACCGATAAGGGCATCCACGCCGATCCCGACAAAGTGAAGGTAATTCAAGAGTTGCAACCTCCAAGAAATTTGAGGGAATTCAGGGTTATAAGGGCGACATGACATCCGACGGTTCATATCAAACCTATCTCGAAGTGCCAACCGCTCTCTAAGTTGAACAAGAAGGGTGTCGTTTATTTGGGCGGCCTTTGTCGAGCGTTTGAAGAGATCAAATCGTATCTCGCTAAACCTCTGTTCTTGTTGCACGCGATGCGGAAAACCGTTTGATCTACGTCAAGGCAGCGGATCACTCGTTAAAGCCACTGGCGGGGCGATGGCAGCGATCCTGAAACGGCGATGTATTACGGGCGAGAATATTAGTGGTGAGTCTCGATATCCAATGGTGGCGGTGCCTTGCATTAGTGTTAGCGATTGAGAAAATGCGGCACTACTTAGTCGGACGGGCGATTTATGTTATCTCTAGCGTAAATCCGGTCGAATATTTATGATTGATCGGCCTCAATGAGTTGGCGTTTGGCGAAATGGGCCTTGCTCTTGTCCCAATATGACTTGCACTTCAAGCGGCAAAAGTCGGTCAAAGGACAAGCGATTTCGCGATCTCTTAGTACTTAACCCGACAGGGCCTTGTTGAACTATATGGCGATCTTCTGATGAAGTCGGAAGTCAACACTATCGCACCAACAAATATGGCGTACTTTGTGAACTTCTCGGGCCACTAATGTGGCAAGTGCCCCCGGATGTTCTAAAATCTCCGCTGGAGTCGGAGTTGTCTTGATTTCCCCGGGGAACCATGTCATGCCCCGTGCTTATTCATTCACTGAACCTTGCTCTAATAATGTAGCCGAATACAATGCGCTACTTATTGGACTTAGTTTCGCCAAGGAGCTGGGGGTCGAGTATCTCGAAGCGTACGGCGATTCGCAATTGATAGTCAAGCAGATCCGTGGAGACTATGAAGTTAGAAATCCCGATTTGGTCCCCTATCATCAGATAGATGTTGAAACGGCAGACTCGTTCGAAGAATTCTTCATCGAATATATCCCGCGCCTCCAAAACGCTTATGCGGATGCACTGGCGGCGTTAGCTGTGTCATTAGCACAACCTTCCGAGTATCTCGAAGTATCTCGAAGCGTACGGCGATTCGCAATTGATAGTCAAGTATCTCGAAGCGTACGGCGTTAGCTGGGGGTTGAGTATCTCGAAGCGTACGGCGATTTGCAATTGATAGTCAAGCAGATCCGTGGAGACTATGAAGTTAGAAATCCCGATTTAGTCCCCTATCATCAGATAGCTGTTGAAACGGCAGACTCGTTCGAAGAATTCTTCATCGAATATATCCCGCGCCTCCAGCAGCTTCGCGATGCTGCCGTGGTATGTCATTAGCACAACCTTAGAGACCGGCGACTAGTTACGGTCGGGGACTCATCGGCTTTTGTACCGATATATGATGAGGTACAAGAAGACAAAGGATAGTTACCAAAGAGGTACATGCAACCCAAACCAAGTTGGAGCCGAGATTGGCGCTTTCCTATCATCGACTCGTCTTGCGGTATTACGTGGAAGGCGTGAAGGAGAAAGTCAATCGGCGAAGAGCTCCAAAATTTTCTACGATACGGAGACCGGATGTTATATCGCCGGGTACGATGGTCTTTACTCGATGCCTTTCAAACAAAGAGGCGTAAGAGGTCCTTCGAAGCACATGAAGGTGAATGCGGCGCACCGACTGGTCCCAAACTCTGATCGAATCGGAGAATGGGTTACTTTGGCCAACAATGATTAGCAGCCTGTCGCGCTCGCACCGAGATGCCGCATGTCAAATTCACGCGAATTATATGCATCAGCCTCCAGAACAGTTGCATCCTTCGGCCACATCCTGGCCTTTCGAGACATGGAGAATGGACGTTGTAGGTCCCATTTTTCCTCCGTCAGTCAAAAGCGATCGGTTTATTTTAGCGATCACCGACTACTTCTCTAAGTGGGCTGAAGCAATCCCGTTGAAAGAAGTGAAAGCGAGTACCGTCGTCAAATTTATCAAACACCATGTCATCTACCGACACGGTGTTCCAAGACGGATCGTGCATGACAACGGTCCCCAATTCATTAGCAATTACTTCATCAGGTTTTGCGAGAAATTCAAAATACAAGACGTCTTGTCAACAGCTTATAATCCAGCTACAAATGGATTAGCTGAGGCGTTCAACAAGACAATTATCAAAATTTTGTCGAAGCTTGTGAAAAATAACAAGCGAGATTGGGATGATAAGCTTCGGAGAAACTTGCCGTGCTTTGTACGCGCGGCCCCATGGCTTATTCCACAGTCTACGGGTGTGAAGCGGTTCTCCCATTGGAAATCAGTTCCGTCACTCGCGCTCGCCCTTACAGCGGAGATGGCGATCGAAAAACGACATCGAAGCGTCTCGAAGAGCTCGAGATGTTGGATGAAAAGTGCACGGAAGCTCAACAATGCATTGAATTCTACCAAGCTAGGATGTGAGAGCTTTCAACAAGAAAGTACGACAACGAGTTTTAAAGAAGGAGATTTGGTCCTCATTTGCTTTCGGCGACCGATAATCCTCACTTCAAAAAGAAATGTAAATTCGAACCTAAATGGGAGGTCCGTTTGTAATAAAGCGATCTACTCAATGGTGCATACCGCCTAATAACACAAAATGGCGACCGGCAATTAATGCCGATAAATGGGAAGTTCCTGAAGAAATACTACCCTTAGTGTCTTCAGGATAACCCATTTCGACGGGAAGTTCTTCGTGGGATGTTTCACCCACTTTCCTCGAGGATAACCCTAGATTTATCCTCCATCATAATTTCCCCCACCGATCAAATTCCTTGACGGTAGGTCTACAAACTTTCTGGTACATTACCAAAATCCCCTCTTGATTCCTTCTATGAACAAGAGGCCCACTCAAAATCCCTTTCACGCCGGGGATAGAATATAAAATTCTTCCTCTCCAAGCGTAAGATCCTTTTCGTGACAAGCGGAAGGGTTCTATCCATCCCTCTCCTAGGTAGCACCGTGAAGGTATCTTGGGATTTTCGAACCGGGTTGTCGCTGAAGGTCGCTGAGTCCTTCGGTTCTCGGTGGAGATCCCACTCTTAGTTCCATATTTCCTCCTAGGTAGCGCCCGTGAAGGTATCGCCGGGATTTTCGAGACCGGGTTGTCCTTTGAAGGTCGCTGAGTCCTTCGGTTCTCGGAGTAGAGATCCCACTCTTAGTTCCATATTTCCTCCTAGGTAGCGCCGAATGAAGGTATCTTGTGGGATTTTCGGACCGGGTTGTCGCTGAAGGTCGCTGAGTCCTTCGGTTCTCGGTGGAGATCCCACTCTTAGTTCCATATTTCCTCTAGGTAGCGCCCGTGAAGGTATCTTGTGGGATTTTGAGACCGGGTTGTCCTTTGAAGGTCGCTGAGTCCTTCGGTTCTCGGAGTAGAGATCCCACTCTTAGTTCCATATTTCCTCCTAGGTAGCGCCGAATGAAGGTATCTTGTGGGATTTTCGGACCGGGTTGTCGCTGAAGGTCGCTGAGTCCTTCGGTTCTCGGGTAGAGATCCACTCTTAGTTCCATATTTCCTCCTAGGTAGCGCCGGTGAAGGTATCTTGGGATTTTCGAACCGGGTTGTCGCTGAAGGTCACTGAGTCCTTTTGGTTCTCGGTGGAGATCCACTCTTAGTTCCATTTCTCTCCTAGGTAGCGCCGGTGAAGGTATCTTGTAGGGATTTTCAGACCAGGTTGTCAGAATGAAGGTCGCTGAGTCCTTCGGTTCTGGTGGAGATCCACTCTTAGTTCCATCTCTCTCTAGGTAGCGCCCGTGAAGGTATCTTGTAGGGATTTTCGGACCGGGTTGTCGCTGAAGGTCACTGAGTCCTTTTGGTTCTCGGTGGAGATCCACTCTTAGTTCCATTTCTCTCCTAGGTAGCGCCCGTGAAGGTATCTTGTAGGGATTTTCAGACCAGGTTGTCCTTTGAAGGTCGCTGAGTCCTTCGGTTCTCGGTGGAGATCCCACTTTTAGTTCCATCTTTCCTCCTAGGTAGCGCCGAATGAAGGTATCTTGTAGGGATTTTCGGACCGGGTTGTCGCTGAAGGTCGCTGAGTCCTTCGGTTCTCGGTGGAGATCCACTCTTAGTTCCATCTCTCTCTAGGTAGCGCCCGTGAAGGTATCTTGTAGGGATTTTCAGACCAGGTTGTCCTTTGAAGGTGCTGAGTCCTTCGGTTCTGGTGGAGATCCCACTCTTAGTTCCATATTTCCTCCTAGGTAGCGCCGAATGAAGGTATCTTGTGGGATTTTGAGACCGGGTTGTCCTTTGAAGGTCGCTGAGTCCTTCGGTTCTCGGTGGAGATCCCACTTTTAGTTCCATCTTTCCTCCTAGGTAAGCGTGAAGGTATCTTGGGATTTTCGGACCGGGTTGTCCTTTGAAGGTCACTGAGTCCTTTTGGTTCTCGGTGGAATCCACTCTTAGTTCCATTTCTCTCCTAGGTAGCACCGTGAAGGTATCTTGTAGGGATTTTCAGACCAGGTTGTCGAATGAAGGTCGCTGAGTCCTTCGGTTCTCGGTGGAGATCCACTCTTAGTTCCATCTCTCTCTAGGTAGCCGGTGAAGGTATCGCTGGATTTTCGAGACTAGGTTGTCCTTTGAAGGTCACGAGTCTTTTCGGTCCTTGGGTGGAGATCCCACTCTTAGTTCCATTTCCTCCTAGGTAGCGCCGGTGAAGGTATCTTGTAGGGATTTTCGGACCGGGTTGTCCTTTGAAGGTCGCTGAGTCCTTCGGTTCTCGGTGGAGATCCCACTTTTAGTTCCATCTTTCCTCCTAGGTAGCGCCGGTGAAGGTATCTTGTAGGGATTTTGAGACCAGGTTGTCGAATGAAGGTCGCTGAGTCCTTTTGGTTCTCGGTGGAGATCCCACTCTTAGTTCCATTTCCTCTAGGTAGCGCCCGTGAAGGTATCTTGTAGGGATTTTCGAACGGGTTGTCAGAATGAAGGTGCTGAGTCCTTCGGTTCTCGGTGGAGATCCCTCTTAGTTCCATCTCTCTCTAGGTAGCGCCGGTGAAGGTATCTGCTGGATTTTGAGACTAGGTTGTCCTTTGAAGGTCACGAGTCTTTTCGGTCCTTGGGTGGAGATCCCTCTTAGTTCCATTTCCTCCTAGGTAGCGCCCGTGAAGGTATCTTGGGATTTTCGGACCAAGTTGTCCTTTGAAGGTCGCTGAGTCCTTCGGTTCTCGGTGGAGATCCCACTTTTAGTTCCATCTTTCCTCCTAGGTAGCGCCCGTGAAGGTATCTTGTAGGGATTTTCGAACCAGGGTTGTCCTTTGAAGGTCGCTGAGTCCTTCGGTTCTCGGTGGAGATCCCACTCTTAGTTCCATCTCTCTCTAGGTAGCGCCCGTGAAGGTATCGCTGGATTTTGAGACTAGGTTGTCCTTTGAAGGTCACGAGTCTTCGGTCCTTGGAGTGGAGATCCCTCTTAGTTCCATTTCCTCCTAGGTAGCGCCGGTGAAGGTATCTTGGGGATTTTCGAACCAGGGTTGTCCTTTGAAGGTCGCTGAGTCCTTCGGTTCTCGGTGGAGATCCCACTTTTAGTTCCATCTTTCCTCCTAGGTAGCGCCCGTGAAGGTATCTTGTAGGGATTTTCAGACCAGGTTGTCGAATGAAGGTGCTTTGAGTCCTTCGGTTCTCAGTGGAGATCCCTCTTAGTTCCATCTCTCTCTAGGTAGCGCCCGTGAAGGTATCTTGTAGGGATTTTCGGACCAAGTTGTCGCTGAAGGTCGCTGAGTCCTTCGGTTCTCGGTGGAGATCCTCTTAGTTCCATCCCTTTTCGAGGTAGCCGGTGAAGGTAAGCTTTGGAACTTTCATCTTAGGTAGCGCCGGTGAAGGTATCTTGTAGGGATTTTCGAACCAGGGTTGTCCTTTGAAGGTCACGAGTCTTTTCGATTCTATGCGGCCCTTTATTGGTTTCGATACGAGAAATAGAACATAAAGTTCCTCCTCTCTCACCAATTTAATCCTATCAATCAAAACTCCTTAATCCAAGATTCTTCTTGGGGTATTTTATCGAGAAGCCTAAGAAGGGATAAAGCCAGCGCCTCACCGCGTTGCGGTTTAGTCTTTGCGATTGAAGAAGACACGAGTTTGATTAGGGAATTTGATCGAATCCTAAGCGAGGCGGCGCCCTAACTGCAGCGTCGCCGGGTTAGTCTTCGTGAAAAGGCGAATCATTATTCAACATCGTAGCATTAAGTCTAAGAGAGTTTCATTCTTTTAGCACAGCGTTGTGTGTAGAGCGGTTTAGATAATCTACATGCTAGCCCAACTCAAGCGGTAGTTGGTAAAGGCCCATCAAACCCGTTGAGAACGGGGTTGGCCAATAACCCTAAAGTCAGCCTCCTGCAGCGTTGTCGGTTTAGTCTTTTCGATTGAAGAAGACACGAGCCGATTACGGGGTATTTTATCGAAGCCTAAGAAGGGATAAAGCCAACGCCTCACAGCGTTGCGGTTTAGTCTTTTAGATTGAAGAAGACACGAGCCGATTACGGGGTATTTTATCTGAAGCCTAAGAAGGGATGAGTCTCAGCGTAACCGTGTTGCCGGGTGGTCTCTTGCGGTAAAGAGTATCGAGCCTATGTATTCAATATCATAGCAACAAGTCTAGAAGAGTTTCATTCTTTTAGCACAGCGTCGCGTCTTGAGCGGATCGGATAATGCACGCTAGCCCAATTCAAGCGGTAGTTGGTAAAGGCTAATCAAACCCATTGATGGTGAGGGTTTGCCAAAAATCCTATAAGTATTATGGTTAATTATTTACGGCAGTAAAGAATCATAATAAACAATGAAGGGAATAAATCTTATTCGTTGAATTAAACATGAAGCGAAGCTACAAGCTGTTTAAACATCAAGTCTATGATAAAGGATTTGTTGTTATTTGAGACACTTCACCATTGTAAGCTGGTGGAGTTCTTCCCTACACTCGATACGAAGGGCCTCATCGGTATTCGGGGTTTTCGTGGCTGCCTCTTCCATCTCGGCCGGTTTACGCCCGGCGGTTCGAGTTCCCTAGATCGACGGTGAGAGCTTCTTCCTTGTTAGCCTTAGCCGACTCCAAAGCTGCTCATCTTGTCTTCCTCGGCATGGAGCTCTCCCTAGCGATATTATCCTCTCGCTTTTCGCCACAATACCGGTCGGATATGGTTTAGGGAAGAATACGTTTCGGCAACAACAGCTCGAGCTGATGGCGTGATCTCTGCATCACGGACCTCGAGCCGGTAAAACCACGAGCATCGCGCCATGCCTCTAAGCGGCGTCGATGCGGCGGCTATGTATGAGAAGCCCGGCTGCCGCGGTTCTTGCGATCTCGAAGCTTTCCCTCGGATGGGCGAGGTCGTCAACAATGGCTGAGCGACTTCGGGATAACCATATCATTATCAAGGCCATCAGGGGATCAGCGATGCTGAGCTGATAAAGCCCCGCCATGAAGGACATTTTCGATCACCGTGTTCACCAAAGAAAGAATGGCGTGCTTCAAGCGGATAATAAGATGGGATGGATCTTCATCGGCATCAGCGCTCGCCCGAATCATGGAGTCGAGATGTAGGCTCTACGAGAAGAAAAGGGACTTTAGAATCTTGATCAAAAATTGGCGAAACTTATTTGGCTAAAGGACTCTTACGTCTCCTTCGGTGTAGTTTGAGAGACTAGTGAGTCTACGGTATCTATCATTTGGGATATTGTCAACATTGGTGAGCCCTCGGTGTGCTCATCTATCTCAACGGTATTTGTGGTGATTTGAAGAGGAGTCCGCCACTACACAAAGGGAGCGTCTGACCTCTTTCAATTATAGTGGTATTGGTCAAGCGGTCCTATAATTAATCGAAGAAAATTCATACCTTCTTCGGGGATGGTAGCTTGGGTAAATTTTCACCAAGAGTATCACCATCACGTGACCAAGCTAGCGAGTCATCCATAGAAGTGTTGCCATATAAACCCGACTTCCACGAAATCTTCCACGGAGAAGTCACGAAAAAGGAGGCATTAGGAAGGCGAATGCAATTAAGACGAACAATAGGTAAAGCTACTTACCTCTTACGGTGGGGTTAGCTTGCCTAGTCTCGGTTTGTGCATTTGTCTCCTGCAATCTCTCTAAAAGAGCAAAAAGCGAAGAGGCAATTAGTGGAGTGCAATTCGAGTCGTTCAATTCGCATTAGCCATCGAGAAGAGAATTATCGATGTTAGATGTACACGGGTTCACGAATCGGGTCCTACATCGGCCTCCTCGCCATAGCTCCATACATTTGTTGAGTAAAACTTGGCTCGGCATGGCGAGCTGGGCTCGAGAATTGTGGTGAGGAAAATCAAAGCGAATCATAATCTCTAAAACCCCACATGCGAGCGGAGAAATGTTAGTCTCCAAAGCGAAAATTTCAGGTTACATCAATTGTTACATCCGTCCTTGTTGGATCATCATTGGTCAAGTCTATATCAAAGGACGAAGATTCCATAAAGACTTATGGGCTAACCTCTTTCGTTTAACCCCTCGAGAAGGTGAAATTCTTCTTCTTGATTTTCACGAAAATTCAGTTGATTGAGGAATCCCATAGAAAGGATGAGAAAGCGAAGGGGAAAAAGAAGTACAGGGTTCGCGACCTCGCTTGGTCCTCTTCTAAAGTCCGGCCTTGAGTCGTGGAACTCCCCTCGATCTCAATTGGTGGATGAGATTGGCGGCACTTCCTCGAACTTGGCGGCATCACGGGGATGTCGAGTGTCGGTTCATAGCGATGCTTGACCACAGTGCGAGATAGCCCTCACAAGGATTGGCTCGTTAGCTACTAATAGCCAAGCGCAATGAAGGAATGTCGACTCGGTGGCGGTGCGAGCTCGGAGGCTGAATCTAGCACCGGTACATCCCATGGCGCTCCACAACCATGCACGAAGGCCATCCACAAGTCCACCACAGTGCAGCTCGGTTCGGGTTCCCGAAGTTGAGTAAATAAGAGGCTGGCGAGCAAAGCGACGAGGAAAATAAGGCTCAATGAAGCATTCCTCCTTTACTCGAAAGTGAGATACCACGGCACGATGTTCACTAGCCGGTTAAACGACCAATGTCAAGTGAAGTCTGGCGTGTCTTGGCACCTCCTCGTCGACCAAGGACTCACCATATTGACCCGAGAGAATCGAGGAAAACATCTGAAAAGATCCACCCTTTATGAATGCGTATCGTTTCTTGATCTCGTAAAGCCACGTCCCTTCCATCGCAATCCTCTACCAACCGCAAGAAAGGAGTAGGCGAATCTGTGGAACCGGTGCCGACATCATGTCGGGCGATGAAGAACCAGGCGAGGCCATCAAATAGGTATATGGGAGCTCTACCGGACGGAAGGAATGCGTGATGATGGCTCGTCCTTTCTCACGTGCGCTGGGACTATATGCATAATCCACGGTGAATATTGGCCACCATCAGGAAGGAGAGTTCCTTCTTGTGAGCAAAAGGCTGAGGGTAAAGGACCTCCAAAGGTAAAGCATCATCAGTTGATATGGAACCACACATTTCTTTAGCAGTTGCAAGATAGCCGGCTAGAAGAGTTGTCGGTGGATAGGCTTCACCGCATGCCCGAGAAAGATCGCAAACTTGGTCCCTGGAGAAAAGCCATCTTTGGCGTGGCTGGCGATATAAGAGTTAGCCTCGGACCTCTCGATCAGTTCATTAACCTTCGAAGGAGTGGCGGTGGCAGTTCACATATTTCCTCGCCGTTGTCCTCAAATGTTGGAACAAGTAATTGGCGAACTGCTTCAGACTCACTTGCAATTTCCTTTTGGCGCAAGGTTGATTGGGCGAGCTATATAATAATGACAAGTGAGATCCCGAAAGTCTTGTAGCGATTCGGTGTGTTCCTTCCGTAGGCTTAGTTCGATTGGAAGGAAGTACTCGATCTGACATCTTCCCCATGGGTAGACTGAAATCTGGAACATCTCATGTAAGGCCATTGACTTCGCGTGTTTAGTGAAAAGCGTATTGAATCTAGATTATAGAGCTCGAATAAGGTGAAGAAATGGTTGGCTGATTGGAAGGCCATACATAGTGGCGAATGGCGAATCTGGCATATACAGTTCTCCATCCCATCGGTTGAGGGCGTAGTTGGTCGAGCGACCCGCCAATGTTTACTTGATGAGTGAACCCAAGTAAAATCTATGACTAGATGGCGGCATCTCTCATCCCAACAAAGCAAAGCGATTCTTTAAAGTCGGCGGGAACAAAAGCTCATCACGAGGCGGTGTGTCCAACCCACAATTCGGGGCGAAGGCGATGATCACGATTCGGTTGGAACCGGAACGGTGCTGGGTAATAAATCCGCAATGGATATGATCATGCTCCTCGATTGAGCCAAGACATCTGGCGTGTCCGCGGCATGGCGTCACGAGATCGGTCAATGAGAGGCGGCGAGGTATCAGGGAATATACAAAGGACCTCAGTCATCGTGTTCAACCACCGCCACTCTCGATAAAAGCCGACCGATCCTTAACCGAAGTCACCGAACGATAATTTGTTTTGCAAAGGTTCGGTGGAGCTATTGTCTTTTACAAGCGGCGCATCGGTGACCAATAGTCGAGAATCGCGGAACTCCCCTCACAAATTAATCGCCTCCGCCGATGTACCGTGCAAATCGAGGCGAGATAAAAATCGCGGATCGTCACACGTGGAATAATATTCACTATGGCGTCCGTCAACGGCGTAAGTCGGAAAAGCTCGAGGAATAATCAAGCGAAATCGAGAAAATATTGAGTTAGTAAAGGCGTTGAATTCATCTTACATAGATTGAGTCATTTACCTTATAATGTGTATGACGATTTCATCCGTGATCGACACCGAGAACGATAAATATAGTCGCGTAAATAAAGCGGCAATATATTTCGTTCTACAGAGCAAGGGTACGGTATGAAATCGCTCCTGTTAAAGATATCGAGACGGGTGATGACCAAGCAAAACCAATCTATGAAGCGTCGGTCCCCACAAAGGAGGATTTCGGCTCTTCCCAATCGCCTCACAAAGGAGAGCGAAGCGGGGATATAACGTGTATATATACGAGAAGACGACAACGCTGGCGCACCCCCGAAAGAAGGAGGCGTGCATTCACGCGGCATGCGAGTTGATTGACTCCTTTGAACACGAGATGTTCGTGACGACATCAGAAACTGCAAAAGAAAATGAATAAAGTCAGATACGCTGTTAAAAATCAACAAAAAGGCATCAAAGAAGACCAAGAGTTCAGCGATCGCATGAATAACGACACCGACGGCCTCCGTGCCGCTACCAGCGCCGCCGCTGTCCGTGCCGGCCGCCGGCGCTGCCCGATCACCGTCGCTGTCGACATCGTTCTCTCTCCTTGCTGATTGTGCACCTGTTTATGCACAAAACAAAACAAAAAAAAGAGAGAGAAAGAAGAAGAACAAGAAAAAGACGTCGTAAAACACTCGTACACATACCTCGTTGATCGAAGGAGACAAGACGGCGCGAGAGGAGATGTAAACAAGAAGAAAAGAGCAGAGGGGGGGCCGGCCTAGGTCAGAGGAATAGGAGGAGTATGGGTATTTATAACAACTCCTAATGGGCCCAAACCAATTCTAATTAGGACTCTAATCAGCCCCTAATTAGGAGTCCTAATTGGAACCTTATCCGGATGACAAAATAGTGCCAAATCAGTCCGTTGATTGGCTCCTACTTCCTCCGCTATATTGGGAAAGATTCTGAAGGTTTATTCGGCAGATAACACCTGCTGACTCTCGAGCGAATCAACGCTGTCGCCTAATCCTACTCCAACTAGGGACGGCCGAGAAATGCGATTCGGTTGGAACTGGAACCATTGGCGGGTAATAAATAATGGATATGATCATGCTCCTCGATTGGGCCAAGACATCTGGTGTCCTGACATGGCGTCGAGATCGGTCAATGAGAGTGACGAGGTATCAGGGAATATACAAAGGACCTCCGTCATCGTGTTCAACCACGCTCACTCTCGATAAAAGATATCTGGATCCTTAAGCGAGTCCCAGAACGGATAATTTGTTTTGCAAAGGTTCGGTGGAGCTATTGTCTTTACAAGCGGCATCGGTGACCAATAGTAGAATCACGGGAACTCCCCTCAAATCTGATCCCGAATCGCCTCGATGATGTAGGGTGCAAATCGGTGAGATAAAAATCGCGGATCGTCACACGTGGAATAATATTCACTATGGCGTCCGTCAACGGCGTAAGTCGGAAAAGCTCAGGAATAATCAAGCGAAATCGAAAATATTGAGTTAGTAAAGGCGTTGAATTCATCTTACATAGATTGAGTCACGACCTTATAGTATGGCGATTTCATCCGTATCGAATACGGGAGAGCGATAAATATAGTCGCGTAAATAAAGCGGCAATATATTTCGTTCTGAGCAAGAATACGGTATGAAATCGCTCTGTTAAAGATATCGAGGCGGGTGATGACCAAGCAAAACCAATCTATGGCGTCGGTCCCCACAAAGGAGGATTCGGCTCTTCCCAATCGCCTCACAAAGGAGAGCTGGCGGGGATATAGCGATGTATATATCACGAGCGACGGCGCACCCGAAAGAAGAGGCGTGCATTCACGCGGCATGCGAGTTGATTGACTCCTTTGAACCGCGAGATGTTCGTGACGACATCAGAAACTGCAAAAGAAAATGAATAAAGTCAGATACGCTGTTAAAAATCAACAAAAAGGCATCAAAGAAGACCAGTAGCCATGATGGTATGAAACGATGCAAACGGCCCGGGCAGCATATGGCTTATCGTATTGTCCGTCAACATGCGTATTGCCGTCCGTCGCTGTCGACATCGTTCTCTCTCCTTGCTGATTGTGCACCTGTTTATGCACAAAACAAAACAAAAGAGAAAGAAGAAGAACAAGAAAAAGACGTCGTAAAACACTCGTACACATACCTCGTTGATCGAAGGAGACAAGACGGCGCGAGAGGAGATGTAAACAAGAAGAAAGAAGCGAGAGGGGCGGCTAGGTCAGAGGAATAGGAGGAGTATGGGTATTTATAACAACTCCTAATGGGCCCAAACCAATTCTAATTAGGACTCTAATCAGCCCCTAATTAGGAGTCCTAATTGGAACCTTATCCGGATGACAAAATAGTGCCAAATCAGTCCGTTGATTGGCTCCTACTTCCTCCGCTATATTGGGAAAGATTAGAAGGTTTATTGGCGGATAACACCTCGCGAATTCCCTCGGCGAATCAGCGGCGTCGCTAATCCTACTCCAACTAGGATTACGGTATAAGCTGTTTCCTAATTTATAGAAGTTCGGAAGAATATTTCCATAAAAATATTCTTAGGGATAACTTCGATCGTCGCGGTTGCATCGGCGAATCAGCAGCGTCGCCTAATCCTACTCTAACTAGGATTACGAGTATAAACCGCTTCCTAATTTGTCGAGAAGTTCGGAAGAATATTTCCATAAAAATATTCTTAGGGATAACTTCGATCGTCGCGGATCACATCGATGCCGATCAGTAGCGTCGCCTAATCCTACTCAACTAAGATTACGGTATAAGCGTTTTCTAATTTATCGAAGTTCGGAAGAATATTTCCATAAAAATATTCTTAGGAATAACTTCGATCGTCGCGGTTGCATCGGCGTGAATCAGCGTCGCTAATCCTCTCTCAACTAGGATTACGGTATAAAGCTGTTTCCTAATTTATCGAGAAGTTCACGGAAGAATATTTCCATAAAAATATTCTTAGGGATAACTTCGATCGTGCGGATTCCCCGGCGCGAATCAGCGTAGCCTAATCTACTCAACTAGGATTACGGTATAAGCTGTTTCCTAATTTATCGAAGTTCGGAAGAATATTTCCATAAAAATATTCTTAGGGATAACTTCGATCGTGCGGATCATCGGCGAATCAGCGCGTCGCTAATCCTACTCCAACTAGGATTAGTATAAAGCTGTTTCCTAATTTATCGAGAAGTTCAGGAAGAATATTTCCATAAAAATATTCTTAGGGATAACTTCGATCGTGCGGATGACATCGGCCATCGTAGCGTCGCTAATCCTACTCCAACTAGGAATACGGTATAAACTATTTCCTAATTTGTGAGTTCCGGAAGAATATTTCCACAAAAATATTCTTAGGGATAACTTCGATCGATGCGGATCACATCGGCCGTCCGGTAGCGTCGCCTAATCTACTCAACTAGGAATACAGTATAAACTATTTCCTAATTTGTGAAGTTCGGAAGAATATTTCCATAAAAATGTTCTTAGGGATAACTTCGATCGTCGCGGATCACATCGGCCGCCGAT
This sequence comes from Asparagus setaceus, assembly GCA_012295165.1. Taxonomy (NCBI): domain Eukaryota; kingdom Viridiplantae; phylum Streptophyta; class Magnoliopsida; order Asparagales; family Asparagaceae; genus Asparagus; species Asparagus setaceus. The sequence continues at coordinate 26,056,086 of CM022705.1, read as the reverse complement.
CAACGCGTCGCTAATCCTACTCAAATAGGATTACGGTATAGCTGTCTCCTAATTTTCAACGAGAAGTTCCTGGAGAATAAACCCATATTCTTAAGGATAACTCGATAACCCTTAATTTCCTCCCACCATAACATCCATAATCTGACGAGGCATGAAAGTCATGTTGACACCGGACAACGTGTCCAGTCTCGAAGAAACTTCTCCCACTGTGGATAATCATATCCCAACAACGGTCAAAGCATCGCACTCGCCGACTGAAGGCTAGGACGATGGTTGAAAGCCAAATGGTCTCCTGTTTCAACAAGGAATCCTCGAAGGATATCTCCATGAAAAGATTAGTCCTCCCGCTGTGGTTAAACCAACAACACACGTGATGATGAAAGATTGAGGGTTATGAAATCCCACGTATTCGACACAGCCAACGTGTCACCAACAAGGAGTTCGCCGACATACAGAGAAGTCCAAAAGTCTGATAGTTAGTCAAACAATAACCAACCGACACGAGCTACAAACAAAACTCAACCACCAGCTTCGAATCAAGATTTCAACAAGCGGTCAGACAATAAATGCAGCACCGTGATCTTATCAGAAATCCTACAAAGAACTGGATGATCGGAAAGAATCGAAGACTTGAAGCTAACTTTGGGACCCTCACGATCGAAGGTCGGGAATCATGTCCAAAGTATTCGAGCTCGCCTATAAAAGAACGAGACCAAACACTTTGGAGGGGTATCTGTGGCGTTGAAAAATACTTACAAGATCCCCGAAACCAACTCGTGACGGGGAGTCGGCGAATGACAACCCATCGGATGATATGGACGTCGAATTGTTAAGACACGAACCCGACGGCAAACCCACGGCGTCACAAGCACGGTTTAAACCGGACTTGAACAGACGATCAGATTTCAGGACCGTTGAACCCGAACAAATCAAGAGTTAGTCCCGGAACTAAATACAGACGGAACCTAAGTCCGGAGAAGACCAAGAGTCAGAATAGGCAGGACCTAAGCCCTAGAGACCGAGAAAAACGGCTAAACGCGAAAAACAAATGAAGAGGCGCGCTGCCGCCAACTTGGCGAAGTTACTCGCCAAGTGGCCGGGTGGCTAGGCCACAATGGACGAGCCACTCGCCACCTTGCCGGTGCTCTCGCCAGTGGTCGGTGCTCGCCACCTGGCCGAGCCACCGCCAACCTTGGTCAGGGTTCGGCCAAGTGGCCGAGCCACTTGGTCAAGACACACTCCCTATTCTATAAATAGGGGGTCTCTCACTTGGGGAGGTCGGATTTCGAGGGATTTCAGAGGACGGACGAGGGAATTTTTCAGGAGCTGGATTTTGGGATTTTCTGAAGAGTTCTCGCGAGATCCACGAGCCGCCGACCACGCCCGAAAGCACGGGCGCAGCACGAGTTCACCGACGCCGATCTTCAACAGCAGGTAAGCAAATTCGGCCTGCAATAGCGCCAGGATTTCTCCTAGTAGATCTCACCCGCCCGCGATCCTCTCCTTCGTGAGTGTGATCCCGGCGATCCTCTCCTTCGTGAGTGTGATCCCTTAGCGCTTCGCTTCCTTCGCGGAACGAGCCCTTCACGCCTCAGAGTTCCAACCCGGTTTCCACGGATCGAATTGCGGTGGTCCACGGACGATTCAAGTCCCCGGCACAGGCGAAGAACCCACACAAGCGAGGATCCCGATAAACGGATCCGAGCGTTTGTTCAGGAAGAAGTTGTACTTTTCATTTTCATTGTACGCCTTAAAATAAAAGGCATTTCTTTTTGTTTGAATTTTGTTGTAGGCCCAAGAAGCTGTAAACGAGTTCAAGCAACAATGAATAACAAACCGACTTTTACCGCGAACATGTATACTTGCAACTTAGGAGGTAATCATTTATTTCCCATCAGATGCAAAAATAAAATCTTTTTATTTTTTAGTTAAGGTTAGCAATCAAACAAATGTGAGAAAGGGTGATATTGTTTGAATTTATTATCTTGTTAGTAAATGTCCAAGTGGAGGATAAATTTTATTATGGTCGACAAAAATAAAATATTTTTTTATAAATCCAAATTCTTTCTAATTGTGAGAAACTAACTAAAGGGGGAAATTGAAAATACTAGAAAGAAGAGTTACCCACGCAAAAGCAATCCTAGCCTTCTTGAAGGCAATTCTTTAATCTTCAATCTTTAATTTTTCTTCAAAGTTCAAAGTAGTTCCTACACAAGAAAATACACAAGTTAAAGAACCAAAATATTTTAATTATAAACACCGTTACCCGACAACGGCGCCAAAAACTTGATAGGTAAATAAATGTGTACCTAAAATTGTAAGTATACAACTATTAAGTTATAATATAACAAGTTATCGATCCCACGAGGAAGATGTTGTAATGAGTTAATCTAAATTGATTCTTATGTCGTGTGTGTGACAATTAGGAGTGAAAACATGATGAAAATGGATGTGGAGAGATTAGAAAGTGTTATGATTGAGTGCAAATAAAAACAAAATGAGAATGAAAGTGAGTGTGAAGAGATTAAGAGGTGGAAGTGATAAAATGTAAATAAAAGCAAAATGAGATTAAAAGTGGAGGGTAAAGAGTGGATGTGAATATGTGCAAAATAAAATAAAATGAGTTTGAGAGAAAAATAAAGTGGTGAATAAAATGAGGAATCTAGAATAGATCCACTTAGCTAATCTCAATCTTATGTGAATAAGTTGGATATGAAGCTAGTTTCAAATAATTTCTAGAATTCCCAATAAAACGGAATAAGTTTGAGAGAGGAGAAGGAATGATGAATAAAGTGAAGGAAAATAAAAGAAAGTCAGAAGAAAAATAAAACAAACAAATAAAAAGCAAGAACAAAGGGGAAGTTCAAGAAGATAAAATATGAAGGATTAATTAAAGATATGAGGAATCTAGAATAGATCCACCTAGCTAATCTCAATCTTATGTGAATAAGTTGGATATAAAAGCTAGTTTCAAATAATTTCTAAAGTTCCCAAAATATTAGCTCCACATTTAGAAAGGGTAATTCCCTAGAGGGTTCTAGCCTCAAGATGAATTTAAAAAAGAAAAATAAAATCTACAAAATAAATGCAAGAAAGTAAAGACATGAAAGTAAATACATAAAAGTAAAGACATGAATGCAAATCTACTCTACAAAGCATTAAATAAGCAAGAAAAGAAAATAAGAAAAGAAAAGATAAACCCACATATTCATTTCTTCATCTTCATCCTCTTTTCATTCTTGGACAAAGAGAAGAGAATTATGAAGGGTGAAAATATTTCTTTATTGATTGCAATAAAAGTTACAATTTGGAAGGTCTTCTCAATTAAGAGTAACCCTCCTCTCCAAAAGGAGTTTATAAAATATTTCACAACTCAAACCCCTCACTCTACCCCCTCTATTTAGAGCCTACAGTAATGAAGAAGAATTCTTGGATGAAACTTGGCAACAAAGGAATTAAATTTGGCCACAAATCTGAATCTGCCGCACACCAATCAGTTGACCAATCGATTGGTTAATCGGTGCCAATCGGTTAGCTAACCAATTGAAATTCCAAAATTCTAAAAATGCAGTTAGTTTCGTCTCGTCGAGATAGGCGATTTTTATATATTATATGTTAAATTCCGCCTTCCGGATTAGGAGATATCGCCTTTTCTTTGTGCCTAATCATTTTGAACATGATTTTCACTTGATTTCTTTTCATATTGGATCCTTGTTTCTTCAGCTTCTGTAGATTGCTTAGCTTGATCCCAGGCTTCAATAAAAGGTTAGAAAATAAGAAAATTTGAGTTCTTTTTGAGCTTTTATTTATTAATCTTCATTAACCTGCACATTAAGGTAAAACATATTATTAGTGGTATATTTATTGATATAAACTAGATAATGAGGGTATAAAATTATAATAAAAATGTGATTATCAAGGGGCCACCCCCTTACAATGTAAGTTTTTATTTTTCTCTTTTATTTTCTTGCTTTAGAAATTCATGTTTTAAAATTTATTTTCTATTTATTTTTGTATTGGTAGAGTAGATTTATTTCATGTCTTATAGCTTAGATTTACTTTTATGCTCTTTTATTTTTTTATTTATTTTTATGCTTTGTAGAATTTATTTTCTTGCATTTTTCTTTTGTATTGTAGATTTACTTTTATAATCTTTTATTTTTGTCGATAGATTTATATTCTTGCTCTTTTATTTGATTTTATATTTTCTTGCCTTGTAGTGTAATTCTCATTTCCTTATTCTTTTTTATGCTTTATATACTTTTTGTTCTCAATATGTGAGTAAATCTTGTAGGAATTCTAGAATTGTATGAAAATAGTTTGATTTCTTTTATGATTTGTGGATTGCTCTCTTTGTGCTCAAAAGATCATGCTTAGGATAATCAACTAGAGAACTAATTGGAAGAAGAAGAATTTGATGATCTATGCTTATCTTGAGTGGTTTGATAGGTTATGCTTATAAATTCTAGAATTACTATCTAGTTGCTTATTTTTTCATGAATGAAAATTTTACTTGGATGATAATTTGATAGGTTATGCTTTGTAGGATCGTTGATCTAACTCAATGAAACACTAGAGGGGGTGAATAGTATTTTATAAAATTTTATGCAAGATAGATTATAAATTGCAAAAGATAGCACAAATCTGAAATCACAATGTAAACATGTGAGATATTTATCTTGGTTCCTCCCGGTGTACATCCGGTCCCAAGCAAATCCCGCGAGAGTTTCCACTATGATTTTGAAATACCCTTACAAAATCAAAGAATCAAACGACCAATTTGCAAGACCATGCAAATTGCAACAATCTCAAACACGAGATTCACAATTCTCACACACGAGAATCTCCTTTGAAAACAACAGCGTACAAGATCCTATAAGCCTTGATGTGTAGATGATATGCGGTAGTGGCTTAGGAATTTCTTTAATCTCAAAATATTTTTCTTTTGAATGTCAAGAACAGCTTTTGCTTTTGAATCTTTGAACACACCCTTTTCTTTTCAAAATCCAAGTTGATGTATATGAGAATTTCGTGGGTCTTTTCTGCGGTTTTACTATTTATATGTCTTGAAAGACACCCATTCAAAACAAAGAAAAGCTGTTAAAAACGTTTAAAGATTCAAATTACGAGCAGTCATAAAAGCGTATTATAGTCGACTACTATATAAGATTAGTCGACTAATGCGTGTTTACAGTGCAGTAAATGCAATTCAAGCATTAGTAGTCGACTACTATTTTTATTAGTCGACTAATGCAATAATGAGAAAGTGCGGGTGTATGTTTTAACTGGGTATCGCATATATATGCACAAGAGTCACTAATCAGAACTTACAGATTCGAAAATTGTTTATTAGCCCACTATTAATAGCATTGGTCGACTAATCAGAACTTACGTAAACTTATATATTCATTAAGTTAAGTAATTAGTCGACTATAGTTTGAATTGGTCGACTACTCGACTTAAAAGTTTATAAATGAATTGTTTTAAACTTTAAAAATCTAATGGTTAATATAGGGATTTCTATAATTAACCAACACACTAAGCATGTGTTAGTGTGTTCTAAATATGCATGTGTGTGTGTGATCAAGGCTTGTACAATATATTCTAAGTAAAGAAGAGAAAATTACATTGTTCTTTGTATTTCATCTTGCTTTTCATCTTCAATACTCCATAATGCCTTGAGTCCAAATTTGATATATATGATATCTGCATCAACAAGTTATACCACACAAAAACATATATATATATAGAACATATATTGTTATCATCAAAATATAATCTTGAGAATATATAAATCAACATTCTCCCCCTTTTTGATGATAACAATCAATAATATAAAATTAAATTAAAAATTACTCCCCACATAGAAGCATCTTGTATATAAGCATACATAATAACACGATTTTACTCCCCTTTGTTATCAACAAAAGAAGGAAACATATAAGATAGGCAATTGAATATTTCATCAAGATGAGCTAAAACTTCAAATAGATCATCCAGATTATGAACATAGTCCAAGACTTCACCCATCCAAATAGGTAAGCAAAGACTTGCCATGAAAATCAAAATGTTGATAACCTCCATCGGCATAATCGGGTTATAACACAAACAAATACTTACTAACTTAATAGAAACATGCATGTCTATAATATAAATGCAAACATATCGGAAAACACATAGTCTTTAAACATACACATAGTAATAAACACATAGTGTTAAAACACATAGTCTTCAAACATTAAGCTAAGGAAATCTAGTTAAGCTAAATAACATAATCCTAAGTGTCGGTAGGTCACGGTGGTGGAAAGGTTGACTCAAGTTTTACGTTGAAGTCTTCAAACATCACATCATCATTTGTTGGTTCTCCATCATTTCCGTTGGTTGTTCATAATGTTGATGTTTTGATCGAAGATCATGTTTTGACTTCGTTCTAAGTTTAGGATCTGGCCGATAAGGTGTTGTATTGTGCATCGTAAAAGCGGGATGGTTCAGTGCGGTGGTGGAATATGGTTGGAAGAAGGTTCACCTTGTTGTGAAGCCGAGGAATATCTTGAGTGTGAGTTTGGGCGGGTTCATCTTCGGTTTGTTGTTGTTCGGAAGTTGAAATTGGGTATTTTCATCCTAGTTAGGGCATTGGAATCAAAGAACTCAACTGATCGAAGGATGAATGTTTCAGAAGCTAAATCTACACGAAAAGCTTTGAAAATGGTAGTCAAAAAGGCTCCAAAAGGTAGAAATCCTCTATAAGGAATGTGAATAAAATTTTCAAAATAAACTTCAGCCCAATTGACTTGAATATTAGCCATAATAGCATATAGGGCTTTAGCCATTCAAAGAAATGAAATGAAAGCTTCCTGATTTTGGAAACAAATTATAAGCTAAAATTCGAGTAATAAAACGAGGAAGGGGTCGAAGTTTTTGAGAGTGATTCAAAATTCCTCCTTGACCGGGTAGAAAAATTAAGTTTTGCATGATATCTTCATCATCCATGGAAACATCTTCAAGACTAATTCCTCTATTAGGAATTTTCAATATTTTTCCTAGAAGTCTAGGAGAAAAGGAAATTTCTTTTCCTTTAACTAGAGTGTCTATTTGACGTTCTCCATCATCAAGTTTTTTATGAGTGAGATTTGTATAGAAAAGTTTGACAAGAAGTGGATAATATGGTTGTTGATTTTCAGAAGAAAAAAGTTGAGCTAATCCAACATTAGCAAAATATCCTTGTAAATTATGAAGTGCAAAATCTTCATATTTAATAAATCGACCGGAAGTATATCATAAGATTGCATTTCCTTAAAAGTATCTAAAAGACTAGGATCTTTAAGATAAATAGTATAATCTTCTGGTGGAGAAGGTCTGGCGAAGCGCTTTGATCTAGACATAATTGAAAGGAAGAAGATGTTGGAGAAGACTTACAAGAGATGAAATTGATCAAGACACTAAAAAAAGTTTGCAGGGTACAGGTAGTCGACTAAATTCTCTAGTAGTCGACTAATGATGCAGGCGATAAAAGTGAAGAAAAATTGAAGATTTGAAGGAGGAAATGGAGTTGGATGATGCCCTAAGTTGAGGAGAATACCCTAGCGAGATCTCGGTTTTAGAAGAGTGGGAGCGGGAGAAAAATGGGTAAGAATAAGTGGGAGTAGTTTTGTTAGGGTTAAAATTAAATGAAGGGCTTGGATTAAAAGTTAAAATTGAATGAAAGGTTGAGATTTAAATCATAAGAAAATAAATCTAGGGCTAGGATTAAATATGGTTGGATGTATGGTTGAGATCTAAAGTAACTTATGTTATTGGATAGTGGGTTTGGGTTAAAAGAAAGCAGGATCCAATAACAATATTTTCGAAAAAGAGGCTGGTAGTCGACTAATGAGGTGTAGTCGACTGTCTGAAACGAACGAAATATATGTTTGTTTTGAAAGCTAGTAGTCGACTAATCTGAATATATAGTCGACTAATAAGATATTGAGAGAATAAAAATTATATGAATGATTGTGCATGTAGTCGACTAGTGAAGTTGTTAGTCGACTAATAAACTATGTACTTATTTAATAATTAATTTAAATGTAATTGAACATATACCTAATTCTCTTCTTAATTTAACATAAATATCTTCTTTTAAAGGTTTTATTAAAATATCGCTATTTGTTTATTAGTAGATATAAATTCTAATATAATATCTCCCTTAAGAACATGATCCGTAAGAAATGATGTCTAATATCAATATGTTTTATGCGTGAGTGTTGAATGGGATTTTTAGATAAATTAATTGCACTAGAATTGTCACACATTATAGAAGATGTGGAACAAACTATGCCATAATCGGATAGTGTTTGTTTCATCCATAAAATTTGTGCACATGCTAAACTAGCGACAATGTATTACGCCGATTGTTGATAATGATACCGAATTTTGCTTTTACTAAACCATGATACAAGTGAATGTCCTAAAAATGACATGTACCACTTGTACTTTTCTATCGATTTACATCCAAAAAATCAACATCACTATATGATAATAAATCAAATGTGCTATTCTTTGGATAAAATAAACCAAAATCTGAAGTACCTTTAAGATATCTAAAATTCTTTTACGACTTTAAGATGTGATTCTTTAGGATTAGATTGAAATCTAGCACATAAACAAACACTAAACATAATATCGGTCTACTAGGCGTAATGTAAAGTGATCCATCATACCTCGATATAGCTTTTGATCAACATTCTTACCACTTTCATCTTTGTCAAGTGATGTTGTAGTACTCATTGGTGTTGGTTTGCTAGTTGTATTGTCCATCCCAAAACGTTTAAGTAGTTCTTTTGCATATTTATTTTGATTGATAAAAATTCCTTCCTTTATTTGTTTGATTTGAAGTCCAAGAAAGAAGTTTAGTTCACCCATGTGACTCATTTCAAATTCTTCTGCATAGTCTTAGCAAACTCTTGACAAAGATCATTGTTAGTAGAACCAAATATTATATCATCTACATATATTTGTATTAATAATATATCTTTATTTATTTTCTTAATAAATAAAGTAGAATCAACTTTTCAATTTCAAAACCGGATGTTAAAAGAAAAGATTTTAATCTATCATACCATGCACGAGGTGCTTGTTTAAGACCATATAAAGCCTTTTAAGTTTATAAACATGATCGAAAATTTTTCATGTTCAAAACCAGGAGGTTGTTCTACAAAACTTCTTCTTTAATAAAACCATTTAAAAATGCACTTTTAACATCCATTTGATAAAGTTTAAAATTCATAAAGCATGCAAATGCAAGTAAAATTCTAATAGATTCTAAACGCAACAGAGCATAAGTTTCATCATAATCAATTCCTTCTTCTTGATTATAACCTTGTGCAACTAATCTAGCTTTATTTCTAACAACTTGTCGATTCATCTAATTTATTCCTAAAATCCATTTTGTTCCTATAATGGATTTATTTTGTGGTCTAGGTACAAGATCCCAAACATTATTTCTTATAAATTGATTTAATTCATCTTGCATAGCTTCTATCCAAAATTATCAAGTAAAGCTTCTTTAACATTTTTAGGTTCTACTTAAAACAAATGCAACATGAACTATTAAATTAAAATGAGATCTAGTAGATACTTTATCAGATATATTTCCAATAATCAAATCATGTGGATGATTTTTAACTTCTACAAAACTCTTTGGTAATTCATTTTGTAAATTTTCATCTTTTGAAATATCTAACATAGGAGTATCATTAATAGTATCAATTAAATCATCATCATTATTTAAAATAGAAGGTGTTTTTATAAAATTTTCATCAAAAGAAACATGCATAGATTCTTCAATGACTAAGGTTCTTTTATTATATATTCTATATGCTTTACTATGATTAGAATATCCGACAAAGATTCCTTCATCGATTTAGAATCAAATTTATCTAAATTATCTTTTGTATTTAATATAAAACACTTACAACCAAAACTTTAAAATATGAAACTTTAGGAATTTTATTATAAAATAATTCATATGATGTTTTGTTTAAAATAGGTCTTAATAAAACTCTATTTAAAACATAGCATCTTTGTTGAGATAGCTTACGCCCAAAATATTTTGGTAAATTACTATCACATAACATTGTTCTAGCACATTCTTGTAATGTCCTATTCTTTCTTTCTACAACTCCATTTTGTGGAGCTGCTCTAGGAAAAGAAAATGTATGTGAAATACCATTTTATCACAAAAATTTGCAAAAGTTCATTTTCAAATTCTCCTCCATGATCACTACGATAGTAACTATAGAAAGAGATTTTTGATTTTGAATTCTTTTACAAAATATAGAAAACTCATTAAAAGCATCATTTTTATTTTTAAGAAATATTACCCAAGTAAATCTTGAAAAATCATCAACAATTACAAATGCATATTTACTTCCATTTAAAGACGCTATCCTAGAAGGACCAAAAGATCAATATGAAGTAATTCAAGTGGTTTACTAGTAGAAATAATATTTTTAGATTTAAAAGAAAATTTATGCATTTTACCTTGTTGACATGCATCACAAAAATTATTTTTATAAGAAAGCTTAGGTAAACCATTTACTAAATCATATTTAGAAATTTTAGAAATATGTTTAAAATTAACATGACCAAAACATTTATGCCATAATATAGAATCATTTGAAGATGCAATAAGGCAGTGTTCATTTGAAATATTATTTAAAGATAAAACATATATATTATTCTTTCTATGACCTTTATATAAAATTGTAGACCAATCAAGTATCATAAATTAAGCAAGAATCTTTTTCAAGACAACTTTAAAACCTTTATCACATAGTTGACTTATACTAAGCAGATTATGTTTAAGACCTTGACTAATAAAACATTATTAATAATAGGTTTATTAGAATTACCAACGGTGCCAATACCAATCACCTTTCCTTTGTTATTGTCTCCAAAGGTGACTGTACCACCATCTTTGTCTTGAATTGATGACAATAATTGAATGTTCCCTGTCATATGTTTTGAACAACCACTATCTAAAATCCATCTATCTTTCTTTGGTTTTTGAAAAGATAAATATTTATAATCTTGGTACCCATTTTACATTGGGTCCTTAAAATTAGTCTTTAGGAAACCAAACCCATGAAGAGTTTGATTTTCCTATGTAATTAGATGATAAGCAAATATCTTTAATAAAGCTAAAAATATAAGACTTTTTCTTATTATAATTTAAAACTTTAGGAACCCAAATAGATAAATATTTTGGTTTTCTTTTATTTAAAATATTATTTTTAACATTTTGTTTATATACTAATGAAGATGATTTTACAAAAGTGGTTTTCTTATGAATATCTTTTCAACTTGAAAACCCAATCCTTTTGTCTTTTGAGTTTCTTTTTGATAAGAAAGTAAAGTTTTTAAATTTTCTTTACCTTTATTAAACTTACTAACATTTAAATATATGTCATCATATTTTGATTTAATCAAAGAAATATCTTTATCTAAAATACTATCTGAGTCTTTAAATTATTACATTCGATTTTAGATACAAATTTTCATTAGTTAAAAATAATTTTCTTTGAGTAAATTTTCATTTTCTTCTTTTAATTTAATTTCTAGTGAATTAATATAAGAAGAATTTAAATCAATTTCCTCTAATAATCTCTTATTTTCATTTTAAGAAAATTATGTGAGACTTTCAATCTTACAAAAGTTTCATATAATTCATTAAATGCATCTAAAAGATCATCATTATCATTTACCTCATCTTGGGCCATGAAACACATATGAGCACTTTCATTTTCTTCATTTTCTTCATCGGATGAAGAATCATCCTTTGTCATCCCAAGTTCTTTGCCATTGCCTTTCTTTTCTTGTTATTTTGAGTAGTGTTGAAATTATTGAAATGATTTGACTTTTGCTTATTCTTCAATAAAGGACAATCTTTCTTCATATGACTGCTTTGTTACACTTGAAACAAACAGTGAGTTATTGAATTTGAAAATTTAGATTTAAACTTACCTTGTTTTATAAAATTTTGAAATTTTGATGCAAACATGCTCATTTCTTCATCTTCATTATCTGAATCTTCCTTATCGGATGTGATGTTGAATGCAAGAACTTTCTTGTTTTTCGTTTCATCTTCATTCTTTCTATCTTCGATTTGAACTTAGTATGCCATTAAATTTCCAATTAAATTCTCCATGACAATGTTGATAAATCATTTGCTTCTTCTATCATTGTAATTTTCTTTTCCCATTTTGGAGTAAGTGAGCGAAGAATTTTTCGCACCATTTCCACTTGTGTATAGGTTTTCCAAGTCCAATTAGAGTATTAGTGATATCTGTAAATCTTGTGAACATATCTCCAATTGTCTCATTTTCTTTCATCAGGAACAATTCAAACACGTGGACAAGAGCGAAATTTTAGACTCTTTTACTTTATTTGTACCTTCATGTGTTACCTCGAGTGTGTGCCAAATATCATATCAGATTTTCTTTGTTGACACTTTCGGTTGAACTCATTCGATCAAGTGCACAAAATAAAGCATTCATTGCTTTGGAGTCCAAATTTGCATTGTTCATTTGTCTTGTAGTCCATTCAGCGGAGTAGTTGGCTTCTCATATCTTGTCTCTACAATGTTCCAAAGTTCAGATCCAATTGATTGAAGATAGATTTTCATTCTGCACTTCCAATAGTTGTAGTTGAGTCCATCAAACATTGGTGGGCGATTTGTTGAATGACCTTCTTTGAATTGTGAATTCTGATCAGAAGTAGATGCCATCTTTCACCTTGCTCTGATACCAAATGTAGGATCGTTGATCTAACTCAATGAAACACTAGAGGGGGGGTGAATAGTGTTTTATAAAATTTTATGCAAGATAGATTATAAATTGCAAAAAGATAGCACAAATACAGAAAATTCACAATCGCAAACACAGATATTTATACTGGTTCCACCTCCCCGGTGTACATCCAGTCCCCAAGCAAATCCCGCTTGAGAGTTTCCACTATGATTTTGAAATACCCTTACAAAATCAAAGAATCAAACGACCAATTTGCAAGACCATGCAAATTGCAACAATCTCAAACTGAGATTCACAATTCTCACACTGAGAATCTCCTTTAAAAACAACAACGCACAAGATCCTATAAGCCTTGATGTGTAGATGATATGCATTAGTGGCTTAGGAATTTCTTTAATCTCAAAATATTTTCTCTTTTGAATGTCAAGAACAGTTTTGCTTTTGAATCTTTGAACACACCCTTTTCTTTTCAAAAATCCAAGTTGATGTATATGAGAATTTCGTGGGTCTTTTTCTGAGTTTTACTATTTATATGTCTTGAAAGACACCCATTCAAAACAAAGAAAAGCTGTTAAAAGCGTTTAAAGATTCAAATTACGAGCATCATAAAAGCGTATTATAGTCGACTACTATATAAGATTAGTCGACTAATGCGTGTTTACAGTTACGTAAATGCAATTCAAGCATTAGTAGTCGACTACTATTTTTATTAGTCGACTAATGCAATAATGAGAAAGTCCGGGTGTATATTTTAAATGCGGGTAGTGGACTATATATGCACAAGATCGACTAATCTGTAAACTTACAGTTACGGAAAATTGTTTAAGTTTTCATTAGTCGACTATTAATAGCATTGGTCGACTAATCGTAAACTTCTGAGAAACTTATATATTCATTAAGTTAAGTAATTAGTCGACTATAGTTTGAATTGGTCGACTACTCGGACTTAAAAGTTTATAAATGAATTGTTTTAAACTTTAAAAATCTAATGGTTAATATAGGGATTTCTATAATTAACCAACACACTAAGCATGTGTTAGTGTGTTCTAAATATGCATGTGTGTGTGTGATCAAGGCTTGTACAATATATTCTAAGTAAAGAAGAAAAATTACATTGTTCTTTGTATTTCATCTTGCTTTTCATCTTCAATACTCCATAATGCCTTGAGTCCAAATTTGATATATATGATATCTGCATCAACAAGTTATACCACACAAAACATATATATATATAGAACATATATTGTTATCATCAAAATATAATCTTGAGAATATATAAATCAACATGCTTTCCTTAAGTGGTTTGATAGTCTATACTTAGTAAATGTAAATTAAAATATGATAAACAAAAGAGTAGTTCATAAATCCTAAAATAAAATTCACTAGTGGATTCAATTCTAGATTATTATCTTCTCTCCTTGATTTCCTCCATATTTTACTTGTTTTGATTATCCTCTTCTTGATTATTTTCTCTTTTTAATTTTGTTCTTTTCTATTTTCTCTCTCCTCCTTGTTTATTCTTTGTATACTTTTATTTGTTCACTCTCTTTCTCCCCTTTTGTTCTAGTTTTCTTTTATCGTAAATAATCACACACTCTCTATATCTCTACACTTTCACTCCTATTTATCCACACACAATTCTAGGATCCATTTGAGAATATTTTCTACACATCTTGCTTGTGGGATCGACATTGTACTATACTATAACTTGATTGTGCACTTGCAAACTTAACACTATTTCACAACACATCAAAGGCTAAAACTTGCACCGGCTATAACTTTTGGGTTTGTTATCAAAATCACTATTATCATAGCTTTTGGAAATCTCCGTCGATCTATAAAGTATCGATGGTACTATCAACCATAGATGATGCCAATGTCTAGGGAGGTTCAAATCATCGATGGTGACAACTTGACCATCAATGGTTAAGTTTGACCATCGATGATTAATTACCAGATTTGTGATTTTTGATCATTGTGGATCGATCATACTATTTATTGTCGGGGCATATGGGCTCTTTCCTCATAATTTTAGAGATGTTCCCGACCTAAATCAAAGAGAGAAAGAAAGAGGAGGAGGAGGAGGAGGAGGAGGAGGAGGAGAGAGAGAGAGAGAGAGAGAGAGAGAGAGAGAGAGAGAGAGAGAGAGAGAGCTAGGGTTACAACATAGGTGATTAATCTTGCTCTGCCTCTCTCTAAAGCATCCTTGACGCCGTTCTTCACACAGAATCTCCTTTAAAACAACAACGTACAAGATCCTATAAGCCTTGATGTGTAGATGATATGCATTAGTGGCTTAGGAATTTCTTTAATCTCAAAAATATTTTTCTCTTTTGAATGTCAAGAACAGTTTTGCTTTTGAATCTTTGAACACACCCTTTTCTTTTCAAAAATCCAAGTTGATGTATATGAGAATTTCGTGGGTCTTTTTCTGAGTTTTACTATTTATATGTCTTGAAAGACACCCATTCAAAACAAAGAAAAGCTGTTAAAAGCGTTTAAAGATTCAAATTACGAGCAGTCATAAAAGCGTATTATAGTCGACTACTATATAAGATTAGTCGACTAATGCGTGTTTACAGATTACGTAAATGCAATTCAAGCATTAGTAGTCGACTACTATTTTTATTAGTCGACTAATGCATAATGACGAGAAAGTCCGGGTGTATATTTTAAATGCGGGTAGTGGACTATATATGCACAAGATCGACTAATCTGTAAACTTACAGTTACGGAAAATTGTTTAAGTTTTCATTAGTCGACTATTAATAGCATTGGTGGACTAATCGTAAACTTCTGAGAAACTTATATATTCATTAAGTTAAGTAATTAGTCGACTATAGTTTGAATTGGTGGACTACTCGGACTTAAAAGTTTATAAATGAATTGTTTTAAACTTTAAAAATCTAATGGTTAATATAGGGATTTCTATAATTAACCAACACACTAAGCATGTGTTAGTGTGTTCTAAATATGCATGTGTGTGTGTGATCAAGGCTTGTACAATATATTCTAAGTAAAGAAGAGAAAAATTACATTGTTCTTTGTATTTCATCTTGCTTTTCATCTTCAATACTCCATAATGCCTTGAGTCCAAATTTGATATATATGATATCTGCATCAACAAGTTATACCACACAAAAACATATATATATATAGAACATATATTGTTATCATCAAAATATAATCTTGAGAATATATAAATCAACATGCTTTCCTTAAGTGGTTTGATAGTCTATACTTAGTAAATGTAAATTAAAATATGATAAACAAAAGAGTAGTTCATAAATCCTAAAATAAAATTCACTAGTGGATTCAATTCTAGATTATTATCTTCTCTCCTTGATTTCCTCCATATTTTACTTGTTTTGATTATCCTCTTCTTGATTATTTTCTCTTTTTAATTTTGTTCTTTTCTATTTTCTCTCTCCTCCTTGTTTATTCTTTGTATACTTTTATTTGTTCACTCTCTTTCTCCCCTTTTGTTCTAGTTTTCTTTTATCGTAAATAATCACACACTCTCTATATCTCTACACTTTCCTCCTATTTATCCACACACAATTCTAGGATCCATTTGAGAATATTTTCTACACATCTTGCTTGTGGGATCGACATTGTACTATACTATAACTTGATTGTGCACTTGCAAACTTAACACTATTTCACAACACATCAAAGGCTAAAACTTGCACCGGCTATAACTTTTGGGTTTGTTATCAAAATCACTATTATCATAGCTTTTTGGAAATCTCCCGATCTGATCTATAAAGTATCGATGGTACTATCAACCATAGATGATGCCAATGTCTAGGGAGGTTCAAATCATCGATGGTGACAACTTGACCATCAATGGTTAAGTTTGACCATCGATGATTAATTACCAGATTTGTGATTTTTGATCTGCTGTGGATCGATCATACTATTTATTGTCAGGGCATATGGGCTCTTTCCTCATAATTTTTAGAGATGTTCCTGACCTAAATCAAAGAGAGAAAGAAAGAGGAGGAGGAGGAGGAGGAGGAGGAGGAGAGAGAGAGAGAGAGAGAGAGAGAGAGAGAGAGCTAGGGTTACAACATAGGTGATTAATCTTGCTCGGTCTTCTCAGAAAGCATCCTTGACGTCGTTCTTCATCATCTGATCATCAACCTTCAACGAGTGTTGCCCTTAGACTTCATCATCATTGTTCTTCTCAGAGCTTCTCTTCAATCAAGGAGAACGGTTTGCACAACCAAAGAGCTATAAGATCTTTTTGTATTACCCCTTAATTGGTATTTAATACTTTGTATTAAACTTATTTTTACGGCACACTCAAGATGGGGTAAATTGAGGGTTTATGGCACACTCAAGCCAGAGTTAATGGTGGAATTGGTCACTAGCTAGGGCTAGAGATACTCGTGTGTGAAGAGTTTAGGTTAGACGCCTAGTTTGGGAGAAAATAGGGTTTCGGCCTTATAAGCCTACTGAATCGGGTATGTGATTCAGAGAACTGTCACATAGTGAAGAAGCCCCTTCGTGAGAAGGAAGAGGGGATGTAGGGTAGTTTATCTGAGCCACTGTAAACTTATTGTGTGTTCTCACTGTGATTGTTCTAAGTTTATTTGCTTGTTTACTGTTTTGATTATCTATTTTATTTTCGCTGCATATTCTATGATAAGTCAAAATAATAGTAGGCAATCCTATTTAACCCCCTCTAGGCTTGTATCTCATATCCAACAATGGTGACAACTAGATGAGACTAGTTGATCTGTCATTTTTTAAAGTCTCTTTTAGTATATTAAAACTCCAAAGTTACGATGAACATTGAGAAGTAAAATTTTATATTCCAACATGAAGAAAGCTACAATGTATTAAGAATTTTCTTGTTTGATCTTTGTTATTATCAACATGTTTAGAGCATGTTTGGCAACCGGAAAGTAAATGGAAAGTGGCAAGTAAAGTGAAAGTACTTTATGTAGAAACTACTTTCTCTTTACTTTCTAGTTGCAAATCTTGTTTGACAATTGGGAAGTGAAAATGTGAAAAGTTTAGGTGGCAGAATACGTAGCTCTATTTTATTAGTTGCTAATTTTTTATGAAAATTAAATAGTGAAAAATATTTTTTTAAACACTCCTGAATAGCATACATAAGTGAAATATAGAAATATATGTTTGATAATTGTAAGTGAATCCCTTGATAATATTATCTTAAAAATCATGAAGAAATACACACATTTGAAGTAAAGTCAAAAAATAGTGAATTATTTTTATAGACTATATATATAAAGAGCTTAATTGATTTGTAATTGTCACGCCCCGCTTCCCAAAATACCCGGAAGCAGTACGTGAACAAGTCCGCGACGTATTAGGTTGAGGAGAAATACGAATAAAAAAATATTTCTTCTCAATCTAATACGCCAAGCGTCAAGTAATCATAAAATACATCACAGTCACAGATCCCAATCACAGCCAGTAAGAATAAATAATAATCCAGAACAGAAGAGTACATGTCACCAAAATGAAATAACATCCAGAACTATAAAAGAGTCCACATATCTGAAATAATTCATGTGGCTAAAGAAACTAGAGAGTCATAAAACAAATGTCAACTGAGCTAAAATGGAAATACTGAAAGAAATCTAAAGTTCATCAACTACTGAAAATAAAGGGGTAACTAAGCTTCAGCTCGATCTACTCCGTCGTCTGGAAGGTTCTCCTGCTGAGAAAACTCCGGCTCAAGTGTGACTGCATACTGGACCTGTCCGTCATCTAAATCTGACGTACACCAAGAGAATGGAGTACGTCAGCGTGTATAACACACGGCAAGATCCCACAAGAAATAGCGGTATAATAATAATACAAACAAATGCAAGTAATCAGAAACTGCGATCGATACGCGTATAACCATACGATTAACCGTCCATGTAAAGATCCGAATGAGATTAATATTAAGAAATCTACAAAACGAGACGTAGTACGTCGAGCGAAATAATCCAAACAAGGACATGTGCATCTCGGGTGTAACATACAACTGGAAATAAAGCATCGACATGTGCATCTCGGGTGTCCGTACAACCAAGTGCCCTAACTGTCAAGTATCTCAACTCGATGTCCGTATCTAGCCATCCTATAACTGGTCACTGGGTCATAACTCTCACAGAGTTGAAATTCATATCACCGGATAACTGACTGTTCACAAATCCCCTACGTGCATCCAATGCCGCTACACAAATTGGCCAGAGGACTACACGCAAACTGATTCCGGCCTGTCCGGACACAAGCAGGACTCAGGTGAATACACAAGTACACTGACTAAAGTGACTACACAAATTCAAACTTTAGCCCTACAAACCAACCCCAGTGACTACACAAATTCACTGGTGCGAGTCTGGAAGATACATCAACAGCCATATCCGATCACATGAACTAAGACTTTCTCATCCCACGGTCTCAGGTAAACCAAGTCAACGATGCCGATATATCAAACACGGGTTCGCCTCCTAACATGGTCAACACACACATGTCACTAGGTCATGTTCATGACGAACCAAGTCCCTAAGTCATGAACTACTACGGTTCTGGACACAACAAGACTGTGTATAAATACAATTAACATATCACAGATGCAATTACTCTACGTGTCAGTGTCGTGTATCATGAACAGTAACGTGAATAACTATCAACAACGGTACAATATGAAAATGTGAAATACGAGAAGTTAATCACATGAAATGACGCGGTTTTCAACATAAATTCCCATAAAAATCTTTTACACTAATTCTCGACATAATTATCCAATATTTCAATTAAAATATTCTTTTCCTCTTTAATATTATTTATGAGCGATAACTATTTATTTTCATAAATCAACAAAATCTCTTAAAATATTCCAAAATTCTTTTCTCCCAAATAATTTCTTTTAATCATAACAATTAATTAAAATACCTTTTATTCAAAATAAATTATTTTCACCAAATAATTTCTTTTAAAAATATTTTCATAATTATAATAAATACTAGAAATATCCTAAAATACATTCTTACTTCCAAATAGCACAAAATTAATCAAAGATCAATTAGACCTATCCAATCATCACGGATAATCTTATACTATCGAATATTCATCAACTATGTAAATGTTAGCTGCATATGATATCAAACCGGTACGAACTAAACTATTCATATCTGAAATAATTCATAAATAATCTAAAGATATAAAATCTGAGTCAGCGGGTATCGGGATCTTGCCTACTACCAAATCGCTAAAGGACGGCCGACTGAATCGCACGACGATACGACGACGCTCCACGATATGCACTGACCGCATAATGCAGCCGAGATGACCGAACGCTGCGGTGTCGGGACGTCGACTGCAGAGCAGGAGGAGGCATGGCGGTCTGGTCAAGGACGGGTGAATGACGAGGTCGGGCTGAGGTGGCAGCGGCGTGGGCTGAGGGGAGGCAGCGGCGTTCGGGAGGAGAGAAAACAAGAGGGGAGAGAGAGAGAGAGAGAGAGAGAGAGAGAGAGAGAGAGAGAGAGAGAGAGAGAGAGAGAGAGAGAGAGAGAGAGAGAGAGAGAGAGAGAGAGAGAGAGAGAGAGAGAGAGAGAGAGAGAGAGAGAGAGAGAGAGAGAGAGAGAGAGAGAGAGAGAGAGAGAGAGAGAGAGAGAGAGAGAGAGAGAGAGAGAGAGAGAGAGAGAGAGAGAGAGAGAGAGAGAGAGAGAGAGAGAGAGAGAGAGAGAGAGAGAGAGAGAGAGAGAGAGAGAGAGAGAGAGAGAGAGAGAGAGAGAGAGAGAGAGAGAGAGAGAGAGAGAGAGAGAGAGAGAGAGAGAGAGAGAGAGAGAAAGAGAATACGGCGGGGTATGGGTTTGGGTTTTCTTTGTTTGATATTTTTTTTGAAAAAGAAATCAGTATCATATATATATAGGGTTAGGGTTAGGGTTAGGGTTAGGGTTAGGGTTAGGGTTTGGGCTATATTACAATATATAAATTAGAAAATTAATTATTATAATGATAAGCGTGCGGATATCAAGCTCGGGTTTACAAAATCATAAATAATATCAATAATCAAGATTATGACTGAAAGTATTTACGAAATTATTGAATTTATAATGTAGCTAAATCATAAATAATATCAATAATCAAGATTATGACTGAAAGTATTTACGAAATTATTGAATTTATAATGTAGCTAAATCATAAATAATATCAATAATCAAGATTATGACTGAAAGTATTTACCGAAATTATTGAATTTATAATGTAGCTAAATCATAAACATAAATATAAAACTCTATTTTGAATTAAGTAGACAATCACGAAAATTTGAGAAAATATTAATACCTTTAGAAAATAATATTTAATATTTAAATACTGGAAATTAATATTTAATGTCTAAATACTAAAAATAATATTTGATATTCAATACTAGAAAATTATTATTTAATAATTAAATACTAGGAAAATATTGTTTAATAATTAAATACTAGAAAAATAACATTTAATACATAATTACTAGAAAAATAATATTTAATATTCAAATACTAGTAAAATAATATTTTATACTTAAATACTAGAAAAATAATATTTAATACTCTAATCTGGAATAATAATATTTAATATTAGGAAAGTAGTATTAGAAAATATGTATCAAAATATGAGGAAAATACTACTAGAAAATACGTGCGAAAATATTAGAAAATACATTATCAAAAATCACGGGTGTTACAGTAATGATGATAAACTACTATTATTACAATGCTTCCGGTGCTTGCATAGTACTTTAGTTAATGCGGTATTGTGGATTTCTAATAGTACTAATCATGAGTATATACTTTCTCATATGATAGTCTACATTGCTTTCCAAAAGTCATAAACTTATATACAAAGGTGCATTTGGATGCAAATTAATATGTAATATATTTGACAAAATAGTCAAAAGTAGATGTTACAATAGTCTCATAAGAAAATGTTACCTAGGAGGATATGCATCTGAAGAGGATTGAGGAGATATAAAAATTAAAATTAAAAAGAAAAATGGGAAAATGTAAAAAATTTATAAAATATTATTTCTCTCCCCTCTCTTTCTTCACTCTCCATCCACTTTCTCCACATTTATGAGAAAGTCAAAGATGCTAAAACCCCGACATGACAATTTTCACTTTCCAGTTACCTTTCACTTATTTTCCATGTGTCAAATAAGAAAAAATAAAAAGCAGAGTCACTTTCCATTTTTTTGCTCTAATTTCCATTTACGTCCAGGTTGCCAAACACGCTCTTAGTTCATAGAGGTCAATAATTAGGCTAAAAGACCAATTTGGTCCCTGTACTAGGACCTCATACTCAAATTGGTCCCTCCACTTTATTTTTTCTCAATTTAGTCCCTGTACCCCTTACTAAATATTAATTTAGTCCTATTTTAACTTTTCGTTAAAACCTCCGCTAAACAAATATTGGAAAGACAACTCTACCCTTTCCTCAAATAATTGATTATGACCTCATAATTTAACTTCTGTTTCTCTCTCTCAAAAGACCGATACAAAAATAAAAACCTGCTCCAAGACAGAGCTACTAAGCCAGTTTTAGATCTAAGAAGAGGAAAGTTTCTCCTATAAATAAAGAAGAGGAAAGCTTCTCCTATAACTTGTAATGTTGTAGTGTTGAAAAAGATAATCTCGAGGATGACTACTTAGGACGTATTATTAGAGGTTGATATTGATGCAATTAGTGATGACGTATTGTTAGAGCTGAGGCAACTTTTTGGATGGTTGTTGGTCATAGAAACTGATTGTACAACATCCAAAAGCAAAACCCTCTGAAATTGATTTATGATTGAATTTGTTAGAGCTAATTTGATATGCAGTTGTGTATGATAAGCTACTTCCTTTTTCTTGTCACATGTTTTAAATGAATCTGGACTTAAATTTTTCTCCTAAACTTTGTATTTATGATGTGCTATGGTATTTCTTTGCTTAGGCCACTGAATTAGAATCTCTTTTTCTCCTAAATTCTATTAGTTCATTTTGAATCTCGGTGTGATTACAGTTATATTGCTTCAAAGACATATTTTCTAATGTTAAATTTTGCTCATTAGTTTTTCCTAAAACTAGTCAAATCGATTATACTTTGGTATTTGCACAATCTTTCACATAGATCATTTTAATATAAAATTTTCGAGCATGGATCTTTTTTAATTACATTTTTAATGATATAACCAAGGATTTCTTCTCACAAAAGATAAAATTCCTATGTTATAGTCAGTTATGAAGAGCCTGGAAAGAAAGAATATGATAGACTTTCAAGCGGTCTGCTCAAAGAAAGAAGCATGAAATGATTTGAAGAAAGTTTCACATTTTAACTTTAGTTTTCACCAATTCAAGGAAATGCACCTACATGCGCCAGAATTTCAGATTTAACTTTAATTTTCACAAATGCAAGCTAATGTATGTGATGTTATCTAGATATAACAGGGACACCAATGAATAATGCGGGCATGATTCAATTGTATCTTTTGTAAGACCAGCTAACTTCGTAATTCAATTTACAAACTATTCGTTAATAATACTGTATTAAGAGTCTTCATGACACTGTAGATTGCGGAAAGTTTTTGTGCAACGACTTTTTGAATGGATTTGAAAGAGGAGTTGGAATTAAAAATACATGGACCTCTATTGCAATGTAATTAAGGGTGATATGGTCATAAATAAAAATTTAACACCCATTTTTTAACCGATGTTAAAAAAGGACTTAATTTGTAACTAAGGTGCGGTACGATGACCAAGTTGAGAAAAAAGAAAGTAGAGGGACCAATTATAGAATAGAGGTCTAGTACAGGGACTAAATTGGCCTTTTTGCCCAATAATTATTATATAAATCGGTTTAGAGTTTAAATGGAAGAGAATTCAATTCACATTAGCCAATGTTATTGTTTTGGTCACTGATATTATAGTTAGTTGTGTAAACTTCCCAAGATGTCTTTTCAGATAGCAGTTTAGTTGAAATTCTTTTTCCTTCTCTTTTATTAATCCCTGCTAATAATCATGAGATCTGACTGGATAGCTAATCAACTGATGAGAATCTATTATATTACCTATTTGAGAAACTTAATAGAGAAGTGAACAGAATTTAGTTAGTTCCAATTTTTTATAGAAATCATACAAACATCCACACACCTAAAGCTTCTTTATCCATTTGCTAGTTTTGGGCAAAGTTCTCTAGATGTATACTGATATTATAACAAGAAATATGAAGAAAAAGAAACAAGCTTTAAATCTCAGCCCTATGATTGATATCGGACGGCTGCGATCGAAAGAAAAAAGATCCGAATCTGTTGGATTTGTTGAGAAGATAGACAGGAGAATAAGTCCAATGCAGTTAAGCATTTGGCCCCGCTATTTGTTTGCTAAAAGACGCAGTCAGGATCAGTAGAGATCGGTATATAAAGCACTGTTAAACCTCTCCTCTCTTTTTACTCTCTCTCTCTCTTTCTCTTCGCAATTTCTTTTCCTTTTACATTTTTTTAGAGAGAGAATGAGAGAGATGGAGATTGGGAGAAAGAGATCTCTTTGTTTAGTGGTTATTGTGATCTTTTGTTTGTACCTAAAGCCCGTGTTGGCAAGTAAAAAGGCAAGAATTGCATCCTCTCTTGTTTTTTGTTTTGCACATTTCATTTTAAAGAATAGTTTTTAGTTTTATACTTTATATTTCAATTTAATTTTGTTCTCTCTATCAATTATCCTATACAATAAAGTATGAAAGATAAAAGGAAAAATTAGAAAAGGAAATAGACTCTACGTATGATCATTTCACAAACCTTGTATGCATTTTTTGTCATAGAATGTTAATTAAATTTCTAATTATTTCCGATGACAGTCTTATGTTGTATACCTTGGAGGACACAGTCACGGCAAAGAAGCCACAGAAGAGGACTTCAAGCGAGCCACTAACTCGCACTATGAGCTCTTAGAACTCTACTTGGGAAGGTAAAATGAACAAAACTAAGGAAAAGGAAACTTTCTTTTAGCACCCAATAAGTTTGAACCTTTGGCCCTTAATCCTAAAAAGTTTTGGGTGGTTTTCCGAAATTTCCAAACTTATTGAGGTTTAGTGAAAGTTCAAACTTTTGGGAGTTAAGTGCCAAAGGGTCAAATTTATTGGGGGTTTAGTGAAATTAACCCTTTAATTTGATTTCTACTCTCACTTTCAATAACCTCCTTGAACTTTGGGGGTTTAGCATACAATTCCCTGAACTCTTTTATCAAAACCCTCTCTCTTCTTGGCATACCATTTATAATTGGCAAATAACTTTCTTTGAGAGAAAAGCTTTTATATTTAGTCATTTGTCATTTATTGACAGTTCTCTCAAGCATATTTCAATTATTTGCCAATTACAAATAGCGATCTAATGGGAAAAGTTCAAAAAATCCAGCAATTTTGTGAGGCAACCCAATGTTAGGGAGGTTTTGTTCGATAAAAAATTCATGAGACTTATGTGGAAAATCTCTCAAAGTTCAGGGGTTTGTGAAATTAACCTTTATCTACAAGACTACAACCTTAACAAATAGTTCTATTTTTTTAATTCATGATACAGTAAAGAAAAGGCAAAGAAGCTATTTTCTATTCGTATACGAAACACATCAATGGATTTGCAGCAAAACTGGAGGAGGAAGAAGCCATGCAAATATCAAGTGAGGCATAATTACATATGTGCCAATCTTAATCATAATTTTATTTATTTATTTATTCAAACATTTTGTTTCTAATTTAAATTTATTTTTTGCAGAGCATCCTAGTGTTATATCATTGTTTGAAAGCAAAATGATGAAGTTGCACACGACAAGGTCATGGGGGCTTCTAGACCTAGAAAGAAATGGAAGGATCATACCTACTTCAATTTGGGGAAAAGCAAGACTTGGAAATGATACAATTATTGGAAATCTAGATACTGGTTATTATTATTATTAACTCTCATATTATTTTTTCTACCTTTTTTAATTGATTATACATTTTTAATAGCTATAAAGTATTTGAGAATAATGATCGGTACTGTAGGGGTCTGGCCGGAGTCAGAGAGCTTTAGTGACAGAGGAATGGGACCCGTTCCGTCAAGATGGAAAGGATATTGTGATAATAATACCAAAGCTGGAGTTCCCTGCAATAGGTCTCGTTTATATTTTCTTTCTTCTTTTTTTTCTCTTTTTTTTTTTGAATTTTTTTTTTTTTTTTTAATTTTTCGGCGTGGATTTAATTTCAGAAAATTTAGGGCTAACACCATTGAAAAGTCAAGTGAACAAATTCAAATGTTTTTTTTGGATTTAATTTCATCATGAAAATTTAGGGCTAACACCATTTGGAAAGTTAAGTGAAAATTTTCAAATGTTTTTTTGGATTTATCAAAAATCCCAGGGGTTGGAAGGTTAAATGTCACTTATAAAATTTAAAATGTTATCTTACAATGGGTCAAGCTTGAGGGGTTTTCGTGAAATTCACCCTAAAACCAAACTGTCTATTTAGACCATGGACATTTTTGAACAATTATCCATATCCAACAGAATCGAGTAAAATGGTTTTTTTTTTGCCCCTCAATGAATCCCACTCAAATGAATGTTATGTTTGCAGGAAGCTAATCGGAGCAAGGTACTTCAACCTAGGCTACTTATCCTCCACCACCAGCCACAAACCCCACTCCGGCTCCTCTGCCCGCGACCTCCAGGGCCACGGCACCCACACCCTTTCCACCGCCGCCGGCAACCGCGTCCCAGGTGCCAGCATCTTCGGCCACGCTTCCGGTACCGCTGCTGGCGGCTCCCCGGCCGCCAGGGCTGCAATGTACAAGGTATGCTGGGATGGCGGTTGCGATGGCGCTGACATCATCGCCGGGTTTGACGCTGCAATCCATGACGGCGTCGACGTGATATCGGTATCGCTCGGAGGGAACACCAATGACTATCTCGAGGACCCAATTTCGTTGGGGTCGTTCCACGCGGTGGCGGAGGGGATATCGGTGGTGGCGTCAGCCGGGAACGCAGGGCCGTACGAGGGGACTGTGTCGAACACGTCACCGTGGATCACGACGGTCGGAGCGAGTACGTTGGACAGGAAGTTTCCGACTTACCTGACTCTGGGGGGTAGGAGGAGGATTGAGGTTAGTCATGTTCTCGTTCGTAAGGGTATTATGGTCATTTCATCTGGTTTTGGCGCCAGTTTCCTTGATTCAAATTACAGTTGACAGTTACTGTATCCGAATGATTTAAGCAAGTGCATCTCATTCTTTAGTATTTGACGATAGTACCTGTGAAACTTGTCACATGTTCAGTTTGAACTCATTTTAGGCAAAAAGATATATACATGTTAGGGTGTATTTGTCACTTCAAGTGGTTTGGAGCCATTTTCCTCAGTTCAACTTAGGGGTTGACAGATAAATTAATCATCTGAATTCTTTCAGAATTGCTCCTCTGAAACTCTATAGATTTCAAATTTGCACTCATTAAATCATAGACATATATTTCCGAAATTCCAAACTACTTCAAACATTTAATTCCTTCTTTAATCCTCGCTAAATGCATTGACTTCAGGGACAAAGCCTCTCATCGGCGAAATTACCCACCAACAAATTCTATCCGTTGGTTAAGGCTGAAGATGTCAAGGCATCCAATGTATTGCCTGATGAAGCGTAAGCATCTCATTATCGAAATAACCCATTTCATCATTATTCCTAATTCTATCCCTAACAAAATATCTCATTACTGGGGACAACTGTGTAGTTTACCGTTATATTTTCCATATTTTGCAGCGAGGTGTGCTACTCCGACTCCTTGGACCCGAAGAAGGCGAAGGGTAAAATTGTCATTTGCACCGGAGGGAATAGCGAGGATGCAGAGAAGGGAGAGGAAGTGATAAGAGCCGGCGGTGTGGGGGTGATCGTCGTCAATAATGAGTGGAGTGGAAATGCAGTAACAGCTAATCTTTATCGTCTCCCTGCAATAAACATTGGTTGGAAGTATGGTTCTGTTATTTATTCTTACATGAACACTACAAGGTAAGTTCTTACCGTATTGACTAAACTCATTATATCTATGTTGTTTCTCTCTGAAAATTTGAGGGTAAATTATTTGACTCTGTTTAGCAACCCAATATAAAACCAGGCCGACCTAGTTTTTTCTTTAATCAGGTCATGACTGGTTCACGGTGGGGGATGGACCAGTACTGGCCTAGTTTTACAATAAGAAATAAGCTAAAAAAGAGACCAGAGTTGGTCCAACATCCCCAAACACAAATTACTCCAAAACTAGGCTAGATTTGAACCTGACCCAGTTTTAGCAGGTTAGCGAACATGACCTTAGAATTCCTTCCACTATATCCTGTTTTTAAAAGAAATCATGTTGTTTAATGAGTCTAATTAAAAACTCTGTCTAACTTTGTAACTGAGTTTTGTTCTTTAGACGTCCAGAACATGTCCACATTTGAAAATTTTTAGGTTAATAATAAAAGAAATCCAATTCATAACTTTTATGCAAGAACTATTTTTTTTCCCTCTATTTTCTCTCTTGCCAACTCTCACAACCACTTGATTTCATGTGTTTCTCTTTTAGATTCAAACAATAATTCTTCTCCTTAAAACCTTTAGGATTAATTTCATAAAAACCACCCTTAACCGTAACTATTTTAATTCCACAAAAAATACCCCTATACTTTAAGGGGTTTTGCACTCAACCCCCTGAACTTCTATTCTTCTAAACCCCTTGAAGATTTTTCACTTTCGCCTTAAAGTAATACGGTCCAGTCTAACATATCACGTGCCAAGCTTCTGACCTAAAAAGGTTCAAATACTCTTCTACTGTCGAAAAATTAATGGAAAAAACAAAAAGGATAAAAGGATGGATTTAATTATAAGCTTGTCTTTTGCAGATCACCTACTGCTTATATTTCAGCTCCTACAACAAGACTAGGAGTGAAACCTGCACCGGCCATGACAGATTTCTCATCTCGAGGGCCAAACACCATCACCCCCCAAATCCTCAAGGTCTGATACTCATAACAACATCCACCATCATCATGTACATCAAATTATTATTTCAAAGATTTTTGTGATATACTTTTCTCCTCTTCTCTTTACTGCAGCCTGATGTAACTGCACCAGGATACATGATACTTGCTGCATACACTGGAGCTGTAAGTGCTACAGGTTGGACCAACGACACACGACGCGTACAGTTCAATATGCTGTCTGGTACATCAATGTCTTGCCCTCATGTTGCTGGACTCACTGGACTTTTAAAGACTTTGTACCCTAGATGGAGTCCTGCTGCGATTAGATCAGCTATTATGACTACAGGTAAACTCCTTTTGCAACAAGCTGCAAAAATTTTACAGGTTAATTGCATGTAGACCCCCTGCAGTTTCTCTGTTCTGCACTTACTGCCCCTGATTTCATCATTGCAGATAGACCCCCAGGGTTAAGTTTTGAGTTTTTTACCCTTGTTGAATTTTGTCAAATATTATTGCCCATGGGTGAAATTAGTGAGTTTATATCCGTATAAAAGAGTCAAAAAAAAAAAAATTAACCCTGGGTCTATATGCAACAACAAAACTACAGGGATTAATAACTTTAAAACAATGATACTACATGGGGTCTATGTGCAATTAACACAAATTATATTTTAGCTTTTTCGCTTGTAGAACTTAAAAATTTTCGTGTTCTAAAATTACCCTCCAAATCTTCATATTTGACAATTTCCCTCAGTTTCTTGTTAGAGCCTAAATAATTTTTCACGATATTTACACATACGATTTGGTACTTTAAGACCAACTATCTTAAATTTTTGGATAAAATGGTTATCTTATACTGAGTTTTCTATCTTTTTTACAGCAAGAACACGGGATAACAACGGTACGGTAATACCAGACTATGACAACAAAAAGGCCACACCTTTCGCTTACGGATCCGGGCACATAAGACCCAACCGGGCAATGGATCCAGGTCTAGTCTTCGACTTGTCCACAGCCAACTACCTGGACTTCCTTTGTGCTTTAGGCTACAATGCATCATCCATGGCAGCATTCTACAAGAAGCCCTACAAGTGCCCCTCAAAGCCCATGAACTTGGAAGACCTAAACTACCCTTCGATCGCCGTCCCTAACCTAAACGGGTCACTAACCGTGACCCGAACAGTCAAGAATGTTGGATCCCCAAGCACCTATCGGGTACGGATTAGGGCTCCGATAGACATATCTGTATCCGTTCGGCCGAGTGTGCTTAAATTTAGTAAGATTGGTGAGGAGAAGATGTTTGAGGTTAGTTTCAAGTCTATGAAAGGAAGTGTTGGGCCTGGATATGGATTTGGGGTGATAATTTGGTCAGAAGGAAAGCATTATGTGAGGATTCCTTTGGCTGTTAATGCAGTCTCATGATGCATTAGGGTTTGTAGGACTTTAGGGTATCTTTTTCGTAAGAGTTTAGATCTTTTAAACTCAATGTTTTTAGAGAAATGGTTCTTTTAGTTTGTTCAGATACTGTTTAGACTCATTCCTTCTGTTGAATATGGAACCTCTTGTAAACTGAACTAGACCTTGATGGGAGAATTTGAGTTGTTTGATGCGGGATTTTTCTACTGGACATTAATAATTAAGATCACCATATAAATTTGTCTGTTTTGAATGCAGGAGAGAACTTTTGTTTCAAGCCTTTGGAAGAGCAAAAAGCCTACTAAATTGATCAGATTGCTAGGATATCTGATGTCAAGTTTCAGTATGTTAATGATAAACAACATACATGTTGAAACAAATTAATTGGACTGAAACAAGAGAAAGCTTATTATCGAAGACTTCACATTTATGGAAAAAGTTTGACAGAAACCTGCAAGAATTGATTATGAAATTCACAAAGAAAGCATGTTGCGGTTTCGACATGATTGTGCATGAATTCTTTTTGAAGACCTTGTTTTTCTCCACATTTAAGCAAGAAATTTTACATAGTACTTTCTCATTCAAATTACTTTCTGCAAGCAATGAAACTAAGCAGAAACAATCATGCCAATAAGGAACAACATGAAATTCATGGTTCCAATTATCTATTGCCCCAAGCAAAGTCATCGCAAACAATTTTGAAAACGATTCTTCAGTTGTTGAAGACAACTTATTCATGCAGCAAAACAATACTCAATTTGTCAGAGGACATTTACCTACTCGCAAACTTAAAATTTCCAACTTTTTGTAACCAGTAACATTCCACAACGCTTGCATAATAATAAGCAACACCTTACCTGCTTCTGTTTTCTTTCAATATTGAAAGAAGATCAGGGATGTTCAGAAGCCACATCTAAAAGCTCTCAAATATTCTAATTGAAATTCCAAATCAGAGAAGAAATATTGACCTTTATTCATAAAGTTGCAATTTGTAATCAGCCTTTAATTTAAAAAGTATTAGATTGGATTAAACAACCAATATTCTATTGTTGAGAAATAATTTTAAAAGCAAATTAAATAAAAGTGAAAAGGGACACCCTTTGCTCATGTTTGAGATTAAGATAAACCCAATGACATTGTAATTTTATACGAGAGAAAATATTATCAGCCTCCAAATAAATAACCAGCTGCTTGTTCTTCATTGCCATTGAACAGCCTAAGAGCCCGCATTGCGGCTTGTCTATCAAATCCAAGCTCCACCAGCTTGGAGATTTTGGCCTCAAAATCAACTCTCTGCAAATATATCAACCATTGAGTAAGCTTTCCTAACGAAAAGAATCTTATATTCAGAAACGCAAGGACGTCTATAAACCCGAAAGCCAAAAAAAAAAAAAAAAACAAGGTCAGTTGTTTTATTGACCTGTGTATTAGTAACTTGTGGAGCACCTGCAAGAAAGCAGAAGAAATAAGAGAAAAATAAAACAAAAATAAGAAATGTGTTATTGGATAAGAAATATTCAAGAATCTAGCAACTTGTGGGATGGTGAGGGATTAATAGATGAATGAAACTAACCAGAACTCTGTGCCTGAGCAGGCACGTTAGCAGTCTTGTCACCTGAGCCAGATGTTCCCTGAATAATAAGGTGATGGTAAGATAATTTAGGTTAAAAGCTTATTTAAATTTGAGAATTAAGATACCGATATAAGCAGGCCACTGCATTAAAAAAGTGTCAATTGCAAATAGACCCCCTCTAGTTCTATTGCAGCAGATAGACCCTGTGAGTGAATTTTTTTGACTCTTTTACCCTCAGAGAAAGCAAAAAATTGTTTTCTAACAAATAGACCTTGTGAGGGTAAGTAGTCAAGAAAAATTCACTCAGGGGTCAATCTGCATATGGGCAACAGTACAGTGGTCAATCTGCAATTAATCCTATGAAAATAGTATATCCATGTTGTATGAGCCAGCGAAAATGAAATTATGTCATGGATATTCTTTTGCTAGATGTTTTAATCATTAAAATGAGAAAATAGATGGAAAAATACTACTCACATAGTATATCCTAGTTCTATAAATTCAAATAGGTACTAAAACAATCAAAATACTTCATTAACCACATAAAATTACAGAAATGAATCTGCAAATGAAATGGAATGGGTATTCATTGTCAACGATTAGAATTTTAACTTAAATCTCAAATACATAAAACTAAGCTATTTTAGAGATAACTATTGAGTTTTATGATAAATCATCTGAGTATCCTCTGAGGATCCATCAACCATCTGAGTGTCAAAATATTGGATACGGGTGTATTTCCCGAGCATATTTAGAAAATAGGTTGCACAGAATATGTGACAATAGGTAACTTTCTCAGGTTGTGTTGCAGAACAGAACCAAACTCCAAAATGAAATAAAGATTTTGCATGCTTCTTTTCTTTCCATTCTTTAAATAAAAAAAAATTCTCAAATAAGAGCTAAGCAGATGCTAGTCACTCAAAGTACTAATTTCACCTCTGCCAATATTCAATTACTAAGACTAATAGGATATAAATAGATATAAGACATGCTAAAATTTCAATGCAGATCAAGAGGCTATAAGTTCATGGAGAAATTCAATATAAAATGAGAGGAAAAATAACAGAGATATCATTACAGTGTTACTTGCTGGAGCTGATACTTGGCCCAAAGGAGCTTGCTGAGCTAACCTCTCATCATCACGGATATGTGAGGGGATGTCTTTCTCTAAAAACAATATATCGTTGGCCATTTAGGAATTTCAGTAGTAACACTGTACAATATTACTCTTAAAAGCATAAAACAAGGGAACTGACCTTGCAAAAATGGCACAGAAACCTCTCCCCCACCCACTCTTAAGACGTTTTCTTTTAGATCTATTATACACTGCATCAAATTGATTAGGGAGCGAAATAAGATTCAATAGAAAGAAAAACCTAATATAACAAGCTAAACATTTGGGATCAATACCTGATGCTTACGCAGCATGTCAAGCCCAAAGAGAAATTCCATGTTCGGAGCATCCAATACAGTGAAGGAGCAGTGGTAAAATAAATGGCCAATCTACCAAAAATTAAGGGGCGCGAAGAGATTGAAGTAAAATCGAAACAAACAACTACCACTGAAATTTCAATGCTTAGTTTCGTAAATATAGTGTGTAATAACCTGAACTAGACCAAATTATTATTGGCGAGAAAGGAACAAAATAACATGCTGCTATTGGTCATGCACACTATAAATCATCCTGAACAAAAATTGCCAACTGAAAGGACAACAATAATCTGTTCTGAAATCAACATTTGACAAACAGAAAATTGCAGGAACCAACAAAGTCCACAACCACCACCACGTCCATCATTTAGATCAATGCAATATCTTATCCTCAGATATAATCAGATACTCTTTAAAATGAAATTAATCTTGACATGATACATAGATTTAATGTGTCTCTCTGCATACAGGACTACCTTAAGTCCAGAGTGTGTACTTTGGCATTTAGATACTCATCCCTTATAGGATGGAGTTAAATCTCTAAGATCAACATGATTGGGCACACGACTACACGTTGAACTGAGGTGCAGATTAAACCCATAAACAGGACATGAGGTTAACCCATTAACCTAACTATAAAACCACCACTTAAAAAGTATTTACCATCAAACAAACTATTAAAGTTCAAGAATTGCTTTCATCCACCTAAAAGTTTGGCTTTTAGACAGGAGTTACAGTTTGTCCTTTATGATATCCAACAACTAGCAGTTACAACCTCTAATCCACCGATGCTCCTACGATGGAATGGTAAATTCTCTCTTTAGTAAATTCATTTCTTAGACAAAATAACATGCCCCACCTTAAGTGCCAATGTCCCCTCAAATTACTAAAACAAATAACAGAAAGAAATACTATTGATGAACTAGATTGTTCCTATGTGTGAGATTCTATTAAGCGATATGGAAAAGCTAGTAAACTCATTTTGGAAGAACATCTATCTTACACACATTCAAAGGATGCCTTGGACTCACTATAGGAGTTTAATGCAATTCTCTATAGCAATTTTATCATCTTTCCATTTCTTTTTCCTTTTCTTGTTCTAGACGGTTCTTCACTTTGGAGAATTTTCAAAACTTGCTCCTAAGTTGCGTGAATTTCTATTGCATGAGCAATTAGCTTTTGCTACATGATAATTCAATATTTTAAGCAAAGCCCTTTCATCCATATGGACACAAGTCACACTAAAGCAGAAGGTTGGTATCATATGGACACAAGTCACACTTCCACCAGGACATAAATTTAAGTACTAACCATTATGCAAGGCTGAGCATACAAATACAGTAAAATGATACAAACAGGAGAGATCACTAATTGTGAATGCATTGGCAAAAGGACAAAATCCACAAATATAGTTATCTTCATGAAAAACTCAGTAAAATAGAATTTTTGCTATAAAATTTTATGTTTGTTTCTGGTATGGACTGAATACATGCCCAGTGTGTGAATGTACGCATGATTGCAGCGGGTTCATGTCTAAATTGACACGAAGGTGAAATGCCTCCTCAGGCTCTATATTAGTATAAAGAGGAGACATCTATAATTCTATACTTGTAAAGTGCACTGGCAAAAAGAAGCCCGCTAATATTGTTGTTATCTTGAAGGAAAAAACTAAATAAAATCAAACTATTTATATAAATTCCTGTTTATTTTTTGTATGGATTTCAGACACGCCCAGGGCTACAAAAAATATATGCATATGATGGCAGCAGGTTCATGTCCCAAGTGACAACAAGGAGAAATGTATAAAGATGCTATGTTACTATATAGTTCATGCTATGTTAGCCAGATATGGCAACTAAGAGCAGAGACAAAGACGTCCAAGAAAAATTTATTATACAAATGACGCACATGATAAAATATCAATAATGTAATGCTGAATGTCAAAGTTATTAGAAGATGTATGCATATAACAGCTTTACCTATTAGAAATATATATATTGCAAAGTTCTCTTAGGGAAAATAACTCTACTTCAAGATAAACATCGGACAACAAAGAATTGGAATAGAAGGCAATAAGTGGGCCAATGAATTAGGTTCGTCAAATTGTTAGACAGATAACATCAAATTGAAACCTAAGCCCCCATGAAAGGGGACTGCGTGTTTTGGGCTTTTGGAAGGCGGAGCAATAAGAAACAAGAAAAGAAACTTGAGTCAAAGGGAGAAGACAAAGAAATTTAGAATTTGCCTTGTTTTTTGAACCACTCCTTTGGCATCCCACCAATCGCAGTTGTAATTTGCCTCACACGTACATTAACAGCTTCACACCAATCAAAGTCTCAAACCTTCAAAAACAACTCTTTCATACCCAAGGTTGCATCAAGCAATCCAAAGAAACCACAATCTTTCATAAATATCTTCATACCTTTTTTAAGAAAAACCAGTTTTTGATAGAGTTACAAAACTTGGTCACCAGGAAACTAATTCTTAATAGGAAAGAATTCTGGTCATACCAAAACAAAAACTTTCCTAATGCTTATATTCTTTAAAAAAATTCCTAATTCAATTAAACTTCATAAATGATAATTTATCGCCCAAATTACGGGTAAAAGGAAACTTCTACTAAAGTGAAGTGCAAAGCAAGCAGCTAACGCGAGAAAGGGGCTAGAGCAGTACTCGGGGGGAGTCTATGCTACTCTCACTCTTCACTAATTGTATAATTAAGTGGATATCTCCTTGCCCGTGGAAAGCATTGAATCATGTACTCTAGCTTCGCTAATGAGTTAACTAATTGCTCTTCTTAGCTTAGACTTAGAGATAGAGAGAAGGAGATGCTTGAACAACCTATTCTGAAACCAATTATAATTATTCTAGCACCTTAATCAAACTTCTAATATAAAAAAGTGTTGGCCATCCTTTTTTCATCTGTTCCTTTATGATTTTCCAAATGAAAGCCGTCCTGTATAGCCTAGCCTCTTGTATTAATCGCACTAAACTTACTGAAGATGCTTAAGAGAAGTACCTACCATATCTATACATAATACATTGTCTGTAGATGAAAAGCAATACTTAAAATGTGAAAGCGGTACTCAATTATACAGACCAGAACTCTGGAAGATAGAGGTCTAGAAATCAAGAAAACATGTGAAGAAGCAGAGGGAAAAGGAACATAAATAAGTTGAATTGAATTGAATGCCAAGAAAAGGAAAACAAACTATTATATTAGATTCATTACAAAGAGAATAAAGAGATAGATATTAAATAACATTAGAGACTAGTGGTGAAGAGCCAAGTCGTAAATATAAGTTCAGTCAAAAGTTAAAAAAAAAAAAAAGCAAACAATATGTTAAACAGTGTACATTACTTAAAGGTGAGTTGAAGTCTTGAACTTATGGACCAAAAGTGGTAGCCGACCAAATGATATGGTACAATCGTGGTGAATGAAAACCGAGAGAGCCTCAAGTAGGAAGGAAGCTCAATTTTGTATCAAAATACAACGAAGAGACAGAGAAAAAGAAAAGATAGCATAACTGAAGTTCTAGAATGGACAGTATCCCAATATCCAATATGAAAGGAAGTACAAAAACCTTTACTAGAATGGAGGCAATTGATTGTTGCAACAGAATAAAACTAGAAGTGATGGGAAAATGTATACTATAATCAACACATAACAACTTATTCTCACAAATATTTAAATAAATATGTGATTAAAAATTAAGCATTATATGACAGAATTTTTGGTCGAAAGCATCATGAATGCAACATGTAGAGACTAACTTCGGTTACCTTAATTGATGCAACATGTATACGACCCAGTATCTCTGACTGGCCAACCCCAACAGCAATACCCCTATAACGCTGATCCAGGAGTCTCAATAACCTAGAAAAACAACAAAAAGAGTTGTCTCAGCCATGTCTCTCTTTATATAATAGCATGCAAAATGATTGACCTCATTACTGAATGTAAAAACATAAAAAGAGGTCATGGTTGGTGATAAACAAATACCAAATATATCAATGACAATTTTAGATGAATAATTTTGCTGAAGAAAAAAGCAGGAATCTGCATCCCATATTTATCTGTGACCTTCATATTAGTCTATCAAAGATCCTAAGAAATATAATCCCATGAAAACAGACAACCATGAGATTTTGATTGACGCCAGAATCAAAAAACTTTGCAGTCCTATTAGCCCCCAGAGTAAGAGAAAAAACAAGTGTAATACCTAGAAATGCAGTGTTTTATGACTTTGTGTCAGGCAGTGTTAAACAGATTGCTTTTGAAAAGATCACATCTTCTTTTCAGACTGTTTAGTGAGTGCTTTGGTTTGAAACCCTAACTTAAAGGTGTGGGGTTTTGTCCATGACTCCATAATATCCTTAACATTTCTATTTTCAGTTTACTCAGGGTCTCACCGCTTAAGACCGTATTAAGCCTCTTGGAGACGACATCTTTAATCCGATAGTTGCTTCCATCTTCAATAATAGCTTAAACCCCCCACAAGCTGCCACAAATCTACTTCATCCTCATCACCCATGGTAACATTTAAATGCAGATACACCATAAAACTGATCCATTTACAAATTAGTCAACTGAAACAATCCACATCAGTTCCACTATATCCAAACCCTATGAACACTTCACCTTTTACTTCCAATCAATCCAATACGTAAACCCTCAGGAACTGATCTGATTGTGTGGATCATCTTCAACTTTTCAAAAGAACGCAGCAAAAGGTGTGCAAGAAAGATATTCAGTCTTTTTCAGTCCTTGGTTTGAACATAATTATTTGGGCATCTTCCTGTGATTTCTTCATAACTTGATAACTTGGATTCTTGAAATTCAAAAGATCACATTAGATGTTTGATAATTTCGCAATTGACTCTCACATTTGCTTGACAAGCATCATGATATTATGTTGGGGCATCATCAGGCATCTATTTCCAAATACTTGATTATTTACTGATCTGTTACATGCTTAAATTTCATATTCACACCACAAATTAGGTTAGGGCATCACTTGGCACCTATATGGCATTGTTATTGATTATTTTATGTCTATATTGGATTCACCTGGAGTTTTTTTTCTTTGCATCAAATCCCTCCCCTTGATTTTGGCTTTCATTGGATATCTTTAGAGTAAATTCAATCCAAGATTACATTGTCACTATAGTTTTAGTGTGTTATTTGCATCACATTTGGCTATTTACCTAACCAGGGTCTTGCTTATAATAGCAGTTTTAGTGAATGTGTACCTTAGTCATCAGGTGCCTCTCGTCATCATGTAAAAGCCACCAGCTTAGCAAATGAATATTGTCAAATGATAAGCAAAAAGCCATTTGGAATGGCCTATCATGTTTTAAATGTCTGCACTTCATTGTTATTGGCAAGACATGAAGTAAATAAATGCAGCACTAATGCTAGTCAAATGATAAGCAAAAGACTCCTTTGATAATGTATCATGAATTCATGATTTAAATGTCCACATGATCATTGTTACTGGCACGGCTCCAAACAAATAAAGGCCTCATAGACAGTAGTCAAGTGAATCCAAATTTTTATTTAACTTACTAATGTAATATGTGAAATTCTTCTTTAATTATTGTAGTTCAATTATATTTTCCTTACTATTTACGTATGTGAAATATTAATGTAGATTAATAAAATAATTTTAATGACCCACTCAACTGCTCTTATAGACACATTTCCTACAATGTTTCTAGTACTGCTACAAATATTTTCAACTATTTTCACCAGATTAAGGGAGTACCAAAGGCAACCATATCTTTTAGATTCATTTTATATGTCAAAAGGTAAAGCCACTCTGGTATTTCATGGTAGTTGAATCATATGCATTTGACATTTGAATGCAACATGAGAATACAAAACACATAAGTCTTGCAGAAGATGTGCACTAAATATGGACCAAGCAAGAAATTAAATGGATCCTCTTTGGGAGGAAAAAGATTGTACCCGCAACGTTCAGCACATTGTTTTGATATTATTGTAGATTGTGCTCCACTGTCAACAAAAGCCTGAAAGGTAGAAAGAGCACTTAAGTACTAGCACCATGCAGTAACTATTTAGCATAAAGCATATACCAGGGAATTGAAGTATCTTTAAACATAGTACATGATAATGCCAAATAAGAAAGAAATAGATGAAAATCCAGTGCCTAAACATAAAATGCCCATGTCTTGTCGACAGAACTCAGAAATGTGATATTAATGATGACAAAAAGAAATACAGCAACTTTGCCATTGATTGATTATACACAACTTTAAGAAACAGTAGCTTTATAGAAATTCAGGATACAAACATTTTGATCATTGGACACACTCCCCTACTTTTCTTGATGAATGGATATAACCAGGCATGTTCTTGGTGGATAATGAAACATTCTTAGTAACTGTTGAAACTTGTCAAGGATTACATAGGGTTTTACTGACTTAAAAGTTAAAACACACTAGGAGCCCCTGCGAGACAAGAGCAGACTCTTGAAAAGAAAAGGTGTTCATCAGAACTGTGAATAAGATGTGCATGCATTGGAGCGAGCCTCGGAGCGCTATTCAATAAGCTTTTTCAAACATTGGGTAAAACTTAACACATCTAGCAGAACAAATTGTGTATAACAAAATAAAATGCAAAAAGCACAAGATAATGAGATTAAATAACTTTTATATATATCAAAGAAACATACGTTACATCTAGAAATGTATACTTCATAGTGAGTTACTGTTCAAGCAAGAATCACAACCAAGTTATTGCCACTCAATAAAGTATAGTTACATATGAGGAGTTGAAATAATAACACAAATTCCAATAAAATGTATGCTGAATAGTGTGTTACAGTATAAGCAGAATCATATGCAAGTTATAAAGCACAATAACATATGAGCAGTTGAAATGGTAATACAAATTGGGTTTGATGTTTATGAGGTGGCGGTTCATTTAGCAAAATGAGCTATCAAGAGATAGTGTGGTGAGACCCACACCATTTGATGTGACAAATATGGTGGGTCTCATCACATGGCTATCTCTTGGTAGCTCATTTTGTAAAATGAGCCGCCACCTCATACCCATTATTTCTATACAAATTCTATATAAATGTACACTTAACAGTGTGTTGCTGTTCAGGAAGAATCATAACCAAGTTCTGCCACTCAATAAAGGACAAATAACATATGCGGAGTTGAAATAGTATTACTAAAGGAAATCAATATTTACAAGATAAAAGTAGGATAAAACAGTTACCATTCTTCAACACTACCTTCAAAGGTACACCATTGACTTCCATATCCACATATAACATAACCTACAGGAAGGAAGAGTTAAACATGAGCACAAAAACAACATAATTCATGAGGTGAAAACAATTGAAAGGTACCACTTACAACACGTGCAAACGCTTCAGGGTTGTGCTCTATTGCCGCCTCCCAATTTTCATCTATTCCTTTCTGCAGCTCAGGATAATAATCAGAAACATAAGAAATTGTGAAGAAGAAAAATGTTACCTAGAACATGTTATGCAATAAAACTTTAAAAACTCATTCTGAAGCAGTTTTAAAACCAAAATTTTCAACGTAGACAATGTCAGTATACATTTTAGTGAAGTACTGCAGCTCTACCATGCTGTTGGACCATTACTTTCCTCAAAGCTTCAAATCACAAGGAAGAACCTGTATTTCAACTTCATTTTGTTTTTGAAACAGAAGAGAGTTGTAACCTCGCACTTCAAATCTAGAATGGATTACTGAACTCCAACTACTTGTTCACATTTTACTAATAAGTCATAACCTAAATTCCAACTTCCACGTTCAGTCCTCAAATTGCTTTTTGTACAGAAACTGTTTTTACTTGTTTGGCACTGGATTTCAAAATAACACAGGTTTTATATATCGGTGTACCAAAAAGTTCCATCTTTTGAAGTTGAAACCTGAAAGTATATTGTCCTGCTTCAGTGTTCATCCTCTCAAATTTCAGAAAGATGTTGAAGTGAAAATTTCAGGTTTCATTTATTACAAAAACAGAAATTAGGATCAATGATACCACAGTACTAAAATAAATAAGTAATAATCGAAGTTTCAAATTAGATAAATAACTGAGGGATTAGGGAAAAAATACACAAGGCACAGAACATAGGATATAAATGATAAAATAAAATATACATTAGATTATCACTTCAAATACTTTCTAATATAGCCCTTTTGCTAGTATTCAGCAGATACAGAAAGGAATCATCTAATCAACTAACAAGAAAAATATTTAACCTGTCGAATAGCTGCTTCAATTTTTTTTTGTGCCTCAACATCAAAAGGATCTGCATACATCAGAGCCTGATAAAGAAAAAAACTCTATGTCAGAAGTGTCGCTCATTTTATATTATAAAGACATTAATAATAATAATAATAAAGAAGAATACTGAGCTCAAAGAAATTCATAAAGTATGTGATACTAAAGTACTGAAAAATATGAAGTCATAATATTATCAAGAAAAGAAGAAAGAGAACAGCATATGTTCAATAGTGGGATAAGGTCCATACAAGCTCTTCTTCTTGTTTACGGCGTAGTACCAACTTCTGTTGGTGACGCTCTTTTAAAAGGTTCTGGAGGTTATCAAGGCTATCCCCCAAGATAGCTTGTGCAAGTGGAGGATCATTCTGCAAGTTGAACAGTAATTACTAATATTAAACTAAATAAAAACAGGAACTAGTATTAATATAAACTTGCTGCTTAGAAATACAAATCTCATAATTGATAATTTTAAAAGGCAACAAGTAAGAAACTAAAACATGGTTCAATTAACTAAAACAAGCATATCTTTGTATGCTTAAAACCATAATTATAGTCATTTCTAGCAGATCCATACTAGCACATGCTCCATTCTATAACGTTAATGTAATTTGAAAGACAGCATCTATGCAACCAAGCATCCATAAATTCCCTTGCAGGTCCAACTTCATACACAACAAGAGACAACTGCATCTAGCCTTAGTTCTACATTAAACGTTTCTTAGAAAAAAGTTTGAAAAGGCATCAAAATCAAGTTCGTTCTTCAATACATACAGCCCTAATATTCTATTAGTAGAGAAGCATTCTACAGACTAAACTAAGACGAGTTCAGGGCTGGATAATTTTAGATACAAGTGACAGAAATAAGCAAAAGCATGAATTCATGATTTAACAATTAAATTTGAAACAGGAACGCAAGCCTTGAAGCTGAAATCAATGACTGGAGTCAAATATTTAAATAACATTTTGAAACTTGTTATTAACTCAACTGGCAGAAAACTGGAGAGCCATTGCTCGCGAAAAATTCATGCAAGGCTCTAGGTTTCACTTTAAAACCTCTGAATCTTTGAAGAAAACAATTGTCTAAGTGCTCCGTACTATGCAAGATAATATGATCCAATATTATGAAAACATTTCAGAACACAGCAGAGCTAACAATTTAATGTGGAAGAGTCAGGAAGTGATATTGATATAGACAGTCCAAAGACTAGTTCATTTAAAATTCAAAAGACTTCAATGGACAGCCTATTAAATACTTCAAAATTTACAAATTGTCATAATCAAATTTCTAAGCATATTAAGCATGACAAAACAGCCCCAGTTAACCAAATAGATCAAGCATCTAGACAACCTGAAGAAGTTGAGCCATCATCTGCGAATCCTGTCGAATCTTCTGCTGGAACACCCCCGGATTCACAGCCGAACCATCAGAATTCATTCTTAGATCATCCGGTGCTGGCCTGAAACGTAGTAGAGAGATCAATTAAGTGGAGAAACCCCCAGTGATGTTATATAAAATATTGCACAGAGAGCAGAAGAAATTTTGATGATCTAACATAACCTGCTTATATAAGAACAAACAATCATAATAATACTCTCGTTTTAAGCTAGGGCTGTTAATTAGAAACATGTATTTTGTCCAACGTAAAAAAGTTGACTAGCACAGGAAGCAGCGAGCTTAATTGTAGAGCTTTCACCCCGATTGCTCCCTCAAAATTGATAAATATAATTGGTTCTCAGACCATTTGAACACCCAATTGGAATTATTCACTTAAAGACAGTGTCGTAAAATACCTAGGTCCATGGGCAGGTTGAAGAATAATGCATAGCACACCCTTGTTTGTGCGTGAGATTGATTAGACGTAAAGCATGTCATGGATGTTAGTGTTTTAGAAAGCACTGAGCATCTCTGGGTTCCAGACCCAACACCTAGTGTTTAGGCATCTACACCGCTTAAGCCTCAATTTTGCAATTTTCCTTTTTTAATTGGTGTTAGCATAAGAATCAGAAGGAGAAGAAAACAGGGGGAAAAAAAAGAAGGGTTAATTGCAGATAACCCCCTGCACTATTTCCCAATTGTGGATAGACCCATGCAGTTCTATTTGTGTGAATAGACCTCTGTACTATTTGCCAAAGTGCAGATAGTGCCCCTTCATGAACTTTTTTCTGCTAAAAGAGTCAAAAAAAAAAAAAGAGTCCGTTCAGGGGGTCTATCCACACAAATAGAACTACAGGGAGTCTATCTGCAATTGGGCTGTAGTACAGGCAGGTATGTCTGCAATTAACCCAGAAAGAAGACA
Source organism: Asparagus setaceus (assembly GCA_012295165.1). Classification (NCBI taxonomy): domain Eukaryota; kingdom Viridiplantae; phylum Streptophyta; class Magnoliopsida; order Asparagales; family Asparagaceae; genus Asparagus; species Asparagus setaceus. The sequence goes on along the minus strand of CM022705.1, from coordinate 26,012,328 downwards.
ATAACAGAAACAGCGGGAGGATGAGAAGAAGGGAGAAGAGAAGTTATCGACAGCTGCTGCTGCATGTGAAGGCTGTAACAGCAGATGAAGAGCAAGGAGGAGAAGAAAGGAGAGAGCTTTGAGAAATAAATAAAAATTGAACACAACAAAATTGAAAACGATTTTTTTTTTCCTCTTTGGCGGTGGTCGGGAGCAATTAAGAAGGCACTGGAGGCATAGGATCGATCGTCATTAGGGGTCAATGAAGATAAGCAGAATGACGAGGTTGGTGAAAGAGGATAGTCTGACTTAGAGAAAAGGGTAGGAGAGGCATGACAGAATTAACCTTAGGATTTAAAACCCTAGTTAACTAAAAGCAGGTTCAACCTGATTAATTTAACCTCCAAAAAATCATATTTCAGATGGTCACGTACATATTTTTGACATAAAGTAGTCCACTTAATCGGCCCACAAGAACTTAGGTCCCCTAGCATTTAATTGGGAGTGCCTAGACCAAATTTTTAAGCAACTTGACCTGGATGTTGCTTCATCCAGGCGGCAGCCTGATAGGCACGCAACTGCTCATTAAAATGCTATGTATAGTAAATAAATTCATTTTTTATATTCCTGTCTTTATTCAACATCAGAATTATTTTGATAGAATAAAAAATAATTTGGAAAGAGCCGTTCCTTGATTGAATACCTTGACTACAATTTAAACATTACATAGAAGTGAGGTTGGAAAATTTTAGCAGAAAAGAAAACAACTATTTTTCTACTGCTCTCTAAGTTTGCCTATCCATCACTATTAGTTTGTATTGACTTGAATCTCAGTTTTTTAACTCTTCAATCATCATAACCTAGTATGATGATGCTAAAAACTCTCTCCGTACTTTCTTTGACATGTAAATCATTTTTTTTTTTTTGTTGTTGATAAATGATCAAGATGCTAGTCGATAATTCCAAAACATTTCTGACAAGGTTCGTAGAAGTTTTGAAGGTTTCTCATAATATAAAGGTATCTGATTATCTTGAGAATAATGGCACATAAATTAACTAAATGTTGGATAAATGTTTATATACAATCAAACAAAAAAATGTATCTCTTCATTTTTTATATCTTTCCAATAAAACCCTATTGGTGCACACTATTTCCCCAAAGTCATGCGGGTAATTTACGCCAAAGAAAACGCGGCACATGAGTTCGAAGTTTTACAAGTACACGTTATATATGCTCTCTAAAAACAAGTCCCGAAAAAGTGTTTAAGGCTTTAACCCGTTTCAATTTTCAATTGCATAATGGGGAGCATCCCAAAGTATAATATTCTACAAAATTGAAACTTCATAGATATAATAGGGTAAAACAATAGAATTCTGATTAAAAAAAGGACAGAAATACCGAGATCCAGATGCAGCGGGAACCATCATAACCATATCTCCATCCCTTACACCTATCAAACTCAATCGATCCGAGTTCTTCATCACATTCCCATTAAAGTGAAGTTGCTGCTGTTGCAGTGACACGGTCGTCTATAGAAATTCAACCCATTGTCAAAACGTAAGTAAAAGATCACAAATTGAACAGAAAAACATCGAAAGCATGCTAACGCCAACATCTTACCTCCACCTCAAGCAGCGCTTTAACGTTCTCAACCTATTGATATCAGAAACCATAAAAAATTACAACTTTTTTCGAGATTTTGTTCTGAGAAAATAGAGGGGTGAAGAGGTTTACTGATTCGTCGGGATCCACGTCGAGGGTGATGAACTGTTCGTCGGCGGTCATCACGGTGATCTTCATCTTGTAGGGTTTTAGCGGAGGGAACAATGAGAACAGAAACCCTAGAATTTGAGGGGGGTTTATAGGATTCGGATCTGGATCCAAATCCGATGAAGACACGGAGTAGGATCGAGTCGGGGAGAGAGAGAGGGAGAGGGATTTATGAGGTGGTGTGTTTAGTTTTGAGTTCTTTCATTGGTTAAATAACATCAGGTTGCTTAGCGAGGTCGGAGAGGAACTTAGGAGAGAAGTAGGCCTCGTTGCTTTGGATAAATTACTGTTATGCCATTATTTTATAGGCTAAACTACCAAATTGACATTTAAAAAATATTCATTTTACCGCGTTGGTATTTAAAATATCTCCGATGACGCTTTGGTATTTAAAATTGGTTTACGTTAGCACATGGGTCCAAATTTTCGCCGGCGTTCTCTTTTCCGGCGAAACTCATCACGTGACCATCACGTGACCCTTAATGACCGTTAGAAAATGCTGATGTGGCATGGATTAGTGACGTGGACTTGATTAACTGCTCATGTGCCTCTCACGTGCCATCAATAACTGAATTTCGGAGATCAAAAGCCCTAAATTGACAGATTGCCCCATTCTTCATGCGTTTCAAAAGATCGATCGACGGAGCGGTGGTTAAGGAGATTGTTGCCAAACTTACGATTCTTTGGTGATCTCGATTTCATGAAGGGAAGTGAAACCGGTGTCGATAACCTCTGGTAGCGTTATCGTCCTCGTCGAAAAGACAAAGGTGACTATTTTCTGCATTTGCTTGTTCCTTGTTGATGCATGCGTTTAAACTTTTGTTTATATAAGTGAAATTATAGTTTGGAGTGTTTATAAGTCTTATTATTAACAAATTAGGATTTATGTGAATGATATCGAAGTGGATTTTTCAAAAATTTAGGGGTTTTGTAAGATTTGGAGCAAAGCAGAGCAAAATGTGATTGTGGTTGTAATTTTTTTTTTTTCATCATGCAGATGGGTGGGAATATAATGGTTAAATTCAGACATGGTGGTTCTTTTGAGTTTCTAATGTCAGAAGAGTATATTAGTGGCTCCTATGACGTGCAATTCATTGCGGAAGATATCATGACAATAGACTTGTTGAGAGAAAAAATTAGAGAGTATGGGTATACCGATGCATTCACTTTGTGATATGGAATACCTCGTCGTGGTGTTGGAGTCGTATTGCCTCTTCTCTTAGATACAGACTTAGCAAAATTTATGGAATATGCACGTAAGGAGGGTGTAATTGAGGTGTTTGTCAATCATTTTGTAGATCAAGCTATTGAAGTGGACATTCCTCCAGTTGAAGATCCTCCAGTGCAAGCTAATCAGCATGAAGTTCCTGACCCCAATGAGTGTACTCCTAAAAAAAGTAGCGGCTTGAGAGGAAGAAAGAAGATAACCCCTAAGAGAAAGAGGACAACCCCTATAAGAAAGAAAACGACATGTAAAAGAAATAAGCTTACCCTGTTAGGAAAGTATTATCAAGAGTCAAAAGGGGAAAATATTGCCACTTCAACTCATCTTGATCGAATGCATCCTCACGATGATGATGACTCGGTGAGGATGAAACATACAAAATGGACCCAACCGAAATGGTAGATGATGATGATGAGGAGTTGGTTGAAAAGTCTAGAAGGAGAAGGGAGAAGAAGGTGGTGACTGATGAAGGCCATTCTAAACATGAAGCTAATACGTAAAAGGGATATGAAAGTGATGTCTCGGTTGATAGTGAAGTAGAAAAGGCACTAAATCGACCATGAGGAGCTTCGTGAGATGAGAGAAAGAAATATTACCTTATTTCTTTGCTTGAAGGGTAACATAGCTTTCAATGCGGTGCAAGGATTGAAAAGGAGCGCCAAGTGAAGGAGATCTGGGACAAGCAAGCGAGACTCATGCACAACCAATTGAAGCACATGCGACCTAGTACCCTAAATGCGGAGCGATCTAGTGAGGCAAATGCGAACCACAACATTATGAAGCAAATGAGGAGCAACCAACTTCAGTAAATGTAGAAAGAGCAACAGAAGCAAATGCAGAACCACCAAGTGGACTAAATACTGAACAACCAACACAAGCAAATCCTGAACAACCAACAGGACCAAATCCAGAACAAGATGATGATGATATTGAGGGTCTGATTGTAGGTGGTCCTAGAGCAAAAGGAGTGTTGCCAAGTGTAGGCATCAAAAATTGCTGAAGAACTCCAAATGTGACTTAATCATGAGAAGATCGAAGGACGACCTCGTCAAAGTCTCAGGAAGTCAATCACGAGGTCAAACCAATGATCGGGATACCTATAGTGTCGCTATTGGTAGCGACACCTTGTTGTGTCGCCATTGGCGAACACTTTCTTGTGTCGCTATTGGTAGCGACACCTTGTTGTGTCGCCATTGGCGAGACACTTACTTGTCGGCGCCCGGCGAGACACCAAGAACGTCTAAACACGTGCTCTTGAAGCGTTCAAATTAATGCTTGTGGGGCCCACTGGATTTTTTCAACGTAAAGAGACGTTCAGCCACGTTAGTGGGCAGTTACACGCTGAAAATACGCCCACTAAGCGTGAAATTAGGGCATTTAATCTTGCCTAAAATGGAGGAAAGCCGTTACAACAGCGGGAGACATCTCCTTTTAGAGGCGGCGATCAACAACTGTCGGCGCCCGGCATCTGTAACAGTTCTATCTTGTGGCGGTCGATCTTGTCGCGCCCTCTGATTTTGGACACTTGATGACTCGTGTCCTTTTCGATGTGACGCCCCAAAGACTATAAATACTTCCCTACATCCACTTGGGGAGGATCGTGATTGGAGATCACAAATCTGAGCTTTTGCAAAGAGAGAGAGATCCAAGCTTCCAAAGTTCAAGAACACAATCCGTGGAGATTCCTCGAGTTTAAGCTTTGACTTATTCTTGAGAAGAGTAGATATTTTACTTAGCTAAGATATTTGCTTCAGTTCTTGTTTCCTTAGCGAAGCACTAACTATATTCCGTCAACTTGACGATCGTTCTTGTGATGGTCCACGGACAAGCGTCTCCCTGAGCAAAGACCCACAAAAGCGGGAGATCTGGCGTGTAGTCTCTTACATTCGAGTTTGTTAGAGAATGATTCGGTTTCTTTGTAAAGAGAGTTGCCGCGTGTAACCCTTTAACTGTTTTCACTTTGAAACGTTTTGAAATGAAAACTGCAAAGAACATCGTTTTCGAACCAAACACGATGGCGACCACAGTGGGAGCCAATAGTCTCAACGTTGAGGCTATTGTGTCGCAGCCAAGCAACGCTCAAGATGAGTTGATGATCGATGGCTTGAATTACGTGTTCGATCAAGGCAAGTTTGAGGAATATCTCTCCTCGTCTTCATCAAGATCCTCTTCGCCCAAGTGCAAAAGGATCTTATCTCAAAGGAAGACTCAACGTGAAGATTTCCCCCCAATTGTTGTTAAGACTTCACCTCACAACATTGTTCCGGCGTTCCCCAAAGCCGAAGGCTCTGCACACCAAAGTGCAACAACTCTGACGAAATGGAATGGACTACTACTTCGATCAAGCCAAGTTCGAAGAATATCTCTCCTCATCATCATCGAAGTCCTCCTCGCCCAGCAAGCATAAGAGGATTTCATCTCCAAAGAGGGAGGTTCGTTCTGTCGTAGTGCGCAATAACTCTTGCTCACTTGCGACGGAGGCGATTGCCCCTTGCAACAACACCCCGACCAGCTACAAAGTCGGGAGCTCTATTCAAATTGACTCGTTTCAGAAGAAAGAGTCAATCAACAGGATTTCAACAACTCTGTCAAAGAGGGCTCGTCAAAGACAACGTCAAAAGATGGCGATCAATTGTAAGGCCACAGGTCGGCGGATGGAGTTCACTATCATGCGAACTTCGCGTAATCCACGAGCATCAACAAGCTGCGGCCTCTCAACCCGTCGGCCTCACGCCAGGAAGAATGGGTTCTTGTCAAAAGGACTCGTTTGACGAAGAAGGAATGTGCCCAGAGACGTTGCGCACGCACCGCTCGTGCACGTGCTATCATACGCAAGGCTCAAGAGTCAAAATCAACCCAGCAATCGACTCAAAATCGCCAAGTATGGACCCCGAAGTCCGCACGCGAGGACCAGAAACTTTCGCGTAGTGCTCAAGGCGGCGTGCCTTGACGATCAAGCGCAGCGCCCGACGCTGAGCGACAGCGCCCGGACCGCACGGCGCAGCGCGACTACAACTGCGGCGCCCAAATGCCTCTTAGCCGAGTCATCCCCAGCTGTCTCGGCCAAGAGGGTTCTTCTTCGACTCGTTCGCGTGACTCTCTTGCTGATCCATCAACTGAGAAGCCTTCAACTTCGGTGTTCAGTCGCCTTGGTCCACAATCGAGAACCAAAGTCAAAACACCAGTAATGGAACGTTTGGGTCACCCGATTCATAAACAACGACAGGTTGGGGGCCGTACCCAAATTCCAAGTAATGTTCAGAAATGTGCCGAGCCATCTGACGCATTTCAAACTGAAAGAGTTCCCGTTGCGTCTCGTTTAAGTATCCCTAAGGGGTCCGCGAGTCTGCTGATAAAGACAAAACGAAGCGTGTGATTCGTAAAGTCACCAAAGGCGATCAAACGCTTGTTATTCATGCAGAAGCAACTTCCAATAGTCGATTCCCCCAAAAGAAGACCTGTCCTCCAGTCAAGAATCAGGTTACACCTGGGGGTGGAAATGTTACTTGCAATAACCCACACCAACCATATCATCAGGCCGGGGGTGGCAACACACGAAAGAGGACGATCGACGAAATAGATTGTTCTTGCTCGTGTGCGAAATTGATTAAGACGCTGTTATCAGGATGTGCCTGTTCTGAATTGAACGCTCACCCACAAAGAGCTTCAGTATTCGAGCGGCTTTCCCTGTCAGCAACGAAAGATCTGAAGCCAGAGTCAAGACGTCGAAGAAGAAGGAGATCATCCATCCAATTTGATGAGTTTCCCGAAGTGACTATCAACATGGTGAACAAAGGGAAAGGACCGGCGACGGATGCAGATCCTGACTTCACTCCTGGAGGAAAGGTCGGGTCTCAGATTTCTCAGAGAATGTCTCGGTTGCAATTGCGAGCTACCCGACGCATCGACTATAGAAGGATGCATGAGGGAGAGTCATCCGAAGACGAAGCTTCCAACACCAACTCGGCGATAGCTTCCGATGACACAATGTCAAGTGTTGGTCGCCATCCCAGAGAAGCTTTTGCAATTACCCCTGAAACCCTAGCTCAAATGTTATAGGAGGCCCTAGCTAAACAACGGGAGGATCTTAGGGCCGAAATGAAAACGGAGATGGAGCTAGCCATGCAACAGATGAGGGAATTGCAAAGTCAAAAAGTTGACCAACCCGAATTTAATCAGCCAGCTGGATCCAGTCGCCATGTTACCCATCATGTAGATGATAGTGATCCAGAAATAGATGAACACATTTACGCTGATCAACCTCCAAAGAAAGCTGCATCTGGTGTTCAAGGTGGAAATAGTCCAATTCTTCCTCTTGGAAGTAATCCAAAATAAGGGGAGGATGATGGCGAAAAGATGAAAGAGCTTGAATATAAAATCAATGCTTTGATGTCCGCACAGGAAATCAAAAGGACTGGTATCCCGTGTCCGTATCCTAGAGAGTGGGATTCAATCCCTTACCCGTCGAAATTCAATTTGATCAACTTCACGCCATTTGACGGAAGAGGGTCACCTACACAACATCTGATTTACTTCAAATCACATTTGGGGGTAATCTCGGGAAACGAGCCTTTGATGGTTCGGTCATTTGTCGGTACCCTTCGCGGGGCTGCCTTCGATTGGTATCGAAGACTTAAGGCCGGGAGTATTAACTGCTGGGAGAACATGGAAAGTTCTTTTCTCAACAGCTTCTTTGATGATGATACAGAGGTGTCAATAAGAACCTTGTTGGACGAAAAGCAAAAGGACGGAGAGACAATAGATGTGTTCGTCAAGCGATTTCGTAATAAAGCTGTAAACTGCAGGGAGTCAATCACCGAAGAGTTTATATTAGAAACATGCCATAGCAATCTTTCCCTGGACTTGCTGGGAGCTATGGGGGTCGCGACACCAACTACATGGAAAGAATTGAAGCTCCATGGAGAAAAAGCTGAGAGATTCCTCAAGAGGAAGAAGAACGAGAAAGACGGGCCAACAGCGGCTCCTGCAAAATCAAATTTTGTGCCCCGTGGCAAAGGAAAGGCACAAGATAATGCTGTTAATGCAAATCAAACATTCCAACAAAGAACAACCTCGCTAGCCACCCCAACAAAGAATAACCGCAGCTTGAGGTTTCAACAAAACCTCAAGAGTCGCAGAAGCTCCGGATCTGGCGTTTCCAAAGAACGTATACCTTCAAGGAGGACGAGGTTCCAGTCATTTTCAAATATCTCTTGGATATCAATAAAATCAAGCTACCTCCGGTCACAAACCAGGAGGAGGCTAATAAAATCTCGGATCCTAAATATTGTGCGTATCACAGGAGGGTTCATCATCCAACTAAGAGCTGCTTTGTACTCAAGGACAAGATTCAGGCTCTGATCGATGCTGGCATTATCACACCGAAGAAAGAGAAGAAAGTTGGCTCAAATATGGTAGCCATTAATTTTGGGTCCTTGCCGCCTCTGCCATATCAACAAAAGATTATCCCAGCGGTCGAGATCAAGACGGTCAACGATGATCCACATGGGCAACGTCAGAAAGGGTTAGTATCATACACAGCCCCTAATGGCGAAGTACTTTGGATTCATCCAGACCTTCTTCAAGACGAGCAGTGGACCGGGCCTTCCTCAGCACAGAAGTCCAAGAGAAAAGGCAAGTTATGCGGTCACATTTCAGCAGTTCCAGAAGAAGGAGATGAGAAAGTCCCAACCCTTTCATTGTCTGAAAATGAACATGAAGTTTTTGCAACGGAAAGAAATTCCGTTCACGCCACCAGGAGCGGACATGAATTTAGTTACAAGTACCCCGAAGTCTCCGATCCTAACGCTAAGACCTTAACGGAGTTGGGGGGTAGTGTCGACTCCTCCCACGCAATCACAACAACAGGAGGTAGCTAAAGAGAATGTGGCTAAGCGGAAGGATAAACAACCCCAGGAGGTTCAAAACCCGAGGCAGTCCCGATTCAATTGTCCAATTGGAAGGGATAAACCGGGAAGTTCAGGCTCATCATACCGCTTTGATGTTATGGCTCAATTGGCCAACATACCAGCGAGGATAACTCTTTACGAGTTACTACGTCTCTCTAAAGAAACTAGAGAGGCTTTACAAGAAGCGTTGGTTGATTCAGAAGCTTTCATCACCCAGATCAAGGAAGTTCCTGAAAAGTCTGAACATTGCAACTTGGCAGCGACGCAGTTTCCTCGCATTACTTTCACCCCAGAAGATATGCAAGTAAGGAATTCAAAGCATGACAGGCCCTTATACTTCACTGGGTATGTTGGTTCAGTGACTGTCAATCGGATTCAAGTTGATCTAAGGTCTGCAGTCAGCATAATGCCCCTCCGATTAATGTATCATCTCGGAATCCCGGCAAGCAAATTGGCTTCTACAGGCACCGTTATTTATGGATTCAATACCAGCGGGTCCAGACCTTTGGGTAAAATCCGAATAAAGTGCCAGCTCGGAGATCTCAAATCTGAAGTCACGTGTTATGTCATCGACGCAGAAACTTCATACAACATACTATTGGGTCGGCCTTGGATCCATAATAACCTTATAGTCCCATCCACATTACATCAGTGTTTGAAATATATCGACACTGATAATGTGGTCAAGACGGTGGTCGCGGATAAGTAGCCGTTCAAAGGGTTAGAAAATTACTTTACTGACTCTCTTTTATACAGCGGTGCTGAATCCGATACTGAACCATCGGCCCAGGGTACGGACAGCGAAAATGAAGCTGATACCGAGGCCGGGGTCGATTACGATGGAAACTTTGTATTTAATGACATCGAACCTCTTGTAATCGATCTTGACGGATCTGAATCGTCAGGAGAAAGTTGTAGCTGGCAGCTTGCCGATGAAGAAATAATAAATGACAAGTTAGAGTATAGGCATAGTGTTGATACTATAATGCAGGTACTGAACAGGGATCATGGTGCACATGTACCACTCTCATCATCTAACCAGGTGAAGAAGTGTCTCCAAAGTTCGATTGAGTCGACTTTCGTCCTTCCTCCAAAAGATGCGAAACAAATAATTTTTGGGAAAGGAGAGATATCTCCACTTCAAAACCCTTGGGGGGAGTCTGATGACAACAATGAAGATCCTTGTGAACATTTCTCCAAGTATAGCTCACAAGCGCGCCATTACATGAAGAAATGGGGATATGATTTCGCACACGGACCAGGTCTTGGTTTTGGACGCAGGGTTCGAATTCCACTCAGGCCTTCACATGTCCCGAAAGGAAAACCCGATCGTTATTACGAATACAAGAGAGGTCTGGGCTATATTTCCTCATCTTCTGATGAATGTTGCTGGCAAGTCAATGATTACGGCAGTTCATCGGATTCTTCAACATGGGACTCAGATGTTAGCCTTGGTAAAATGTTTAAAGGGCTAATGTCTAATATGATCACAGTAAATATGGTAGAGCCCGAAGAAGACGATGATTCACCAAATTGGGAAGATCCTTGGACCTTTCACTTGAACATTCAGTATGGAGACAAGTTCGAACAGAGAGAGCCTCCGACTGAAGATATAGTTGTTCAAGTTAATATGGGAGACGAAAACAATCCGAAACCTATATTTGTGAGCGGTACCCTTCCTCCAGAAGAGAAGGAGAAATTGATCACCCTTGTCCGAGAATATATCGATGTCTTCGCCTGGAATTACGAAGATATGCCAGGACTTGACCCGAATGTGGCAACTCATCGACTTAATATCAAACCGGATACCAAACCCGTTAAGCAACAACAGCGACGGTTTCGTCCGCAAATCATGGAAGCAATTGTAGCTGAAGTGAAAAGACTGATAGAGTCAGGCTTTATTAGAGAGGAACAACATCCGGATTGGGTTGCAAACATTGTACCGGATCTTAAGAAGAATGGGACGATCAGAATCTGCATAGATTACAGAGATTTGAATCTAGCATGCCCGAAGGATGACTTTCCATTACCCATTACAGATGTCATCATAGATAACACTTGTGGGTTTGAGAGAATGTCATTCATGGATGGATTCTCGGGATACAATCAAATCAAAATGTATCCTGAGGATGAAAAGCACACTTCATTCCGGATGCCTCTTGGCATCTTTTGCTATACGGTCATGCCTTTTGGTTTGAAGAATGCAGGAGCAACATATCAAAGAGCAATGACAAAGATATTCCAAGACCATCTTCGAAAGACCGTCGAGTGCTATGTTGATGATCTAGTGGTAAAAAGTCGCGATGAAAATGACCATATCGAAGACCTTAAGACGGTGTTTGAACTCATGCGAAATCATCAATTGAAGATGAATCCAACCAAATCCTTCCTAGGGATGGCCAGTGGAAAATTCCTCGGTTTCATCATCACGTCAAAAGGAATCCATATTGATCCGGATAAAGTGAAGGCGATTAATGAATTACAACCTCCAAAAAATCTCAAGGAACTCAGGGGGTTGCAAGGAAGACTGGCATATATTAGACGATTCATCTCAAACCTTGCAGGCAAATGTCAACCGTTCTCCAAGCTAGCCAAGAAGGGCGTTTCATTCATATGGGATGATGCCTGTCAAAAGGCTTTTGAGGACATCAAGGCTTATTTATCGAATCCTCCTGTTCTTGTTGCACCGAAATCAGGAAAGCCATTTCTAATTTACGTTAGAGCGACTAACCATTCATTGAGTGCTTTATTAGCACAAGATAATGGTAATGGTCACGAACAGGCAATCTATTATTTGAGTCGAACATTGGTGGGTGCCGAATCTCGATATCCAGATATTGAGAAGGAATGCTTGGCTTTGGTATTCGCGGTCCAGAAAATGCGTCACTATTTGGTTGGACAAACAATATATGTCATCTCGAATGTTAATCCAATACGAGTATTCATGACACAACCTGCTTCTTTAAATTGGCGATTAGCGAGGTGGGCGCTTCTTCTTTCGCAATACGATATTCACTTCAAACAACAAAAGTCGGTGAAGGAACAAGCGATTTGTGATTTGCTAGCAGTCCGGCCCAGCAAGGACAGAGCTGAACTTTATGAAGATCTACCTGATGAAACGTACGAAGTCAACCACACATCCCATGAGCAACTGTGGCAATTGTACTTCGACGGCGCTTCACAAGCAACCAATGTGGCGAGCGACCCTGGATGTTCTAAGATCTCTGCCGGAGTCGGCGTTGTCTTAGTTTCCCCAGAGAAGCATGTAATGCCTCGAGCGTACTCACTAACCGAACCCTGCTCTAATAACATGGCCGAATACAATGCATTGCTCATCGGACTCAGTTTCGCCAAAGAGCTGGGGGTCGAATACCTCGAAGCCTTTGGCGATTCTCAACTTATAGTCAAACAAGTTCGCGGGGACTATGAAGTCAGAAATCTGGACTTGATCCCGTATCATGAAGTGGCAATAGAGATGGCAAAATCATTCAAGAGTTTCTTCATTGAATATATACCACGTCTCCAAAATGCCTATGCAGATGCACTAGCAGCGTTGGTTGTTTCCCTGGCGCAACCACCGAGAACGGAGCAGTTCGTCACTGTGAGAACACATCAGCTCTTCATACCAGAATGCGCCTTAGACATTAAAGAAGCGCATGCTACTTCAACTCGACTTGAGTCTCGAGATTGGCAATTTCCTATCATCGATTATGTCTTACACGGTATATTACCGGAAGACGCGAAGGAAAGAGAGTCAGTCCGAAGAAGAGCGCCGAGATTTTACTATAATGCCGAATCTCAAACACTCTATCGACGCACATATGACGGATTATTACTCCGTTGCCTCTCAACTCAAGAAGCAGAGGAAGCCCTCAAAGAAGCGCACGATGGTACTTGCTGTGCACATCAACCAGGTCCTAAGCTGGGAGATAGACTAAGAAGATTAGGCTATTATTGGCCGACTATAATTAAAGATGCGATTGAGTATGCGAGACGGTGTCACGCATGTCAAATATATGCGAATTATATGCATCAACCGCCGGAAGACTTGCATCCTTCAGCTACTTCTTGGCCATTTGAAACCTGGGGAATGGACGTGGTTGGACCTATCTTTCCCCCATCAGCAAAAGGTGACCGCTTTATCCTCGCAATCACTGATTATTTCTCCAAATGGGCCGAAGCAATTCCGCTCAAAGAAGTGAAGATGGGGAATGTCATCAAATTTATCAAACACCATATTATCTATCGATACGGTGTCCCAAGACGAATTGTGCACGACAACGGCCCCCAATTCATCAGCAGTGCTTTTGTTAGATTCTGCAACAAATTCAGAATCCAAGACGTTTTATCTACGGCTTATAATCCCACTGCGAATGGTTTAGCTGAAGCCTTCAATAAGACTATCATCAAGATCTTGGCAAAGTTGGTTCGCACCAACAAACGAGATTGGGATGATAAGCTCGGCGAGGCTCTTTGGGCCTATCGCATCACAGTTCGGACACCGGCCGGGGTCACCCCGTATTCCTTGGTATACGGATGTGAAGCTGTTCTGCCATTGGAGATACAAATCCCGTCCCTTCGTGTCGCACTGGCAATAGGGATGACAGATGATGAACAACATCTAAAACGCCTTCAAGAACTTGAGATGTTGGATGAAAAATGGTTGGAAGCTCAACAACAAATTGAGCTATACCAAGCCAGAATTTCTAAAGCCTTTAACAAGAAAGTCCGGCATCGGATTTTCAAGGAAGGAGACCTGGTACTCGCCGTCCGGCGACCGATGATCCTTAATTCTAAGAAGAAAGGCAAATTCCAGCCCAAATGGAAAGGACCGTTTATAATTGATACGGTCTACTCAAATGGAGCATATCGCTTGATCACACAAGACGGTGATAAAATCATGATGCCAATTAACGGGAAGTTCCTGAAGAGATACTATCCCTAGTATATTCAGGATAACTTATCAACACTCCCACTTCTCCAAACTTCCCAACAGTTAGGGTCATCTTAAACCTTAGATCTCACTTGGCCAAACTTTCTAGTAGGGAAGGCCACCAATGATATACTTTTTCACGGGTTCGTCTTTCCCCCAAGAGGAGACAAACTTGAGTAACCAAACTTCTTAGGTTTCTCTGATTATTTTACCTTTTACTCACGTGAGTCAAAAGATTCCCTTTTATTTTTGAGTCAAAGCCACATGGCCTGACTCCAGTTTGATTCTCGAAGTAGAAATCCCACTTTGAGTTTCCTTTTAGACTTCTTAATGCACGTGCGTTAAGATTCTTTTAATTCCTAGTTCACGCGAATAAAGAGTTCTCAATTGAAGCTGGAGATAAGAAAATACCTTCTTCCTATTCAACACAACGGGTTCGCCTTCGCCCCAAGAGAAGACACAACGGGTTCGCCTTCGCCCCAAGAGAAGACACAACGGGTTCGCCTTCGCCCCAAGAGAAGACACAAAAATAACAAATAAAGTCTATGTATTCAATATATAGCCAGTCTCATTACTGACTTAATGATCTGTTAAATCTACGCCTATTTATGCGTAGTAGGTGTTATTCCTATCCTTAAATTAGGAATAAGTCAGCGTCTAACACACGCCGCCGGGTAATCAATTCCCGTGATAATTGGTTAAGCCTACGTATTCAATATCGTAGCACAAAGTCTAAGAGAATTCATTCTTTTAGCGCAGCGTTATATGTAGAACGGATTTAAATAATCTACATGCTACCCAATTCAAACGGTAATTGGTAAAGGCATATCAAATCCGTTGATGGCTGAGGGTTTGCCAAAAATCCTATTAAGGTTATATCAATTCGTTCAAAACAGAATAAAGAACGTAATAAAAGACGACAAAAGTAAATTTTATTTCATAAATAATGGGATTCAAAATACATTGTCGACTAAACAAAGATCAAAAGTGTCCTATGGGGAGAATTGACGGCGACGGATCCGTTCTTCTAGCTCCGAAAGCTCAGTTTGGTATTCTTGTTCCAATTCCTTCTCGAGAAGGACACTGGAAGCATCATTAATAGTTAGAAGCTGAATAATCTTCTGATCCAGCTCAGCAGATCTTTCATCAGACGCTTTCAATTGCTCTGCTAGTTTAGAACGAGTCTTCTCTGAGCTAGCAAGATCAATTTTCAGGAGGGCACGCGCTTCTTCGGCATCTTCGAGAGCTTTCTTCAGGCGAACGATCTCGAGGTCGTGCGTCTCGACAGAGCGGATCAAGTCAGCAGTGGCCTCATCCCGTGTATTCAAGCTTACCCTTAGGCGCGCAGATTGAGCTTGCACTTGCTGTAGTTCTTCTTCAACAGTTCTTCGCTTGGCTTCCCTAGCTCGTGTGCTAGACTCAACTCGAGAAGAGATATAAGAAGAAGTACCCCCGGACCAAAGTCTCTGAAGTTCACTCAGTTCCTGTTCTAGTTGGATCAGATCTTCTGCGATGGAGTCAGCCAAGTCAGGAAAACCCTCCTCTCTTATGATATTTACATGCCGTCGAGGCAGCCGGTGAAGGAAGAACCTTTATTCACGACCTTTTCAATCAATTTATTGAGAAGAAACGTGAAACCCTCAAGCTCTGCACTGATGACCATCTTCTCTGGATTCTCATCCGCCATTAAAGCTCTAATTGTGTCATACAACACGGAAGGAGCCGCTGTGAAATAGGAAGTGTAAATTTCTGAAGATTTCAAATTCTAAAACTCTCAGAAGAAACAAGATTAAGAGACATACCAGTGTGGCTAGAAGATCCCCTAGTTAAAGTTGTCTCCCCCATGCTTGTTGATATAGCCTCGGAAACCACCGGAGTTGATTCAGGTTCAGCTTGAGTAGCCGGTGGTCCAGGTCGAACGAGATAACTCTCAGCAAGAGTCGAGACAATGATGGACTCAGTTGGGAGAACGAAAGGTTGAGTCTCTGAGTGCGGAACCGCCAGAGCTTGTTCTACAATAGTAGTAATGGGTTCTGCAGGTGAAAATACCATCAAGTATTAACTATCGGCTAAAAAAAATTGAGAAGATCTGAACGATAAGACACGTACCGACAGAAGAGCTAGCTTCTACAATAGATTCCCTTTGAGTATGTTCTGATAACATCTCAGAAAGTAGATGCTGGTCGAACTCAGAGAAAGAGATCATCTGAGCGAAGCTTTGTTCAGATGACTCCTCGAAACCCTCTTCATGTGCGGGCTCCGTTGGCCTCTGGCTTTCCGCTGTGACATCAACAATACGCTCTGGGTGTTAGTTTACATATACCTACATATGTGAGAATCATAATAACATATATGTACATACCAAGAGCCGGTTCCGTGGGTTCAGGAGATTTATCGAGCTCTCCGCCTGAAGCTGCCTCTCTCTCAGCCTGCTCCTCCATTACTGTAGTTATAGCGTGTTAGTGATCCAATACAAGGAAGGGAGAACAAAATAAAGTTCAAATTTCATACCAAGACTCGGCTCCGCTTGACTGACACTTGCGCCTATTTCTTGAAATTTCTCTAAAAGAATATGAAGCGCATTAGCGATTAGCGGGGGAACAAAGTCGGATTCTTTCAATACTTGGAGTCGCCATCCAGAGGAGGTATTCGTACCTACGATGACAGTCTCGGGAACATGAGGCATGTCAACATCCGCGTCGGCAGCAGTATCTAAAGTACCTTCGTCCATAGTTTCAGGTACTGGCGTTGCGAAACCCGACTCTTCATAAATAAACGCCGGCGGGGGAGAAGGCTCAGCTTGAATTTCGCCTTCTTCAGAGGGAGCTGAGAAGAGAGAATGAAGTAATAAATATCGGTCACAGGTAAAATAATGAAGTTTAAGTTAACAAAATTTTACCTTCTTCCCCAAGTGGAAGATCAGTGCCTGCCACCTCAAAAGTTGGAGAAATTTGACGCCGAGGCCGGTGCGCGAGCTTCTTTGTCCGCAACAACGCTCTGACAATAGATGTTGGGGAAGGAACGGTCGTCGACGTGCGGGCCCTCTTCCTCAAAATGAGGTCGGAAGCTTCCTCTTCCTCTTCTTCTTCTTCTCCTGTCTCAACAGTCATCCTGTTGGGATGGGTAAGAATAACCTTCTTTCGAGGCCGTTTCAAAGGGCGTTTGGAAGGAGATGGGACATGGGGGAAAGCTCTAACTAGTGCATCCCGTCGAGTTGGAGAACGACGAGGAGGAGGTATTACTACTTCACTCCGTATCCGGACCCCTGTAGGACGAACAATCTCTTCTCTTTCCTCTTCGGAAGTTCGGATCGTGTCGTCAAAATCTTCTTCTTCAACTTCCTCTTGGACAGCCTTCTTCTTGCCTTTAGATTTCCTCGTCGATTGAGCTCGCGGAGGAGAAGCCGCAGTCGTATGCTCTTTCGCCCCGCCGGTGGGGCGTTACACAATGAGCCACTTACAATACAGAAACGTCATTTGAAGCTTAGGCTCGGCAGCAGGGATCGAATTTAGCATTGGTGCGGCCGATACTCAATACCGGTAGCGCCGTCAATAAAACCTCCATGGGTCTTTATTCCCGGTCGGGTTTAGACATAAATCGATCATAGCGAATTGGCGAGAAAATGCGGCATGGAAGATAAGGCTCAATGTCGCACGAGTTCTTAACTCGAAAGATGAGATAGCCGGGCCGGATATTTATCAACCACCGGAAACACCCAAGGTCCAATATGGTCCTATTCCCATTGGGTTCAGCAGCATCCACAAGTACGTCATCATAATGACCTGAAAAATGTGGGAAACACTTGAAAAATTCCCAACACTTGGAGATTTTGAATTGGCGAGTCACCTCTGGCCATTGCTTCGCTCCCCACTTGCAGTTCCCCAAAGTTTGCAACAGAGGAAGATCAGGGTCAACTGTCTCGGGCGCCGTCATTAAATCCTGGCGATGGAGCACAAGCCAAGCCATCAAATAGGTATATGGTAGCTCCACCTTTACGGCCGGGATCTCGTCAGAGGACCCTTTGCTTTTCTGGACGAAGCCAGTGACTAAGCGTCGAAGCCCACAATGTATGTCTGCCACCATCACCGGAAGGAGAGAAAGTCGATGACCGACGGATAGCTCAACGGCAGGGAAGAGTACCTCCAGAGGCATGGCATCTGAGGATTGATGCGGAACCACACATTTCTTTAGCCAAATTGCCAAGTAGCCTGCCAAAAGAGTTTGTGGTTTGATCCGCTTCTGCACTTGCCACAAGAAAGTCTCGAACTTGGTGCCCTTGGGAATTTTACCCTCAGCAAATGGGGTAGTGAAAGACTGAGCCTTTGTCTTCTCAATCAGCTTGTTGATGATAGAAGGAGTCAGAGGATTCAGTTCGCTCACATCATCATCGCCTTCCAGATTCTTGAATAGATAATCAGCGAACTATTTTAAGCTGACCTGCGGACTTTTCCTGACCTTCACGTCAGCTGACGCTATCGCCGTCTGGTAATGGCAAGTTAAATCCCACAAAATCTCATAACTTGTAGAGGAGTTCTCCTTCATTTGCTTCAACTGACGGTTGGTAGGAAAATACTCCTGATATGGTGCGTCACCCATTGGCAGGCCAGATACCTTCATCATCTCATGGAGTGGCAGGCCCAATTCCCCGTTCCTTGTTAAGAAAGTATTGGTGTCCGGATTGTAGATCTCTAAAAGTACGAGGAAGTGATTCACGCTGATAGGAAGTCCGTACATACTCGCTTGGATGGGGATATATAAGCCATTCGCCTGAAGCTCCTGGCTCCACCGACCAAGGACATACTTGGTCATCCGCGTCCACCATCGATCGCCAGTAGAGTGGACCCAACCAAAACATCGGTGAGTCCTTTTGGGCGGCAACTCCCTTCCTATTCGGCCAAACGATTCTTCACTGTGTCAGATTTGACCATCAGTTCATTGTGAGGCGGACTATCTTGACCGGCAATTCCAGGGTAAAGCCCACGAATGTAATCCCTATCTCTAGAGCCTAGGGTAGCACCTTGGCTAACATACCCACAATGTACACGCTCTTGATCCTCAGTTAACCTCCAAGACATGTTCCTCTCAACTGATAAGTTGCGCAAGTGCACCAGCGAGTAGTGGCGAGGGAAAGAAGGTAGGTGTAGATGGCGCCATCCCGATGCGACCCGGTCTCGGTGGAGGATATGACTTACAGTGCCTGTGAGTCCCGAACAAATGGCTGGACTTCCTCATAATTTCAGTGGATCCAGGACTCTTGAGAAGCGGAGCATCAGTCATCAGCCTCCGCAAATCACGACGCTCCCCATGTTTCAGCAATTCCAATAATTCGGGAGATGCACTTGGGCCGAGGAGGGGAATGTCAGTTAACAACGGTACTTCACGAGAAGAGGAGAACACGGTGCTATGTAGTCCACTTGACTCGTGAGCAGCAAACGCCGAAGAAGGGAATTCAACTGCAAGATACAGGAAGATACGTCAGAACAAACTCAGAGAGCAACACTAGGTGTGAAAAAACACTTAGCTAAAATCAAGATATGAGGCTGCTCTGCTGATAAGCGCCAGCAGTTCAAAGCATCTCGCCGATGGCGAGCGTAAACTATCTTGTCAATAGCGGCGGTTAAAAGCTGTCACCGGCGGAACGACCCAATGTCTGTTGTGGCGGCGAGGCATACCGCTTACCAGCATAAAGCAAGGCAATCAATATCTCATGTTATTGATTTTACGAGTGTTTTGACAATGCAAAACACTCGTTTAAGCCCAGATCCTCACGAAGGAAGACCTCGACTCTTCCCAAATGCCTCGCAAAGGAGAACAAACAGGGATCTTACACAAAAGTCTCACTTTCCAACCCAAAATATATGCATACACAGAGAAGAACTCACCCCCGAAGGACGAGGTAGTTGGTTCTTCAACTTCGGAAGTTTGGGGAACAGATTTGGCCTTGGAGACACGAGATCTCTTGGGAGACATGATAAAAATCGGATTTTTGGGCTTGAGCAAGAGAAAAACTAGGGTTTGGATGGGACTCGAAGCAAGAAAGGCTCGAAGAAACCCTAGGGTTTGATGAAAAGGGTTCGGATCAGGTAAAGGACCAAGGAAAGATGGATTTTTGTGGAGGAAAATCGACCAAAACCGCAGAAGATTCAAGAAAACCGAAACCCTAGATCTAGAAAGGGGTCTTCGGGGAAGATTGAGGGACTTGAGGGGATCTTGAGTTTTTTTTATGCAAGCAAAGAAGAGTTTTGAGAGATTTTTGAATTCCAAACGGCGGGTTAGAAGTGTTGAAAAAGACCCGAAGTGTCGGCTCTTATAGGGCAGAATCAGACTCAACCTCTTCAGGCGCGACACCATGAGCTGCCAGCTTCACCATCACGGTAGCGGCAGTCATAATTGCCGTAGCGCCCTATCCGCGACACCCTAAAGCGCAGCGCCGCGAAGAGACACCAACTTGTATCGGTAACTCCAGGACTCAACAACTATCAAGTCAAACTGGCCCCACATTAGATTTGGAAGCTTTTCCGGAAGTCTGACAACGGGCAATTTATGTTCCAAGTGTTCAATAAACCGGACAATGCTTCTTCTCCAAATTCTCGTGGCTGAAGAAAAAATCATACACAATCCTCCACTATGATGAAACAACATGGTTCTCAAGACCCAAGTGATGACTTTCAAGATGAAGATGATCAGTTCAAATTCAACTTCGTCATTTCAACCAATTCAAATACAAATGCAACAGTTATTGATCCCAAAGTATGGTCAGCGACGTCGCATAGCCAGGGTTCGAAAGCTGAAGCAAGATATAGACCTCTTCTATAAAGTTCAACGTTGAACAGGAGCAAGGTACATCTTATCCAAAGTATTCCAGACCTCTCGATAAAATACAGAGGAGTCTGAAAACTTTGGAGGGGGTATCTGTAGGCATCAAAAATTGCTGAAGAACTCCAAATGTGACTTAATCATGAGAAGATCGAAGGACGACCTCGTCAAAGTCTCAAGAAGTCAATCACAGGGTCAAACCAATGATCGGGATACCTATAGTGTCTCGCTATTGGCGTGACACCTTGTTGTGTCTCGCCATTGGCGAGACACTTTCTTGTGTCGCGCTATTGGCGCGACACTTTGTTGTGTCTCGCCATTGGCGAACACTTTACTTGTGTCGCCGTAAGCGAGACACCAAGAACATCTAAACCGTGCTCTTGAAGCGTTCAAATTAATGCTTGTGGGGCCCATGGATTTTTCAACGTAAAGAGACGCTCACCACGCATAAGCAGCGCTGAAAATACCACTAAGCGTGAAATTAGGCATTTAATCTTGCCTAAAATGGAGGAAAGCCGTTACAACAGCGGAGACATCTCCTTTTAGAGGCTGGCGATCAACAACTTGTCGGCGCCCGACATCTGTAACAGTTCTATCTTGGCGGTCGATCTTGTCAGCGCCCACTCTGATTTTGGACACTTGATGACTCGTGTCCTTTTCAGATGTGACGCCCCCCAAAGACTATAAATACTTCCCTACATCCACTTGGGGAGGGATCGTGATTGGAGATCACAAATCTGAGCTTTGCAAAGAGAGAGAGAGAGAGAATCCAAGCTTCCAAAGTTCAAGAACACAATCCACGTGGAGATTCCTCGAGTTTAAGCTTTGACTTATTCTTGAGAAGAGTAGATATTTTACTTAGCTAAGATATTTGCTTCAGTTCTTGTTTCCTTAGCGAAGCACTAACTATATTCCGTCGACTTGACGATCGTTGCGCGGTGGTCCACGGACAACGCGTCTCCGGCACAGGCAAAGACCCACAAAAGCGGGGAGATCTGGCGTGTAGTCTCTTACGTTGAGTTTGTTAGAGAGTGATTCAGTTTCTTTGTAAAAGAGAGAGTTGCACGTGTAACCCTTTAACTGTTTTCACTTTGAAACGTTTTGAAATGAAAACTGCAAAGAACATCGTTTTCGAACCAAACACCAAGTAATACAAAGTGGCCTAAATACTGGACATCTTATAGTGGAGGATATGAATCAGATCAGAGAGATAGTGCTGATGAGGAAGCATTGGAGCCAAGTGAAGATGAATCAGTAGTTATCCCTAAAAGGAAAAAGAAAATGAAGGAGCCAATAAAGTACAAATTCTTCAATGAAGATGTGGACATGAATCAGGTGGAGCTGGAATCTGGATTGAAATTCACTCCAAGAAAGGTACTGAAAAAGGCTATACTCATGTATTCTATGCAAAAACACTATGATTTGGTTTATATGAAAAATGACAAAAAAAGAATTCACATTGGATGTTCTATGTGCAATTGGGAGTTGACTGCTGGAGCAGATCTTATAGATAGTATGGCATGGCAGATTAAGCATGTATCCCCTACACACACATGCAATAGGACATTCAAGAATAGACTAATAACAGAGAATTGGATTGCTCAAACTTACCTAGACCAGTTATTAAAGAATCCTAAATTGAAGCCAAGGAAAATTGCTCCTGATATGAGAATAAAATTTGGAGTAAATGTAAATGAGAGGAAATGTGCAAGGGCCAAGGACAAGGCACTCAATGCTGTGCATAGCTTAATGCAAAGGCAGTATGGATTGCTCAAGCCTTACATAAGAGAGTTGTGCAAATCAAATGAAGGCACCACAGCTGTTTTAAAGGTCCATGAATCAGCACCTGGTGAACCAGCTATATTCATGAGATTTTATATATGTTTTAAAGCAATGAGATTGGGTTTCCTACATAGTTGTAGGAGATTCTTTGGCTTAGATGGATGTTTTCTCAAACACTCATGTGGAGGACAGTTATTGAGTGCAGTTGGGAGAGATGGAAACAACCACATGTATCCAATAGCATGGGTCAGAGTGGAGGGAGAAAATAAGAACTCTTGGACATGGTTTCTTAGATGTTTGAATGCAGATTTGGAAATGGGGGATGGTCAAGGATGTACTGTAATGTCAGATCAACAAAAGGTATGATATAATTTTTGTTTGAACTTAAATTATTGCTAGATTATTCAAATTGACAGTTTATATATGTGGTTGTTTGATAGGGCCTTGTACCTGCCATTCATGAAATGTGGCCAGAAGTAGAGCACAGACAATGTGCAAGGCACATATATTCTAACTGGAAAAAGGCTCACAATGGTAGGGTTTTACAAAGACAGTTCTGGAAATGTACAAAAGTAGCCACAATGGCAGAGTTTGCATATGAAGCTGCCAAACTGAGGGGTATTTCAGAGAAGGCATATGATGATTTCATGGATAGGGACCCTCATACATTTTGTAAGTCTCATTTCAAGACTCATAGCCAATGTGACTCCATAGATAACAACATGTCTGAAACTTTCAACTCCTTTATTTTACTGGCGAGATTTAAGCCTATAGTATCCATGTTAGAGGATATTAGGCTATCTTTGATGGAGAGGATGCAACAAAAAAAGATGCTAATACATCAATTTGTTGGTGGAATATCCCCTAGAGTGCATAAAAAACTGGAAGAGGCTTATAATGAACAAATTAATTGTGAAGTACGTTGGAATGGCTCAACAAATGAGGATGGTTTTGAGGTGATACATAGACATGTAAGCCATATACTTAACATAGGCAAGAGGGCATGTTCTTGTAGGGTATGGGAGTTGACAGGAATCCCTTGCATACATGCTGTAAATGCAATTTTATTCCTTAGGAGGAAACCAGAGGAATATGTATCAGATTGTTATAAGGATGAATGCTACTTACTTACCTATGAACATTTGTTGGTTCCAATGGAAGGCTACAAATACTGGGACAAAGAAGGGGAAGGCATGATACTGCCTCCAAGTATTGTTAGAAGGAAGATGGGAAGACCAAAGACTGCAAGGAGGAGAGACCCATCTAAAGGCCCACGCAGCACTGCTAAAGCATCAAGGCAGGGAATCCCTCAAAGGTGTAGTCATTGCCATTCCAATGACCATTCAATCAGACATTGTCCACTTGCACCACCAAGGAATCAAAGACCTTCCACTCAACAGGTAACTAACTACTTTAAAGCATTGTACTTGAGTTGGTTTATAACATAATACTATTGACTCAAGGCAAATTCTAAGTTCGGTATGCACCATGAGACTAATGTCACTACTGATTCAAGTCAACAAAGAAAAAGAGGAAGGCCAAGAGGAAGCAAAACTAGAGTTGGCTTATCAACAGATGATCAGACAACAACTAATACAATTCCTAAAATCCAGTTATTTATCAGAAATAGGTCTACAAGGGATTCATCTTCAGGTTTGTGCATGTTGGCTTATCAAGGCAGGGAATCCCTCAGGTTTGTGCATGTTTTGTTGTAAGATATATGTTTAAAGTTAACTTTTTTATTTTTTGTACAGGTGAAGCTCAAGGAAGAGGAAGAGGACAAGGAAGAGGTAGAGGTGGTGGAAGGGGGAGGAGCAATCAACAAAGAGCACCTCAAGGCTTTGGTGTTTGGCAGGGAGAACATGGTGAGATGGTCTTCATGGATCCAACTGTTAGTCAATCACCTATTGTGATGAATGAAAGTCAAAGTGCATCTGAAATTGTAGACCAAAATCAACAATCACAATTTACAACTCAACAACAATGAAGAACACACCAAATAGGATGGGACTAAAGCTTGTAATTTATATAATCGGACATGTATTTTGATATGGCGGTGTTAATGCCATTATTCTTGCCTTGTATTTTGTTATACATACTTTGTACTATGTTTGGACAAATTACGGTTGTTTATGCAAGGTTACTTGCTTGTTATGTAATATGATATGGACAAAATGCTTTCGTGTATGTTTATGCGTGCGATAGTGTGACATAAAATATTTGCAACAAAATATAGACACCATCTTTGCCAAATTTGCATATAATATTGTCAATAAGCACATCATTCATTTGCTCAATAAGCATTACATTTAAACAAAAATAACATAAATACAACACCATTACATTACCCACTCAAATACAACAAGAGAAATATAACAAGGACTAACATCAAAGTAGCACACTTGTACAATTTTAGAGACCTTTTACGTAAAACAAAAGCATGCTTGATCGCCAATCTTTTCCAAACTAGGCTGCTATTTCATTTTGGCACATAATCACCTTGTTCTTCAACATGTTATTTTCCTCTTCACGACAATTGATCTCATACTTTAGCGATGATTTTGTGAATGCCGAATGTAGATTATTGCTCCTCTCTTGGACAATCCATCTACTTCATTCATGTGGCAATTCAACTTTAATATTTCATCTCTTAGAAGAGGCACTAAATTAGCAGCAACTTTGCACATTGGCGGATCATACCATTCCCACAACCCACAACCAATATTCTGAACATTTAGTTCAAACAAATTTTTAGAAAATTAAAAAATTACCCAAGCATGAAATTCAAATTGAACTGAAACTCACCTTTTGGCATCTGTAGAACCTTCTTCCTGGATTTTCTAAAGTGAATGAGGTTAGATAAATGCAATCTAACCCACACTTACACTTCTTTACCCCCTCAATTTTTGCTTCTTCATTCCACTCTCGAATGAGCGCAATTTGTTGAATCCATGACCATTCCACTATTCCCGCGGCGGCTCCTCCTTGATAGCGAGCTTGAGCTTGAAGGCGACATCCTTGAGATCTCCGAAGCAATTTAGCCTATCTCCCTCGACCAAATAAACCCCAACTGAGTTTTCCCCAATTTTGTTGTGCCCTAGTTCATCGTTTCATCCACGCTTTTATTCCCTCCCAAAATATGTTAATCAAGTCTCGTCACTAATCCATGCCACATCGGCATTTTCTAGCGGTCATTAAGGGTCCGTGATGGTCACGTGATGAGTTTCATGGGAAAAGAGCGGGAGAAAATTTGGACCCATGTGCTAACAAACCAACTTTAAATACCAAAGCGTCATCGAAGATATTTTAAATACCAATGCGGTAAAATGGGTATTTTTAAATGTCAATTTGGTAGTTTAGCCTTATTTTATATGGTTTTAGCCTAATACACCAAATAATATCCGCATTGGATTCTTGACTCCATTTCGGGCATTTTCTCAGGGAGGTAATGGAGGGTAGGAGAGGAGAGAGTTTCAAAAAACAGTAAGTCATTTTGTACCCCAGCCCCCGCACGCACAAATTAGGGTGTATAGAAGGGAAAGGAATTGATTATATAAAGGTAACTCTTAAATAAAATATTATATTTTTTTATCTTCTTATCTATCTTCCCTTTCTCTATTTTACATCTCGGAGAAATTTTTAAAATAAACTCATTTACAACTTTATTCCCCAAAATCGATCAATTACAAACTTATTTTGAAAATCGACATAGTTTCGGCCACGTCGGCAGTGCAACCAAAAACTGGATCGATTTTAAAAAAAACTCATTGTCTAATTAGTCGGGGTTGCCAACCCCGACTAATTAGATAGCGTTTAGAATTAGTCGGGGTTGCCAACCCCGACTAATTAGATAGCGTTTAGAATTAGTCGGGGTTGTCAACCCCGACTAATTAGACAGCATTTTAAATTAGTTGGGTCAGCCACACCACTAATTTAAAACTGCTTCAAAATAGTCAGGATCACCAACCCTGACTATTTGGTAGAGGCTTCACCCAACATTCCAAAAACTGGCTAAGTTTTTATAAAGGTGGGCCCATAATTAAAAAAAATACACTGGTTTCCCAACTCCGTCTACTTTTTAGTTATATACACCGTTGAACCCAAACTTCCTTCTCATTTCTCATTTCTCTCTCTCTCTCCTACTCGACTTTCTCTCTCTCTCTCTCTCTCTCTCTCCTACTCGACTTTCTCTCTCTCTCTCTCTCCTACTCGACTTTCTCTCTCTCTCTCCTACTCGACTTTCTCTCTCTCTCTCTCTCTCCTACTCGACTTTCTCTCTCTCTCTCTCCTACTCGACTTTCTCTCTCTCTCTCCTACTCGATCCTCGTGGTTTGTTCAAAAGGAAAAGTTGTAATCTTTTTCGATTTTCATTGTACTTTAAAATAAAAGGCATTTCTTTTGAATTTTGTTGTAGGCCAAAGAAGCCGTGAAGCAAATTCAAAGCAATGATAATCATCCCGACTTTTACCGCTAACAAGAGGGTTTTACAAAGGCAGTTAAAATGTACAAAAGTAGCCACAATGGCGAGTTTGCATATGAAGTCAGCCAAACCGAGGGGTATTTCGAGAAGGCATATGATGATTTCATGGATAGGGACCCTCATACATTTTGTAAGTCTCATTTCAAGACTCATAGCCAATGTGACTCCATAGATAACAACATGTCGAAACTTTCAACTCCTTTATTTTCTTGGCGAGATTTAAGCCTATAGTATCCATGTTAGAGGATATTAGGCTATCTTTGATGGAGAGGATGCAACAAAAAAGATGCTAATACATCAATTTGTTGGTGGAATATCCCCTAGAGTGCATAAAAAGCTGGAAGAGGCTTATAATGAACAAATTAATTGTGAAGTCGTTGGAATGGCTCAACAAATGAGGATGGTTTTGAGGTGATACATAGACATGTAAGCCATATACTTAACATAGGCAAGAGGGCATGTTCTTGTAGGGTATGGGAGTTGTGAGGAATCCCTTGCATACATCTTTGTAAATGCAATTTTATTCCTTAGGAGGAAACGAGAGGAATATGTATCAGATTGTTATAAGGATGAATGCTACTTACTTACCTATGAACATTTGTTGGTTCCAATGGAAGGCTACAAATACTGGGACAAAGAAGGGGAAGGCATGATACTGCCTCCAAGTATTGTTAGAAGGAAGATGGGAAGACCAAAGACTGCAAGGAGGAGAGACCCATCTAAAGGCCCACGCAGCACTGCTAAAGCATCAAGGCAGGGAATCCCTCAAAGGTGTAGTCATTGCCATTCCAATGACCATTCAATCAGACATTGTCCACTTGCACCACCAAGGAATCAAAGACCTTCCACTCAACAGGTAACTAACTACTTTAAAGCATTGTACTTGAGTTGGTTTATAACATAATACTATTGACTCAAGGCAAATTCTAAGTTTCGGTATGCACCATGAGACTAATGTCACTCTTGATTCAAGTCAACAAAGAAAAGAGGAAGGCCAAGAGGAAGCAAAACTAGAGTTGGCTTATCAGCGGATGATCGGACAACAACTAATACAATTCCTAAAATCCGTTATTTATCGAAATAGGTCTACAAAGGGATTCATCTTCAGGTTTGTGCATGTTGGCTTATCAAGGCAGGGAATCCCTCAGGTTTGTGCATGTTTTGTTGTAAGATATATGTTTAAAGTTAACTTTTTTATTTTTTGTACAGGTGAAGCTCAAGGAAGAGGAAGAGGACAAGGAAGAGGTAGAGGTGGTGGAAGGGGGAGGAGCAATCAACAAAGAGCACCTCAAGGCTTTGGTGTTTGGCAGGGAGAACATGGTGAGATGGTCTTCATGGATCCAACTGTTAGTCAATCACCTATTGTGATGAATGAAAGTCAAAGTGCATCTGAAATTGTAGACCAAAATCAACAATCACAATTTACAACTCAACAACAATGAAGAACACACCAAATAGGATGGGACTAAAGCTTGTAATTTATATAATCAGACATGTATTTTGATATGGCAGTGTTAATGCCATTATTCTTGCCTTGTATTTTGTTATACATACTTTGTACTATGTTTGGACAAATTAAGTTTGTTTATGCAAGGTTACTTGCTTGTTATGTAATATGATATGGACAAAATGCTTTCGTGTATGTTTGTGCGTGCGATAGTGTGACATAAAATATTTGCAACAAAATATAGACACCATCTTTGCCAAATTTGCATATAATATTGTCAATAAGCACATCATTCATTTGCTCAATAAGCATTACATTTAAACAAAAATAACATAAATACAACACCATTACATTACCCACTCAAATACAACAAGAGAAATATAACAAGGACTAACATCAAAGTAGCACACTTGTACAATTTTAGAGACCTTTTACGTAAAACAAAAGCATGCTTGATCGCCAATCTTTTCCAAACTAAATTGCTATTTCATTTTGGCACATAATCACCTTGTTCTTCAACATGTTATTTTCCTCTTCACGACAATTGATCTCATACTTTAGCGATGATTTTGGCGAATGCACGAATGTAGATTATTGCTCCTCTCTTGGACAATCCATCTACTTCATTCATGTGGCAATTCAACTTTAATATTTCATCTCTTAGAAGAGGCACTAAATTAGCGACAACTTTGCACATTGGCGGATCATACCATTCCACAACCCACAACCAATATTACGAACATTTAGTTCAAACAAATTTTAGAAAATTAAAAATTACCCAAGCATGAAATTCAAATTGAACTGAAACTCACCTTTTGGCATCGTAGAACCTTCTTCTGGATTTTCTAAAGTGAATGAGGTTAGATAAATGCAATCTAACCCACACTTACACTTCTTTACCCCTCAATTTTTGCTTCTTCATTCCACTCTCGAATGAGCGCAATTTGTTGAATCCATGACCATTCCACTATTCCCGCCACCGACGCCCTCCTTGATAGCGAGCTTGAGCTTGAAGGCGACATCCTTGAGATCTCGAAGCAATTTAGCCTATCTCCCTCGACCAAATAAACCCCAACTGAGTTTTCCCCAATTTTGTTGTGCCCTAGTTCATCGTTTCATCCACCTTTTATTCCCTCCCAAAATATGTTAATCAAGTCTCGTCACTAATCCATGCCACATCGGCATTTTCTAGCGGTCATTAAGGGTCGCGTGATGGTCCGTGATGAGTTTCACTTAAAAGAGAACGCCGGAGAAAATTTGGACCCATGTGCTAACTTAAACCAACTTTAAATACCAAAGCGTCATCGAAGATATTTTAAATACCAATGCGGTAAAATGGGTATTTTTTAAATGTCAATTTGGTAGTTTAGCCTTATTTTATATGGTTTTAGCCTAATACACCAAATAATATCCGCATTGGATTCTTGACTCCATTTCGGGCATTTTCTCAGGGAGGTAATGGAGGGTAGGAGAGGAGAGAGTTTCAAAAAACGATAAGTCATTTTGTACTGACCCTTGCGCACAAATTAGGGTGTATAGAAGGAAAGGAATTGATTATATAAAGGTAACTCTTAAATAAAATATTATATTTTTTATCTTCTTATCTATCTTCCCTTTCTCTATTTTACATCTCGGAGAAATTTTAAAATAAACTCATTTACAACTTTATTCCCCAAAATCGATCAATTACAAACTTATTTTGAAAATCGACATAGTTTGACCCGTCGGCGTGATAAAAAGCGGATCGATTTTAAAAAACTCATTGTCTAATTAGTGGGGTTGCCAACCCGACTAATTAGATAGCGTTTAAAATTAGTCGGGGTTGTCAACCCCGACTAATTAGACAGCATTTTAAATTAGTTGGGTCAGCCACACCACTAATTTAAAACTGCTTCAAAATAGTCAGGATCACCAACCCTGACTATTTGGTAGAGGCTTCACCCAACATTCCAAAAACTGGCTAAGTTTTTATAAAGGTGGGCCCATAATTAAAAAAAATACACTGGTTTCCCAACTCCGTCTACTTTTTAGTTATATACACCGTTGAACCCAAACTTCCTTCTCATTTCTCATTTCTCTCTCTCTCTCTCTCTCTCTCTCTCTCTCTCTCTCTCTCTCTCTCTCTCTCTCCTACTCTGACTTTCTCTCTCTTACGCCGACTTTCCACAAGAATGAGGATTACTGGGTTATTTGCAGCGGATGTCTAGGGGATCTTTAGATTTCTATCACTCCTACACCAAAGTAATTTTTCTTCTTTCTCTCTTCTTCAACATTTAAATCTAGGTTTTTCTCTCTTCTTCAACATTTAAATCTAGGATTTTCATATCTTTCTAGGGTTTTCATCAAAATCAAATTTCTAGGGTTTGAAATTGGGCATCAATTAGATATTCTTGTGGTGATTGTGAGTCTTGTGTGTGGTAGGCTTTAATTGAAATTAAAATTCTAGGGCATAAAATGCTCATATTGGGGTTTAGGGCTTTATTATTTATTAGTGTTTTGATTAAAATTAGAATTATAAGGCATACATTTTTCTAAAATTTATGCGTTGTGTATGTGGATTATGAGATTGTTTAAAAATGATATAGCCTAACTTTTTTCCATACGTTGAGCAATATGATTTTTATTGTTTGTTCTTATGTTGGAAAAATTAATTACGAAATGAATAACATGCCTGCGTACATTGGAGGGGTAACGACACCGTTAATGATGTTGGAATCATGTAGTTTTGATGACTTGATTAAAGAATTACACCAAGTTACTGAAATTGATCCATGAGCATACCGACTCAAGATAATGTGCAACTAACCCATAACATTCGACAGAATGTCCGTGGTTGAGATCTCAAATGATCATCACATGAGTACAATGTTAAATTTGAGCAAGACAAAACCATCTATAGAATGATTCATTAAAAAATTTCCATTTGATTCGGGCCAAATGTTGAAACATCCTGAAGAGTTCTCACGCATGTTAGACTTAGGAGTTGACCTGATGGTTTTTTTTCATCTCTAAGTGAAATGCAAATGACTCAATTTGAACATCTAAGTGGGCCCTCAACCATGAAAACATCAAGTGTCATGAACAATGAAGCTCCGTATCAATATATGTGGCCGTTAACGGAGGCGTCATTTGAAGAGGATGAAAGGAGCAATGACTCCCAAGGTGAAGAATAAGATGGTGCATCAATTGATAGTATGCAATTTGTGATTGAAGATATTAAAGAGAACCCGAGATGGCCTGACGAGACTTATGTTAACAATGAATACGTTAAGTAGGAAGATCCATCTCCCAATGAGTTTGAAGATGATGAGTGGATTCATTCTTTCACAGTAGAAAATGTTAATTTCAGCTGAATTAAAAGGCAAAAGAGATGAGGACTTAAACAGCATAAGAGATGAGGACTTTACTTTTAAAGTTCGAGATTTATTCGAGACTAAGGAGAAATTGGTTGATGCTATTCGTGATTACTTTATTTGTTCATGTCATATGCTTAACAACGAGATTTAGGACTGATTTTGAAGTACTTAGGGTCCTTGATCTCCTTTGATGGCTGATCCCCTTATAAAAAGAGAGTTATGTACATATGCAACATGTTAAAGGACCGGAGTTGGGTTCTCCGATGATTGCTCAGATGATCAAGTTAGTTCTGATCTGAAGGGGAGACAGGAACTGATATAGTTCTCTCTAAGTGTGCAGAAATTGCATACTTTTGGTCAGTTAGCAATGTGCCTATTTATACCGAGCTGCCGAGGATATTTATGTAATCTTGGTCGAGTCTAGTCAGCTTATTCGGTTGATACTTTACAGGTGTTGGTTGTGGGTGGTATGAGCCACCTTCGTAATTAATGCGATGGTGACATGGGGAGTAAGGTGCTGATAAGGTCCAATGACCGTGCATTTGATGTGATGGTGATTGGCTGTCAGTGAGGGGTTCGAGAACGACCACCTTCCATCTCGGCTTTGCAAGAGGGCCAAGAAAAAATGCCTTTTGTCTCGACCCTCAAGAGAGATGAGAAGGGACGCCTTTCATCTTGACCTTCGAGGGAGATGAGAAGTTGATGTGTTTGGGTCGAGTTGGTGTGTAGTCTGCTTAAGATTGTAGGCGTTGAAAATTGCCTATAAGCTTCCGAACACAGCTTGTGATAAAGAGTTGATGATCGGCGAGCCATCCGATGACATAACGGTGAACCGTCGATGATACAATAACAAGTCACCGCGACGCTAACGCATAAAGCGAGTCGACGCCAATGCATAAAGCGAGTCGACGAAGCGTCCAAGTCAATTAACCGAGTCGATGAAGTGCATAAAGCAAGTTGACAAAGCATCCAAGGCTAATGAAGCGGCGAATGTGGCGTGGCGAAGGATAAACCCAACTTTGAAGCTCGGATCAGCGGCCGATAAACTGAATCAAATCGGACTCGAGAACAGGAGGGCGGTGAAAAAGACGAAATCGGGACACTTGGGCTCGGCCAAAACCGAGTCACTTCTAAGTGACTTCGGTGGCAGCCACCTGAAATGGCTCGATGGTCGAGCCACTCTCAAGTGGCTCGGCTAAAGCGAAACCACTTGCAAAGTCTTCGACCTTGCAAGTCTTCGACCAAAGCCGAGCCACATGCAAGTGGCTAGGCGGGCCTCAGGCCCAGTTTCGACCCTTATCCGCTTTGAGGCTATAAATATGAGGTGCAAGGCTCATTTGCACAGATCTGAAATTTTTGAGAGACGAGGAAGCTCTGACGGATCAAGATCTGAGTTTTGGCGATAAAGGCGACGCTTTGAAGATCCAGATCTGACTTTTGGGGAGGCGATCAACTTCGACATCAGATCTACATCGTTTCCTCGAGATTAAACTTCGTTTTGATCTCGAGAAGAGTTTTGATTTCGCTTAGTCGATCTCATTTGCTTGGGCTCTTGTTTCCTTTGTGAAATAACTCCTCTTGATCGTGTAGATCTCACACCGGATCCGGATTACGCGGTGGTCCACGGACGAAAAATAAGTCCTCGGCACAGGCAAAGACACCCACGCAAGCGATGATCCGATAAACGGATCCCACATTTGTTTAGGGAGATAAAGTTGTAATCTTTTTGGTTGTTCATTGTAAGCCTTATAAAAAGGCGATCTTTTTTTTGAATCTCGTTTGTAATTCCATAAAGGTGTAACAAATTCAAATCAATGACAATCATACCGACTTTCACCGCGAACAAGCTGGCGACCACAGTGGGAACAGCGGTCTCAGTCGAGATCGTCGTTAATGCGTCCGGATCGGATCGGTCGAAGAAGAGGTCGAATACGAGGTCGACCACAAAAAGTATGAGGAGTACCTCTCATCCTCATCCCGATCGTCCTACCCCCGCAGATCCAAGAAGATCACCGCTGCAAGGAGAATCCGATGGTCTTTGGACATTGAATCTCAGGGTGAGGATTCCGATCTGCTTGCGCCAAAGCGCGACAGCGGTGTCCCTCGGTACCCAAGGCAGCGGAGATGAAGATCTCAATTCCTCGATCCGGGATCCGTGATGGCGCGAATCTTTCAAAGAGAGCCATAGCGTCGGCGTAAAGTTTGGCTCGCCGATTTGCCAAGTCATTGGAATCGGTAGATGGGATCCGTTACGAGGCGGATCTCAAATCCAGGAGAGGCGAAAAGCCTCAAAAGCAGGCGCATGGCAACTCCTCCAAGCCGTCGACAAATGATTGGATCCGCGTCAAACGGAACCGATCAACACTTGAGGAACGCATCCGCAAGCGCCGCACACTCCTTGCACACGCGCGAATTCTGGTCCAAGAGGCCCGAAGGTTGAAGGAGGAAGTGGCCAAGAAGCCCCCGAAGACGCACCAAGTATGGGGGCCAAAACCCGAATTAACGATTAAGGCTAAAGCCGAAGCATTGAACATGGATCAGCCTTCCCGAGTTGATCTCCATCAAAGGAAGCCAACTCCACCATCGCCGACTCCACCCAAGTCGCCGCCCACCTCAATTCCTGCTTTAGGAGATCCCGCCGGTTCATCCCAAAGCAGGAAGACAGTGTTAGAACGCCTCGGTCTCATTCCTGATGATCAAAGGAAGGTTCCAATCAAGGAGCGCTTGGGCCCATTGAGGAAATCCCGGGTCACTCCCAACCCAGGGGGTCGTACCCACCTCAACCACAACAAGAAGGTTCATGCAGCTACCCGCACCGAGCTGCGCATTGAAGTCCAAGAGCCCACTGGAGCTTCACACTCGCAAAGGCGTACATCACGGCGAGTGACCTTTGATGGCCCTACAAGGGAAGCTCATTCTCAGAAGGAGACTTTCTCGTCTGATGATGAGGACGTTAGACCTGAGAAGTCGTGCCAACACACGATAGGTTGCTCCGGCACTCATGCCAATGAGTTGTACTATCACGCTGGGGGTACGAATAGATCTCGAAAAAGGAGATCCCCAGAGAAAAACATGCATTGCCCATGCTCCAGATTGATCAAGGCGGTGTTGTCCGAGTGTGATTGCAACAAGACGACTCCGAGCAAATTATCGGTCTTTGATAGGCTTGGCGCCAAGATATCTGAACCCAAATCAAGGCGTTTCCGTAGGGAAAGATTGATGCCTCAAGACGACGAGTTGCCAAGCGTCTCCATTAATATGACCAGCAAAGGGACATCGTCACGTGGTATTCCCGCGGCATCGCAACGGATGACTCGGTTGCGGTCCGGGATCATTAGACGCCCCAACTATGGCAAGACGCCAAGGAGATCGCCTTTAGATAATGGTATCGAGGCGTCGCATTTGCCTCCGACAATACGTTATCAAGTGACGGACGACCCCGTGAAGCACTCATGATTAGTGCAGAGCAAGTGGCCAAGATGCTCGAGGAGGCTCTCGCCAAGTAGAAGGAGAATTTCTAGCTTGAAATGCAGATGGCCATGCAACAAATGAGGGAATTTCAGGACAAGCAAATCTTGTCATTGTTGAATCGCCGAGGCGAGTCAAGTCGTCGCAACCATGATAACCAAGCGGATAGTGGCGAGATGGGGATGAAGGCGTAGCGACAATACCCTAATGAGCGAATGCCAGCGACGATACCGTCGTCCCTCCTCAAAATCACCAAGACAAAGATGTAGGTGAGAATGAGAAGATAAAAGATCTGGAGGGTAAAATCAACACTCTCATTTCTGCTCAAGAGGTGAAGAAGATGAGCATACCATGCCCGTATCCGGGAGAATGGGAATCAATCCCGTATCCGGCAAAGTTCAACCTAATTAACTTTACGCCGTTCGACGGGAAGGGATCCCCTACTCAGCACCTTATCTACTTCAAGTCCCACTTGGGAGTTATTTTCGGTAACGAGCCCCTGATGGTTCGGTCATTCATTGGCATCCTTCGTGGAGCTGCCTTCGATTAGTACCGCCATCTCAAACCGGGGAGCATTAATGGTTGGGATGACATGGAGTCTAGGTTCCTCGCCAACTTCTTCGATAACGATATCGAAATATCTATCGGGTCGCTCTTGGATGAAAACAAAAGGATGGAGAAACGGTGGACAACTTCGTCAAGAGGTTCAGAAATAAGGCAATGAATTGCCGAGACCCCATAACTAAGGAGTTCATCCTCCAAACGTGCCACAACAATCTGTCATTGGATGTGTTGGAAGCGATGGGAACAACACCGTCTGAGACCTGGAAGGATTTGAAGATACGCGAAGAGCAAGCCGAGCGATTCCTGAAAAGGTAGAAGGCGGAGAGAGGTCAGCCAATGGTGAATGCTCACAAGCAGAACTTCGTCCCACGCGGTAAGTGGAAGGCGCCAGTAAAAACAGTTGATGCAAATCAAACGTTCCAGCTATAGCCCCAACAATAGATGCAGCAACAAGCACCACAGCAGTCATGACCTCAATGGCAACAACGACCGCAAAATCAGAAGTCGTCGGAGCCAAGGTTCTCTAAGGTTTACTCCTTCAAGGATGATGAAGTTCTCGGTATTTTCAAATACCTTTTGGAGAACAATAAAATTCAGTTGCCGCAATTATGAACCAAGAGGAGGCAAAGAAGGTTATGGACCCGAAGTACTGCGCCTACCACAGAGCGGTGCACCACGCAACGAAGTCATGTTATCATCTCAAGGACAAAATCTAGACCTTGATTGATGTAGGGGTCATTACCCTGAAGGCGTCCAAAGAGAAGAAAGTGGGGGCGAATGCCGTCTCCATCAGCTTCGGATCGGTGCCGTTAGATTGGTTCCAACCGACGCCCGTTGTGAAAGTTGGGATGAAGACGGTGAACAACGACCCTCACGGTCAGCGTGAAAAGGGACTCGTACCTCATACAGCCCCGAACGGCGAGATCCTCTGGGTTCATCCGGATTTACTCGAAGATGAGCAGTGGGTGACCTCTTCGTCTAAAAAGAAGTCGAAGGGGAAGGAGAAGCTATGTCATGCTACTTCAGCGATCTTGGAGACGGATGATGAGCAGATAATAACACTCTAACTCTCAGAAGAAGAACAAAAAGTCTTCGCCACCAGGAGTGGACATGAGTATCACTACAAGTATCCCGAAGCTCCTAATCCGAATGCAAAGACGTTGATGGAGTTAGGGGTAGCAATGCCTCCCCCTACGCGCATGGAAAAGTCACAACAGCAAGTGGCTGCTAAAGAAAATATGGCCAAGTTAAAAGAGAAGCAACCCCAACAACAGGAGGATCAAGTTCCGAAGCAGTCTCGTTTCAATCGTCCGATTAGAAGAGATAAATCGGAAAGTTTGAACTCCTCGCGACGCTTCGACATTATGGCTAAACTGGCTAATATCCCGGTGAGGATAACGTTTTACGAGCTTCTGCAGTTGTCAAAGGAAACCAGAGAGGCGTTACAGGAAGCCCTAGCTGACTCAGAAGTGTTTCTCACTCAGGTCGAGCCAAGTCATGAGCTGCCTGAATCTTTGACCCAACAGTGCAACCTCGCTGCCAAGCACATCCCTTGCATAACTTTCACCAAGGAGGATATGGAGACGAAGAATTCTAAACATGACAGGCCGTTGTACTTTACCGGGTACATTGGCTCTAGGGAAGTCAACCGGATCCAAGTCGATCCGGGTTCCGCTGTGAACATCATGCCCCTCCGCCTGATGTACAAACTCAGGATTCATGCCAGTAAGCTGGCATCTATGGGCACAGTGATTTATGGGTTTAACACCAGTGGGTCTCGGCCACTTGGTAAAATCCGAATAAAGTGCCAAATGGGTGATTTGAAGTCTGAAGTCACATGCTATGTGATTGATGCGGAGACTTCTTCTAACTTATTATTGGGTCGGCCTTAGATCCATAATAATGTTATAGTCTCCTCCACTCTTCATCAGTGTCTGAAATATGTCGACACTAATAATGAAGTCAAGATGGTGGTCGCGGACAAACAACCATTTAAGGGGTTAGAGAACTACTTCACTGACTTCCTCCTTTACGGTAATGAGTCCGATACTGAATCATCAGCCCAAGGCACGGACAGCGGTGAGGAAGCTAGTGCCGAAGCCGGGCTTGATTATGAGGGGAGTTTTGTTATAAATGACATTGTACCCGCTGTAATCAATCTTGACGATGAAGACTCGTCGGATGAAAGTTGTAATTGGCAACTTGCCGACAATGAAATAAATGGTAACTTAGAATACTCCCCGTCTTTATTTAATGTAATTAAAGGATTGTATGATGATCCTGAACTGCACATGCTGATCCGATCATCGTGTGTAACACAGAAGCAGCTCCAAGATTCCTTCGAAACAACACTTGTCATCCTCGCCAAAACAGGAGGTGAGAAGGACTTAATCTACAGTAGGGGAGAAACATTCCCACCACCAGATCATTTCTTAAAGAGGGATTCTGACGACGATAAGTCTGGCTCACATCTATCGAGGTATAGTCCAGAAGCACGAGATCTCATGAAAAAGTGGGGGTACGACCTTGCGAGAGGCGAAGGTCTTTGTTTCGGGCGAGGTCCCCGAGTTGCACCCGAAGCTGCACATGTCCTAAAAGGAAAGCCCTTGAATTATTATGGATTCAAAAGAGGGTTGAGTTATGTATCTTCTTCAGAAGATGAATATTGCTGGTTCATTGATGACCAAGTATCCGACGCAGGAGATGGACATTCATCAGATTCCTCAGCTTGGGACTCCGATGTCAGCATCGGCGAAATGTTCAAGGGGTTAATGTCAAATATGACTACAACCGACTCTGCCACGATGGAGGATGATGAACAGATGCCAACATGGAAAGACCCATGGATCCATCACCTCAATATGCAATACGGGGACTGGTTCGAGCAAAGAGAACCTCCGACTGAAGATGCAATAATTCAAGTCGATATGGGTGACGAAGCCAATCCGAAGCCTATATTCATGAGCGGCAATCTTCCTCCGAAAGAGAAAGAGGAATTGATTGCTCTCGTCCGGGAGTATATCGATATTTTCGCTTGGAATTATGAAGATATGCCAGGTCTTGACCCGAACGTGGCTACTCATCGCCTCAATATCAAGCCGGATGTCAAACCAGTCAAATAACAGCAAAGACGGTTTCGTCTGCAAATCATGGAATCAGTCGTGAAAGAAGCTCATAGCGTCAGGTTTCATTAGGGAAGTGCAGCACCCGGATTGGGTGTCAAATATTATTCCGGTTCTAAAGAAGAATGGGACAATCAGAGTCTGCGTCGACTACAGGGATCTGAATGCCACATGCCCAAAAGATAATTTTCCTCTTCCAATCACGAATGTCATCATTGACAACACGTGCGGTTTCGAGAGAATGTCTTTCATGGATGGCTTTTCAGGTTATAATCAAATCAAGATGCACCCAGATGACGCAAAACACACGGCGTTCAGAACTCCCCTTGGTGTCTTCTACTACACGGTCATGCCGTTTGGCCTGAAGAATGCAAGCGCCACATATCAGCGAGCCATGATGAAGATTTTTCATGAACATCTTCGGAAGACGGTTGAATGCTACGTCGATGATCTGGTCATGAAAAGTCGCGACAAGAGTGACCACATCAAAGACTTGAGGACGGCATTCGATCTTATGCGGAGTCATCAGTTAAAGATGAACCCCACTAAATCTTTTCTTGGAATGTCCAGTGGTAAATTCCTTGGATTCATTATCACCACTAAGGGCATTCACATCGACCCAGATAAAGTGAAGGCGATAAACGAATTGCAACCCCCGAGAAGCCTAAGAGAACTCAGAGGGTTACAAGGGCGATTGGCTTACATCCGGCGGTTCATATCAAACCTCTCCGGAAAATGCCAACCGTTCTCCAAGCTAAACAAGAAAGGAGTATCATTTGTCTGGGACGACGCCTGTCAAAAGGCATTCGAGGATATCAAGGCATATCTAGCGAATCCTCCCGTTCTCGTTGCACCGAAGTCAGGTAAACCATTTTTGATTTACATCAAGGTGATGAACCACTCGTTAAGCGCTTTGCTCGCGCAAGACGATGACAACGGTCAAGAACAAGCGGTGTATTACCTCAGTCGGACGTTAGTAGGGGCTGAAGCCCGCTATCCGATGATTGAGAAGGAGTGCTTAGTGTTGGTGTTCGCGGTTCAGAAGATGCGACACTACTTAGTCGAGCGAGCGATTCACGTTGTTTGGTAAACACGGTCAGGATATTCATGGCATAACCGCCTCTATGAATTGGCGTTTGGCAAAATGGGCCATACTCTTGTCCCAATACGACCTGCACTTCAATCAACAGAAGTCGGTCAAGGGACAAGCAATTTGTGATCTTTTGGCAGCTAATCCAACAAAGGATACGGCCGAGTTGTATGATGACTTGCCAGATGAAACCCACGAGGTCAACACTACGTCACATCAGAAAATATGGCAGATGTACATTGACGGAGCTTCTCGAGCAACCAACGTAGCAAGCACCCCCGGATGTTCTAAGATTTATGCCGGAGTTGGAGTTGTCTTAGTTTTCCCGGGGAAGCACGTGATGTCGCGGGCTTATTTGCTAACCGAACCATGCTCCAATAATATGAATGAATACAACGCCTTACTTATTGGACTCAGTTTCGCCAAAGAGCTGGGGGTAGAATATCTCGAAGCTTTTGGAGATTCTCAACTTATAGTCAAACAGGTTCATGGGGACTATGAAGTCAGGAATCCGGACTTAGTTCCGTATCACCAGGCAGCTGTTGAGATGGCGGATGCGTTTGAAGAATTCTTCATTGAGTATACCCCACGCCGAATGCATATCTGAGCGCGTGGCGACATTAAGCGGTATCGTTAAGCGCAACCTCACGAGTCCGGCGGTGATCGCGTGAGAACTCACCAACTCTTCGTGCCAATATATGGCGAAGAAGTCGATGACAAAGAGGTGGTCATCAAAGAGGTGCACTCAACCCGAATTGAATTAGAGCCCCGAGATTGGCGATTTTCTATAATCGATTATGTCCTACACGGTATTCTGCCTGAAGACGTAAAGGAGAGGGAATCGATCCGACGAAGAGCACCGAGGTTCTTTTATAACTCAGAGACCCAAATGTTATATCATCGCGGGTACGACAGCTTACTGCTTCGGTGTCTTTCAAGCAAAGAAGCAGAGGAAGTTCTTAGGGAAGCACACGGTGGAGAGTGCGGCGCACACCAACCGGGTCCCAAGCTTTATGATCGCAGCAGAAGGATGGGGAGTCTGTTGACAGCTTTGTTAAACGCTTCCGCAACAAGGCTATGAACTGCAGTGATCCTGTCACAGAGGAATTTATTTTGCGGACATGCCACAATAATCTTTCCATCAATGTCTTGGAAGTCACGGTATGCCATCAAAACACGGAAAAATTTGAAAAAGCAGGGAGCAAGTGAACTCTTCCTCAAAAGAAAAAGGCGAAAGAGGTCAGCAGATGGCTAAAGTGCACGCAATTCTTGATGACATTCATCAGCGGCAACCTTAGGGGCAACAAAGGACTCCTAGGTTGAGATTCGGGAGGAGTATTCTTTCGATGATGATGAAGTTCCAGCCATCTTCAAATATCTCCTTGCTAACAACAAAATCAAGATGTCACCTATCATGAATCAGGAGGAAGCTAGCAATGCCGGATCAAAGTGTATGCGTACCACGGGAGGGTCCATTACCCCACCAAGGCTTGTATTACTCTGAAGAATAACATCCAAGCCTTGGTTGACGCCGGCATCATAATGCTAAAATAGGCCAAACAAGAATGGCAAACACTCCGACAGGTATATGAGTATAAACTGCTCCCTCTACACTCCGACAGGTATACGAGTATAAACTGCTCCCTTTCCTCCGATGAGTATAAGAGGTTAAACTGTTCCTCCCTTACTCCAAAAAGGTATATGAGTCTAAACTATTTCCTATTTTGTCGGGAAGTTCCTGGTGAATAGTATACATATTATTCTTAAGGATAACCCGACTATGTGGCTAGATACAGTGCACTCCTCATTGGACCCAGTTTCGCAAAAAGCTGGGGGTGGATATGAGAAGATAGGAAGTTCTTGGAGAATATTATATACAATATTCTTAAGGATTACCGGAAGTCGGCTCGATGACTCCGGACGAAAGCGGGTCATGTTCCCAAAGATGAAGCGTGTCATATCTTCTTCAACCCTCGTTGGAACAATCGTCGGGATCAACTTCACCAACCCCCACTGAGTGACTTGTACAAATCAACACCACCACTGTGATTTATACTCCCACTCCTATTATTTATTCGGTCAAACCTTCCTATAGTTAGGACCAAAGCCAAATTCCTCTCTCGATTCCTTCCATAAACGAGAGGTCCACTTGCAAATCAAACGATCAAACCTTCCTACAATTAGGATCGCCTCAAAATTCCCATTTGGTCAAACCTTTAAGGCCAAAACCATAATTCCCTCTCGATAAACGAGAAGTTCGCCTTTAGATTAGGTAACCAAACCTTCCGACAGTTAGGGTTATCCAAGTCTTTTTCGATTCTCGAAGTGGAGATCCCACTTTTAATTTCCTTTTTTTTACCGGAGATAGAATATAAAATTCTTCCTCTCCATCGATGAGAAACAGGATATAAAATTCTTCCTTTCCGACATTAATGTGATCTCGCGTTTACGGTGTAGTCTTTTCTCCGATTGAAGAAGACACCAGAGTTCGATTCTGGGGCATTTTATCCCGAAGCCTAAGAAGGGATAAGCCAACGCCTACCACGCATTGCCGGTTTAGTCTTTTACCGATTGAAGAAGACACCAAGTATCATTTTGGGGCATTTTATCCCGAAGCCTAAGCAGGGATAAACCAACACCTATCACGCGTTGCCGGTTTAGTCTTTTCTCTGATTGAAGAAGATACCAAGTATCATCTTGGTGTATTTTATTCCGAAGCCTAAGTAGGGATAAGCCTACGCCTAACAGGTGTTGCCAGTTAGTTCCTAACTGTTCGGGTGGTCTATTCCCGTAAAATATGACGAAGCCTACGTATTCAACATCGTAGCATTAAGTCTAGGAGAGTTTCATTCTCTTAGCACAACGTTACGTGCGGAACGGGTTTAGACAATCCGCACGCTAGCCCGACTCAAACGGTAGTCGGTAAAGGCTAATCAAATCTGTTGATGGCTGGGGGTTGGCCAATAACCCTAAAGTCAACGCCTACCACGCGTCGCCGGTTAGTCTCTTGTCCGTAAAAGATGACAAAGTCTATGTATTCGACATCATAGCATTAAGCCTAAAAGAGTTTCATTCTTTTAGCACAACGTCACGTGCGGAATGGGTTAGACAATCCGCACGCTAGCCCGATTCAAACGGTAGTCGGTAAAGGCTAATCAAATCCGTTGATGGCTGGGGGTTGGCCAATAACCCTAAAGTCAACGCCTACCACGCATTGCGGTTTAGTCTTTTACCGATTGAAGAAGATACCAAGTATCATCTTGGTGTATTTTATTCGAAGCCTAAGTAGGGATAAGCCTACGCCTAACAGTGTTGCCGGTTAGTTCCTAACTGTTGGTGGTCTATTCGGTAAAATATGGCCGAAACCTCGTATTCAACATCGTAGCATTAAGTCTAGGAGAGTTTCATTCTTTTAGCACAGCGTCCGCGTCGCGGAATGGGTTAGACAATCCATGCGCTAGCCCGACTCAAGCGGTAGTCGGTAAAGGCTAATCAAATCTGTTGATGGATGAGGGTTGGCCAATAACCCTAAAGTCAGCCTACCAGCGTCGCCGGTTAGTCTCTTGTCGTAAAGATGACAAAGTCTATGCATTCGACATCATAGCATTAAGCCTAAAAGAGTTTCATTCTCTTAGCACAGCGTTACGTGCGGAGCGGGTTTAGACAATCCATGCGCTAGCCCGACTCAAGCGGTAGTCGGTAAAGGCTAATCAAATCGTTGATGGATGAGGGTTGGCCAATAACCCTAAAGTCAACGCCTACCACGCATTGCGGTTTAGTCTTTTCTCGATTGAAGAAGACACCAAGTATCATTTTGGGGCATTTTATCCGAAGCCTAGCGGGGATAAACCAACACCTATCCGCAGCGTTGCGGTTTAGTCTTTTACCGATTGAAGAAGACACCAAGTATCATTTTGGGGCATTTTATCCGAAGCCTAGCGGGGATAAACCAACACCTATCCGCAGCGTTGCGGTTTAGTCTTTTCTCGATTGAAGAAGACACCAAGTATCATTTTGGGGCATTTTATCC
Organism: Asparagus setaceus; assembly: GCA_012295165.1. NCBI lineage: Eukaryota > Viridiplantae > Streptophyta > Magnoliopsida > Asparagales > Asparagaceae > Asparagus > Asparagus setaceus. The sequence goes on along the minus strand of CM022705.1, from coordinate 25,968,356 downwards.
GAAGCCTAGCGGGGATAAACCAACACCTATCCGCAGCGTTGCGGTTTAGTCTTTTACCGATTGAAGAAGATACCAAGTATCATCTTGGTGTATTTTATTCGAAGCCTAAGTAGGGATAAGCCTACGCCTAACAGTGTTGCCGGTTAGTTCCTAACTGTTGGTGGTCTATTCGGTAAAATATGGCGATGTACATCGAAATGAGGAATGCCTGCTCACGACAGAATGAATTCCTCAGATTTATCGAATTATAGTTGTATTAGTCATAAATGGCTAGTCCTACAATTAATGGGAGAAAGAACCCATACCTTTAGAGGAATGAACCTCGGTAGTCTCGGAGATCTTTGGCTCAGGCGATATATCATCGGGAAGATGGTCATCTCGAGGAGAATCGTATGTCAAATCCATTTCAGGGATGTCCATATGCAGGCTGGCGTCATCAAAATCTTCTAGCGAGAAGTCTGACACGAGGAGACAAAGATGAAGAAAATGAAGTTAAGAAACTTGCAACGGGTAGAGATAGTTTACCTCCTATAGGGGGAATTGTCTCTTTAACCCCAGTATCTTTATTTACCTCCTGCAATTTTTCTAAAAGAGCAAGGAGCATAGAGGTAATTAGGAGAGGCACGGGTTCCGAATCATTCAACTCCTGCACTCGCCATCTAAATGGAGTATTACCAATGATAGATGTACTTGAAATTATTGAATCATGTCCTACATCTGTAGTCCCATTAATCCTAATGGATTCTGCGGAGTCTTTCACCATGAACTCATGCATCTGTTGGGTGAAGCTGAGTTCTTCGAAAGAAGCAAAATCGTATTGAGGGAGATTGAAATCACTCTCGCATCCTCCTGCATGAAAGGTGGAGGAATATGAGTTCTGAACTCGAGGAATTAAGTGGTCAAAGGTGATCAAGCATTACCTCCTTCGCTAACGAAGTCATCACCAGTTAAATCCGTCACGAAAGCTTGCGGATCCACGTGGACTTTGTGGACTAGCTTCTTCCGCTTAACGGCTTGAGTTCCAGCTCGAGAGGCACGAAGCTCCTCCGCCGGCGGCCATACACAGGCGACAAAATAATGTCAATAACTCCAAAAGAGGAGAAAGAAGAAGAGAGAGGAAATATTGACAAACCGGGCCCAACATCTTCTTCGTCAGTTTGGTCTTCTCTTGAGCGGTCTCCGACAGAGCTAGATATCTCTTCTCCCCTATCATCTGCCCTACGAGTCTTACGCGTTACGTGGCCAGTAGCGCTTCTGAATCATCCGAGCATTAGCCTTGGAAGTCTCTTCGGCCACTAGCGCTGAGATACGTCTCACCTGAACAGGTTCATCAGCCGCTAATAGCCATGTGCAATATAAGAATGTCAACTCAAGCGGACGATCAGTACTTGGGAGATTGAACTTGGCGCCGGTGCACCCCGTCATACTCCACCACCAGGTTCGGACACCGTCTACTAATCCCCCACGAGTTCAAAGTTGTCGACGTGGATTTCCGACATAAAGCTGATCATAGCCAAACTGGCGAGCGAATTGGCAAAGCAGATATGGCTCTATAAAACACTGATTCCTAACCCGGAATGTTAAGTAGCCTGGCCTAATATTCACAAGCCAACTAAAGCAGCCGACATTAAGAGAGGTCCGACTCGCCCCCGGCATCTCTTCATCAATCAACGACTCGCCGTACTGGTCGAAAAACTGGGGAAAGCACCTGGAGAAAATCCAACCCTTATGAATCTGCAATTCCTTTCTTGCATCTAAAAATACTCACCCCTTCCATTTGCAGCCTTCCAATAATTGCAATAAGGAGATAGAGGGGTCTGCGATACTCGGCGTCATCATCATATCGGGACGGTGAAGGACGAACCAAGCCATCAAGTAAGTGTAGGGGAGCTCCACTTTTGTAAGAGGAATCCGAGCTGACGACCCATCCTCTACCTGAATAGAGGTGTTAACTATCTGTCGAAGCCCACGATGGATGTCAGCCACCATCACCGGGAGAAGAGAAAGCTTCTTTTTGTGAGCAAGCTGAACTACAGGATAAAGGACCTCCAAAGGTAAAGCATCACCAGATTGATATGGTACCACGCACCTCTTCAGCCAGAGCACGAGATAACCAGCCAGGAGAGTCATCGGCTGAATCGGCTTCATGGCATGCCACAGAAATGTCCTGAACTTGCTACCTGCAGGAAAGCCACCCTCGGTACTCCTAGTGGTATAAGAGTGAGCGTTGGACTTCTGAATCAGTTCGTTAATTTTTGAAGGACAGAGTGGTGCCAATTCACAAATTGCCTCACCAGAATCGTTCTCCAGGTTCTTGAACAAGTAGCCTGCAAACTACTTCAGACTCACTTGCGGCTTGGCCTTCTTTGCTAATGGCTCAGTCTGTGCCAAAACAATGTGATAATGACAAGTGAGATTCCATAAAGTATCGTGGCAATCAGGCATACGATCTTTCAGCTGACTCAGTTCGCGATTTGAAGGGAAGTACTCTTGATATAGCATCCTCCTCATCGGTAAGCCGGACACTTGATGCATTTCATGAAGAGCCAACCCCAACTCTCCATGCCTGGTCAAAAAGGTATTTGAATCTGGATCGTAGAGCTCTAACAGCACGAAGAAAGGGTGGGAGTTGATCGGCAGCCCATACATGGTGGCGCGAATGGCCGCATATAAACTGCATGCGTGTAATTCCTCGCTCCATCGGCTGAGTACGTAATTTGTCATTTGAGCCCACCAGTGTTTGTCTGAAGAATGGAGCCAACCGTAAAACCTATAGCCATGCATAGGCATCTCTCGCCCCAGCTTCGCGAGACGATTCCTTAATGTATGAGCAGCGGTAAATATATCACCCCGGGGTGGTGTGTCCAAGCCCAGTACACCCGGATGTAATCCGACAACACGATTACGGTCCGAACCCGGAGTCGCCTTGTGGGTAATATATCCACAATGAATGCCGTCGCGTTCCTCTGTCAAGCGCCACGACATATCACGTGTCACAGCTTGATTCCTTAATTCAACCAGCGAGCGATGGTGAGGTATCGGCGGGAGATATAAAATCCCAACTTCATCTTTATGCAGCCATTGTTCGCTCTCAATAAAAGTTGAGTCCGGGTCTTTAACGGAGTCCCCGAATAAGTAATCCGTCTTGTTCAGAGGCAGAGTGGAACTGGAATCCCTCACGAACGGCGCATCAGTGATCAACAGGCGGAGCACATGAGGACTTCCTTCTTGTATCACCTGAATGGTCTCCTTGAATGTACGGTCGCGGCGAGGAGTAACTAGAACAAGCAGGGGAATATCAGAAGTGGCATAATGCTCGCCACGGCGTCCATCAATCACATTTGAAGGGAACAATCCAGAAGGATACTCAATTGCAAACGAGTAATCAAAATTTGTTAAATCCAGCCATGAAGGATATTGCAAAAGGCAGCGTAGGGCGTAGAACTCATCTCAGAAACCTATGAGATAGAGTCACGGTCTTATAGCGGGTGAAACGATTTCGGCCACGTTATGCATTCACAGGACAATGTATAATGTCGTACACCCCATCCGGCGTAACATAATACGGTATAGAATCGCCCCCGTAAGATAGGAGTTGACTAAGCAAAGCCTATCTTTTAAGCGACGACCCTCACGAAGGAGAATCGCGGCTTTTCCCAGTTTGCCTCACAAAGAAAAATAAAATGGGAATGCAGTAAACCAAATATGAGTGTTGGATGCACTGAGAGGTGGAAAAGCTCACCGTAGTGATGAAGGCGACTCATGGTAACGAGCAATACATTGGCTCCTGAGCACGGATCTCCTCGATGACATCTCAACCTGCAAAGAGGAATCACACAGGTCAGAATCCGAAATACAAAAAAGGAACCATGAATTCAGAACCAAAATCCTAAGAAAGCATATGGGATTTCTTGGTCGAATTCGAATTGAACCTACAAGGAGCATGTGCACTGACATCGGGTTTGATTCTCGTTCGAAACCTCTCCTAACCAAATTTGGCCGTACAATGACCAAAATACCCCTAGGGCCAGGTTGAAATTTTGGCCATATAGGTCACTTTCAAGTTCAAAATTTTTAGCCATCCAAATAGCCCTCAAACCCAAAGTTTTGGGGCTATTTTTGCACAAAACCCCCTGAATTTCAGCCACAATTTGCATATAACCCCCCTAAATTTTGGCCAAAACAAAAATTCAAGAATCCCCAGCGATCATTGGCATACCAACCCTCTAAACTACAATCCAATTTTTGCACAAAACTCTCTAAATTTCAGCCACAATTTGCATATAACCCCCCTAAATTTTGGCCAAAACAAAAATTCAAGAATCCCCAGCGATCATTGGCATACCAACCCTCTAAACTACAATCCAATTTTTGCACAAAAGCCCCTCAAATTTCAGTCCTCTTTCTCATGACCAAAAGCCTTCAAACTTCATGCAATTTCACCCCCAAAAAATCTAATTTCAGGTGTGCAATGAAAATCCTAATTTCTTGCACACCTACCCCCTGATTTGCATGATGAAATAAAGATCAAATATGCAAGAGTTATAAGGGTTTACCTGAAGAAAAGCTCGAGCTTGAATCTGAAAGAAAGTGCTCGAAAGGCTTGAAGGAACTCAAAAGCATGTAGATTTGGAGAACCCTTGAATCCGACATTAGATGAGGCTTTGGTCTCGATGTCGGAGTTTAAGGAGATCGATAAAAGAAGAACAAAGAGAAAGGAATGTTAATAAAGAAGAGAGAGCCGAGCAGCTCTATTAGGATTTGATCAACCTAGAAGAATAAAGAGGACCTAGTTGAAGACAGGTTTGACCAAACCAAGTTATGGTGGGTTTGGAATCCTAATCGAGGGTAAATCCTAAACCTAGTCAAAGAAGACTTGGAAACCTAATCAAAGGGGGTTTGGAATCCTAGTCACAACAGGATTTGGAATCCCAGTCACAACAGGATTTCGGGAATCCCAGTCACAACAGGATTTCACTTATCCTAGTCCCAGCAGGATTCGGCCAATTCTAGTCAAAGTAGGATTCGACCAAACTCGAATTCCCATCCACTTGCCTCGTCAGTATTCTCTCTCCCACACGAGGTCGTCACCCATCAAGGGTCAATTCTCATATGGTTCGAGTTGTGCGAACTCCAATCCTACTCCAACTAGGTGTATGAGTATAAACTTTTTCCTAATTTTCAACGAGAAGTTCCTGGAGAATAGTTTCATATTCTTAAGGATAACTCGTCAACCCCCAATTTCCTCCCACGGGGATACTCCAATAAGGTATACGAGTATAAACTATTTCCTATTTTGACGAAAAGTTCCTGGAAAATATCTTAAGGATAACTCGACCACCTCCGAACGGGTATATGAGGATAAACTAATTCCCGAAACTCCAGTGAACGCATGAGTATAAACTGTGTTAACGCCGGCCAACGTGTCGTAATGAAAAATCGCCGATTGAACGTTGAATATCAAGAGAAAATTTCTAACGCGAGTCAACGCGTCACATCTCAAGAAAATTCCTCCCGCTGTGGTCAATCCTGCAATGAGCGTCACAACGGAGAGTCCACCTATTAAAGGGCGAACCCCCAATCTCCTCCCACTGTGGTTAGTCCTACGCCGAGCCACGCAACGGAGAATTCATCAATTCAAGGTTAAGGCTTAAGGAATTGAATGGTTAGTTCGATGACAACTCACCAACACGAGCTAAAGCAAATAGTTCATTCATCAGCCTCGGGTCAAGACTTCAACAGCGGTCAGACAATAAATGCAGCATTGTGATACTTTCAGTCATCCAACAAAGCACTGGATAGTCCGAAAGAATTGGAGAAGTTAAGATTCAAAGCCATTTTCAGGTCCCGTTATAACCGACTGAAGGTTGGGGCCTATTATATCCAAAGTATTTTAGCTTCTTCTATAAAAGAGCGAGACCGAAACACTTTGGAGGGGATATCTGTAGGCATTGAAAATTACCTATAAGCTCCCGAACACAGCTTGTGATAAGGAGTTGACGATCGGCGAGCCATCCGACGACATAACGGCGAACCATCGATGATACAACAACAAGTCACCGCGATGCTAACGCATAAAGCGAGTCGACGCCAACGCATAATGCGAGTCGACGAAGCATCCAAGTCAATTAACCGAATCGATGAAGTGCATAAAGCAAGTCGACAAAGCGTCCAAGGCTAATGAAGCGACGAATCGCGTGCAAGCGAAGGGATAAACCCAACTTTGAAGCTCCGATCAGCGAAAACCAATAAACCTAAATCGAATCGGGCTCGGAACACTGGAGGATGGTGAAAAAGACCGAAATACAGGACATTTGGGCGGCTCGGCCAAAACCGAGCCACTTCTAAGTGACTCGGTGGCCGAGCCACTTGCAAGTGGCTAGGCGGGCCTCGCCCGCCAACCAAGATCCGCTGAGACTATAAATATGAGGTGCAAGGCTCATTTGCAATGCATCCGCACTTTGAGAGACGAGGAAGCTCTGCCAGATTAAGATCTGAGCTTTGGCGATAAAGGCGACGCTTTTGAAGATCCAGATCTGACTTTTGGGGGAGGCGATCAATTTCGACATCAGATCTACATCGTTTCCTCGAGATTAAACTTCATTTTGATCTCGAGAAGAGCTTTGATTTTGCTTAGTTGATCTCATTTGCTTGGGCTCTTGTTTCCTTTGTGAAATAACCCCTCTTGATCGTGTAGATCTCGCACCGGATCCGGATTACGCGGTGGTCCACCTGACGAAAAAGTCCCCAAGACAGTAAAGACACTCCATCGCAAGCTTGTGATCCGATAAACGGATCCCGCGTTTGTTTAGGAAGATAAAGTTGTAATCTTTTTGGTTGTTCGTTGTAAGCCTTATAAAAAGACGATCTTTTTTTTTGAATCTCGTTTGTAATTCCATAAAGGTGTAACGATTCAAATCAATGACAATCATACCGACTTTCCCCGTGAACAGAGATATGTGTCAGCTAGTTGAATGTGATTAGCACTTGCTTATTTCTATATCACAACACTGGCCCCTTTCGCTCAAACTCAGGTGGCCGAGTCCGAGTGAAATTAAATTGTTGCCTATCGGGTTTCAAGGCGCATTTATGACAGGCCACTGACTAGTCACTATTGATGTGATGTTATGATGTCAGAAAGATCGTGCACCGATGTCACCTTGGTTCCCGAACAGAGATTGCGTGCCAGTTAAAGTGAGTGGTACTTCAGTTTTTGAGCGGTCGCCTCAATTTTTGGGGATTTGTCCAAATGTCTATCGATAGCCGCGTGTACCGTTAGAATCTTAACGTGTGTCGACCTTTTTGCCCATATATACGGCCGTCCCCAGATGGGGAAATTTTACTTGCTCTTGGAATCCTCAAACTTCTTCCACAGTCTAAGCGATTTCCGGCCATCTTTTTCGTTCTTCTCCAGCTATCATCAAATCAATGGCATATTCGTCTTCAATGGCTAGGATTGAGGCTCGGATCAATCACCTCCGAAAGTTTTACTCAAAGGTGCAATCAACACTGCTAGAGACTTATTATGATAAGTTTGACATCCCTCAGGAGTTCACTCTATCAACGCCGGAGACAAGTCAGGCCGTGTACAATCACGGCAATAATATTGCTCCAGTGTATATCAAGCACTTGGAGTACGGCCTGCGTCTTCCGCTCCACCTTTTCTTCGCCGTGTCTTCAAAGCTCTAGGAGTTTCTCCATTGTAGATAAAGCCGAACTCCATAGCTACTCTGGTGTGGTTTGTGATCATCTGCAACCGACAAGGGGTTGAGTCGACTCTTAGAATTCTCAGTCATCTCGTCAGTGTGAAGGTTAATCAGCAAGAGGGCCACTACTATCTTCAGATCTTGGGTGGTCACAAACTTATCTCTAATGCTCCCTGTAGGGTCGAAAAAGTTTATTGATTGAATGAATGTGTTACAATCAAATTCTCTCGATTACAGAGGAAGAGAAGATTGATTTGACTTCTCTTTTGTATGGGTTCTTGGTGGCGAGAGGATGCCTCACTCGATGCTCAAGTCGAGATTGCTTCCCGTTGACGATCAGATCAAAGCCGCAAACGATCTAGAGGTTGCTGATGAGATTTTCGATCTCTCTCCTGCGCAAGTGTCTAAATCTCCAAGTCTTAAAACTTCCCATCCCCTTGCAATAGTCGTCCAAGACTATTTATAACAGTTAAGCACACAACTGGTGTGCTATAATCGTGGGAACGTGAGTTAATTGATGTGGGCGTGGGTATAAGCGATATCCACTATTCGCCACGGTCGCCGTGGCCTTCGTGGCCTTCGTGGTCGTTGGCTTTCTTTGTTATGGCGAGCTTGAGCTTCGTTAGATGTGAGCTTCACTCTTCATTGGCTGAACCTTGATTGAATGGCGAAGTTAAGCTACTTGGGTGAACTGTTGATAACGAAGCCACCGCTGGCTTAACCTCGACGAATGAAGAGCTTCGCCGCCGCTTAACCTCGCTCGAATGAAGAGCTTATTTGCTTGGCGAACCTCATGCGGATGAAGGGCTTATTTGCTTGGCGAACCTCGGCGAATGAAAACCCGCTGCTTGGCGAACCTCGGTGAGTGAAGAGGCTTATTTGCTTGGCGAACCTCGGTGAATGGAGAGCTTATTTGCTTGGCGAACCTCGGTGAATGGAAGCCGGCTGCTTGGCGAACCTGGTGAGTAAAGAGTTTAGCTACTTGGCGAACCTCGGTTGAGAGTTGAGCCGCCACCAGGCTAACCTCGATCTCAAGCTCTGCGACTAGTAAGCTTATGACCCTCGTCTTAAGGCTTACATGGATTTTTATTTGTCTACAAGACCCCTTCAAAGTTTTCGACGTAACCAGTTGTGAGGGGTCCAAATACTTTGAAATAATCTCATAATCATCGCTGACGCTTCATTTGTCGCCACTTCGGCTCGCTACATACGGTTCGAGCCTCGGTTCGCTGAACTCGCTATTTAGCCCCAACCTCGACGAGCAAAGATGTGCGCCAGAGGCGTTTAGGGCTTCAATTCAATTGGGTGGCCCCACTTTTGCTTTGATGTCAATCCCGTGAATCTCCTTTGTTAGATCTTGTCACTAAGATCGTGCGGCGCTTTGTCAACGATCTCAACCGTAGAAATAAGCCGTTTCAATACCTATATATGGTAGGGCGGGGAAATAGGAACCGACGCTTCCTATTCCCTCGCTCATCTTCCCAAGCCGCCGCAGCCCCATCCTTCGCTCAAGACAACTTCACCTCCTTTCAGCCATGGCCCCCAAACCATAAAACAAAGAGGACCACCAAATCCGTCACCGCCTCAGCGAATTGGCCACTTTCTCGTAAAAGACCTAAGGACATTGCTCGCCAAGACATGACTTTTAAAATCCACCGTAGAGTTGGTTTTATGACATGATTTTCACTGAGACTAGATCGATCTCAAAGATTATAGCTAATCAAGGCCACGGTTTTGACGAGGCTTGCCTCATTTGGTGATAAACCTCGTCGAGGTTCTTGATCTTCAGATCCCCATAGGGTCTGTTTTGAAACTTCGTGCGTTTGGCGAGGTTTGATTCTTTAGACGCAGGCCTGCTTCGGCCGAAGTCTCGGCCCTTTGAATGATGAGTCTTGTTTAGCGAGGCTCGTCTTCTTGTTGGATGAGTCTCGTTTGGCGAGGCTCGTTTTCTTGAAAGATGAGTCTCGTTTGGCGAGGCTCGTTTTCTTGAAAGATGAGTCTCGTTTGGCGAGGCTCGTTTTCTTGAAAGATTAGTCTCGTTTGGCGAGGATCAATCTTCTTGCAAAATGAGTCTCGTTTTCTTGTTGGACGAAGTTCATTTCTTGTAGACGAAATCCGTCTTTCTGACGAGGTTCGCTCATTGATGACGAAGTTCATTTGTTTGACGAGGCTCGTCATCGGAGTGACTTTGTCCTTTTGAAGTGGCGATTTAAACCTCTGAGACTAACTTCTTCCTCTCTTTTCTTTTGTGTAGTTGAACATCCTTCTACCCCCATTCTTCAGCAAGGTGCTTTCGGAGCAAATGGTGCTCAAGAGGCAGAACCTGATTTCCTCTCCCCTCGTGAGCGTTCACGCATTTGTGGATAGAACCAAGAGGAGTTGAGACTTCTTTCTGAGCCTTCAACATCCACCTTCAGGCGTTGGATTACAGATGCCCCTCTGGAGTCTGTTAACCGGGACCAAATCGCAAAGCATGTCTTCCTGTTTGGAGATGATACTGAAGATCCAGATCTGTTGGATTTGGGTTCATATAGGTGGCTCAGGGTGGTGAACTCACGCTACATGTTTCTGCCTGCAATGGAACGGGATTGCTCACTAACCTCCTTAAGAGCCGCTTCTACTCCCCGGAAGATGAATTGGGATCTAACCCCCACTCAAGATGGAGTGATGTGTGGTCACTTCTCCCGAGATGGTGCACAGGTGGACCATCATGGTCACCATATAACCGATTGCAACCGTGGTCGTTTGTAGGGAGCTTCCTGCATGAATCCACCGTCAGCGCCAATACTTTGGTCGCGCCATGAAGTGAAGGGGCAACTGAAAGACTTCCAACTCCTCGGCCGGGTCCCTGGAGTTCTTCACAATGGTGGCCTCAGCGTCCTGAATACATTCTAAAGAAAATCGTGGCATTGGAGAGTTTGGCCTTAGAGTCTGACATCGTAAGCAACTCAATTGGGCCTGAGAAATAATTCTCAGCAATTCCTTGGAGTTTTGGAGTTGTATAATCCTAATACCCACACTTTCTTTACTCCAGATGGCGAATTGGGGATTGCTTTGCATGAGATGGCCGAGATTTCTGGACTACCTCATGGAAGGTATCCGTACGAGGAGTACATACCGGGGTATAAAGAGTTGACAGATTTGGAGAAAGCTCACCCCCAAGTAGTGGAGACTTATTGGGAAGCGATGTGCCACTACCATATTTGCACATGTAGGCACGGACGCGCTGATAAGAAGGGGGAGAAGTTCATTAGTCACAACACCTGGGTCCGCTACCTCTTTGAAGGGCTAGATGATAAGGAAAGTACCGGTGCCCCGGTCCTCTGAGGTCGGTACTTTGTCACCGCTTGTGCTCGACAACCTTCCGCTTTCTTATGTGACTTCCTCAGACGAGCATGGCTTCCCGGCAGGGACGACGTTTGACACTTATCTTTATCAGAGTGGGGAGCCGATTTCTTCAAGGTCGTATAGCGTGCTACCTCATGTTGTCGCTCAAACACATCGTCGTCCCCACCGGCTGCTTTGATTCATTGGCACCGAGGTGATTTTTCCGCTGCTTGCTTAGCACACGGCTTCGTGATGCTTCTTCCCCGCTATGATTGCCTCAGATTCATTCGGGATTGGCGCCTTTGCTACTTTCCGCCATGGTGCCGAACCCAAGGGTGGAATTACCATCGCCTATCTTATGGCGTGGTTTGTCATGCACCGCCTTACTCATGGGTACACCCTCTGCTCATATAGAGGGATAAATTACTCCTTTCATCCGGAGGCTAGAAGCGTCGATTGGAGCAAACATTACATGGCTTCAAAGGCGGGCGCTCCCGACTATAAGAGTTATTCTTTTAACCGGTGCCTCCCTCATTTCCCTGGAGTCAGCTATGGACAAGCTTTGGTGGATGAACCCAATGCTCAGGGTTATACCACTTTGTCACGTGGCTGCTTCTTATGGCTCATGAGCATCCGGATCATCTGCCGTTTCGGTCCTGTATGCGTATTGGAGCCTTATCTACCCTGCCGTTTTGCCCGTCAATTCGGGTATGATCAACTGTATATCGGTAACCCCAATTCTCAATTACAATCCGGCCAGCGGCTTAGTTGTGGCAGCCCGCTTGGTATCGACCGCCGGGCGCATCGGTGCTCGCTTTTCTTCCGCAACGATCCTCAATCCCGACGACGCTCGCTATTGCAAGTGGCATTGCATGGCAAACGCAGAGATCCCGTGTTTTAACATCAATTCATCGGGTTATGCTCGATTCGGCGCCGTTATAGGGAAGGCCGACTTCAACGAGGAGCCGCGATTCTCGACCAAGGAGTATTTAAATGCCGAGAAGGATGTTGGTGCGGAGACACCCATCCACCTAGCCCTCATGAAACTCAAAGCGAAATAGATGAGGCCTTGAATGAGTACGCAAGAAGAACATTCCTTCTTCTGGCGGTGTTGAAGAAACTTCGGGTGAACCAGACGAGGCACCTAGCGATTTTGTTCCTTTTGACGAGCCATCTAACATCTTCCACAGGATCCTCTTGAAAGCTCTACGTCACCCAGCCAGCCTGTTGGAGCTGTATCCCAAGAAACCACCCCCACCTGCAGCCCGAGGAAGCAAAGCCTGGTGCCAAGAACTCGAGGATCTAAAAGACTGTGGCCTCCTCAACCAAGCGTAGTCAAGCGGTAAGGAAAGAAATCTTGATCGAACTCGCCAACTTGAGCCCCATTATCAAGGCCCTCCCCGATGTTGCCAAGAGTATGCCTGATGATGTCAAGAGTCTCCTGGTTGTTGTTGTTTCGAAGTCGAGACCAGACTCAAGATGCCGACACGGCATCCCTACCGCTGACAGCTCGAGACTTCACTTGCTTTGACTGCCATCACCACCCCTCGATTGAAGTTCTCCAATCCCTCTGTTTGTCCGCTGGGTCAAGCTCTTCTATCGCTACTCCCCTCTTTTGACTTGTCAAAAGACTACGGGTATCTATGATTCGCAATAGTTTCCTCACCATCTTAAAAGAATCTCCTACTCAAGTGTTGGAACGTGTGGGACTTTTGCCGGGATCAATTGCTGGAACCCTCCCCGATGTGATGCGCCCGACTAATGCTAAGGCTACATTGCCCTATCGCACACGCCCGGGCGCAGTAGAGGCCCTTCTTCGCAAATGGCAAGGTCACAGACGCCTCTTCGCTCCAAGATTGAAGATCGTACATGCCTTATAAGGCAAAGGGATGATTCCCAATTTGAGCTCCACAAATACTTGAGAAGAAGCAGGTGGTTCACCAGCTGGGGGAAATGACCGCAACTATATTTAATGAAAATAAGAGGATTGCGGACGTCGAGCGCAACCAACAACTTCTAGTTGACTCTTACAAGGCTCCGCTTGTTGATATCCAGGCCAAGTTAGCGGAGGCAGAGAGTGAACTAATGGCTACTACCGAGAAGCATCAGACCCTAACTACCAATGGACGTAACACCGCTTACAGCAAGTGTCGAACCGGCGAATTGATAAGTTAAGTGTTGCTGTGAGCCACATGCCAATACTCTCCGACGTCGATCTTCATAATCAAGCTACGGAAGAGGTTAAGGCTGCCCACCGGGAAGCTATGGTCACACTTACTACAAAAATTCGTCGGGCCGTCGAGCACTTGTAATTCATGTATCTTTGATTTTGCTATGAATAAAATTTCGACTTTTGTGTTTGACCAATGTTCTCTTGTGCCATTTATATCTGCAGTTTGGAATTTTTAGCAAACCCCCAGCTATCAACGGGCTTGGTATGTCTTTACCAGCTGCCGTTTGAGCTGGACTAGCCATACTTTTCCCCTCAGTATGGTGAGTTTTCGAGGAGGTTCTTTTAGGCTTAACTGCTAAAATCTCCTTTATCCTTAGCCGCTCAAGGCGCTGGATTAAAAGATAGGGCAACTTGCCCGGTAGACTACCATCGAAATCGTCGTGGGGAGTGATCAAATCATTCAAGACATAAAAGTATAACGATCGCGGATCGAAGCAATCAAGTTGTTCGCTGATGACAAGATAACAACAATGATTATGAACAAAGTCTTTTGAGGAATGACCATGTGGGAATAGTCAAGTCGTTCAGTGACATAGGAGTATAACGACTATGGTTGAAATAGAGGCACATCGCATGGTAGGCTACTATTCGGTAAGGGGGTTGATAGGGGTATATCGCTTGGTTGACCACTATCTAACATGAAGTCACTCGGACAAGTGACGATATGGAAATGATCAGGTCGTTCAGTGACATAAAAGTATAACGACTGTGATCGAAAACAATCACATTGTTCAGTGACGTGAAAGTATAACCACTGTGATTGACATGGAGACACATCATTCGATAAATCAAAATTAGGTGACAGCCATTGTTTATGAGGAATTGAAACATTGGCACATCGTTGAGTAAGCCTATACGGGGTGACGAACATCATTCAGTACGAATAACAAACGCCGAGAAAATAGAATATTGGCGCATCACTTGGGAGGCCAATATAGGACAATGAACATCACTTATGGGAAATGGTGGACATCGTAAAGATAAAATATTGGCACATCACTTGGGAAGCCAATATTTTAGAAATAACAAGATAATTAATTAGGGGTAATATTTCTTCAGAAACTTACCGTTGATAGGCATCTTTCGATTAGATCATTCTTGACTTAATGGATTTGGGTTAACTTCTTCTTAGAATTGAGGATCATTGCTGACGTTGATCACTTCCTGAAAATGACACTTAACTTTCTTGTCAAATGCTTTAGAAACGGACTTGGTAGAACTTGATATGTTGTTGAGCTCGTAGTCGCCATCCAAAGATTTCAAGTTCCTCGCCGACGATGATTTTCTTCAGTCGCCATTCCAGTTAATGTTATTCGTAGCGATGGAATTTGAATCTCCATCGGTAAGATAGCTTCACAACCATAAACTAAAGAATATGGGGTGGTACCGCTGGTGTTAGAACCACAGCGTAAGCCCACAAACTTTGACCCAACTTATCATCCCAATCCTTCTTATTTGAAGAGACCATCTTAGTAAGGATCTTGATGATCGCCTTATTAAAAGCTTCAGCCTTGTCCGCTCGCATCGATAGTAAGTCGTTGATGCTAAATTCTGATTCGAATTTATCGTAATCGCGGAAAGCATGACTCGACAAATTGTGGACCATTGTCGGGACAACCGCCTTTGGCACACCATATCGTATATGACGGATGTTTGACAAATTTGATCACATCACTAGTCTTGACCATTCTCAATGGAATAGCTTCAGCCCATTTTGAGAAATAATCGCTATCGCCAATATGAAGCAAAGGTCCTTTTGAAGAAGGCGGAGAAATGGGACCAACAATATCCATTCCCCATGTTTCAAATGGCCGTGACGCGGGCGTAGGATGCAAGTCCCGCGTTGGTGAAGGTAATTAGCATGTATTTGGCATGCATGGCATCGCTTAGCCAACCACGCATCCCTTACCATTGTCGGCCAATAATAACCAAGTCTACGCACATCCCATAACTTAGGTCCAGCCGGTGTGCTCCACAAACACCGCCATGAGCTTCTTTCAAGACTTGCTCGCTTCCTTAGTTGACAAACATCGGCAAGAACTCCATCATGTGACCTTCTATATAAAGTCTCAGAATTGGGAATCATAGTAAAATCTTGATGCTCGCATCTAATTGATTCTCTTTCTTTTATGTCTTCGCAATATCCCATGCAAAACATAGTCGATGATCGAAACCGCCAGCGCGTTTTCGAAAGTGATTTAGGTTCGCCTTCAACGCTTGGATCAGAATGCATATTTTGGCCAAATAGTTGCCGACTAGACATAATAACTCACAGTAGCATTCTCGCGTGGCTAGCGTGAAGCGCAAGAGACGCCAACAAGATCAAGATAAGTGTTCGCGAACGGGTACATGATCAATGTAAAAGCTTTCAAACGTCGCCTAAAGTCACGGCCACGATGATGAGGATAAGGTCCTCGTGTCTGCTCATGGAAAGTTGCTTTGATTGTCATTGATTTGAACTGCTACAAACTTCACCGCCTCAAACAAATTCAAAGAAAAATATCGCTTTTATTTTAAGGCTTACAATGAAAATCAAAAAGATTACAACTTTTTCCTTTATGAACAAACACGAGGATCCCTCTATATCGAGGTCCTCGCATGCGGGTTCTTTGCCCGTGTCGGGACTTTTTGTGTCCGGTGGACCACCGCAATTCGATCCGTAGAGACCCTCGTTCGAACTACAGACGCAGGGGCTCAAGCCACAAAGGAAACGAAACGCCTAAGGGGATCACACTCACTTAAGGAGAGGATTGCCTTCGGGATCACACTCACTCGAAGGAGAGGACGAGCGGTGAGATCTACTAGAGAAATCACAATATCCCCGAGATTAAGACGGCTTAATCTAGAGGGTATCTCAGGTTCGACCCAACCCGCTTCTTCCGCTTGTAGATCGACGCCGATCGACTTGTGTCACGGTGCTCGAACCGTAAGGCCGATCGCTCCTAGATCTCGCGAGAATTCTTCGAAGATTAGAAAGTCCAACCAAGTCCGAGCCTCTCAAAATCCGCCAAAAATCCGCCCCCAGTCCCCCAAGTGAGGAGAACCCCCTATTTATAGCATAGTGCGCGTCGTTGGCCATTTGTCGAGCCACCCTCTGCCAGCGAGGAGCCTACCATGGTGGTGAGCGCTACCGCCACTTGGTCGAGGCATCTGCCAGCAGGAAGTCGAGCACTTCTACCAGTTGTCGAGGTGGTTTCAGCATTGTGGTCGGAGCCACTTCGCCACTTGTCCGAGGTAACTCGCCAAGTTGGTCGAGCGCCGCTTCGCTTTTTCCGCTCGCTTTCGCCGCTTCCTCGACTCTTGGCTTTCTCCGACTTAGGTTCCTCCCAGATTTGATTCCGACTAATTTGGTTCGCTCCGCTCAACGGTCCTCAACCGATCGTCCGCTCAAGTCCGGCTTGAACCGCTTGTGCCGCTGCGGAGTTTGCCGCCGGTTCGCTTTAACGATTCGACGTCCCAGATTATTCGATGGGTTGTCATTCACGACTTCGCCACGAAGTTAGTTTCGGGATCTTGTAAGTATTTTTCAACGCCACAGATACCTCCAAAGCCGCCTCGGGCCTCGATTCTTAATGAGTCCGATGCTTTGACGATGGTTCCCTACTTCTCCGACCGAGGGTCCCAAAAGATAGCTTCAAGTCTTCGATTCTTTCGCACTCATCCAGCTCTTTGTAGGATTTCGATAAGATCACGGTGTCGCATTTATTGTCCGACCGCTTGTTAAAATCTTGATTCAAGTCGGGTGAGTTTTGTTTTAACTGCCTCGGCTGGTTGTTGCTTGACTAACCATCGACTTTTGACTTATCCATATGCTCGCAACTCTTGTTGGCTTACACGCTGGTTGTGTCGAATACATGGAATTTCATAACCCTCACGGCTATTTCTTCCATCATCACGCGTGTTGTTGGTTTAACCACATCCGAGGACTAATCTTTTCATGGAGATATCCTCCAAGGATTCCTTGTCGAAACAAGAGACCATTTGGCTTTCAACCATCGTGTGCCGCCTCTACGCATTTTAATGCAACGCTTTGGCCTTTGTTGGGATATGATTATTCATAGTGGGAGAAGTTCTCCGACTAGACACGCTGTCCGGTGACTTACATGCCTCGGCCGTTGTTCCTCTCTTGGATATTATGGTAGGAGGACATCGAGGGTTATCGAAGTTATCCTTAAGAATATGGTTTTATTCTCCAGAACTCGCTGAAAACTTGGAAACAGTTTATACTGTAATCCTAGTTGAGTAGGATTAGGCGACGCTGATTTGGCCGCAATCCGCACGATCGAAGTTATCCTAAAAATATTTTGTGAGAATATTCTTCCGAACTTCTCGACAAATTGGGAAACAGCTTATACTGTAATCCTAGTTGAGTAGGATTGGCAACGCTGATCGACGCCGATGCAATCCGCCGATCGATCGAAGTTATCCCTAAGAATATTTTTGTGAGAATATTCTTCCGAACTCACCAATTAGGAAACAGTTTATACCGTAATCCTAGTTGAGTAGGATTAGGCGACGCTGATTCGCCGATGCAATCCGCATCATCGAAGTTATCCCTAAGAATATTTTTATGGAAATATTCTTCCGGAACTTCTACAAATTAGGAAACAGCTTTATACTGTGAATCCTAGTTGAGTAGGATTGGGCGACGCTGATTTGCGCCGTGCAATCCATCGCATCGAAGTTATCCCTAAGAATATTTCTTGTGAGAATATTCTTCCTAAAACTTCTACAAATTGGGAAACAGCTTTATACTGTAATCCTAGTTGGAGTAGGATTGGGCAACGCCGCTGATCGACGCCGATGCAATCCGCACGATCGAAGTTATCCCTAAGAATATTTTTGTATATTCTTCCGAACTTCTAACCATTAGGAAACAGTTTATACTGTAATCCTAGTCGAGTAGGATTAGGCGACGCTGCTGATTCGGCCGATGCAATCCGCGACGATCGAAGTTATCCCTAAGAATATTTTTATGGAAATATTCTTCCTGAACTTCTACAAATTAGGAAACAGCTTATACCGTAATCCTAGTTGAGATCGGGCGACGCTGATTTGGCGCCGTGCAACCGCGATCGAAGTTATCCCTAAGAATATTTCTGTGAGAATATTCTTCCAAAACTTCTCGACAAACAGCTTTATACCTGAATCCTAGTTGGAGTAGGATTGGGCAACGCTGATCGACGCCGATGTAATCCGCGACGATCGAAGTTATCCCTAAGAATATTTTTGTGAGAATATTCTTCCCGAACTTCTCACCATTAGGAAATTATACTGTAATCCTAGTTGTAGATTAAGCGACGCTGATTCGGCCGATGCAATCCAAGACGATCGAAGTTATCCCTAAGAATATTTTTATGGAAATATTCTTCCTGAACTTCTCACAAATTAGGAAACAGATATACCGTAATCCTAGTTGGAGTAGGATTGGGCGACGCTGATTTTATGGCCGTAATCCGCGACGATCGAAGTTATCCCTAAGAATATTTCTTGTGAGAATATTCTTCCGAACTTCTAACAAATTAGGAACAGCTTTATACTGTAATCCTAATTGAGTAGGATTGGGCGACGCTGCTGATTTTACGCCGGCATCCGCAAGACGATCGAAGTTATCCCTAAGAATATTTCTTATGAGAATATTCTTCCCGAACTTCTCGATAAATTAGGAAACAGTTTATACTGAATCCTAGTTGAGTAGGATTGGCCACGCTATTGATTTATGCAATCAAGATCGATCGAAGTTATCCCTAAGAATATTTCTTGTGAGAATATTCTTCCCGAACTTCGACAAATTAGGAAACAGCTTTATACCGAATCCTAGTTGAGTAGGATTGGGCGACGCTGATTTGCGCCGGGTAATCCGCACGATCGAAGTTATCCCTAAGAATATTTTTGTGAGAATATTCTTCCCGAACTTCTCACAAATTAGGAAACAGCTTATACCGTAATCCTAGTTGGAGTAGGATTACACGCGCTGATCGGCCGATGGGGCCTTCCCGAGGTGTTATTCTCTCAATAAATCTTCTAATCTTTCCAAACTTGGCGGAGGGAGTAGGAGCCAATCAACGGACTGATTTGGCACTATTTTGACATCCTGATAAGGTTCCAATTAGGGCTGATTAGAGTCCCATTAGAATTGATTGGGCTCCAATTAGAATTCCTACTTCTGCCAAATAGGAGTCCTTGTTCAAAGAGGATTGGGTTCATATGGGTTGTTATAAATACCCATAATCCCTCCTTTTCTCCTTAATTAGAATTGATTTGGGCTCCAATTAGAATTCCTACTTCTTGCCAAATAGGAGTCCTTGTTCAAAGAGGATTGGGTTCATATGGGTTGTTATAAATACCCATAATCCCTCCTTTCTCCGACTCTAGGCCGCCTCCCTTTGGCTCTTTTTGTTTTGTTTTCGCCTCGCCTCTCGCCGCCTTGTCTCCTTCGATCAACGAGGTATGTACACGAGGGTTTTGTAAATTCTTTTTCTTTCTTTCTTTCTTTTTCTTTTTTTCTTTGTGCAGGCGAACCACGAGGGGAGAAGGACGAGGGCACGACGGGCCAAGGCTGGGCGGTGCCAGCGACGGCGGCCGGGTCGCCTCGCCCCCGACCGAAGGCCTGGGCGCCAGCCGGGTTCTGGGCCGGGAGCGCCACGGCCGCTTGGCCTCGACCGAAGGCCGGGCCGGCTCGCCGAAGGCCGGCAGCTCGCCCCCGGGCGTGCTCGCTTTTTTGGTCGGCTGTGGCGTCTGCAGGCTCTGCCATGGCCGGGCTACCACCTGACCAAACGGGCTTTTTGTCAATTCGCTGATTTTTAACTGATATCTGACTTTATTTTATCCTTTTTGCAGCTTCATGTCATCGCGAAAGATCTCATGTCCGAGGGTCGATCAACTCGCTACAATGAATGCACGCCCTTCTTTCTGGTGTGCCGCCTATCATATTGTCATACAAATATGCTATATCCCCGCCGCTTCCTTTGTGAGGCGATTGGGAAGAGCCGAAATCCTCCTTTGTGGGGACCGACGCTTCAGAGATCACCCGTCTCGATATCTTTAACGGGAGCGATTTCATACCGTACCTTTGCTCTGTAGAACGAAATATATTGCCGCTTTGTTTACGCCGACTATATTTATCGCTCTTCTGTATTCAATACGGATGAAATCGCCATACCTGCTATAAGGTCGTGACTCAATCTCATAGGCTTCGAGAAGAGTTCTACGCCTTTACGCCTTTTTTTAAGATATTCCTCCTAAATGATCTGTTAACCCTTTGTTCTCTTGTGGTAGGCGGATGCTCCGATGATTATTCGTCTATTTCAAAGGCTCCTAATGTCAAGTCTCGATTCTTAAGGTCATCCGAGAACACCTCTTTCGACCGAGGAAGCTAACCGCAGCCAGGCTTAACACCGCAGAAGAAACTAGCTAAGCCTCGAGCCTACCATCATAATTTCGATGACGAAGTTTGAAGGATCGCTTCCATCATCCGATCCGCCTTCCTACGTACTTTGGCCGAAACTGTGATTTCCGACCCTTCGAGTATAGGGCGCTGGTGGAGGCCCTGTGTTAATCTTGACGACCACTTCCACGGATTCAACCTATCGCCGAGATTGCCCCGCCAAAAATCATTGCCTCGATTCCAGCCTCAGGATGGGTCTCCTTCACCGTTGGAGAATGGTTTGAAACAGCGATCTCTATTATCGAGGTTAGATGGGCTTACCTTTATGGTCTTCTACCCATTCATATTGAGTAGCTTGGGGAAATTCAACTGTTGGTGGCCCTCACCGTTAACCGCTAGAGCAAAGGCTCACCACCGCTAACTCTTGCATCGTGGTGGAGAGTTTAGCCTTTTTGATTCATGCAATGAGGTGAGGCGACTCATCGGGCGAGGCTCGATCAAGGCTTCTCGTGAACGCGCATTTCACGAGAGGAGAATATCAGAGCAAGAGGTTATTTTCGCGAACTCATATGAGCGACAGCGTCACTTGCAACGTCAGATAGACTGGTACCACACCCATGTCAGTCGCACAGGAATCCGGACCGTTCAAGGGGAGAAGACTTTGAAGAATTTCACGCGTGAGTGTACTAGAGTCCGTATGCCATCAACGTGAGAAGCAAGTCCTCGAGGCGACGCGTCGGGAACATGCGGCCGCTATTGCCGCGACTCAAGAGGAACTTGAGAGGGAAGCCAAAGCTCGGTTCGAAATAAACAGAGGAAAACTAGCCGCCACAAAGCCGACCTCGCCTTCACATTACTAGATTGCGCTTAATGAGGTCCGACGTGTTGCTTTGGTCTTGAGACTCTCTCGCTTTCTTTGTTCACCACGCCATTGTGATTATCACAACTTTGTTTGAATCGATTGTCTCGACAATTGTAGCTCCTTTTATATTTGCTTCAAATGAATAAGATTTATTCTTTCATTGTTTATTATGATTCTTTTACTTCGCCGTAAATAATTAACCATAATACTTATAGGATTTTTGGCAAACTCTCATCAACGGGTTTGATTAGCCTTTACCAACCACCGCTTGAGTTGGGCTAGCGTATGGATTATCTCGATCCGCTCAAGACGCGGACGCTGTGCTAAAAGAATGAAACTCTTCTAGACTTGTTGCTATGATATTGAATACATAGGCTTTATACTCTTTACCGCAAGAGACCACCCGCAACGCTGCAGGTGGCGCTGGCTTAACACCGCAGAAGAAACTAGCTAAGCCTCGAGCCTACCATCATAATTTCGATGACGAAGTTTGAAGGATCGCTTCCATCATCCGGATCCGCCGCCTTTCCTTACTTTGGCCGAACCAGATTTCCTCGACCCTTCGAGTATAGGGCGCTGGTGGAGGCCCTGTGTTAATCTTGACGGACCACTTCCACGGATTCAACCTATCGCCGAGATTGCCCCGCCAAAAATCATTGCCTCGATTCCAGCTTCGGATGGGTCTCCTTCACCGTTGGAGAATGGTTTGAAACAGCGATCTCTATTATCGAGGTTAGATGGGCTTAATCTTTATGGTCTTCTACCCATTCATATTGAGTAGCTTGGGGAAATTCAACAGAACCTGGCCCTCACCGTTAACCGCTAGAGCAAAGGCTCACCACCGCTAACTCTTGCGATCGTGGTGGAGAGTTTAGCCTTTTTGATTCATGCAATGAGGTGAGGCGACTCATCGGCGAGGCTCGATCAAGGCTTCTCGTGAACGCGATTTCACGAGAGGAGAATATCGAGCAAGAGGTTATTTTCGCTAACTCATATGAGCCGCTGCCATACTTTGCAACGCCGATAGATCGGTACCACACCCATGTCACGCACAGAATCCTGACCGCTCAAGGGGAGAAGACTTTGAAGAATTTCACGCGGAGTGTACTAGAGTCCGTATGCCATCGAACGCGGAGAAGCAAGTCCTCGAGGCGATGCGTCGGGAACATGCGGCTGCTATTGCTGCGGACTCTGAAGAGGAACTTGAGAGGGAAGCCAAAGCTCGGGTTCGAGCGAAACAGGAGGAAAAACTAGCCGCCACAAAGCCGACCTCGCCTTCACATTACTAGATTGCGCTAATGAGGTCTGACGTGTTGCTTTGGTCTTGAGACTTCTCTGTTTTCTTTGTTCAGCCACGTCATTGTGATTATCACAACTTTGCTTGAATCGATTGTCTCGACAATTGTAGCTCCTTTTATATTTGCTTCAAATGAATAAGATTTATTCCCTTCATTGTTTATTATGATTCTTTTACTTCGTCAGAAATAATTAACCATAATACTTATAGGATTTTTGGCAAACCCTCAGCCATCAACGGGTTTGATTAGCCTTTACCAACCACCGCTTGAGTTGGCTAGCGTATGGATTATCCGATCCGCTCAAGACGCGGACGCTGTGCTAAAAGAATGAAACTTTCTAGACTTGTTGCTATGATATTGAATACATAGGCTTTATACTCTTTACCGCAAGAGACCACCCGCAACGCTGCGGTGAGGCGCTGGCTTAATCCCTTCTTAGGCTTCGGATAAAATGCCCCGAATCTAACTCGTGTCTTCTTCAATCGGGAAAGACTAAACCGCAACGCGGTGTTAGACGCTGGCTTTATCCATTCTTAGGCTTCGGATAAAATGCCCTGCATCTAACTCGTGTCTTCTTCAATCTAAAAGACTAAACCGCAACGCGGTGAGGCGCCGCTTGATCCCTTCTAGGCTTCGGATAAAATGCCCTAATCTAACTCGTGTCTTCTTCAATCGGAGAAAGACTAAACCGCAACGGTGTTAGACGCTGGCTTTATCCCTTCTAGGCTTCGGATAAAATGCCCTGAATCTAACTCGTGTCTTCTTCAATCTAAAAGACTAAACCAAAGAACGCTGTGAGGCGCTGGCTTGATCCCTTCTTAGGCTTCGGATAAAATGCCCTGCATCTAACTCGTGTCTTCTTCAATCGGAGAAAGATTAAACCGCAACGCTGCAGGAGGCGCTGGCTTTATCCCATCTTAGGCTTCGATAAAATGCCCCAAGATGAATCTTGGTGTCTTTTGACCTGAGAATGACCGAACCGGCGAAATTGGTGAGAGAGAAGGAACTTTATGTTTTATTTCTCGTATCGAAACCAATAGCAGGGCCCGCTATAGGAATCAAGAGGGTTCAGACGTCCTTCACCGGACGACTTGATCCAAACAATCTCAAGATACCTTCACGGCGCTACCTAAGATGAAGGGTGGAACTAAAAGTGGATCTCCACTTCGAGATCCGAAGACTCAAAGCACCTTCACGGACAACCCGGTTCTGAAAATCCCTACAAGATACCTTCTCACGGGCGCTACCTAGAGAGATGGAACTAAGAGTGGGATCTCCACTGAGAACCGAAGAGACTCGTGACCTTCAAAGCGACAACCTGGTTCGAAAATCCCACAAGATACCTTCACCGGCGCTACCTAGAGAGAGAGATGGAACTAAGAGTGGATCTCCACTGAGAACCGAAGAGACTCGTGACCTTCAGCGACAACTCGGTTCGAAAATCCCACAAGATACCTTCACCGGCGCTACCTAAGATGAAAGATGGAACTAAGAGTGGGTCTCCACTCCGAGAACCGAAGAGACTCGTGTGACCTTCAGGACAACCCGGTTCAAAATCCCTACAAGATACCTTCACCGGGCGCTACCTAAGATGAAAGATGGAACTAAGAGTGGGTCTCCACCAGAACCGAAGAGACTCGTGTTACCTTCAGCGACAACCTGGTCTGAAAATCCCGGGCGATACCTTCACCGACGCTACCTAAGATGAAAGATGGAACTAAGAGTGGGATCTCCACCGAGAACCAAGAAGACTCAGCGACCTTCACGGACAACCCGGTCCGAAAATCCCTACAAGATACCTTCACGGGCGCTACCTAGTAGAGAGATGGAACTAAGAGTGGATTCCACTCGAGAACCGAAGAGACTCAGTGACCTTCAGCGACAACCTAGTCTGAAAATCCCTACAAGATACCTTCACCGGCGCTACCTAAGATGAAAGATGGAACTAAGAGTGGATCTCCACCGAGAACCAAGAAGACTCAGCGACCTTCACGGACAACCTGGTCCGAAAATCCCACAAGATACCTTCACGGGCGCTACCTAGAGAGAGAGATGGAACTAAGAGTGGGATCTCCACTCGAGAACCTAAGAGACTCGTGACCTTCAAAGGACAACCTAGTCCGAAAATCCCTACAAGATACCTTCACGGCTACCTAGGAGAGAGATGGAAAGAACCCTCCGCTTATCGCGAAAGGATCTTACGCTTGGAGAGGAAGAATTTTTATTCTATCTCCCAAGTGAAAGGAATTTTGAGGGCCTCTTGTTCATAGAAAGAATCAAGAGGGAATTTTGGTAATGTACCGTAAAATTTGTAGACCTACCACAAGAAATTTGATCGGTGGGGAAATTATGATGGAGGACAAATCTAGGGTTATCCTCAAGGAAAGTGGGTGAAATATCCCACGAGGAACTTCCCGCTGAACGGGTTATCCCAAGATACTAAGGGTAGTATTTCTTCAGAACTTCCCATTTATCTAAGATTAATTGCCTGGCCGCCATTTTGTGTTATTAGGCGATATGCACTATTGAGTAAACCGCTTCTATTATAAACGACCCTCCCATTTAGGCTTGAATTTGCCTTTCTTCTTGAAGTGAGGATTATTGGTTGTCGAGCAATGAGAACCGATCCCCTTCTTTGAAACTCGGCCACGAACTTCTGTTGAAAGCTCTCACATTCTAGCTTGGTAGAACTCAATGCTTGTTGAGCTTCCGTGCTTTCATCTAACATCTCAAGCTCTTCGAGACGCTTTTGATGTTGTTCTTCTACCGCCATCTCTGGAAAGCATGGCGCGTAAGTGACGGAATCGATTTAACGGAGAACCGCCGCGCACCGTGAAACCGTGGAGTATGGGGTCGCCCAGCCATGGCGTATCACAGCGATATGCCCGTAGTGCTTCCCCAGCTTATCGTCCCAATCTCGCTTGTTATTTTTCACAAGCTTCTACGTAATTTTGATGATTGTCTTGTTGAACGCTTCGCCAATCCATTTGGTACCGGATTATAGGCCGCTGACGGAGACGCCTTGTATCTTGAATTTCGCAAAACCCGATGAAGGAATTGCCGATGAATTGGGACCATTGTCATGCACTGCCTTGGGACACCGTGGCTCGGGAAATGACATGGTGTTTGATAAATTTGACAACAAGATTCTCGCCTTTACTTTTAGCGGATTGCTTCACCACTTGGAGAAGTAATCCGTGATCTCTAGAATAAACCGACGCTTTGACTCGACGGAGGAAAATGGGACCTACAACGCCCATTCCCATGTCTCAATGGCCGTGATGTGGCAAGGATGCAAATCAGAGGCCGATGCATGTAATTCAAGGGAATCGACACGCGGCATTTCGAAGCCGCATCGATCAAGGCCATTAATCATCGTGGGCCAAGTAGCCCATTCTCCGATTCCATCAGAGCTTCGGGACCAGTCGGGTAAGGCCCGCATTCACCTTCGTGCTTCAAGGACCTCCGCCTCGCTTGAAAGGCACCGAGTAAAGACCATCGCATTCTCGGCATATAACATCCGGGTCTCGTCGAAGAATCTTGGAGTCTTCGCCGATTGACTCTCTCCTTCAAGTCTTCCGTAGAATACCATGTAAGACGAATCGATGATAGAAAGCGCCAATCTCGTGGCTCCAATTTGGTTTGGGTTGCATGTACTTTTGGTAACTACCCCTTATCTTCTTGTGCCTCATCATACGATGGTACGAAGAGTTGGTGAGTCCCGACCGTAACTAGTTGCTCGGTCTCTAAGGTTGTGCTAACGACACGCCTAACGCCGCCAGGTATCCGCATAAGCTTTTGAGGCGCTGGATATATTCGATGAAGAACTCTTCAATGAGTCCGCCATTTCAACGCTATTTGATGATAGGGGACCGGATCGGTTTCTAACTTCAGTCACCACGGACTGCTTTGACTATCAATTGCGAACCAGATGCTTCGAGATATTCTACCCCAGCCCTTGGCGGCTAAGTCCGATAAGTAGTGCTGTGTATTCGCTAACGCTATTGGAACAAGGTTCGTGAGCTAATAAGCACGGGCATGACATGATTCCCTCGGGAAACTAAGACAACCCCGACGCGGAAATCTTAGAACATCCGGGGTACTTGCTACATTAGTAGCTCGAGAAGTTCACAAAGTACGCGCATATATTTGGTGCGATGTAGTGTTAACTTTGTGGACTTCATCCGAAGATCATCATATAGCTCAACCGATCCGCTGTCGGGTCGGGCGTACCAAGAGATCGCGAATCGCTTGCCCTTTGATCGACTTGTTTGAAATACAAGTCATATTGGGACAAGAGCAAGGCCCATTTCCAGACGCCAACTCATTGAGGCCGGTCAATATAAATATTCGACCGGATTTACATTAGAGATAACATAAATCGCTCGTCCGACTAAATAGTGCCGCATTTTCTAATCGCGAACACTAATGCAAGGCACCGCCACCATTGATATCGAGACTCGCACACCAATGTTCGGCCGTAATACACGTCCGCTCGTGACCGCTGCCATCGCCTCGCCAGTAAAGCGCTTAACGAGTGATCCGCTGCCTTGACGTGAAATCAGAACGGTTTTCCATCACGGTAACAAGAACGGAGGTTTAGCGAGATACGATTTGATCTCTTCAAACGCCGACAAAGGCCGCCCCAAATAAACGACACACCCTTCTTGTTCAACTTGGAGAACGGTTGGCACTTCCTTGATAGGTTCGATATGAACCGCCGATGTATGCCAATCGCCTTGTAACCCCCGAAGTTCTCTCGATTTCTGAGGTTGCAATTTTGAATTGCCTTCACTTTGTCGTGGTCGACGGGATTCCTTTGTCGTGATGACAAAGCCGGGAACTTGCCACGGACATCCCAAGGAAGGATTTGGCGTGGTTCATCTTTAGTCGATGGGCTCGCATGAGCTCAAAACCGCTCTAAGATCTTTGATGTGATCTCTTGTCACGCTTTTCACGCACCAAATTGTCAACGTAGCATTCGATCGCTTTCCTGAGATGATCTTGAAAATCTCCGCCATTGCTCGCCGGTATGTCGCTACCGCTTTTTAAGCCGAACGGCATGACCGTAGCAAAATATACCGATGGGCGCTCAACGCTGTGTTTAGCGCCATCGGGTGCATCTTGATTTGATTATACCCCAAAAGCCATCCATAAAGGACATCCTCTCAATCCACATGTATTGTCAACTATGACGCCGGTGATTGGCGAGGGAAATCATCCTTCGGGCAAGCGGCGCTAGGTCTCAGAGTCGATACGCATCCTAATCGAACCATTCTTCTTCATGACCGACTATATTCGCCACCCAACCGGATGTTGAATTTCCTCGATGAATCCGATTCTATGAGTTTCTTCACTTCGCCAATGATTGCCTCGAAGATTTGTGGACTAAACCGCCTTTGCGTTGCTTGACGTGTTTGACATCCATCATGATGTTGAGGCGATGTGTCGCCACATTAGGTCGAAGTCCCGCATGTCCTCGTAACTCCAGCGAATGCATCGATATACTCCCGATTAAGGCAATCAACTCTTCCTTTCTTCCGAGGGAAGAGTATTGTGATGTTTATGAGTTTAGGATGCTCTTCATCACCCATATTAACCTAGACTACCTCATCCTTAGTGGGGGTTCTCTTTGTTCGAACCTATCCCCAAACCGCTTGGAGTTTGATGGATCCATGGGTCTTCCCATGTTGGCATGTCTTCATCACTCTCAACAAGAGTGTGATCAACCAAGCCATATTTGACATTAAAGCCTTGAAAGCTTCTCCGAGGCTGGTGTCTAATCCTGCCGATGAATCGCATCGCATGTCCGCCTCCCTCATTGGGTGGAGCATTCATCTTCTCGAGGAGGATTCGTATCCCAACCCTCCGCTGGTCATATCGCTTTGAGACTGATCTTCTTGGCATTTTGTTGCCAAGCCTATCAAAGAGCTTTCGCCGAGCCGGCTCGTGCAGTTAGTTTGAGAACACGGACAACGCGGTTCAATTCGGGAACTTCTTCGAGATTTACTCGCACTCCCCAAAGACGATAGTACAACTCGCTGGCATGAATGCCGAGCAACCCTTCGTGTGTTGGTATGACTTCTCGTGTATAACGCCATCGCCGCCGATGAAAACGCCTCCTTCTCGAGGATGAGTCACATTATCGAGGTTCCAAGAGTCACTAATCTCAACGCTCGCTTTGCGAGCCGGTTTCGACGGGCTCGAACTTCGATCCAATTCCGCGAGAGCAGCCTACAGAATCTTCTTATCACGCTGAGGTGGGTGCGACTGCACTGTGAGTGACCCGACTTCCTTAACGCCCAATCGTTCTTTGATCGAAATTTTACCGACCGGGCGGCACCGAGGTGGATGGCAACTTGATGCGATGGCCGAGGTGGAATCGATATTGGGGCGCCTCGCTGAGATCCGCTTCCGCTGACGATCGTAACAATGTTGTTGATGATTGATGAGATTGCCGATGAAAAGCTTGATCTCTTTCTCCAGCAAGTGTTGATCTCCAAAAGTTCCAAAGCTTCCTCGCCTAATGGCTACTCACCGCCATGCAAAAATTGGGAAAACGCTGGTTAACCGATGCCCACTACTTAATCCACGTGGTAATGGCGAAGGCCGAACTCGTCAATAACGAGCCTGCTTTTCAACTTTGCCTCGGCAAATCTTGATTGCATAACGAGGTCCGCCACTTGGATGAACTTCAGCTATATGACTAGTTTCACTGCTTGGGTGAACTTCGTAATGCATTTATGCATTTTGTTGATAGCGAAGCCTTGCCAGAGGCTAACCTCGTGATGAAAGTCGAAGCCGCTAAGGGCTAACCTCGCTTTAAGATTAAAGTCCATCTAATGTCGAAGCCAGCCTCTTGTGAACCTCTGATGAAAGTGGAAATCATCGCCGCGGGCTTAACTTCGCCGCATCACCATCGCATAGGCGAAGCCGCCGACCACCGCTGTGCTTAACTTCATCATGATGACGCCGAAGCCGCCGCGCAACTCGTGTTAAGCTCGAACTCCGCTCCACATGCGAACCTCGTATTGAGGTCGAGCCTCGCCTCTTGAGCAAGTCTCGCTTTAAAGTTTGCATGGTCTAACCTCGTCAAATTTTGATGTTGTGGGCGAGCCTCGTCAAACTTTGATGCTGTGGGCGAGCCTCGTCCAACTTTGATGGGCGAACCTCGTCAAACTTTGACATTGTGGGCGAGCCTCGGTTGAATGTCGAGACTTCATCGAAGGCTAACCTCGCTCGATGAAGGGTTTCGCTGCTTGGCGAACCTCGGTTGCCTGTTGAGGATCACCGTAGTTTAACCTCTGCTGAATGTCGAGGCTCACCGCCAGAGGCAACCTCGCTCGAATGAAGGGCTTCGCCGCTAGCTTAACCTCGATCGAATGGAGAGCTTCACGCCAGCTTAACCTCGTCAATGAAGAGTTTCACGCTGGCTTAACCTCGCTCGATGAAGGGTTTCGCTTGCTTGGCGAACCTCGACTGAATGAAGGGTTTCGCTGCTTGGCGAACCTCGACTGAATGGAGAGCTCGCCTGGCTTAACCTCGCTCAATGAAGAGTTTCACGCTGGCTAACCTCGCTCGATGAAGGGTTTCACGCTGGCTAACCTCGACCGATGAAGGGTTTCGCTTGCTTGGCGAACCTCGTCAATGAAGAGTTTCGCCGCTGGCTAACCTCGCTCGATGAAGGGTTTCGCTGCTTGGCGAACCTCGACTGAATGGAGAGCTTCTTGGCGAACCTCGTCTGGATGAAGGATTTCGCTGCTTGGCGAACTTCCTCATATGCTACGAAGGCGATGGTCGTAACTTTAAAACCGTGCGTCGAATTGGGCGAATTATATATGAAAATCGACTATCTCGACGAGGCAACCAACCAAACCCACCGAAGGGTTCGGTTTGCTCTGTCATTTTGCCCAATTCCTTCGGTTTGAGAGATATCGGCACTTTTGTCTATCTTGTAAAGTCAAGCATTGAGTAAACTTAACCTTTAGGCGGAGAAACGATCACGGGCCGAGGGCGATAGGTGATACTCACCGGAACCGGATCAACTTGGATTGGTTGACTTATTTGGGCGTAATTATTACGATCGTCCGAGGCCTTTGACTTCTTCTTCGTAGGGATGGATCAGCGGCTCTATACTGCGATCTGACTTGAGACCGTTGGCTCTTGTAATTAGCCCGACTTGTTGTTAGGGAAAGTTGCTTTGATTGTCATTGATTTGAGCTGTTACAAACTTGATGCGCTGAAACAAATTCAAAGAAAAATATAAGCCTTTTATTTTAAGGCTTACAATGAAAATCAAAAAGATTACAACTTTTCCTTTATGAACAAACACGAGGATCTCTGTTATATCGAGGTCCCAAGCTTGCGTGGAGTTCTTTGCACGTCGCGGGACTTTTGTGTCCGTGGACCACCGCAATTCGATCGGTAGAGCCGGGTTGCGGAACTACAGGCGATAAAGGGGCTCGTTTCCGCGAAGAAGCGAAGCGCTGAGGGATCACACTCACTAAGGAGAGGATCGCCGGGGATCGCACTTTGCGAAGGAGAGGATCGCGGAGCGGGTGAGATCTACTAGGAGAAATCTGGCTATCCACGAGATTAAGACGAAGCTTAATCTAGAGGGTATCTGTAGTTCGACCCGAATTCAGTTACCTTCCGCTTGTAGATCAGACGTCGACTGGACTTGTGCTCGCCGGTGCTCGGAACCGTGCGTCGACTGCTCGTAGATCTCGCGAGAATTCTTCAGAAGATTAGAAAGTCCAGCTCAAGTCCGAGCCTCTGAAAATCCGCCAAAAATCCGCCTCCGAGTCCCCCCGAAAGTGAGAAGAACCCCCCCTATTTATAGCATAGGGGGGGTGCGCGGCTGGCTCGGCCACTTGGCGAGGCATCTCGACCAAGGTGGTAGGGTGGCTCGACCATGGTGGCGAGCTACCTCGGCCACTTGGCGAGGCATCTCGACCAAGGTGGTAGGGTGGCTCGACCATGGTGGCGAGCTACCTCGGCCACTTGGCGAGGCATCTCGACCAAGGTGGTAGGGTGGCTCGACCATTGTGGCGAAGAGCCGCCGACCACTTGGCGGGAGTAGTCGGCCAAGTTGGCGGTAGCCTAGCGGCTTCTTTTTTCGCCGTTTAAATCGTTTTCGACTCTTGGCTTTCTCGGGACTTAGGTTCGATCGTATTTGATTAGGGACTAATTCTTGGTTCGTTCGGTTCAGCGGTCTGAAATCGATCGTCCGTTCAAGTCGGTTTGAACCGTGCTTGTGGCAATGTGAGTTTGCCGTCGGGTTCGCGTTTTAACGATTCGACGTCCGTATCATTCGATGGGTTGTCATTCACGACTCGCCACGAAGTTGGTTTCGGGATCTTGTAAGTATTTTTCAACGCTTACGTTGCCTCGACTGCTCTCCTCTTAGTTGTTTTACGATTAGCTGTGAATCCCCAAATGCTTCAAGGTGTTTCACGCCTAAATGTTTGGCTATGTCGAGACCAATCAATAACGCATTATACTCTGCTACGTTATTGGTGCATGGTTCTGATAACGACACAGCTCGTGGTATCACGTGGTTTTATGGAGATATCAATACTACCCCCACTCCGGCTACAACGGGGCCGCCAGGGGTCGCTCTCGCGGCGTCATCAAAGAACAATTGCCATACCTGTTCCTTAGAGACCAGGTTAACTTCGTAAGGTTCATCAGGCATGTCTGGATACAATTCGACTCTCCCTTTCAATGTATGGTTAGCCATAAGATCACACACAGCTTGACCCTTCATCGCCTTCTGAGGTTTGAAGTGGATGTCGTACTGAGATAATAACAATGTCCATCTAGCCATTCGGCCATTCAACGTGCCAGGCTGGGTCATAAATACCCGTAGGGGGTCAATTCTAGAGATGACGTGTATAGTCTGTCCCACTAGATAATGCCGCATCTTTTGGATGGCGAAGACCAAAGCCAAACATTCCTTCTGAATGGGAGGATATCGATATTCGGCCCCCGACAGCGTCCTACTGAGGTAATAGACTGCCTGTTCGTGGCCATTGTCATCGTCCTGTGCTAAAAGACCTGCTAACGCATACTCTGTAGCGCGGATGTAAATCAGGAAGGGCTTTCCTGATTTAGGTGCAACTAACACAGGGGGATTAGAAAGATATGTTTTGATCTCTTCGAATGCCTTCCGGCAATCTTCATCCCAAACGAACGATACACCTTTCTTCATGAGCTTCGAGAATGGTTGACATTTCCCCGATAAATTGGAAATGAATCTGCGAATGTAAGCCAAACGCCCTTGGAGACCACGAAGCTCTCTGAGGCTTCTAGGAGGTGGAAGTTCCTGGATAGCTTTGACTTCGTCCGGGTCGAGGCGTATACCATCTGCTGTGACCACGAACCCTAGAAATTTGCCACTAGACATCCCCAGAAAAGACTTAGTTGGGTTCATCTTCAGCTGATGTGCCCGCATTATCTCAAATGTTCTCTTCAAGTCATGCAAGTGATCACTTTTGCGACGACTCTTGACTACTAAATCATCCACGTAGCATTCCACTGTTTTCCATAAATGTTTTCGGAAAATAGTGGTCATGGCACGCTGGTATGTAGCCCCCGCATTTTTCAAGCCGAAAGGCATGACTGTATAACAGTATATTCCTGACGGTGTTCGAAAAGTAGTATGTTTTTCATCATTAGGGTGCATTTTGATTTGATTGTACCCTGAAAAGCCATCCATAAAAGACATCCTTTCAAATCCACACGTGTTGTCGATGATAAGATCCGTGATTGGTAAAGGAAAATCATCTTTCGGACATGCTGAATTTAAGTCTCGATAGTCGACGCACGGCCGAATCTGTCCGTTTTTCTTCAAAACGGGTACTATATTGGCTACCCAGTCGGGGTGTTGAACCTCCCGAATGAACCCTGCTTTGATCAGCTTCTCGATTTCTTTCTCGATGGCCTTCATGACCTGAGGGGAAAATCGTCGTTGCTGTTGTTTAACAGGCTTAGCACCGGGTTTGATATTAAGGCGGTGCATAGCCACTTGAGGGTCTAAGCCAGGCATATCTTCATAACTCCAAGCGAAGACATCGATATATTCTCGTACCAAAGCGATGAGGTTCTCCTTTTCCTCGGTGGTCAAACTATCACTTATAAATATGGGTTTTGAGTTGGCTTCATCCCCCATATTAACTTGGACTATTTTGTCATCAGTAGGCGGTTCTCGTTGTTCAAAACGATGTTCCCATTGCATTCCAAGCTGTTGACTTAGCGGATCCTCGTATAGTGGCACGAGGTCATCTTCTTGAATCTCAATTGGACTAGCTGAGGTCATATTGGCCATCAGGGACTTAAATTCATGTCCTACAGCGTCGGAATCGAGCTGCCCGAAGATGAATGATCGACTCACCCTCGATCATAACATGCCATGATGCGGCGACTCATATCCCAACCCTTCTGAGTTTTATGATAGTAATTATCGGTGGCCTTCGGGACATAGCGGTCGGATCGGTGTCCTGATGCCTTTCCCATAGTTTAAACCCTTTTTATGAAGGAAGTCATATCCCATTTTCTTCATCAAATGTTGCGCCGTCGGCGAGAAATATGAAAATTGGGGTTCTTTTTCTTTTGCTTGGAGTTGTTCCACCTCAGCTTGCAATGGTTTGTTAACTTGCCCAAGGATAATGTCTTTCTGATCATCATTCCGGGCTGGTATCACAAAAACCGCTTGTGAAGAATTAAGGTGCCTTTGAGTTGTCATAAATGACGACTGAATGGGCATGTGCAATGCAGGTTCAGCATACAACCGTGGAAGAATTTCTGACCTCAAGTCAGTATGACTTTTAACACCCGATACGTAAGCTAAATCATACTTTTCATTAAAAATGACTATGTCATCATCAGGATCATTCAGATCGATTACAAAGGGTTTTACATCATTGAAAACAACTCCTTGTTTGGACTCTATGTCAGCTTCATTTCCGCTGTCATAGTCCTCGATCTGTGGTTCATCGGTTTGGCCTTCCTCAAGGTAGTGGACAGAATCAATAAAATAATTCTCCACACATTTGAATGGTTGCCTTTCCGCGACCAATGTTTTAACCATCCCTTCTTCATCTACATACTTCATGCATTGATGCAACGTAGAAGGGACGATCAAGTTTTCATGGATCCAGGGTCGACCCAAGAGTAAATTATAAGATGTATCCGCGTCGATGACGTAGCAGGTAACATCTGTCTTCAAGTCTCCTATTTGGCATTTGAGTTTGATCTTGCCCAAGGGACGAGAATTGGTAGCATTGAAACCATAGATGGTGGTTCCTGTTGTTGCCAACCGATGCAATGGTATCCCAAGATGTTGTATAATTCTTAATGGGATGATACTCAATGCAGATCCCGGGTCAACTTGAGCTCGGTTGATTCGGACGAATAACGTAACGGTAAAGTATAATGGCCTATCATGCCGGGTTCTTCACTTGCATGTCCTCCGATGAGAAGGTAATGCAAGGTATTGGCTATGAAGACACGGTGACATTGGGCACAAACCTGGCGAGCTTTACGGGAAATAAGCGAGAAAGGCCTGGATTGACGCTAGCGCTTCTCATGAGCTTCTCGTAGATTGAGAAAGTCGTAAGAGTTCAAATAAAGTAATTCTCGCGGGATGTTGGAGAGTTGAGCTAGAACATCAAAGCTGGAAAGGGCCTTGAAGTTTGAGCGTGTCCTTCTGGCGCTTTGTTGTAGCGGATCTCCCTTGTCTTGGGCTCCTTGGCTGGAGCCTTTCTTGCTACCGGTGTTACCTCGGGATACTCCCTTAAGAACTCTTTTCCACCTCGGGTGGCTTGGCTGTACAAGTTGTGCGGCGGGCGATTTGCTCCTTTTAAAGCGCGGCGAGGTGGCGTTACAAGTCTTCCCTTTGGACTTTGAAGCAGTCCATTGTTCATCTGATAACAAGTCAGGGTGAACCCACATAATTTAAGCCTTTTGGCGTAGTGTAAGGATCATACCTTGTGCCTCCCGCTCTGGAGGTCGAAGTTCACAATTAAACTACGCTTGATGGATCGGTTTTACACCATCACGCGCGGAATTCCCAAAATCGCCAAATTGGAGAGCGACCATGTTTGCGGACACCTTCTTCGATCCTCATGAGTCATAACACCTGCTTCTAACAAGACTTTGATCTTGTCTTTCAAGATGTAGCATGACCCTGTCGGATGGTGTACCATTCGATGGTACATGCAGTATTTTGGATCATCCGTCCTTGAAGCTTCCTCCGGTTTCTTTATTTCCGGAAGCGTGATCTTGTTCATCTTGAGCAAAGTCTTGAAGATCGGGACAACCTGATCATCCTTGAAGTCATATTTCTTCATAGGACGGTTATCGGAGGCATTCGGTTTCTGCTTAAAAGGCCTTGAAGAAGGTTGAGCTCCACAGCTAGAGTCTCCTTCCCCTTCGATTATTTTTGAGGCATAAAATTGCTCTGATTACCCCCTTTTTTAGAACGATAGTCCTGAGGTTCTTCTGCCTCTATCCTCTTAAGCATGTTTTCAACTTGCTCGCCTTGCCTCACCAAGTCTCTCCAAGAGTGTGCTTCAAGCGCACCCATCTTGAAAGTATGTTAATCGAGAGGTTGGCTCGCACATCGCGATGAATGTAAACCACGAGACTTGGTCAGGAATGCAAGGATTGATTCGAATCGTTTGTGAAAGTCTTGTGAACTCCGTCTTCTTTTGCTTTTTGGCCAACAAAGTGGCCATAGACACCTCAGTGTCATCATCGAAAAATCGGGCCATAAAAAGCCTTTGCAAATCTTTCCAAGAGCTGATAGAACCGGGCTCTAACCTTCGAAACCACTCGAAAGCGACTCCCCTAAGAGTGCTAATGAATAATCGGGTCATAATAGGATCGTTACCCGTTATATGCCCGGTTTGCGCTTGGAAATAGTAGATGTGTTGTGACGGCGAACTTTTTCCGTCGAACTGCACTAGGTTAAGTGGCTTGAATTTTGAAGGATACGGGACATCATCCCATTCTATAGGATATGGCCTCGCCACCCCCAGCTCCTTAGATTGCCCTTGGAGTTTGAGAGCATCAAGCTGCTTTTGGAAATCCCGCAACACATGATCTTGCTCTTTTGTGCAGCGGATTGACTCGCGGATGACGAGTGGACATCATGATCCCCCTCGTAGCCTTCTCGCTTCGATTTGGATCCTCCTTCGTCTATCTTCTTCTTGCCTACAAGTTTCTCCATCATT
The DNA here is from genome assembly GCA_012295165.1 of Asparagus setaceus. Classification (NCBI taxonomy): domain Eukaryota; kingdom Viridiplantae; phylum Streptophyta; class Magnoliopsida; order Asparagales; family Asparagaceae; genus Asparagus; species Asparagus setaceus. The sequence continues at coordinate 25,931,306 of CM022705.1, read as the reverse complement.
ATTTCTAAACGCCTGATAGATTCTTGTTGCGCAAGAATAGTAGCTTGTTGCTCTTCAATTCTTCGTGTCATCTCTTCTTCTCGTTCGGCCATGAGGACACTGGCCTGATCACTGAAATCAGTGTTCGAAGGTTGAGACGTAGCGATGCCAGAGTTCTCAAATTCTTCAGAAGTACCCCCAGTCAACTGTCTATAATCGAACGGAATTGCGCTCGATGCGAAGGCGGGTACCTCGATAAATACGGTTATTGATTAATGCGCCTCGTAACCCTGGGGAATATTCAGGGTCAGACGATTCCGGACTGCCTGTTGGGGTCTTGCTCCCGCTTCTCCCAACCATGTTAATGGTCACTCCAGGGGAATGACCACCGCGGGCCGCTTGTTTCTTATGGCGAAACCGCCGTCTAGTTGGGTCGGATAATCGCTCAAAACCGAAGGCGATGTGTCGATGAACATTGGTATCAGCGAGATGAGCTTCTCCGGCGGCAATGAGATTGCATTTGGTGGCATCAGCTTGCGAGTGAGATAATCACGGAGATCGAAGTGGGCGTACCCCGGTTGATTAAAGCGAGCCTCATATGAGAGGCTCTCGAGTCGAGTTTGGTGAACTGGCAAGGTTGCCGTTTCCTTTGGTTCTAGCGGCGAGGTTCATATTGGCGGCGAGGTTATTTGCCTGCCGAGTTAGATCTGTTTAGGAGACCTCATGTTGGCGAAGTTCGTTGCTTGAGCGAGGTTCATCCCTTTAGAGGGACCTCATGTTCTTTGGCGAGATTCGCCACTCAAGCGAGCTCATCCTTCAAGTGGGCGTCACGTTGTGGCGAGGTTCGCCACTTGGACGAGCTTCGCGGTAGGCGGCGTTCGTCTTGTGGGCGAGGTTAGCGGTAGGCGGCGTTAGTCTTGTGGGCGAGGTTAGCGGTAGGCGGCGTTCGTCTTGTGGATGAGGTTCGTAGCTGGGGCGACATTTGTCTTGTTTTGAATGAACCCCGTGATGATGACGAGGTTCGTTGACTTTCTTTGGACGATAGTGGAATCCGTCCAGCGAGACCAAAGCTTCGAAACGTCGGCGAGCTTGGTTACATCAGCGGCGTTATGCGGCATGTCTTGAGAGTGGACCGTTAGAAGTTTCGGTCTTCACACAGGTAGAGCGAGGCCCGCCAGAAGCCAAAACTTGGCTAACAACATCCGAAGTTGACTTGGGTTGCTTAACAACCCCTTCTTAGCCTGGCGGCTAACTTTGGAGCCTTGTTCTTGAGAGGCAGTGATTGTCGAGGTTCGCTCGAGGGATTGGCGAAGCCACGGGGCTGAAGTCTCATACGAGACTTCGGCGACACTAGCGTGTCTTCAATGGGCTAGATGCCCGGAGGAAAGAAACTCCTCGTACTTACTCGTCGAATTCAATAACCAAGGTTTGAACCTCGGTTCTAAGCGCAACCTTACGTCGGCGCCACCACCGGTTCATGGAATGAATGGTTGCTCCCCTTGTGGTTAGCCATCTTACGTAGGGTCGAAAAAGTTTATTGATTGAATGAATGTGTTACAATCAAATTCTCGATTCTGAGAGGAAGAAGATTGATTTGACTTCTCTTTGTATGGGTTACGGTGGCGAGAGGATGCCTCACTCGATGCTCAAGTCGAGATTGCTTCCGTTGACGATCGGATCAAAGCATAAGCGATCTAGAGGTTGCCGATGAGATTTCCGATCTCTCTCTCATAAGTGTCTAAATCTCCAAGTCTTAAAACTTCCCATCCCTTGCAATAGTCGTCCAAGACTATTTATAACGATTAAGCACACAAGCGGTGTGCTATAATCGTGAGCGTGAGTTAATTGATGTGGGCGTGGGTATAGCGATATCCACTATTAGGTTCATGTGGTATGCGTGGCCTTCGTGGCCTTCGTGGTCGTTGGCTTTCTTTGTTATGGTGAGCTTGAGCCGTTAGATGACGAGCTTAGCTCTTCATTGGTAGGTGAACCTTGATTGAATGGCGAAGTTCGCTACTTGGGTGAACCGGTTGGATAACGAAGCCACGCTTGGTGAACCTCGGTGAATGAAGAGCTTCGCCGCTTGGCAAACCTCGTCGAATGAAGAGCTTCGCCGCTGGCGAACCTCGACGAATGGAGAGCTTCACGCTTGGCGAACCTCGTCGAATGAAGAGCTTTGCTTGGCGAACCTCGTCGAATGAAGAGCCGCTGCTTGGCGAACCTCGTCGAATGAAGAGCCATTTGCTTGGCGAACCTCGGTGAATGGAGAGCTTATTTGCTTGGCGAACCTCGGTGAGTGAAGGGCTTATTTGCTTGGCGAACCTCGGTGAATGGAGAGCTTATTTGCTTGGCGAACCTCGGTGAGTGAAGGGCTTTGCTTGGCGAACCTCGTCGAATGAAGAGCTTATTTGCTTGGCGAACCTCGGCTGAGTAAAGAGTTTCGCTACTTGGGCGAACCTCGGTTGAGAGTTGAGCTTCGCCAATTAGGCAAACCTCGATCTCAAGCTCTGCAACTAGTAAGCTTTTGACCCTCGTCTTCAGGCTTACATGGATTTTTTTGACTGTCTACACTCCCGATTCTAATAAGGACTGGAAGGAGAGATTCATGTGGGTCTTTGGGGCCGACGCTATCTTGGCCTGCTCCTCATGGCCCGAGATTAACAAGGATGCACTGAGGCCGAGTTGTTGTCGAACGATGAGAAGTGAGTGCTCGACGAGATTAAATCTTATACTGGTTCTCGTCAGAGCGAGAACTTTTTTGACAACTCGGTACTATGAGTTGTCGGCATTTATTCAATTCCTTCGACAAAGGATGATGAGACTCGAGCGGCAATGTTGGGGTTACGGCTGGAGGAACCCGAGACATCCCCGATGACCGCCCCAGCTCGATCTCAAAGAGGGCTATCGGTGAGGCCCCAGAAGTGTCTCCGCTCTGACTTAGCCCCTGAGGAGGCCGAGAAGATAAAGGCTAATGCGGCCGAGATCGTGACTCGATTGGTTGGGTCGAGCTCTACCACTGTTCAGGCCGAGAGGTCTAAAAAGAAGAGGCAGCTGAAGAAGGTGGGTGGCTAAAGAAGGTGGGTAGCTAAGGCCCCTCTGGAAGCGCCAAACCTGTGAAGGGCATGGAGGGGGCTATGGTGGAGGTAGGCATTCCTGAGACTGCGCAAGGCGAAGTTTCTGCCACTTTCATCCTGGGGCCTCCTCGGGCCAAGTCTTCAGACATTGTTATTGTCAACGATAAGTCCCCTTCAAAAGCAAAAGGGGTCAAACTCATTGCAGCTGAGCCCGAAGGGGTTCAAGCTCAAGTTGAAAAGAAAATAGCCCATGTCGTGCATACCAAGTCGGCTCATCGACAAGGCAAAGAGTCGGCTGTTAAGGAGGCACGTCCTACCCAGGGGATTGTATTGGGTGACTCCCCCCCCCCCATCAAATTAATGAACTTCAGCCAGAGGTGTTGGGGGAGTTAAAAAAACTATTTATGGGGATGCTTGAAGTTGGCCCCAGATATGATAGGGAGCCGTCAGAGGAAAATCGATTCATCCCAAGGTGGAGTCTCGACAAGAGGGGGTCGGTCTTGGAATCCTGGATGACCCAAGCTAAGGCCTTGGATCAGTTCCTACTGCCTAAGGACAATGAGAACCTCTCAACTATGCCCAACTGTGATCTCCACCAGACCCTGAGGAGTTATTTACTTCGAGGAGCTTTGGTGGAGCAAGAGCTATTTGGGCGCTTTGAGCACATCCGGGAGATCTACTTAAAGCTCTAGGAAAAAGTAGAAGCTGAGAAGGCAGCTGGTGAGGCGGCCAACCTAAAACTGGCTGCCAAGGAAGATGAATTGACCTGTTGAAAGAGAGGCCAAGGCAAACTGGAGCAGGAAGTCGAGATCCGGGATAACAAAATAAAAGGCTTGCTAAATTCAAACAGCCAGAAGTCATCCCAAATAAAGAAGCTTTGAGAAGACCTCAATCACCTCGAGCACGAGCTTCGTGAGCTAGATGACACAATAAGGTATCTGAAGGAGAAGATCGAGGTCGAAAGGCAGGAGAGTGTCGATGACTTCGAGTGAGCTCGAGTGGCTTGCTAGGATGCTCAGGGGCTGAGGGATCGACCGAAGGAGGAGGAGATCACTCATGAGAAGCTTAGGAAGGATTTGGAGCGAGACCGTGAGTCATGTCATGCAAAGAGGCAGGAGATGCAGCATCGCCTCGACGATTTGGACTCAGAAGATTATCGCTATCGGGTCATTGAGGAGTATCCCTAGGGTACCCTTGGGAAGGTAGAGGTAGCACTGGCATGTATGGCAGGATTCGACTTCATGAGGGCGCAGCTTCCATCCGATCTCAAGCTTCATCCTAAACGATTCTACTATCCTCCTCGAGTGGCTAACTGCCTTAATGCTTTGCAGGAGATAGAGAGGAGAGGAGGAGGGCTTATTCTCAAGGTTGAGAATGGAGACGAGGATGATGAAGAGTCGGCTCTAGAAACAAGCGAGGACTAGGCTCATGATAGCTAGGTGAGCCGGCCCGAAGAGGTGGGGGGGACCAAGTGGTCGGGTCCGAGCCTCAGCCATCTCCTTCGCCGACTTCTACTGCTGTTGTGCCTCAAGTCTCGACTTCTACTCTGACTCCAAGTATTGTTCTGGCCCCTAGTTTTGCTCAAGCTTCAGCCTCGACCCCATATCTAAGTTCGGCTCCTTAGGAACTTTAATGTATCTCTCTTTTTTTGTAAATACTTTTGTATTGTAAGTACTTTGAATATATGAATGAAAAAATACTAACTTTTGTCAATTTGAATTGTGTACTTTTGTGATTGCGTTCTCATATGTTTAAGTGTCTGCAATCTGCATTGACCGAGTATAAGTTCGGCTTTAAATTTTAGGGGTGTTTCGAGTGGATGCCAACGCTTTGAGAAACTCTTAGGTCGAGACGACTCGGCTTCGCACCTTGGTTTTATTATGAAAGGATACCAAGATCTTACCAGTTGGGGTCAATCAAGTTAGAGACGTGCCTTGGGTTTATTCATGAAGATGATACCAAGGTCTTTGAGTCGAAGACAAGCTAGTTGATGATGACCGAGTTGCAGACGACTAGGCTTCATGCCTTGGTTTTACTCCGAAAGGATACCAAGATGTTTGGTTTTCTTAGGTTTATTCATGAAAATGACACCAAGGTCTTAAAGTCGATGACGACCGAGTTGATGAGGACTCGGCTTCATGCCTTGGTTTTATTCTGAAAGGATGCCAAGGTCTTTGGTTGCCTTGGGTTTATTCATGAAAATGACACCAATGTCTTAGATACGTGTCTTGGGCTTATTCATGAGAATGATGCCTAGATCTTAGAGTCGATGACGACCGAGTTGATGACGACCTAGTTGCACACGACTCGGCTTCATGCCTTGGTTTTACTTTGAAAGGATACCAAGGTCTTTGGTTGCCTTGGGTTTATTCATGAAAATGACACCAAGGTCTTAGGTACATGCCTTGGGCTTATTTATGAGAATGACGCCAAGGTCTTAGAGTTAATGATGATCGAGTTGATGACGACTCAGCTTCATGCCTTGGTTTTACTCCGAAAGGAAACCAAGGTCTTTGGTTGCCTTAGGTTTATTCATGAAAATGACACCAAGGTCTTGGGCACATGCCTTGGACTTATTCATGAGAATGACGTCAAGGCCTTAGAATCTTCCTTGTCGAGTCAATGAAGATCGAGTAGCAAGAGCCGCATACAAGTTAGTATACAGTACAAAATATTTCTTATGTACAGAAGGGTCTTTATAGTTTAACTACATCTTGTGGAGATATTCTCCGATATGTTTTACATTTTATGACAACCCTACCATTTACTTAGCCTTGCTCTTCATTTATCTTTTGACAAAATTTCTTGACTGCCATAGTGTTTAAGCGGCGGTGGCAGCTTCTACTTACGTGGTCCGAAGATAGGGGATCGACCATTTTCTCAAAAAGAGATGAAGAGACCCCACGGTGGGCGCCAAACTGTCGATACCAGATGCTTAACAGCGGGATTTAGGACTGATTTTAAAGTGCTTAGGGTCTCTTGATCTCCTTTGATGGCTGATCCCCTGATAGGAAGAGAGTCTTGCACATATGCAACACGTTAGAGGACCGGAGTTGGGTTCTCCGGTGATTCCTCCGACGATCAAGTTAGTTCTGATCTGAAGGGGAGAAAGGAACTGATATAGTTCTCTCTAAGTGTCTAGAAATTGCGTACTTTTGGTCAGTAGGCGATGTGCCTATTTATACCAAGCTGACGAGGGTATTGATGTAATCTTGGCCGAGTCCATGCAGCCAGCTTATTCGACTGATACTTTATAGGTGTCAGCTGTGAGTGGTATGAGTCACCTTTGTGATTAATACGATGGTGACAGGAGGAGTAAGGTGATGATAAGGTCCGATGACCGTGCATTTAATGTGATGGTGATTGGCTATAGGCGAGGGGTCCGAGAATGACCGCCTCCCGTCTCAACTTTGCGAGAGGGCCGAGAAAAGATGTCTTTCATCTCGACCCTTGAGGGAGATGAAAAGGGACGCCTTTCGTCTCGACTTTCGATGGAGACGAGAAGGGATGCTTTTCGTCTCGGCCTTTACGGGAGATAAGAAGTCGATGTGTCTAGGTCGAGTTGGTGTGTAGTCTGCTTGAAATACTTGTCAGGTAGTTGAATGTGATTAGCACTTGCTTATTTCTATGGCACAACATTATCAACACCAATGTCAAATTCAAGCAGGTTAAAAGTAATTTGATGCAATTTTTTTTACGAATGCAGAAAGGAAATGTCAACAGATTGGAAATGTAGCTAATTATACATGTCCTTGAAAGTTATATTCATTTAACGGGAAAAAACATAATGGGTAATTTAAAATCACTAAGTATTGTGGAGTTCACACTGAGATAATTCATCAATCATACATCGGAGATTAGGATTGGAGGAGGGATGCTATAGTGATGGAGAGAGAGCTGACGCTCGAGACCTAGATGTGTATATATATATTGGTATTGGGGGATTACTCGCCGATGGATATATTAGGAGAACAAGGCACCTTCCGCATACATGCCAAGGGGTCCAATTGAGAGAGCATTGGTAAGTAGATAGACAATCTAGATTTATTTTGTGATTATTATTTTTCCATGATTATATTGCAAACATTTCATTCTGATTGTTATATTGTAGGTAGAAGAACTCGATGAGGCAGCTTCTATTGCATATGATGCCTTGAGATCGACTAGCGAGCAAAGGGCAAAGAATGCATTTGTATGCATTATAGGAAAGATTCAGTCCGCTCTTAGAAGACGTATCATGTAGCTCATGATGGACGTTCTAAATGAGTTCTAGTGTACAAGCGTCGATGATTGTGAGGACATACCAGGGCAGGCTCAAGTCGTGCACATGACGAAGCCGGACCTTCACAGCGGGTTCAAGTAGAGGAGAATGTCATGCCTTCACAACTTCAGACACAACCGGACGATGAGATCATCCAAGCTCATGTTGATGGGGAATAGGGACGAGGTAGAGGAAGGAGAGGGAGAGGAAGAGGAAAGAGAAAAGTTCTTATTATTTGCTAAATTGAGTTGATATATGTTTGTGTTGGTTTGTGAATTGAGGTGATATATGTTTGTTTTGGTTTGCGAATTGAGTTGATATATATTTGAAGCAGACATGATGAAATTTAATGCTTTGTTTTCTCTATGTGTGGTTGTATGAGTGGTTAGTTTTATCATGTGTGGTTGTATGGGTTGTTTTATTGTGTTTATGATTGAAATTTGATTTGGACTGGACGTGATGTAACAGGGAAATTGTCAAAGTAGGAAGAATGGGGAGGTGTCTGTAATATGGACAGAGTTGGCAACCCCGATCATTATATATACTTAACCAAAAATTTTGAGCACAAAAGAGACCAAAGTCTCTGCCAAATAGGCAGGGTTGGCAACCATGACTATTTTGGAGGGGGTTCAAATCTAGTCAAGGTTGGCGACCTCGACTATTAAAGAGCCAAAATTTTTGGGCATATAAGAGACCGGACTCTCTGCCAAATAGTCGGGGTTAGCAACCCCAATTATTTTGGAGAAGGTTCAAATATAATCAGGGGTTGGCGACCCCAACTATATTGAACTATTGTCTAACTGGTCGGGGTTGCCAACCCCTGACTATTTAGAAGGTAGCTTAAATTAGTCGTGGTTGGCGAACCCGACTAATTTGTGGTGGCTTCTAATTAGTGGGTTGCCAACCCCTGACTATTTAGAAGGTAGCTTAAATTAGTCGTGGTTGGCGAACCCGACTAATTTGTGGTGGCTTCTAATTAGTCGGGGTTGCCAACCCCAACTAATTATATAGTGGTTTTTGTTTTTTGAAATTGACCCAGTTTCTGGTTACACTGCCGACGTGGCCGAATCTGGGTCGATTTTAATAAATAAGTTGGCAATGTGTCGATTTTGGGGATTAAAATTATAAATGGGTCTATTTTAAAAAATTTCTCTTTTATATCTCCTTCCCTTTCCCTAGTAAACTCTCAAACACAATGTTAGGGTACTCTAACTCAAATGAAAGAATTGAAAATTAATTTAGCAAATAACTAAATTGGAAGGATAAATTTGCCAACAACTTTGATTTGGGGACAAATAGGTAAAAAAAAACTATTGATATTCTATTTGATTGACACTTTTGGAAGGGCTAAATTTACCAGCTTGGCATAGGAAGTGACATTCTTTAACCAATAAAAGCAAAAAAGTAATGATGGTGACAACAAGACGTATAAAGTCCTTAAATATGAGAATTTGGGGATAAATCTACAAATATGGGAGATTTGTGAGGTATATACGCAAAAAGCCCTTAATTTTAATGCTCAAATAAAAAAATGGCGACCAGAAATGACTTATTGGTAAACTGGGTCACTTTTTATGTCTTGTTGTCCCAAGCGTCACTTTTTATATCTTGTTGTCTCAAGCGTCACTTTTATATCCCCAGCGTTACTTTTTATGTCTTGTTGTCCCAAGCGTTACTTTTTATGTCTTGAGCGTCAATTTTTATGTCTTGTTGTCCCAAGCGTTACTTTTATATCCTAAGCGTCACTTTTATGTCTTGTTGTCCTAAGCGTTCTTTTTATGGCTTGTTAGTAAAATTGTCACTTTTATGCCAATTTGGTAATTTAAGCTCTTTCGGAAGGCAAGTTTCCACTAGACTTCTATATGCTATTTGATTTGCCACAGACTTTCTCATTTAATCGAAAAATATCTTTCTTTTCTTTTCTTTTTTGCTAATAAAAAACTGATATTTTGATTCCATCGAGGAATAATGAGATTAGGCAAAAGCTATAAGATTCTATGAGAACACTCCATAAAATGGTGTGATCTATAATAGATGGTTAGAGTATTAGTTTAGAAATCAACTCATCTTTTAATGATGTTAGACCACTCCTCTGAAAAGAGGAGTGATTCTAATAGAATTCCTGCTGGAATAACTTCCCAATGGAGTCATCCATCGCCTATGTAATGGCGCACAATAGATGTTCATATGACATTTAATGGAATATCAAAAGGATATCAACTCTTCGATCGATGTAAATACTGTGTTTGGCAATGAAAAAACAAAACTTAAAATTTTCAAGCTAAACAAAACAAACAGTTGAAGCACTTTCACTGCTTATCCCGGCAACAAGTGCAAATCTGAAAACTGACGGTAAATTTTGTCGTGTGATCTACTGAAAACTTACAACAAAAGTTCTGTGAGTGATACCAAATTACCAAATCTACTACTACATCTCGCCAAAATACAGTCATTGGTTATAGGAAATACAGCTAATAAATGCAATTATCTTGCAAATTAAAGACTCCCATTAGACATTAGTAGAGAACCACTGCTGCATACAAAGAAACCAAAGCAGATGCAGTTAACGGCCTCTGCCACGTCCACGACCACGGCCTCTTCCCCTCCCTCGTCCCAACGGTTTTCCTGATCCATAAGTAAAGAAAAATCGTCAGTTTAATGCAGTAAATATAAACAATATAAATATTAAAGCTGCTCATAAAAAATACAGAAGATCTCTCTTTCATAGAGTAATGCTAACTATACTACAAACTTTACTTTTGTACTACAAATGCATAGTCCTCAGACACTCATGATTTCCAATAGCAATTTAGCAGGAAGGACCTCATGTTTTGTGTCATTTAGTAGTGTAAGGTTATAAAATAGTTAAATATAATTTTACTCTTAACCCTGTACTCTAGAGGTACTGTTAGATTGCTTATGCACTTACTATTTATGTGATCACTACTACTAGAACAACAACAAAGCCTACATCCCAAATTGCTACATCAAGTGATCAATCCTATTTTTCAACTATTTATGTTAAATTGTTGAGAAGACAGTTGGGTATTTTCTTGGCATTTCCATAACTCCCTCCCTTCCATTGGACAAACAAATCATGATTCATGGAGGAAAGTTTGGTAGCATGTATAAGTTTAACTTCTAGAAGATAGTAAAACTCCAGATTTTGTAATACGAAAATATACAAACTGCAAATCCCAATAAAAGTTATTTTTTGGTTTTCTTTTTATAATTGAAATTAAGCTACCATCAGAATGATGGTTTGCTGCTAGAATATACCTGCAGTCGGCTTCTTGGGCTTAACCCTTGGTGTCTCCTCAACCAGTAAAGTCTCAAGATTTAAGCTGTCAGGGAGAATATAGTATCTGATGTTGTTTCCTCTAACACTCAGGTGATCAAGTGTAACTGGGTTCTTTCCTTTCAATGTGAGCTTCACAGTCTTCAAATGTGTGTTCATACTGATATCAACTCCTGTAAATCAAAACCACATAAGCATCAGATGTTTTCAATCACCTAAACATAACTTCAGTTTAGCTCCCCAAACAAAATAAAACCTTTTAGATCGAACATGCAATGAGAAGTAAACAACCAACATCTCAACACATATAACCATTCTATGACTTGGATCCACAAATTAATTGTACGTAATGAAACATAAAAGTTAGAAACAACTAAATAGTTCTTTTAACGAGTCTGTAACCAGCTCTCTAATTCTACTTACATTCTCTTCCGATACACTTGGTTCTACAACATTTTACCAGAAGAACATGATACTTAGACAATACACAGTTTTTAATATATTTATTATCCAAAATTTCTCAGGATTAGATCCATACTTTTTCTCCCCCGAGCATGTTAAAGAGATTCATAAATCTACAAACGTCTTACAGATGTCTCCCTTGGATTCACCAGTTGAGAGTTTCAGAATTCCAACTTAACACTAGCCTATCAGAATTAAAACTATAAAAGTAAATAGTAGTAATCATTCTTGTAAACGCAAATTCAAGACTCCCTTCACCTTTGTCCTTGAGCCTTAAATGATTTCCCTTGGCTACTTAGGTTTTCCAGGAGCATGCCAAAGATTACACAAGAAGCTTATCATGGGAACTATACACAGTTCTCAACCTGGTAGTTGAATAAGTGAAACTTTGGACTGTTTCCCTGAATTTCCTCCAGATTAGATGATATGCCTTGGCTCCTAAAACTTCCTTGGAACTCAGAAAATAGTTATGTATGGATTTCAACTAACATTTGAAGCAATCGAAATCTCTTTCTGCAAACTAGCTGGGCTAAAATATGCGCCTAGTGATGGTCCATCTTTTATTATCAAAGCATTGTACCCATTTGCAAGACATTCCAATTATTTTATATAGATTCTTGGTTCCTTCAGCTTTAAAGGAGTTCCAGAAAATGGTGGTGCTGCTTGTGCACAGACCTGAACCCAGCATTTGAATCAACAAACATCCTGTCCACAATAGGCCAATAGGGTCAGACAAATACATACTTATAGGAACTGAGTCACAGTCCATTTTTCCTCACTATCAAAACATGCATTTGTGAGATAGCTTCATAGCCATTATATTGGTTTTCCCTTGTCTCCTTTAGCTCTAAAGAAGCTTCTCAGAATGGTTCAGCAGACTAAAATGGAAAATAAATCCTAAAGAGGGACATATATAGAATATCATATAGGGAGGGAGCAGGGATGACCCTTTTGGCATTGTGTGGCTGGTGTTGAAAGGGAGGAAATCCACCCCCGTCCCATTGCCCCATCATACAACACCAGCCCCATGATGGGCAGGTGCCACCCCCTCCTCTTTCCCTATATGATATTAATAGAAAGTAATGTATAGGATTTTTCCATTTTTTTTAACTTAAACCTGACATTTGAATCAAGAGAGATATTCTGTCCGCCTTCAAGCCGACAGGAAATCATCTGTCATCTAGTTTTTACTCATGGAAAGTAACACATCTATTACAAATATCCCATCTTCTTCTTTGCCAGAAAGCTCACTGAATTATTAAGCTCTTTCAGATAGGAAGTTCATAGGAAGATAAACATGTAAGATGATAAAGGATGTTCAGATAGAAGGCCTATGCTCCAATACAAGGCTAGCAAACCACTTTGATCAAAAGCTTAAGTTGATGAATTATGAGTCAAACATTGTACAAGCAATCTTAATACTTATTACATAAGTCACATCCACCAGTAGGGCACAAAAATTATCATATGCAGAGAAGCCTAAAACACTTAAAAACTAATGTCACACACTCATACCTAATGCGGAGACGAAATTCAGGACTTAAACGTGATTGGTTTCTACTCACTTATTGGGACCTTGACAGTAGCTTGAGACCACTCATCTTGGACCTAAACTAAGAAAGACCCTATGGGATACAGCCAAGTATTTCATAAACATATATCCCCAGTGCCAGGTCTGTTCATGCAGTCTATGATCTTGGATTAAAGGTCTGACTATAACAAATGTTATGCGCAAATCATTTCACGGCAACTGAAATACAAAGTGATATACTTGTGTCATTTTAGGTTAGCATGTTTCTAAAAATATGTAGTTTGACCTGACTTTTCTGAACCCAAAAGAGAATAGGCCACAATTCGCATAATATGAGGCTTTGTGTATAGCCACATGAGAACAGAATACTAATCTAGAGTAATAAAAAAATAATGACAAGCTGATAAAGCAAAAAATGTCTTGACATTTCTTGCATCAATTGCATGCTCCCGTTTTCCAAGACAATCTTGGTTTAACAGTACTTGCCTTTTAAGTTTCTTAAAACTAAAAGATGCAGCTATTTTTATTAAAAATTGTAAGAAGCAAAATGAAACTAGTACCAAGGTTAAGCTGAATGATTTCGTATACCCACACCTTACCGAACCTATGCATAAATTACAAAGAATCCCCCTGAGATTTGTAGAACTCACAAAAATTCCCTTGAGGTTCTAAAAGTAACACTTTCTTCCCCATCCTTTTAAACATTTCATCTAATTGTTAATGTGACCCATTAATGACTAGAATACCCTTATGGCCTTATTCCATCTTTTAATAGAAGAAACTCACCAAGTTAGGTTTCTTTCTCTGTTTCTTTTTGGCGCAACAGATCTTTTGAGAGTAAATTCTATCATCTCTGATCTTTTTCAAAATTCTTTGGGGGACACATATTCTTGTGGAGACAACATAGAATAAATTGGGGATTTTTGGGATTTCAAACCATAGAAATTCTGAACCGACAAGAGAAAAATGGCGTTCAGGCAATTTAGCTGAAAATCTCGAGGAAAAATCAGCAAAAATAAGGGGATCAAAAGTTGTAGACTTGTAGGTGATGACATGTTCTGGTACAAATACCATAATTGAAGGAGAAGCGATATGTATGGAGATACTGTCAATAACTATTTGTGAAATGGATGGGTAATAGAAACTGTTCTGAAATTTAACATCTTATGCCATTGCTCTTGATTGACTGTCTTTGAGGATGATTGTCTTGAATACTATATTTCTATAACATGTTCGGAAAAACAAAATCAAGGAAAGTTGGATTATTAGCTCTTCAAATTTATAGAAATTTTGTATCTATGGCATTGCTCTATGCTCTCTCATCATTTATGCAACCTTTGTTTTCTTTTATGTTTCTTTCTCAAAGGAATACTCACCACGAAATGGGAGGTTCACTAGGAACTGCCTGCATTGAGGGCAGCTGGAAAGAATATTGAATTGACTCCAAAATAAAAGAAGAAACGCGTTTCCTTCTTCTATTTACAAAAGGAGATATGGGTATTTTGGTCATTAAAAGGTGACATCACTCATATGATCATAATAAATTAAAAGTTTAAAGTGAGGGTGAGAGTTTTTCTTTTAAAATCTTAGGGCTTTTTTGTGAATCCTAGAAGCCTCAGGGGAGTTTTCTGTAATCCACCCCAACCTTAATACATAAAGCATAGGATGCTATATGTATCAAGCTATCAAAGTTCTTAGAGCAGCAGTTCTAGAATGTGAGCCACTTGATTGCCTAGACAGACCACTAGGAAGCTATATTATTGCAGCCAGGAGGTCACCTGTCGTTGATATTACTAATCCTCATTAACCCTTTATTTAATATATTATGAATAAATATTTGCCTATTGTACTAGCACAGATAAATCATTCAAAATATTTAGCAGCACTCGGTTAAAATAAATAAAATAAAGAATTATCTAAGGGTGGAAAAAAACATTCACTTATCAAGACATACATTCAAATGTATATGTAATTAAAGGCAATAATAAATAAAATAAAAAAGAAATGAAATATGTTTAATAGTAACTATCTTAACTATTTATATACTTGAATGCTTGGGGTGAATTTCTCAGTAGATACTCTTTTTAGCTGGGAAACAATCACACTGAATAAAGTTATGTGTTCTCATCAGGTGGACAAGACATAATCAATTTTATTTGTTTAAACACATGCATCTCTGAATACTGACTATAGTGATTTTTTAATTCCTCTAGATCCAACCCACTACTCAATTTAACCCAAACTAACTGAACCAGTTAAGCAAACCCAAAAATACTAGACATCTATCTCTCAGAGGTTTCCCTCTTTCGTTTTCCTTCTTATTGAGAAACAGTCTAGCAATGTAGTGAGATTTAGATACAACTTTGTTTTTCATATTCTTTATTTAATTTAAGTTTATTATTATTATTTTCTTTTTCTTTTTCTTTTTCTTTTTCTTTTTTCTTTTTTTTTTTTTGTGTGTGTGTGTAGTTTTCTAGCTATTGCACAAGAAGGCCTACATTGTCTCTCCAGTCTTCAGAGTTCAAACTAATGAGCATTATGGAACTACTATATGTCATACAATAAGTTGCAAAAAGAAAGAGGTAATATTTTGCATTATATGTTCTCCTACATAAATAATTTCCGTAAGTGATAGGCTAGTAAATTTGCAGTCATTACACAATACTTCCAAAATCCTACAGCCAAGGAAGATCCAATAACAGTCTTGGATCCTATTTCTAGATGGAAATACCTAGAAATAAGTACAACATGTGAAAGTAAGGAGCAGGGTTTACAGTTTGAACCACTCAGGAGAATCAATTTATGTGACAGTTTTCATGATATTTTATTGGATTATGCTTATATATTTTATAACTACATCTCATTTTACATAAAGCTGATACGTCTAAAGAGAAATTCCTACATAACTATAATCATTGTAAAAGAAATAATTACAGCTAAATCAGCGACTTCACTACTCACGAACCCATATCCCTTTACCTAGCTCGCAGTTAAATTTCGAAGGTAGTGGTTTCAAATGCCTAAAAATTCATGACCAAACTCCAAATATGTCTTTTTCAGACCACCCAAAAGCACTACCCCATTTTTAAACAACAAAACAATCCCCAGTATTAACCCAATTACATCATATAACACATCGAAAATTCCAATTTCAAATTCAATTTAATAATGTAAAACATTCAAGGGTTTTTCTCATATTAGACCCCACATTATATATTATGTTTATCTTAGGCCCCCAAACCTTCATTTTTGTTCAAATCGGGTTTGTTATTTAAAACAACTTAACAGATCTGGTAGTGTAAATTACAAATATAAAGATGCCTAATATAAAAGTAGGATAGAAATCAGGGTCCATTATACGAGGAAGCCCCAACATTCAATTAATTGGATTCAAGATCAACATGACTCTCTCACTGAGGTGTTTTTCCATTAAGCACAAGGAAACATCCTTGCACTTTGACTAATATAAGCCTAGTAAAGAACTTTTCCAATTTCAAGTAGTCAGATGCATGTGTCTTTCCCAGAAGGAGGGTCATCAAAATTTGAAAGTGGAGATTGCATTCATTGGGACATGCCAAAATTGCATTAAAACTACAAACTTCGAGCACAAGGATATTGTAACTTTTAATAACCATCAAATATCATTTATAGTCTACCTACAAGAAACCTATGTACCTAAGCTAAGTACAAAGTGGAAGAGGGGAGAAGCAACAGATAAAGTTGTTAGAATATTATAGAGGGCGACTCAGAGATATAAAAGAGGTATGAAAGGAAATAAACTCCACCAGCTAGATTTCAGAAAGATGCGAGTTAAATTAGTAGGAGTTCCTGAAAGAAACTATACTACTCAAACCTTTCAACTATTAAGAACAATGAAAGCAGTCAAACCAGAAAGGATGTCATATAAGCACTAACATACTAACTCAGAAGGTTTGACAATGATGTTGACAATAAAACTTTTTATTATAATGAATAACAAAATAAGTTGTAATTCAAGGAATTCGCAGAGCGTTTATGCTTATTGTCAATGCGCGAGGCACAACGCGGGGCACAAAGTACCTTAACGCGCACATGCGCAAGGCGCATTGCGATGCACAGGCCCGAATGATGTGAGGCGCGCACCGCACACATAATTTTTCAAGATAGATAATCAAGCACAAAGATCATGTTTAGGAAGTCACATAAAAAATATGTCAGGATAAATAATATCTTACTATAGGGTCTTAATTTCTAATGCTAACGCATCCAACATAGTAGCAAAGTTCATAATTTTCAAATCAAATGTCAAATCAAGACTAATATCCAAGCAAAATCAAATACTAAGCAAGGATTAATTAGGGCCCTCAATTGAAGACTACTAAAAAAGCCTAATGGATTTATTTTGTCTTTCGGGATATGGGTTATTGACTATAAAGAGACTCGATTGAAATGTTAACGAACAAAAATGTATGAGGCTATGTACTACATACACCTTGTGCAAAGTTAGGATGCTTGCGAGGCGCAAAAGGCGCTACAGCATCAGATGTGAGGCGCTTCGCCTCCGCCCTGCATCGTAGGGTGCATGAGGCGCAGTGAGGTGCGGACCTTTGAAAACATTGATTGTCATAGACCGTTGGGACCAAAAACGCTTATAATGTTCGGGAAAGAAAAAAGGATTCTTTCATGCGAGTTAAGACCTTCTGAATGATCAGTTTATTTATAAAACTAGATTACTACAAGCACCATGAGCCATCATGAGGACACACACGCAAGAACATACATGTATTAAAACTATTCTCGTGCTAATAATAGCATAAGAAAAATAGAAAATAAGAAACTTAAAAAGAAGAAAATTTAATTATCTGTGCGGTGCATATCAATGCCAATTTATTAGTGTATATGGTTTATGACAAATGAGAGATGAAATATGCACTACCTAAGTTGCATGGAAGCAGTCACAGTATTGATGCAGTGCTTGAGTGCAGGGACATGGCAAAACTGTAAAATGTAGGGTATGGGGGACCTTGCTATATATATATATATATATATATATATATATATATATATATATAGAGCAAAGCTCCTATAAACTTAAGTTTATAGGAATAGTCATACACTAACTTTTCTATCCATTGATGTTGCCTTGGGATCCATGAAAGATATGAAGCCCATTTTGAGATTTGTGCATCTCTTGATGGCACAAATCTAAAGGCAACATCAATGGATAAAAAGTTGGTGTATACTATTCCTATAAACTTAAGTTTATAGGAGCTTTCTTTGATCCATGAAAGATATGAAGCCCATTTTGAGATTTGTGTATCTCTTGATGGCACAAATCTAAAGGCAACATCAATGGATAAAAAAGCTGGTGTATACTCCTCCCTATCAACTTAAGTTTATAGGAGCTTTGCTCTATATATATATATATATATATATATATATATATAGAGAGAGAGAGAGAGCAAGGCTCTATAAACTTAAGTTGATAGGGAGGAGTGTCCACCAACTTTTATACCCATTGATCTTGCCTTGAGATCCGTAAAATCAAGATATGCACAAATCTCAAAGGTGGGCTTTATATCTTTCACGGATCCCAAGGCAATATCAATGGATAGAAAAGTTGGTGGATGACTATTCCCTATCAACTTAAGTTTATAGGAGCCTTGCTATATATATATATATATATATATATATATATATATATATATATATATATATAAGGCTCTATAAATTTAAGTTTATAGGGAAGAGTATACATCAACTTTTCTATCCATTGATGTTGTCTTTAGATTTGTGCCATCAAGAGATGCACAAATCTCAAAATGGGCTTCATATCTTTTATGGATCCCAAGGCAACATCAATGGATAGAAAAGTTGGTGTATGACTATTCCTATAAACTTAAGTTTATAGGAGTTTTATATATATATATATATATATATATATATATATATATATATATATATATATATATATATATATATATATATATAGAATTAATAATGTACATGAGATCCTTTTTTCGCTTCATGTGTCATTAGAATTAAAATTTCGATCACATTTTTAAGTTTCTTTTTCATATTGATTATCATAAATTGGAAACTATTCAACTTTTTACTAGACATCCAAACAACCCTTTAACTATATAGTCTTGAACTTGGGTATGGACTGAAATGAACCAAGCCTATATCTAACTAGTTTCAAGAAACGGATGTTTAGTGTAAACTATACGTCCAAGAAGTGTTTGACAAGTGTTTCAATTAACACATATATTGTATAATTGAGTACATGTCGTAATAAATGCATGCATATATTCAAGAAGTGTCCATGAAGTTTGGGTACGAGAAAGTGTCGGGTACGGGTACGGCTTCATTATAGAAGTACCTGGGTAACATAGTGCACTACCGACTAGTTTTCTATAAGTAAGAAAGCACACATATACCAAACTCAGTAAATGCTAATAGTTTAATGGGATAGGAAATTTTCATAAGTGATAGGCTAGTAATTTTGCAGTCATTACACTATACTTCCAAACTCCTACAACCAAGGAAATTCCAATAACAGTCTTGGATCCTATTCTTGATGGAAATACCTAGAAACAAGTACAACCTGTGAATGTAAGGAGCCGGTTTTACAGTTTGAACCCCTCAGGAGCATCAACTTATATGACAGTTTTCATGATATTTTATTGGAGTATTCTTATATATTTTACGACTACATCTCATTTTACATAGAGCTGATAAGTCAAAAGAGAAATTCCTACATAATTATAATGATTCTAAAAAGATATAATTACATCCAAACCAATAACTTCACTATTCACAAACCCATCCCTTCACCTAGCTTGCACCAAAACTTTGATGGTCTCAAATGCCTAAAGTCTATGACCGAAAGCACTATCTAATTTTTAAATAATGAATTGATCCCGGTATAAAACCTAATTACATCATATAACACATCAAAAATTCCAAGCCCAAATTCAACTTAATAATGTAAAACATTCCAAGGCGTTTCTCATATTAGACCGGAAACTATCTCTTATGTATATCTTAGGCCTCTGAACCTTCATTTTTGTTCGAATCGGGTTTGTTATTTAAAACAACTTAACAGATCCGGTAGTGTAAATTACAAATATAAAGATGCCTAATATAAAGCATTATAGGAGAAAGCCCCTTGAAAATTGAATTCTGTACTCAAATAAAAATAGTAGCCCTAATTTCAGAAATCACAAACAAACAGTTCTACTTCAGAATAAAACCCTAGCTGGTAAATAGAGAGAAACCTGTGATGGTTCCATGGACGATAGTGCCATTCTTGAGCTCGATCGAGACCGTCTCATTGTTCAGCTTCATCAAAAACCTAATTTTTGAACGAACCAAGCAAAATCATTTCACTTCACATCACAACAACATAAGAACAATAATAATAATGATATTATTAATTTCGGTATAATGTAATTCTGTGTACCTTACGAGCTTCATTTTGAAAGAGAGATCGAGAGCGAGGATGGGAGAGGGCAGAGACGACGAAGCTCGCTAGGGCTCGGGCGAGAAAAGGAGAAACTTTTTTTTTAAGAAGCGGGAGCTTAAACCCTTTCTTTAAATGGGCCGGATCTTTGCATAAACTGGATTGGTTTGCATTATGTACTGCAAGTTAAAGTTTGACATGAGTCAATTAATTAACATATATTTTCAGGCTACATTTTTTTTTTTGGGGGGAGATTTTCAATTGAATTTGATTGTAGATGATATACTTGTACTATAAGTTAGTTAGATACTTAGATAGATAGTTCACTTATATCTAAGTTCACTTATAAAATTAGGAGCAACTGTAGATGGTCTCTCAACTAGTTTATCAGTGCTTATAATCTTGAATTCATGAGCAAATACTACTAGGAGAATAAATAAAGAAAATTAGTCTCAATTAACCTTAAAATTAATTTTACCACTTAATTATTATATTGACAATGTCAGATTTGTATTACTCTGATATCATATGAAGATCTCTGTCAATACGCAAAATTATGAAGTACCGATGAGAGTTAATTTTATGCTCTAACATATACTTACTTAAGTAAAAGATAATGCTTAATTTCACTTTGATATCCCCAAGTTTTCCCACTTTACCACTTTGCTACCCTAAAAATTATTTTAACACTTTGCTGCCCGAACACTTCAATCAATTTTCACTTTAACATCCATATCAAGGTTCTGTTAGATTTCTATTAAACTAGCATGCAGCCCATGCTAAGCATGGGCTATATTTCTTTTTCAATTTTACTTAAATTATTTTATTAGGATTTTCAACTTTTCTTTAAGGGGGTGTTTGGTTCATTAGTGGTTAGGAATAGGATTAGGAATCTCATTTTTTTTATGGATTCCTACCTAATCTATAAAAATTTGTAGGATAATTTTTTGATGTCATAGAATTTTTGGGAATCCTATTTTCTTACCTTTCTATGTTTGTTTCATAACTTGAAATTATAGAATCCCACTTTATAGAACCCCTCCAATTCCTATTCCTTTGTTTTGTTTTGTTTGTAATCCAACTTTATAGAAAATTTTTATGGAGTTTGGGTTTTTTTATTCTAAAATAATAAAAGTGTCTCACTTTCTAACCAAAATCCACCCAAACCCATAGGATGTTGAAATCTACAAAAAACCATCACTTTATCAACTTTATAGATATCAAAATCTATAAAAGTTTTTTGAACCAAACTAAGTTTTAGGATGCCACCAGAATCCGTTATTTACAGTTTTGCTCCTGTCAGATCCAATTCCTACTCCAAATCTATAAAAAGGGTGAACCAAACACCCCCTAATATTATCTGGTTTATAAATTCATATAAAATTTTGCACGGTAAAAATCTAATAATAAGGAGTACCATATATTGTTATAAGCATCATATTAAAAATATAATACATCCATCCATGATAGGTTAGAAATATAAAAATTAAAGTATTGCAACACTTAACTTACTTATATTCTGTAGAGTTCAATGTTGAAATCTTAGAAACTCCACGTTTCGTACAAATGAAAACCGGAGAAATAAATGAAATTTAATTTTAGATTTCTAAATATGTATTTCCATTGGCAAATTTTGTTTAGCAACAGACAACAACCTAAGTAATTAATCGACATAATAATTATTATATCATATTTATTGACTAACCTCTTTACCTCCAGTAGGGTTAAGTTTGATATTTCTTAGATAGTTTGTCACAATATCCAAAAATGTTAACCTGCAAATGAGATGATTTCAAATAATTAGATAGATATACTATGATTTGTGCAATATATCTAATACGTCTCAATTATAGATAAAAAGCTCATGATATCACATTAATAAACAATTTTAGTAACAAATACTATGATGTGTGCAATAGATCTAATATGTGTCGATTTTAGATAAAATTGACAGGAAATTGAAAAATTAACAAACTTAGTACTAAAAAGTATGCTTTCCAACTAATATTATTATGGCTATAATTTTGTGAGGAAAAATAATAATAATAAAGAAATGTACCGTAAAAGTATTTACTACATGAATCTTTGCTTGACATTTATGATAGATATTCCAATGCATTTATTGTGCATAATTGGTAGAAAAATCTATCTATCTAAAAACAAAATACAATAAATCTTGCCTCTTTATATCTCCTTGACAAGGTTGAAGAAGACACATTAGTTAAGCATTAGTTTTAGTGAGCAATAAATGGCAAGAAAATTTAAGACGGGAAATTTGGAGGTTTTCAAATTTTAAATGGAGAAAAATTAAAATTTATCGTTTTATTGCCAGTTTTAAGAGGTGGAAGTTATAATAATGGGATGTTAGAGAGGAGAGTAGTTGGCGTAGTTATGGACGGGTGGAAGTTATTTAGGGGAAAATAAGGCTAAAATACATGTAAAATAGAAAGTTTACTATAGCAAAATTAGTTAAAGAAGACAGAATACGTGGAAATTAAAAGGGTTACTGTAGCACTTTTAGGTTTACTTTGGTTATTAAGTAGTAGATTTGTATCACATGCTTAGCAGCTGGGTAAAATGGATGTAAATGTATCAAATGCTAAAGATAATTTAAATTTAACAAAAAGTATAACAAAATCTAAATAGTGTATCATAGTGAAGTTTGATTGAACCTTTAGATTATCGAAGTGTAAAGCAAATACTATCAAAGAGTGTCGAGTTGAGTTGGTAAGCTACCTATGGCAGTACTTCAAGGTCTTAGGTTCAACTTTCCTAGAAAGTACTCACATAAATTTAATTTTCGAAAACATGCACCTGAGGTCGTGCGTAGCTTAGCCATGCTTATAGGTTTTGATACCTGTGATCCGAGGAATTATAGGGAAGTTCCCCTGTCAAATAAATAAATAAATAAATAAAAATGAAAAAAAAGTGTAAAGCAAATACTTTGGGGTATCAAAATAAAATAAGATTGAAATATGAAGATATTAAAATATGCAGAAAGAGTAATTTGGAGTATCAAAGTGATAAAGTGGGTAAACATTGGATACCCAAGGTGAAAGTAGGACCATGATAACTACACTCATATTTTACACTACAATCTACACTCACTCATAAAAAGTGGCTTATCACCACTCACCACCACATCCCTCAAGTGGTGACTCACTATCACCCCCACTTTTTTTGAGTTGAGCGAAAATTGTAGTGTAGGATTTGAGTGTAGAAATTATTTTCCGTGAAAGTAAGCAAATTGAGAAATGACCCAAATATCCCTATTTCATTTCATTTCATTCTCTATATAAAAAGAGCGTACTGCTATAGTATTTTTCGTTTGTCATGTAATACTTTAATAATATGTCAAAATTAAAAGCCATACTCAGTAGACTAAATTGCAAAATAGCCTCGGTGGTTGGGTACCCTCGGTCCTTTGTTTGAGGTCCTGAATTCGATCCTTAGCACTGATCAATTTTTGTGGAAACTTATATAAAAGGTAAATTACACTAAACCCCCATGAATTTTCAGCCTTTTGCACTAAACCCCAATGAACTTTCAAAATCACACTAAACCCTAACGAACTTTTTGAACTTGTAGAAAACCCCCACGAAATTTCAAACTTTTGCAGATAACCCCCAAACGGTGTTAGTTTACTTTTTGTGTGGACTAAAACACCCCCACCTTAAAAAAAGACTACAATAATTCCATTTGAGTCCCTCAATCTACAATAACTCCATATTACTCCCCTAAATCTTTGAAAATTCTCACTAATCCCTCAATGATAAACATTTCTCCATTGTGTTTTCACTCCTAAAATCTATCTTCTCCAAACAAAGGTTACTTGCACTTTGATACCTTACCCCTTAGGTCACTTTAATATCTCATAGTTCTTTGAACTTTGATACCCCAAATCTACAATAATTCCATATAATTTTTTCTTACAATTTGGTACGATGAAGTTTAAACTTTTTAACTTTGACATGCACAAAATTGCTTTTAACACTTTGATACCCCAAACTTGGGTTAGAGTATCAAAGTTAAGAATATGTAAACTTTAAGGTATCAATGTAAAAAATGTGAATCTTTCTTGTATCAAAATATTTATAATTTTTGGCATATTAAAGTGTTAAAAAAAAACTTTGGGTTATTAAAGATAAAAAAATGGTTTTAGAGAATAGGATTCTTCAACCAAGGCTGGCGGTACTTAGTGGAGGTAAAGGTATGCGGTATCTTTACCTAAGATAGGTGAACATATTTATGCCAATTGTCTAAGCGAATTGGGCGGTACATGTGTCACTATCCTATAAGCTGTAGAAGTCATGGAATTTACTCGGTGAGCAAGTAAATCCACATGACAAGACCTCATTAGTGGAACAAGGTTCCTCTAACATGTATTACAATCAATAAAGTCATGAAAGCTGGTAATTAGAGGAATTGATTATTGATGGGGGTTATATACAATTTATCTTCAAAGATTCAATATGATTTGAATCAAAATAGTACGATTTTAAAAACTACAGAAAAAGAAAAAATGCAAAGATGTAATAACCTAAAGGGTAAATTGCACATAACTCCATTATCTATACCTTCAATTAGCTCATTTATTAGCACTTATCCCCTCTCGATTCCTAAGGAAAGAGTGCTAAGCGCTAATAATAAATTAGGGGGTTAAGTGGAATTGAAGGTATATATGAGGGGTTTATATACAATTTATCTTAACCTAAGTTTATTATAACTATAGTTATTTCAAAATTTTGAAACATTTGGACATTTACTAGATTTGAAATAACTTTAAGAATAATAGTTATACATATTGACCAATACTTTAAAAGTTGCACATAAAACTTAATTTTGTAAATATAGTCTTTGTTAATCTAATTCCCGCATATACAAAATATAGCATTCTTTTAGATAAACTCCCAATTAAATTTGGCACGTGCATTGCACGTGGCCATGCTAACTAGTATCATGAAATAAGGTAACGAGAGGAGCTGGCAATCCTTCTTCACACCGCCAAAGTTCAAACATATGGATAACAGTCTATTTGTTACCAAATACGTGGCATGTTGCTAACCTGCCACCTTAATAGTTCCACTTGCCACGTTGCGTTTCTCATTCCTCAACGTGTACTCCTGCAAACTCATCCTGTCCCTGCTCTATATATATATCCCCCTAATCGCATTATTCTTCCCAATTCATTCTTCTACTCTTCAAAATCCTCCCAACATGAAGAATTAATCCTTGACTTAAAAAGAAATGGCAATTTATACATACATCCCCGGTGAAGATACCCCCCGCCACACAACCCCCTCCTCCACCACCACCACCACCGCCTCCTCCTCCACCGCCCGAAGCAAGCACCCCATTCTCTACACCACCTTCGCCTTGGCCGCCATCGGCCTCCCTCTCCTAGCGCTGACCGGACTCTTCCTCTTCCTCTCCCTCACTCTCCTCCTCCTCTCCTCTCCCCTCCTCCTCCTTTTCAGCCCCCTGCTCCTCCTCGCCAGCCTCGTCCTTACCGTGTCCCTAACGGGTTTCACCCTCGCTAGTCTAACGGGTTGGGCTGGGCTCCGGTGCCTCGGATGGACCCGGCCCGTTAACGGAGGGTCTACGGTTTTGGATTTCGGAAGGGTTGGGAGAGTGGAGGAGACAGTGACAGAGTCGATGCAGAGAGTGGAGGAAGAGAAGGCGGATTTCGGAGGCGGGTATGGCTACCGGAGGGTGACGGTATACCCGCCCGAGGATTTGGTGGAGAGTAAGTGAGGGAGTTTGTGACTTGTGAGTGTGTTTGATGTCAAGTATGAATGTATGTGGATTTTAGTGATGTTTGTTTTTTTTGGAAAATTTGTAGTGATATGTTTTGTTTTTTTCAAGGAAATTACGGAGTAATTATTTAGGGAATGTTTAATTTTATTGGGAGGTTTAAATTCAGAATTTTAGTATTGGGTTAATGTAGATTGTTGGCAACTTTATTTGGATTGAGGTGATGATGTTGATTTCAGTCTTATGTTCTTACAAATGGTTTTAGCTTTTCATACGGTAAGGAGGATTAAATAGGCTAATAGTTTTATAAAGTACTAGTATTAAGTCCCTGCTTTGAGGCGGTATTATTTATCGAGATATATTTATCATCAAATTGATAATATGATTTTTGTATATAACTATTTATAAAAATTTTAGCAATAAATTTTAATTTATTACTATTTACGAGTGCATCTCCAAACCAAACTAATAAAATAATATCTTAATTAGCAAGTTTTATCAATTTTCTTTAATAGAGACAAAAGATCTATATATGTGAAATGATCTCCAAATCGCTTAATAAAATAATATATTAATTAGCGAGTTTTATCAATTTTCTTTAATAGAGACAAAAGATCTATATATGTAAAATGATTTCCAAACCGTTAATAAAATAATATATTAATTAATAAGTTTTATCAATTTTCTTTAATAGAGACAAAAGATCTATATATGTGAAATGTCCGATAAAAGTTTAAATCACCATCTTTATGGAAAAAAAAACAATGTTTTAAAGGTTCCACAAATTCACTTTAGCTTGAACAAGGGACTAATGACCAAAAAGTTTACTGTATTTGAATAGTATCATTAAGTATTAATTGAAAATCTTGTAGAGCATGAACAGTGAAATCGTGTAGTTTCTTGAAAAGGGTTTTAATATTTTGAAATATCTTGTAGCGGTGTTTCTTTGTAGTATAAACAATAATTTTGAGGTTTTACTTTTAAGTTAAAGTAGGGTTAATTTTACAAAACCCCTCTAAAATTTTAACCCCTCAAACTTTGTTTATCTGACTTAAGCCCCCTAAACTATGGGGTGTCTCATAAAACCCTAAATTTTACCTTATCTTACCTAGCCCCCTACCAATAAATTGCAAATAACTAATAATTTCTTGAGGGGAAAAACTCAAAATCTTGGGGAGGGAGTACATTGCATGTAAATAACAAGTGATAAAATTTGAGAATTTTTCACTCAAAGATATTTTAGTTATTTACAAATTACATGAAGGGAGGCTAGGTGAGATAAGATAAAGTTTAGGGAGGTTTTGTGAGACACCCCATAGTTTAGGGGGGTTATGTGAGATAAGCAAAATTCAGATGGGTTATGTGCAACAAACCCCAAAGTTCAGGGGGGTTTTGTGAAATTAACCCTGAAAAGCAGATGATATTGAGCTATTTGCACTTAAATACCCAAAAGCTTCTCTCATTTTTAACTTTGATAACCGAGATTTACCTCCAAGTTCAACACATAGAGGGATGCCCCAAACTTAATATTTCTTGTTAAGGAGTATCAAGTTAATTTTCTGTTAAATTAAGTTTGGGATACAATTAAAGTTAAAATTTATTGACCTTTTGGGTGTTTTGTTTGGTGGGGAGGGGGTGGAATCTTTAGGGTATCAAAAAAAAAAAAAAAAAGAACTAACTTTTGGGTACTTTTTGGGCAACGTTTTAGCTTTAGAGTATCAAAATTATATGGAGGAGACTTTGGGGTAATTAAGAGTAGATAGACTTAAAACGTTTTTAATAAGATATCAATTCCTTTTATATTTTATTTGAGGAAAATTGCTTCACTCCCTCTAGAAAAAAGAATCAAGCCAATACCTTTCTCTCTCTTGTACGTAGTCTCCCACCACTCTCTTGTCGTATGGCAATTGTTGGAAACTTCAAACTTGTAGTCTACTTAACATTATTTTTCTTAATGCTTTTCATTCTAATTGAAAAAGAGGAGAAACATGGAGAGAGTATTTAGTGAAGGTCATATGTAAAAGTAGTTAACAAAGGTCACATGTGAACATTAGTTAATGAAGGGTGAAGGAGATGATCAAGATGGCGTCAGAACCATACTAGGGATCTCGATGAGTTTAGAACCATAATCTCTTTTTACAGTTTTAGATATTGCTCCCTCAAATCGTTGATATTTAAAATTACTTCCTCAAATCATTAAAATTGCTATATAGTCTCCCAAATTATTGAAATTGCTATTTAGTCCCTCAAATCTACAAATCGTTTCAAATTAGGCCCTGTAGTTAGTTACTGTTTGATTTGGGTGGAACTTGCCATTTAACTTAAATTTAAGGGTTTCCAATTATACAACTGAACTCGTTTCTTTATTTTTCCTCTTTGGAATTTGAGAGGCGAAACAACTTATTGAAGGAACTTGCCATTTAACTTAATTTTAAGGGTTTCCAATTATACCACTGAACTCGTTTCTTTAATTTTTCTCTTTGGAAATTGAAAGTGAAACAACTTATTGAGAGTAGAAATATAATTCACCATTTGTAGTTGACAATTGATCCAACTTGAGCTAGAAATTTAGACGAAATAACTAAATAATTGAAATAACTGATAAGATTTGAGAGAGCTAATAGCAATTTCATTGATTTGAGAAACTGATTTAAAATTTTGAATATTTGAGGGACCAATATTGCAAAACCCTAAAATATTTTAATTAAGAGCAAGGAAACATATATGGATGTAGATAAGTAGATTGTATGTGAAAATATATTTTGAAACTGTGAATAAGAAATTTGGAAAAAAAAAAAAAAACACGAGCTGGTACAAAACAGTGTTGGGTCTTTTTGGATATGATCAAATCAACAAAAAAAGTTAACTAATCCTAACGGCTCTAACAAGAAAAATCCCCAAACTCTCCTACAAATGAAAAAAATGTTTCACAACGTTCCCTATAGAAAATCCTATAGGAAGCTACCTGATGGTTGATTATCTTACATTACTTTAAGAGTCGTGCTAATGTGACACGTGTCTATATATTAAAGCTCCGCATAGGATTATATATAGAATTCCCTCTATAGAATTATTTTCCCAATCTTTTGTGTTCATTAAATTCCCACTTCGAAAGAGCGCGCATCCCCATGCAATTCCCTTCCCTCTCCCGAACCGGCGGTTCCCGCGCTCGCAGGCCCGGTTCAGGTGACCGCTACGATCCGGACCGGCGGAATCCCGTAGCGGTTTCGGCCGCCGACCGGTGGCCTTCTTTCCTCGGCAGGATGTTCCGCTGGAACACGATATTCGTCGTCTTGCTGCTCCTCACCGTTCTCTCTCCCATCCTCTACTTCACCTTCCCCAAAATTACTCGTAAGCCCCCGAAACGAATTATTCGCAAAATTCTGCGCTGCGATTTTCTTGATCTTTCTGCTTCTTGATTTTTATTTTTTATTTTTTCAGAGGAGGAGGAGATCGCTGATGGCGGCGGCTCCAATGTGGTCGGTTTCTTGAGATTTGTGAATGTTTTGTTTTCTTGAAATTTTAGGGTTTAATTTAGGGTTTATGTTTTCTTGAAATTTTGAAGGAATCGAATGAGGCGACTAAAGGACTGCCAGGGATTATAGATAGCGATGATCCGAATGATTCTGGAGAAGGTTAATTTGATTTTTGTTTTGTTTTGTTTTATTTCTTATTTTACATAATTTTTTTAGATTTTTTTTTTGTATTTTACGTAATTACTATTGTTTAGAATTTAAAGTATTTTTGCTATCAGCATTGCCATTTTGTTGTTCATTTAGGTAGTTGAAGGTTTCTTTTTAAAGTTTTATGGGGTTTGGAGATTCTTTTAAGGTTTCTTGGTTTCAAGTTTTCTTCTAAGATTTCTTGATGGGGTTTTGTTAATTTAAGTAGTTTCTTTGAGGGTATTTATGATTTACATAATAATAACTATTGTTTAGTTCAATTTGTTGAACTAGGTAGTATTTTTTATGTCGTCAGGGTAATGACATGTTGAACGATTATGTATTACTGGAGGAACTTTACAGGATGGATGGTTTCAATATGTTCCAATTTGTTGCTCGTTTCCAGGATTTAAGGCGTCTTTATGGTCTCTAGAGTTCAGGGTTTATGTACAATCAACCAAGACAGTTTGAACTTGGGTTATTTTTACAAAGAAACATAGACTTTTCCACTTGATGGTATATTAAGTTCCCGTTATTCGTTTTTGAAACTCGAATCTTGGACTTTCATAATCGTAATACCTCATCCCAGTTCTTTAGACCAGGCCTCAACAATATTTTCCAACTTCTAAAAACTTGATTCCTTTTAATTTAAAGGTGCTTCCTAGTGAATGCAGAAAATTGATGGTTAAAATAATTAAAAATTTCCCCCATGGTTACTTGAGCTGATTAGGATTTCTGTAGTTATTCTTGATGAAATTTAACATTCTTGAGTGCGAAAGTAATTCTAAATACTAAAGTCAGTTCAGAATAAGGGAAATCAATTTCTTTGGATAAGGGCATCATAAAGGATTTGTCCCAAATTCATTGATGAATACGTTGAATGAAGGATGAACTTCATTTTTCTAATTTCCTATTTGTTTCTATTATTACAGAATTGCCTCATCCAAATGTGCAAAAGGAAGAATTCCTTGGAGAAGGCATCATAAAGGATTTGTTGCGACATCAAAATGCTCGAAAGGAAGATTTCGTTGGACAAGGCATCATGGGTAATTTGAAGAATGATGACAAGGGAGATCACTACACCAACACCACCAATTTTGATCATCAGGTATTTTTTTTGACCTATATTTGAATTTCTTAGAAAGCTTTGAGTAAGAATCTAGTTGATGATTCCTGTTCTTGTCTTCAATTTAATGCAGAGTAGCTTTTAGCTTGTACAAAATAGTGTTCTTCTGTTCAAAATAGTGTTCTTCTGTTCTTTTCGGAGAAGATGTTGTGTCTTTCTGTGATATACTAGCTTTTAGCTTGTACAAGAATCTTCATGATTTGCCCTGTCGAGATATTAAACCATGATGCAGAGTGGTTTCCTTTTATTTTTGTAAGCAGACAAAATAAATTTTGATTGTGGTAAATTTAACTCTTTTGGAGGTTTAGGTGAGCATTTCTGTTAAAAAAAATGAAAACATAGTATTATGTTTAATTTAATTTCAATTACTTTTAGGAGTTATTATATGTAATATCCATTTATTTTTTACGGATGGACTGCTTAAGGCCTTCCAATTTTAAGGTAGCAGAATTGTGTATGGGATCAAATGTCTTGTCTTTTATGAAAGAGGGAAAAAAGATCTCTGAAGGATAGAAAAGGTTGATTATGCCATCTAATTAAGCGATGTGGATATTCTGGGAAATTAAATCGAAAAAGTTGATTATGTCATAGAGAACATTCATGGATTAACACTGTGGTGCTGTTGGTCGAAATTCTTTTTTAATTTTGTCGTGATGTGTTTTTTAGACTTTTGAGGGTCTTATCCCTCAAGCTTAAACAGTTCTAATTATATGATACTAACTACATAAATTATTGCAAATGGTTGAAAAGACTTGATGGATAGAGTTGTGTATCTGTTTTTCTATTTCTCGGAAGCAATGGATAAAGGAAGTGTGCAGTGCCTATGCGATTAAGCTGTTACCCTTAAAAAAAGAAAAAGAAAAAAAATATAACCATAGCCTTGAAAAATAAAACCTGATTATACTCATAACAAAGCTTTTAGCCTATGTGGTTATGCTGTTGGTCTCAAAATGTTGAACCCTTACTATGACCATAATGAAGTTTTCTTTATGAAATAAATTCTTAAGAAGTTTCTTCTAAGGATATTATTCAATTTCATTTCTTATATGCTGAGAAGTTACTGTTGCTGTTTAAATGATTACTCCCAAGGACATAAATCTTAGACCCTTTAGCTCCCCTTACATACACACAAGGCTTGTCCTAGTGCAAAATCTTCGCAATTTCTATACCAGCATTGCAGTGCCCTCTTCGTCCATTATACTTCAACAACAGTTATTAGCTTTCCTTTCTGGGACCTCCTGACTTATTGTTTCTTGTTGATACATGATTGCACTATTTCAAGTGGCCTTCCATCACCTTGCCAATGCTAGCTGATAAATAATTAGAATCTAACATATTTGTAATACATATATTGACAGAATAATATAATGTTAGGCTAGATATTGACTTTTTTTTTTTTGAAGTATATGTATAACATAACCATCAGGTTTCATTAAATAGAAATAAAGAATCAAGTAAACTACATAAGGTATTGAAAGAGGTTCCTTTTACTACGATAAAACTTATGCACCATAAGTAAATCAAATACAAGTAAACTACGTAAAGGTATAGAAAGAGATTCCTTTTACTATGATAAAACTTCAAATAGGCACCATAAGAAAATCAAATACAGACTCAAACATTGGAAGGCTCTTAACTCAAATACGAGTGGGTGTCATCTCCTGCACTGGGATGCATTGTCACTTATTTTTGGATCATCACCATTTTAAATTCAATGGTTGATTCTTTAAAGTTCCTCTTACATTCATGGTCAAAGTAAAGATATCGATATATGTTAACACTGATTAACAACACTTCTCATCATCATCATTTTTCCAAATCCTTTTTGTTTGTTTTCTTATGCTCTCTTTATATCCTAGTTGTTATTTTTCTTATCTTTTGCATCTTTCTGGCAGTTGATGCGGAAGTGTTTATACATGAGATGGTAACAAGACACTCTCGTAGAAAGACATCGTAGGAGGGGGCCTGTTTTAGTCTTTTATTGCTAGTGATCCTATAATCGCGTGAATCATCAGGATCTCATGAACTTCTTATAATTGTTTATATTGTTTCCAGGAACCACTCAGAGAAGTATTTGGCAAGGTTGATCCTGGAAATTATCACATAACTGATGCTAGAGTGCGACAATTTAAGGATCAGTTGGCAGTAGCAAGGTTATATTTGGAGATCGAATTAACTAAGAATCGCCCTCGGTTTATAGGTGAGCTACTTAAGCGGATAGCTGATGTTGAGAATGTACTTCATGAAGCAACTACGAACTCAGAACTGTCAGAAGAGTGAGTAACTTCTACCATACATGCCATTCATTCATTTGCATGGTAACAGAAATTTTGTTAGTAGACTTGGCTTTGCTTGGTATATTAAGGTTTGGGCTTAGTAATCTGAATGACCACATCTTGTGTCACCTACAACATCGAAATGCTTGCCTGTGTATCAATTGCTTCAATACTAACAATCTTCAATGCAAGACAAATACTTGCAGAAAGTATCTTATTTAAGTGTATAGGCTTCTCTCCATCTCTATTTTAGGTTTTAACTGAGGAGGAATCCAATGTGTCAAATATACAATTTGCACGGTTTCCATTAGTTTCTTAGGGGAATCTGGTTCTCGGTCCACCTTAAATCTGCTGCATCTAATTTTATAAGAATAAAATTGTATAAGTTCAATGTGGCATCCAATTATGTTGATTAATTACTTTTGTTTATGTGCTCTAATTTAGTGCTGACGGGAAGCTGAAGGCAATGGAGGAAACTTTATCTAAAGGGAGGCAGATATTAGATGATTGTATGGCTACTGAGAAGAGTCTCCGTGCTGAGCTTCGTCCAGCGAAGGAACAGTTACGAACTGAGACAAGGCAGAATGTGTTTCTAAATCAACTTCTGGCCAAGACTCTTCCCAAAGGTCTCCATTGCCTTTCCTTGAGGCTCTCAATTGAGTATTATTCATTAAATTCCACTCAGAAATACCAGTTTTCTCATCAACAAAAGCTTGAAGATACCAAGCTATATCATTATGCACTTTTCACAGACAATGTATTAGCTGCAGCGGTGGTTGTGAATTCTACTCTGCATAATGCTAAAGTAATTACTTGAAACAAATTCATCAGCATCCATAGGGACTGAATTTTTTTTTTCTTTTACTTTCAAGGCTGACAACTAATGTTTCTCTACCTTTTGTGCAGAATCCTGAAGACCATGTATTCCATGTTGTGACTGATGAACTCAATTACGCAGCAATGAAAATGTGGTTTCTAAGTAACCTGCCAGGAAACACTACAATCCAAGTTCAGAAAGTCAAAGATTTCACTTGGCTGAATTCGAGCTATAGTCCGGTTCTTAAACAGCTTGAGTCTCAATCTATGATCGACTACTACTTCAGGACCCATGGTGCAAAGCCAGATGGAAACTTGAAGTACCGAAATCCAAAGTACCTTTCGATTTTGAATCATCTGAGGTTCTATTTACCTGAAATCTTCCCAAAGCTTAACAAGGTGGTGTTTCTAGATGATGATGTTGTTGTACAGAAAGATCTTACTGGACTTTGGGACATTGATCTTAAAGGGATGGTAAATGGTGCTATCGAGACTTGTGGAGAGAGCTTCCATCGGTTTGGCAAGTATCTTAACTTTTCGAATCCTCTGATTTCCAAAAATTTCGACCCTCATGCTTGTGGCTGGGCTTATGGAATGAATGTGTTTGATTTGGTTGAGTGGAGGAAGCAAAACATTACAAATGTCTACCATTCCTGGCAGACACTGGTAAGTATATTTAATCACCTCTCTATTTGCCTATTTTTCTGAGACGTCAATACTGTATTGATTCAAAATGTATGCTTAAACATCTTAATTCTATTTCACGGATAAAATTTATTGATCTTAACTAACTCGACATTGACAGTGGATGGAATTGATTTTTAGCTGTTACTAGTCAATTATCAATGTTAAATTGTCATTTATGTAGTAACAATTTTCAGAACAACACGTCCTGTGTCTCATGCTTGATTTTGTTTATTTGCAGATAATATGTAAGGAAAATGAACCCATATACTCCGGGTTTGAAACCATAAATGTATATGATTATAAATCATTAGATATAGACACACACAACAGAGAAAAATGATGTATTGAAATATACACCTCTCTCTCCTTCCCTCCCTCCCTTTCTCCCGTAAACACATCATGTATTGAAAAATACTCTCTCTTTTTCACACACGCACGCACATACACACAGCACCCACACCTGAGAAAGATTCTATTTCAGGTTGATAAATGGCTACAAAACCTTGTTAAATCTATCATAGAGCTGCTTGCTCCATAGCCTATTCCCTGTATATAGAGGAAGGTTAAAGTGCTGCTGAAAACTTTGTCAATTTTTTCATAGAGCTGCTTGCTCAGCCTATACCCTTTTGATAAGGAAAAAGGGTTATGTCGTTGTGCTGGTGATGATGTTTTTCCCCTTAGAACAGTGGCCACAGTGATGATGAATGAAAGTATGTTCCACTAATGCTGTAACCTTGATAACATTGTTTGTGGATATATCTTTCGTTTGGTTTAAGAGCTCACACAACCATCTTTCTTATAGAAAACTTGGTTAATCTGGTGTTTTCACATTTGCTGGAAATATTAGAGTAAGATGCATATTTTTTTTAAACAAAATTTCTCTTCCACATGCATGTTGTACAGGCTCTGGAGAATGAAGAGTTCAGTACCATAGTTTAGAAATAGACTGTTGTCTGTTTAATGCTATAATCTTATACTGGGAGAGAAAGAATGGGGTATTTTTTTAAAAATCTGCTTTAAATGCGTGCTCGGTAGGATTTGAGCTGGGATTACTCAGATACCATGTTAAAATTTTATTCACGTCCACTACACCATAACTCTGAAGTTTTGACGAGGGTTTGGGGCTATAATTTTATTCTCCTAAAAGAAATAATGCAACTTTACATGCTTTTAGAAACTCTTTTCTCTTATCTTCACATCAAATATTCGACCCTAATCATCAATTTCTGTTTGACTCCAGAACCAAGACAGGCAGTTATGGCAGTTAGGATCTCTTCCACCGGGACTGATTTCATTTTACAACCGCACATTGGCCCTTGATCGATCCTGGCATGTGCTTGGCCTTGGCTATGATGAAAATGTGAAGGAAACGGATATTGATCATGCAGCAGTGATACACTATAACGGGAACAAGAAACCTTGGTTGGAGATTGGAATGGAGAAGTATCGAAAATACTGGTCTAAATATGTGAATTATGATCAAATATATCTGCATCAGTGTAACATCATTCCTTAGCGCAGATGGTAACTCTCCCTACTTCTCTTCGCACAGCAGCATGGTATATGACAGTTTTGAATTGTAAATTTCAATTTTATACACATTGTTCAGTTAAAAGGTGAGGTTGCATCTTTTTCCACAATCTCCACTGCACATTGCAAATTGTACATGATTTACAGAAACAAAAGCTATTGTTCATTCATTTGTTACTTGATCTATACCCATGAACAGTTATTCTTGTATCCATTTATTGCAGCTTTATTCTTTTTCTGTGTTTGTCATTTTTAACGACGCAGACTCAAAGTTTTAGATGATGTTTTGGCCATCTATCTGAAACCTTGGTTTCCTGTTCTTTGTAAATTGCAGACATGACTGGCAGTTTTTTTTTCTTCTGTTACACGTAAATAAACGTTGCACTGACATATGTAACTGGTTTAAGCCGGTGGTTATCTAAGCAGGAACTTGCTTTCTTGAAAAGCATCGAAAAACATTTAAAACCCTTTAAACAGGATAAAATTGTCCTATTAAAATTTAAATAATGAGATGTATTTAGAAACACGAACCTTTAGCAATATTTCAACTAAATACAGATACAGATATTCTTCTCTTGTCATTTGTTGATACACCAGGGCATGTAATTACTCCTTCCACACAGGAAGGATACCCTGAGCTGCTAGTCTCTTCTCCACCCAAAACACAATATGTTTTGCTGTGATCTTTCTCTCATCGATGAGGAACGGCTCCACGGTACTTGCTTCAGATCCATGTGATGACAATGAAAACCCTTTAGGACCTTCCAAGAAGCAAGCAAAAATTTTAGTTTGGAAGACCTTATGTCTATGTTAAAGGGATTTCAAATAGGGGTGTAAATGGATCGGATATGACATTTATCACATTCATATCCGTTTATTAATCACGGGTATATATATAAAACCGATAACCGATTTCCATTATTCCATATCCGTAAATATAAATACCTATCAGATATGAGAGAAACATACAAAACATACACATATAGGCCATGTGATATAAGAAGTTAAGAACTGTCTAAATAAAACAAACCTTAGCCACAAATGTATCCAAGAAACAAAACGTTAGGGTTGGTCTCTGAATCATAAAAAATCGGCTTCAATTCACGAAATCTAAAACCATAATAGTTTCAACCATTTGATTGATATAAATATAAGGATTTCCATTTTAGGGCAAACAAAAAAAAAAAAACCATATATCATATCTGTAAGAGAGCAAAGTATGGAATTTTAATATCAATACCCATGTCCGATCAAATATTGTCAACTACATCCGTGAACATATTTATCCGGTTGCACCCCTGATATCAAGTCATAAATGAAGTTTGAAGATGGTACCTGTGAGGACTCCATCTGGAAAAAATGCCCAGAAGTAGTAGGGTACGTCTTTCTTTAGGAAAGAACCTTCCAACTGTTAGCAGCAGATTGAGCAATGGTTAGATAGCAAGAAATGCATATTGAGTTTCTAGTTTAGGTGTATTAATAGTGAATAGCAAGAGCAGTTTTTTATTTGGGGAGTTTTTGTGTTCATTCAAAAATCTTAATTTTATAAAGAAACTGCACTTCTCCTGTGCAATCAGATAAATATTTTTATGTGAAACAAATCAGATATGACAAAATCTATGTTGATCTCTTTTATGTACTACATCTGCAGAAGGCTCTATACTAGCATTTAGTGAGTACAGAGGATAGTGTTATCCAAGCAAGTGAATACTAGTACAATACGGGTTAATTTCTGGATATTGTGTTTGCGTTGTGCACTATGGCGCTATTTGTTTCGTGGAAACTCGCAACTGTTACTGAGCGATTTGCCAGAAATTTATATTCCAGTTGCTTATTTTACTGCAACTGTGATCCTTTTCAAATCAATTGCAATTTACTTTTTTTGCAGAGTGATATCTGTTTATAACTACAGTGGTAAAATACCACAATTGCAGCAAAACAAGTTGCTGCAACTGCAACTTCAATAATCCTTTGCTGTTTCAATTGTGGTAGCAGTTGTGGCTGCAATTCTTTGCGAACCAAACAACCGATACATTTATAATGTTGAATTTGAAAACTAACCCTGTTATCTTTAAAAGAGAGCTCAATCTGTGAGAGATCTTCTTCAGCCTCAAGTGTTGCTTTCAGCGAGGGGATAACATCCTCCTCCATCATCTCAGGCAGTGGCTTCACTGGAGCTTTCTTTGGCTTCTCCGGAGCAGCTTTTGCCTTTGCTGGCTCTCCTTCCTTCTTCTCAGTAGCTATAGAAAACTTGCAAATATCAAAATTCAATCTTTCATCTTATTGTTTTCCAACATTTTGTGGAAACTATGCAATGAACTCATTCATACACACCAGTTGTTGCCGCAGCTGCAGGTGTTGCTGGCTCTGCTTCCTTCTTGTCAGTTACTAGAAATTGAAAGCCAATGTATCAATGATTACTGAGTGTTATTAGCAAATATCAAATTAAAAGGAATAAAACGAATTAAAAAGGAACTTATAAAAAAAGGTACTACTTTGTAATCTTTAAAAGCCGACATAAAAAATATTTTGCATATGTGCATATACCGGTAGCCGTGGAGGAGGATTCAGGAGCAGAACAACACAACACGACCCTGCGATTAACACTTAATCTTCCTGCTTCGTTCGGCCGGAAACTGATCACCGGAGACTGATCGGCGATGATCCTCCGTGGCCTGAGCAGTGAACCGTACACGTTGATGGAACGGCAAGCCATGGTTTTCACCTGATATTGGATAAATTTTTGATTGCACGTGAAATGAGAAGATG
The DNA here is from genome assembly GCA_012295165.1 of Asparagus setaceus. Lineage (NCBI taxonomy): Eukaryota > Viridiplantae > Streptophyta > Magnoliopsida > Asparagales > Asparagaceae > Asparagus > Asparagus setaceus. Next base: position 25,892,637 of record CM022705.1, on the reverse strand, counting down.
ATGATGGTGAAAAAAATTCAGTGTGGTGTAGTTCACAGGAGAGAGGTTGGGAGTTCGAAGTGGGATGTTATCCGCTAGTTTTTGAATGGTCTGTGGCTCTCTTTCTCCCTTTCACTTGATTATTCCAAATATTGTTCTACTGTCCATAAGCTCGACATTTGTTTTATTCTAGCTGGTAAAATTAGTTTTTAAGGCAAGGACGGTTTTGGATTCTTTCTAAAAAATTTAGTTGATAGACCACTATTTTAATGGATTTGGATTATTTGACCATCAAAAAATAGGATTTGGATTCTCTCCCCAACAAAAGATTAATAGAAAGACTACTATCGTATTATAACTGTTGATTTGTTTAATGTATGGTTGTGAGTTGCCTTTGAGCGTAAATTAGAATAAGAGTGCAAATCTTGTGGGGGTAATGTAATGAATAATAATCATCCACTAGATTAATTAACATCTATAATTAATGTAGTGGTGTTTCCACTATTTTTTTGGATTTGGATTCTCTCCACAACAAAAAAACCTAGTGGAGAAACGACTACTTCATTGTCATTAGTCGATTTTATTCCAACAGATTAGATGAAAACAATGTTCTCTATCCATGATTATGGGAATCAATTAGAATGACAAATCTCCGATTTCTACTCCAATTTCATCCCCCTTACTAATCTTATCTCTCTCTCTCTCTCTCTCTCTCTCTCTCTCTCCTTTTTCTATTTTTTTATTTTAGCTCTTTATTTTTCTTTTTCTTTTCTGTTTTTTCTTTGCATGCCTCACCTTATTACTCATTCAAAATTTTGTTTCTAGATAATTCATATGTAGCAGATCACATCCACCAATTTGGATTTTTATTTTGGGTTCCTATTTACAAAATTGAGTTGATAGTATCTACATGTTAGATACTATTAATAGTAGCCTAGCTCAACTCTTCTTATTTCACTTTATTTTTATTTTTCCCTTTTTGATTTTTTATGCCTCAATTATTATTATTATTTTGGATCTAAACCAATTTTCTTTCAATTTTTTTTCTAAATTTATTTTTATACCAGAATATTTGTGATTATTCTACACTTGGCAAAATATTTATTGGCTTCAGATCATCAATTAATTTTTGTCAAAATAAGTTAAAAATTATTTCTTGTCAACTTGTTTTCCCTAATTTCTAAATCAAATGTTTTCTTCATTTTATTTGATCAATAGTATATTTTGTTACAAAATATTGTTGAGAGTTATTTCTTTATGTTAGATAGGAATAGACCCCTTTTGTTTAGTCCTACATCGGATAGAGTAGAAGAATAAGACCACTTCTCTTGTATATATAGACCCCAATACTAATGAATAAAATTGCACCTTTCTCTTGATTTGCCCTGTTTCTAACATGGTATCAGAGCCTCCAAAACCCTAGCCCAAAAAAAATGACACTGTTCATCGGTCAAAATCTTGTACCGTAGAAAATCTGTTCATCATGGCCAGTCGCCGTCGTCTTCATCCTTTGGCGATTATTTCCTTCATGAAATAATCCCCTTTGGCGATTATTTCCTTCGTGAATTAATCCCCTTTGGACTTGACCCCTCTGGATCAAACCTTACTTTGATCCTGAGAAGAGTGGTGATTTCGCTTGGTCGATTTCACTCACTTTGGCGATTATTTCCTTCGTGAAATAAGCCCCTTGATCGTGTAGCCTCCCCTCGTGTTGAGGAGATGAGATGAACGGGGCAAGGTGGATGATGAGAAGAGGGTGATGTTTGGAGACGAGGAAAGTTAAAGGCCAGGTGTGGGATCTAGATTTGTGGAATCGGTGTGAGGGAACCGAACACAAATTAGATCGATGGAGACCGGCACAAACCCGATGGCGGAACTCATCAAGAAGTTAAAACCAGAGGATATTTCAACTATGATGCAGTTCATGAAGATGACAGCGGGAGAGGGCTCAACAAAGCCACCGCCCAAGAAGGTGGAGCTTCCACATATCGACGTGAAGCTCGAAGGGCCAGCGACATATCCGAGTTGGTCGCCGGGTGAGATATACCCTGCGGGGAGGAACACGGAGGGATATCGGCGGGAGAAGAAGCGAACGGTGAGGGCTCATGAGAAGAGATGAGTGGAAGTCCACTCATATGTTGGTGTATATCCGGCTTCTCAATTCGTAGTCCGCAATTCTGATCCACGATAGATGGCCTTGAGAAGGTGCAGGATGTCTGGGAGAAGCTGAGAAGGACCTATAATGGGGTAAGGAATAACACGAGGGTATTCGGATCGAAAAGGAGATCGGCCTTCTGATCCGGGGAGAGAGGATGTCAAGAGTATGCCACTAAACCGAGCGCTTGTGGTCGGATCACGATCACTTCGTCCCTAGCAAGTTACAAGGACCACGAGTGTAAGGAGCGCGAGACCTCTTTGCAGAAGAGGACCATGCTATTCCTCCGAGGCTTGGCTCCATCATTTGAGCAGAGGACGGCGATGCTACTAGCCCAGACTAGGGCTGTGCAATCGGTCGGTCGGTTCGGTTTTGGCTAAATTTTGCCAAACCGAACCGAACTGCCTATCATTCAAAACCGAACCGAACCTATTCAAGTCGGTTCGGTTCGGTTCGGGTCGGTTTGTTCGGTTTTTGCTTGGGTACAATTCTCTTGCACTATGTGCATCAATCGAGGAGAAAAATCAAGAAAATGTTAGAATCAACATTATGGTTTAAGTTTCTTACCTCCAAAGTGGATTGGTTGAAAATAGAAGAAGCGAATAGAGAATAAAGAGGTAGAGAGCTAGAGATGATGAGAAGCCCTAGAATTAGAGAGGACACAGTTGTCGGGGTATTTCGTCGCCATTAGGTTGCGTGAGAGAAAAAGACATTAGGCTACTGCGAAGCAACTCTATATGTACTATGACGGGTCGGGTTTAAGTGGATGCGGATAGTGATTAGAATGGGTAGCACAATTCGGTCGGTTCGGGCGGTTCGGGTTGAAAAAACTTCAAACCGACCCGAACCGAACTCTAGTCAAAACCGAACCGAACTGTCAAACTTCGGCCGGTTCGGTCGGTTTGTTCGGTTTGAACCGAACTATGCTCACCCCTAGCCCAGACGAAGATTTCATCTCTGGAGGAGGCAGTCTTGGCCATGATACAGGAAGAAAGCCGTATCAGACTATAGGCTGGGACAAGTGGACTTTCGGGAGAGAAGTCAGCACTGGTGGTCTCAAATCCAGGTAACAGAGGGGAGACTAGGCAGTGCTTTAAATGCGGAGAGGTAGGGCATCTGAGGCAGATGTGCTCTAAGCCATCCAAGGAGAGGAACTGGGATGGACATGGACAGGCCGGAGGCCGTGGCCGCGGTCGTGGAGGCCGGCAAGGTGGAAGAGGAGGCCATCGGGCGAATCTGTCGGTGGCAGAGGAGGAAGAAGCTGAGATGACTTTTACTGAGGAGGATCGAGCTCTCTTGGCGGCACTGAGAAGGAAACAGAAAGTAGTAGACGACGTGTCCGAGGGTGCATCTACTACTTTCTCTGGAGGAGACTATGCCAGTTACGCTCTTCGCGCACACCCAAACAAAGGTATGAACGACACACATGCCCTTGCATCCATGGCTGCCACTAGATCCACATACTGGATAATGGATTCTGGAACATCCAGACATGTAACTGGCAATGTCAGTGAGTTCTCGTCTTATACTCACCTGGCAGAGCCAGAGAGTATCCAGATTGCGGATGGTACATCACTGGCTGTGGTCGGTAAGGGCACTGTTAATTGTACAGGTTCTGTAATACTATCTAATATTTTGCATGCTCCTTCATTTCCTGTTAGCCTGTTGTCCATTAGTGCCATTATCCTTCAACTGAAATGTGTTGTTTCTTTCGATATTTCTAAGGTGATCTTTTAGGAGAAGGGGACAGGTCGAAGACTTAGGCGGCACATGGCGTAGCGGTACGTGGTACTGGACCGTGAAGGGATGAACTTCAGGCCGACATCTATGGTTGAGAGGGCGGGGCGGGAGGAACTGAGGTGTGCGCAGATGATGAGTTGATGCTACATCATAAACGGATGGGACATCCTTCATTTAGTATTCTGGGTAAAATGTATCTAACCTTATTTCAGAAAGCAAATCAACAGAAGCTTCAGTGTGATGCTTGTGAGTTTGGGAAGCTTACTAGAAGCTCTTATGTCAGTTCGGGTAATAGGAGTTCCTGTAGTTTTGAGGTGATACATTCTGACGTATGGGGACATTGTCCAATAAATTCTATAAGTGGATACAAGTATTTTGTTATATTTATTGATTATTTTTTAGAGTCACTTGGGTGTACCTGATGAAAAATAAGAATAATGTAGTTGGTTATTTCAAAGACTTTCATAGGCACATCCAGACTCAGTATGGTGCAGTGATAAAGGTGTTGGGTCAGATAATGAGACAGAGTACACCAACATAATATTTGGGGAGTATCTGTTAGCTCAAGGGATACAACACCAAACTACATGCACATACATTCCAGCTCAGAATGGGGTAACAGAGAGGAAGAACAGACATCTCCTAGAAGTTGCTAGAAGTATGATGATGACAATGAATATCCTAAAAATATTGTGGGGACAAGCAGTTTTGACAGCTGCTCACTTAATCAATAGGATGCTTTCGAGTGTATTGAAATAAAAATCTCCGCGTGAGACACTGAAGGGAGACAACGGGGCGACCCTATCATTGAAGGTGTTTGGCTGTGTGTATTTTGTGAAGGACAACAAACCATCTATTGGGAAACTGGACTCCAGAACTGTAAAGTGTATGTTCGTGGAATACTCTGGCACACAGAAAGGTATGTCTGTTGGAGCCCAGTGAAAAAAGACTGTTTGTCAGCATGGATGTGCAGTTTCGAGAGCTCGAGCCATACTACACATTGGGAGTAACTTCACCCTTTGGAGACTCGCCCGATACTGGAGGTATGAGGCGAGATGGGGAGAATGGTGAGAGCTCAAGGGGGCCAATCCCAATTTCGGTCCCTTACTCAGAGGAGCAGGAGGATGAAGACGAAGGGGAGGAGGAGACACGGGGTGCTAGGTCTACAGCTCAGGGGGAGTTACCTATAGCTCAGGGGGAGTTACGTACATACAGAAGGAGGGGGAAGCAGTCAAAGGTGCCTACAGTGCCAGAGGTGCCTACAATGCCAGTGCCCAGCCCCTCGTCCCGCTCTACTCCAACTCTTGAGAAACCTACACCATCATCCACTTCAGGTGATATCATTCCTTCTACTGCTACCCCTTTGCCCACATCAGTGTCTGTAAGGAGGACTACTCGCAGTAATGCGGGTAATCCTCCTAACAGATATGGTTGGGATCTTGCTCAAATTATTTTTTATTCTAATATATCCCCTTCACATGGAGCATTCATTGCATCATTAGATTCTGTTACTATATCTAATAACTGGCAGGCTACTAAGAAGGACCCAAGGTGGAAGGCAGCCATGCACGAGGAGCTGGGGGCTCTCGAGAAGAACCACACATGGGAGTTGGTGACACTGCCAGCAGGAAAAAGAGCAGTAAGATGCAAATGAGTATTTACTGTGAAGCAAAATCCAGAAGGGCAGGTTGAACGCTACAAGGCACGACTGGTGGCAAAAGGGTACAGCCAGACATACAGCATTGACTACGATGAGACTTTTACACTAGTGGCGAAGATGAGCACTGTTCGGACACTGATCTCTCTCACAGCAAATAGTGGATGAAAACTACACCAACTAGACGTGAATAATACGTTTCTTCATGGGGATCTAGTGGAGGAGGTGTATATGGAGATACCACCAGGATTTGGCACAGGACAGACAGTGGGTAAAGTCTGCAGACTGAAAAAGTTTCTGTATGGGCTAAAGCAGTCTCCCCGAGTATGGTTCGACAGGTTCAGGATGGCTATGATTGGTATGGGATACAAGCAGATCAATGCGGATCATACTGTGTTCTTTCGAAGAAGTGAGGGCCACATCACTATGCTTACAGTGTATGTAGATGATATGATCATCACAGTGGATGATAAGAAAGAGATTGCCCAGCTTAAGGTGAGATTGAGCAAAGAATTTGAAGTGAAGGATCTAGGTCAGCTTCGATACTTTCTTGGAATAGAGATAGCTCATGGAGCGGAGGGGATTGTTCTCTCCCAGAGGAAGTATGCACTGGATCTTTTTGTAGAGACAGGAATGTTGGGGTGCAAACACGCTACTACACCGTCGATTAGAGGTTCAAGGCGATTGCTAAGACAGGAGAACCAGTTGATCGTGAGAGTTACCTATAGCTCGGGGGAGTTACCTATAGCTCGGGGGAGTTACCTATAGCTCGGGGGAGTTACCTATAGCTCGGGGGAGTTACCTATAGCTCGGGGGAGTTACCTATAGCTCGGGGGAGTTACCTATAGCTCGGGGGAGTTACCTATAGCTCGGGGGAGTTACCTATAGCTCGGGGGAGTTACCTATAGCTCGGGGGAGTTACCTATAGCTCGGGGGAGTTACCTATAGCTCGGGGGAGTTACCTATAGCTCGGGGGAGTTACCTATAGCTCGGGGGAGTTACCTATAGCTCGGGGGAGTTACCTATAGCTCGGGGGAGTTACCTATAGCTCGGGGGAGTTACCTATAGCTCGGGGGAGTTACCTATAGCTCGGGGGAGTTACCTATAGCTCGGGGGAGTTACCTATAGCTCGGGGGAGTTACCTATAGCTCGGGGGAGTTACCTATAGCTCGGGGGAGTTACCTATAGCTCGGGGGAGTTACCTATAGCTCGGGGGAGTTACCTATAGCTCGGGGGAGTTACCTATAGCTCGGGGGAGTTACCTATAGCTCGGGGGAGTTACCTATAGCTCGGGGGAGTTACCTATAGCTCGGGGGAGTTACCTATAGCTCGGGGGAGTTACCTATAGCTCGGGGGAGTTACCTATAGCTCGGGGGAGTTACCTATAGCTCGGGGGAGTTACCTATAGCTCGGGGGAGTTACCTATAGCTCGGGGGAGTTACCTATAGCTCGGGGGAGTTACCTATAGCTCGGGGGAGTTACCTATAGCTCGGGGGAGTTACCTATAGCTCGGGGGAGTTACCTATAGCTCGGGGGAGTTACCTATAGCTCGGGGGAGTTACCTATAGCTCGGGGGAGTTACCTATAGCTCGGGGGAGTTACCTATAGCTCGGGGGAGTTACCTATAGCTCGGGGGAGTTACCTATAGCTCGGGGGAGTTACCTATAGCTCGGGGGAGTTACCTATAGCTCGGGGGAGTTACCTATAGCTCGGGGGAGTTACCTATAGCTCGGGGGAGTTACCTATAGCTCGGGGGAGTTACCTATAGCTCGGGGGAGTTACCTATAGCTCGGGGGAGTTACCTATAGCTCGGGGGAGTTACCTATAGCTCGGGGGAGTTACCTATAGCTCGGGGGAGTTACCTATAGCTCGGGGGAGTTACCTATAGCTCGGGGGAGTTACCTATAGCTCGGGGGAGTTACCTATAGCTCGGGGGAGTTACCTATAGCTCGGGGGAGTTACCTATAGCTCGGGGGAGTTACCTATAGCTCGGGGGAGTTACCTATAGCTCGGGGGAGTTACCTATAGCTCGGGGGAGTTACCTATAGCTCGGGGGAGTTACCTATAGCTCGGGGGAGTTACCTATAGCTCGGGGGAGTTACCTATAGCTCGGGGGAGTTACCTATAGCTCGGGGGAGTTACCTATAGCTCGGGGGAGTTACCTATAGCTCGGGGGAGTTACCTATAGCTCGGGGGAGTTACCTATAGCTCGGGGGAGTTACCTATAGCTCGGGGGAGTTACCTATAGCTCGGGGGAGTTACCTATAGCTCGGGGGAGTTACCTATAGCTCGGGGGAGTTACCTATAGCTCGGGGGAGTTACCTATAGCTCGGGGGAGTTACCTATAGCTCGGGGGAGTTACCTATAGCTCGGGGGAGTTACCTATAGCTCGGGGGAGTTACCTATAGCTCGGGGGAGTTACCTATAGCTCGGGGGAGTTACCTATAGCTCGGGGGAGTTACCTATAGCTCGGGGGAGTTACCTATAGCTCGGGGGAGTTACCTATAGCTCGGGGGAGTTACCTATAGCTCGGGGGAGTTACCTATAGCTCGGGGGAGTTACCTATAGCTCGGGGGAGTTACCTATAGCTCGGGGGAGTTACCTATAGCTCGGGGGAGTTACCTATAGCTCGGGGGAGTTACCTATAGCTCGGGGGAGTTACCTATAGCTCGGGGGAGTTACCTATAGCTCGGGGGAGTTACCTATAGCTCGGGGGAGTTACCTATAGCTCGGGGGAGTTACCTATAGCTCGGGGGAGTTACCTATAGCTCGGGGGAGTTACCTATAGCTCGGGGGAGTTACCTATAGCTCGGGGGAGTTACCTATAGCTCGGGGGAGTTACCTATAGCTCGGGGGAGTTACCTATAGCTCGGGGGAGTTACCTATAGCTCGGGGGAGTTACCTATAGCTCGGGGGAGTTACCTATAGCTCGGGGGAGTTACCTATAGCTCGGGGGAGTTACCTATAGCTCGGGGGAGTTACCTATAGCTCGGGGGAGTTACCTATAGCTCGGGGGAGTTACCTATAGCTCGGGGGAGTTACCTATAGCTCGGGGGAGTTACCTATAGCTCGGGGGAGTTACCTATAGCTCGGGGGAGTTACCTATAGCTCGGGGGAGTTACCTATAGCTCGGGGGAGTTACCTATAGCTCGGGGGAGTTACCTATAGCTCGGGGGAGTTACCTATAGCTCGGGGGAGTTACCTATAGCTCGGGGGAGTTACCTATAGCTCGGGGGAGTTACCTATAGCTCGGGGGAGTTACCTATAGCTCGGGGGAGTTACCTATAGCTCGGGGGAGTTACCTATAGCTCGGGGGAGTTACCTATAGCTCGGGGGAGTTACCTATAGCTCGGGGGAGTTACCTATAGCTCGGGGGAGTTACCTATAGCTCGGGGGAGTTACCTATAGCTCGGGGGAGTTACCTATAGCTCGGGGGAGTTACCTATAGCTCGGGGGAGTTACCTATAGCTCGGGGGAGTTACCTATAGCTCGGGGGAGTTACCTATAGCTCGGGGGAGTTACCTATAGCTCGGGGGAGTTACCTATAGCTCGGGGGAGTTACCTATAGCTCGGGGGAGTTACCTATAGCTCGGGGGAGTTACCTATAGCTCGGGGGAGTTACCTATAGCTCGGGGGAGTTACCTATAGCTCGGGGGAGTTACCTATAGCTCGGGGGAGTTACCTATAGCTCGGGGGAGTTACCTATAGCTCGGGGGAGTTACCTATAGCTCGGGGGAGTTACCTATAGCTCGGGGGAGTTACCTATAGCTCGGGGGAGTTACCTATAGCTCGGGGGAGTTACCTATAGCTCGGGGGAGTTACCTATAGCTCGGGGGAGTTACCTATAGCTCGGGGGAGTTACCTATAGCTCGGGGGAGTTACCTATAGCTCGGGGGAGTTACCTATAGCTCGGGGGAGTTACCTATAGCTCGGGGGAGTTACCTATAGCGCAAAAAGTTTCAGATACAAAGCAGTCTCCAGTATGGTTCGGCGAGTTCGGGATGGCTATGATTGGTATGGGATACAAGCAGATCAATGCGGATCATACTGTGTTCTTTCGAAGAAGTGAGGGCCACATCACTATGCTTACAGTGTATGTAGATGATATGATCATCACAGTGGATGATAAGAAAGAGATTGCCCAGCTTAAGGTGAGATTGAGCAAAGAATTTGAAGTGAAGGATCTAGGTCAGCTTCGATACTTTCTTGGAATAGAGATAGCTCATGGAGCGGAGGGGATTGTTCTCTCCCAGAGGAAGTATGCACTGGATCTTTTTGTAGAGACAGGAATGTTGGGGTGCAAACCTGCTACTACACCGATCGATTAGAGGTTCAAGCTGATTGCTAAGACAGGAGAACCAGTTGATCGTGAGAGATATCAGAGGCTGGTTGGTAGGTTGATCTATCTGAGGCACACACGTCCAGACATTTCATTTGCGGTGAGCGTGGTGAGCCACTACATGCATGACCCGAGGAAGGGTCATATGGATGCAGTATATCAGATCCTGAAGTATCTGAAGGGTGCCCCTAGCAAAGGGCTAATATTCAGGAGGAGTGACCATGTGAACATTGAGGGCTACTGTGACTCAGATTGGGCTAGCTGCGGAGATGATAGGAGGTCTACCTCAGGGTACTGCATATTTGTAGGAGGCAACTTAGTCTCTTGAAAAAGCAAGAAGCAATCTGTAGTAATAAGATCAACAGCTGAAGCAGAGTACAGAGCAATGGCCGTGGGGGTTGCGGAGTTGATGTAGCTGAAAAGCATGCTGGTGGAGCTAAAGCTAGATCAAGGGGTCAAGATTAGGTTATGGTGCGATAACAAGTCAGCTATCAGTATTGCCAACAACCCAGTGCAGCATGACAGAACCAAGCACATCGAGATTGACAGGTTCTTCATCAAAGAGAAGTCAACAAAGGCTACTGGAGTTAGGCCATGTTCTAACTAAGGATCAGGCTGCAGACTGCTTGACTAAAGGACTTAGCTCAGTAGACCTGGCTAGAGGGTGTTACAAGATGGGCTTAATAGATATATTTCGCCCATCTTGAGGAGGAGTGTTGAGAGTTATTTCTTTATGTTAGATAGGAATAGACCCCTTTTGTTTAGTCCCACATCGGATAGAGTAGAAGAATGAGACCACTCCTCTTGTATATATAGACCCCAATACTAATGAATAAAATTGCACATTTCTCTTGATTTGCCCTGTTTCTAACAAATATTTTTGTAATTATTTTCTAATAAAATTATAATTAGTACTTTAACTTTTAACATTTGAAATGAATATTGATGAGACATGTTTTATTCAGCAAAATATGAGATTTAATGATACTTTTAACCCAAAACTCAAAATAAAATATATTAAATTACTCTAATATCGACTACGAACACAGTAGAGAGGATAATGAACGGAGAGTGAGAAGGTAAAAATGGGTGAGGCGGTAAAATAACCGAAAAAAATAGCGGAAAGAAGAAAATAAAAAAAGAAAAGAAAAGGAGAAGGATCGAAGATAAGATTAGGAAGGTGGATAGATTGGAGTAGAAATAGAAAATTTGTCATGCTAGTTGATTCCTATAACTATGGATAAGGAAGATTGCTTTCATGCCAACCATCAAAATAAAATTGATAGATGAGAATGAAAGTAGTGATTCTATATGTCTGAAGTTATCTCAACGACTTTTGGATTTGGTTCCTCTCTTGCTATGAAAAGTAGTGAAGAAATCATTATTTCAATCCTATATTTCTATCTTATATTAAGCCGAAACATCTGACTAAAAATAAAAATACTACTTGAAATAAGAATAAAATTTTGAATTAGACCCTTTAAAAACATAATCACAAAATTGATCTATTCCAAAATTTTTATCAAAATAGACCTAGTTTACGCCCGTTACTTGAAACTAGGTCGATTTTGATAAATATTTTGAAAACTATGTCGATTTTGAAATACAATTCATCAAAATAAAATTGATATTTTTTTGAAAAGGTCTATTTCAAAAAGTTTCCTTGAAATAAGAATACTATTTTTATTATACGCACGTTAAGAATACTATTTGAACTTAGTATGACCAGTATCAAGAGCAGACTAAAGGGGCACAGAGTACGTTTCTGTCGGAACCTCCGCTTGCGTGGGGAGGTTCTGATCCCTTGATTTCAAACTGCCCCCCATGTGCGGTTCAGAACCCCCCACGTGGTGGGGGGTTCTGATAGGAATTGTAGTGCATAGTAGTAGCCAATACTGTATACATCAACCAGAATATCTATTTCTAAATAACAAACAACAGTCATGATTTCTAACCGTTAGCACAAAAAATAATCCAAAAATAACGAGAACCAAATATAATATGTTAAAATGTTCCATGAAAAATATCGTCCTACAAACTCGACTCCTTTTCACTTCAATGCAGATTTAAGACACAAGTGGCTCCTATAAAAATGCTACACGAGTAAAAATTTAAGCTATGTCTAGAGGCTGATCTATAAAGCTCTTGCCTACTTTTCTTTTTGGAAAAAAAAGTAGGCACGAAGTATATATTTACTATTTATGATACTATCAAAATTACAATAGGATTCCAATAAAATTACATCGCAACATTCTTCGAAAAAAATCCTGGATCTGCGACTGAGCTACCCCACAATTGTATTCTTGAAAACTTGTCCTCTACAAATTGGACACGTCCAAGCATACATCAACAACCACTCGTCAACACGCTTGACATGAAATCTATGAGCGCAATTGTGCATCACCCTAACCTTCTCTCTCTTCTTAAACTCCTCCAAACAAATCGAACAACACTCATTTTCATCCTCAGCAGCCAAAACCCAACCAATCTCCTGCAACTTCTGCAGCCTCTTGACGTCGATGACGACAGAGGCAGAGGCGGTAACAGTAGCAGCAGCACGAGTGGCAGTAATGTAACGGCGGTGAATGCTTTGGATGCAGATCTCGATGATGAAGAAGAAGGTGAAGGATGCGATGCTGAAGGCAAAAACGCCCGCGATTACTTGGATGACGTCGGAGAGAGAGATGGTGGGGGGGTGGCTGCATGCTGAAGAAATTGAAGAGAGAAAGTAGAGAGAGAGATTTTAATTAATTAGAAGATAATTAGAGTTGATATATAGTGGAGTTGGGTAATGATTTGGAAATAGGACTAGGATTAGGAATGTTGCACCGACTGTCAAATTTGTCATCCACTATCAAATTAGGATTTAGCTTTTTCTTTCAAATTTTCTTCACTTTGCAATTCTCAATCTCGAAATTTATCATCGCCATTCCTCAATGCCAACAAAATCCCAACTATACTAGGTGGCATTCACTCTATTCTTATTTTCGAGAAGAAATTTATTGTTATCTAATTTCGAATCTAGACTTAACATAATGTCTGGATTCCTCCACATGGGAATGATTTTTTTACTTATATTTGTTTTAGTTTTGAATGCACAGATACGAATAAGTTTCATATTTAGATTTACATTTAAAACTAAAAATTTTAAAAATTTGAAAATATCAAGAATCATTATTTTCTCTTAATTGAAAAATCCAAAAGCTTTTGAAATAACCCAAGCATATTATAAATTAATCATGACCATCCCTATACGAGTGGGATGATTTGCTCTATAAAAAGAAGAATATAGATAACTAGACTATAATCCCTAAAATAATTTTGTACTACAAGGAATTACAAATGTGTAGAGTTTTTCAGTAAATTGTTGTCGAACATTTATGAGCCATCAAGAATCCTACAATTCCATCTCTTATACTGAACAATTAGTTTACACCTTCTACTCTAATCAATCTTGAAATTTATCATCGTATTCCATTGTCAACAAAATCCCAACTATAGTAGGTAGCATTCACTCAATTCTTTTTTGACAAGAATTTTATTGTTATCTAATTTTGAATCTGGAGTTAACTGTTGGGAAATAGCCTTGTAATTTAGGAACCATAGTTAAACTTGGATTGAGGATTGAATCTGATTGAAAAGAATTAATTACAATTGAAATTAAATTCTATTTAAAAGGAATTAAAATTGATAATCCAAGTCAAAGAAGAAGTCCTATATGAATTTAAGAGAGAGAAAAGCTCTTTAAATGCCCATTGAGAAGTTCATTGTGAATCAAGCCAAGAAAAAGTGCATATTGCAAAAGAGAGTTAGAGAGAGCTAAAGAGAGAAATATAAGTTTTTTTGATAGATCTTTTAGTGAGATTGAGAGAGTTTCTTGTGGAAGCTATCTACATCACAATAATAGATTATCTAGTAATCTCTATAATAAAATAAGACTCAAATTCTCTTCTCGTTGATGTAGGCAATTGCCAAACCATGTAAATCCCATGTCTTTATCTCTTGATTTATTTTTGAGAAAATTGTGTCAAGGCCCCAAAAGTAATAACTTTATGTGCTGCAGCCCCTCTGACTTTTTCTCATGTGCTGCAGCCCTTAAATTGAAGATCTACTGCAGCCCTTCTTTAGCAATTATTCCCTGCGAACTAAGCATAGAGAGAGAAAAAAAATTAAAAAAAAATCCCAAAATGTACTCATCTCTTCCATTCTTTTCTCTCTAAACTAATGACCATGGCTCCTCCTTCCTCCTGTTTTCTAACCCATCTCATTCCTCCTCTCCCTCTCCTCCTTCTTTTTCTCTCAGACACCGACATGCCCCTCCGCCTCCACCGAACTTAGATGCACGCTCCGACCATATTGTTGATCTGGGGGTATATTACATAGAAAAAACTCAATATTATTTGTTTTTTCTCCCACTAATTTTCCCCGCTCTCTCTTTCTTTTCCCCCCAAAAGCAAAACAAGCACAAATTTGGCCGGCAATAGCAATGACAATGGCAATGGTTCATGTTAAGTCCAATTCAGTTCATGTTAAGTCCAATTCGGTTCATGTTAAGTCCAATTCGGTTCATGTTAAGTCCAATTCAACTAGTTTTAAGTCTAATTTCATGTTAAGTTCAATTAAATTAAACTTAAAACAAGTTGAATTAGACATAACATGATTTAAATTAGACTTAAAAGGAATTAAATTAGACTTAACATGAATTAAATTAGACTTAACATGAAATTAAACTTAAAACAAGTTGAATTAGACTTAACATGATTTAAAGTAGACTTAAAAGGAATTTAACATGATTGAAATTAGACTTAAAAGAATTAAATTAGACTTAACATGAATCAAATTGGACTTAACATGAAATTAGACTTAAAATAAGTTGAAATAGACTTAACATAATTCATGTTAAGTTTAATTCAACTTGCTTTAGACTTAAAATAAGTTGAATTAGACATAACATGATTTAAATTAGACTTAAAAGGAATTAAATTAGACTTAACATGAACCTAATTGGACTTAACATGAATCAAATTGGACTTAATATGAAATTAGACTTAAAACAAGTTGAATTAGTCTTAACATGATTCATGTTAAGTCTAATTTAACTTGTTTTAGACTTGAAACAAGTTGAATTAGACATAACATGATTTAAATTAGACTTAAAAGGAATTAAATTAGACTTAACATGAATTAAATTGGACTTAACATGAAATTAGACTTAAAACAAGTTGAATTAGACTTAACATGATTTAAATTGGACTTAACATGAACCGAATTAGACTTAACATGAATCAAATTGGACTTAACATGAACCAATTGGACTTAATATAAAATTAGACTTAAAACAAGTTGAATTAGACTTAACATGATTCATGTTAAGTCTAATTTAACTTGTTTTAGACTTGAAATAAGTTGAATTAGACATAACATGATTTAAATTAGACTTAAAAGGAATTAAATTAGACTTAGCATGAATTAAATTGGACTTAACATGAAATTAGACTTAAAACAAGTTGAATTAGACTTAACATGATTTAAATTGGACTTAACATGAACCAGAATTGGACTTAACATGAATCAAATTGGACTTAACATGAACAATTGGACTTAATATAAAATTAGACTTAAAACAAGTTGAATTAGACTTAACATGATTCATGTTAAGTCTAATTTAACTTTTTTAGACTTGAAATAAGTTGAATTAGACATAACATGATTTAAATTAGACTTAAAAGAATTAAATTAGACTTAGCATGAATTAAATTGGACTTAACATGAAATTAGACTTAAAACAAGTTGAATTAGACTTAACATGATTTAAATTGGACTTAACATGAACCGAGTTGGACTTAACATGATTTAAATTGGACTTAACATGAATCAAATTGGACTTAACATGAATCAAATTGGACTTAACATGAACCAAATTGGACTTAATATAAAATTAGACTTAAAACAAGTTGAATTAGACTTAACATGATTCATGTTAAGTCTAATTTAACTTGTTTTAGACTTGAAACAAGTTGAATTAGACATAACATGATTTAAATTAGACTTAAAAGGAATTAAATTAGACTTAACACGAATTAAATTGGACTTAATATGAAATTAGACTTAAAACAAGTTGAATTAGACTTAACATGATTTAAATTGGACTTAACATGAACCGAATTGGACTTAACATGAACCAATTGGACTTAACATGATTTAAATTGGACTTAACATGAACCAGAATTGGACTTAACATGAATCAAATAAGACTTAACATGAACAATTGGACTTAACATGAAATTAGACTTAAAATAAGTTGAATTAGACTTAACATGATTCATGTTAAGTCTAATTTAACTTATTTTAGACTTGAAATAAGTTAAATTAGACATAATATGATTTAAATTAGACTTAAAAGGAATTAAATTAGACTTAACATGTATTAAATTGGACTTAACATGAAATTATACTTAAAACAAGTTGAATTAGACTTAACATGATTTAAATTAGACTTAACATGAACCGAATTAGACTTAACATGAACTGAATTGGACTTAACATACGAGCTCCTCATCGTCCTCCTCCAATACCGTCTCCTCCGCCTCGTTCTTCGCCTTCAGTGTTAGAGACCGATATGTTGTTTGACGGATCCTCCGACGAGAACTTCGACGAATTCGAGGGTTTCGCCATTGGCATTGCCATTGCCGGCCAAATTTGGGCTTGTTTTACTTTTGGGGGGAAAGAAAGAGAGAGTGTGGAAAATTAGTGGGAGAAAAAAATGAATAATATTGAGTTTTTTCTATGAAATATACCCCCAGATCAACAATATGGCCGGAGCGTGCACATAAGTTCGGTGGTGGCGGAGGGGGATGTCGGTGTCTAAGAGAAAAAGGAGGAAGAGGGGGATAGGAGGAAGGAGATGGGTTAGAAAAAAGGAGGAGCCATGGCCATTAGATTTAGAGAGAAAAGAATAGAAGAGATAAGGGCATTTTGGAATTTTTTAATTTTTTATTCTCTCTCTATGCTTAGTTGGCAGGGAATAATTACTAAAGAAGGGCTGCAGCACATAGATCTCCAATTTAAGGGCTACAGCACATGGGAAAAAGTCAGAGGGGCTGCGGCACATGAAGTTATTACTTTTGGGGCCTTGACACAATTTTCCCTTTATTTTTTGTAGTATATTAATTGCTATTTTCTTTAGTTCGAACATATTTTCTCGGTGTTTCCACATCGTGCGGTGATCCATTGATCCATAAAGAAGGAGGAGATCTAATCGGGGTGTTCGGTGATGCTTTCACAAGCTATGCTTTTGCATAGATCGCTAGTTAGTGCACACCAATTAGTCTCGAGTTGCCGGTGGCATACGCCAACACTAAATCGGTGTGGGTTAGTAATTACTGGAGCTTGTTAAACATGTGGAGCAAAGAACAAATCGACCCATCATGTGCTATGGACTTATCCCTTTGCTAGATTGGTGTGGCATGTGCAAACTTAGCTCCTTCATTAGCCTGGAGTGATGGAACTCGCATCGGCGAATGGATATGAGGTGTCAGGCAAGCGGTGGCAGAATATGAGTTTGATTTTACTTGTATGATTTGTTGGCAATTGTGCAAAAATAAGAATGAGGTCAAAGATCAAGGGAGGATAAGATAGGCAATGGACTTGGTTGTTGGTGCGAAAGATCACCAAACTATGTTTCTTGAGTCCCAATAAACTATTTTATTTCATAAATCAACCTCAGTTCCAAGAAGATGGATTCCTCCTAGTACAAACAACATGGAAGTTAATGTGGATGGTGCTATGTTTGTAGAGCAAAGAATGATTAGAGTAGGGGTAGTAGCGCGAGATGCTGAGGGAGCTGTTTTCTATGTAGGATTGTCAAAGTTAGTTTGTGTACATGGGAACACTAAGTATGCAGAGTTTCAGGCTATAGTGGAAGCTGGATAGTTCGTATGCAACATAGAATTTAGAAGTATCGAATTTGAAGGTGATGCCGAGAGAGTAGTTAGAGTTACTGGGACGATTTCATGATATTGTCGCCTTTTGGTCACCTGATTGAGGACATGCGAAGGTCGTGTAACCTATTGGATTTTTAGGATGTTAGAGCTATTCGTCATACTGAAAGTGGTGCTACCCATATCTTGGTACGGAAGGCTATAGATCTTGAAAGTTTCCAAGTCCAGTTCAGAAACCGTTTAGATTTTTTGCAAAATGTTCCATCTGAGGATAGAAAGGAGGAGGATTGTTTGCTTTGATTGTATTGGTTGTTGTTGTTTTGAAACTATTTGGGGAAAGTAATTTTTTGACCATAAAAAAATGACAATTATAACTTCTAACTGTCAACACAATTAAATATCATTCGAAAATAACAAGAACAAAAATTAATGTATTAAAAGTGTCCATGGAAAGTACTGTACTGCAAACCCCCCTCCTTTTCACTTCATTAAAAGTTTAGGACACAAAAGACTCTATACAAATACTGCACGTAAGTAAATTAAGCTACAGATAATGGCAGACCAACAAAATCTCTTGCATACTTATATTTACTACTTAGAACATCATCAAAATTATGATAAGACCCTCAAATAAAATCCTGGATCCGCCACTGAGCTATCTGAGAACTATATTTTTGAAAACTTGGCCTCTACAAATTGGAGACTTTGAAGCATACATCAACAACCACTCGTCAACACACTTGACATGAAGCCTATGAGTGCAATTGGGCATCATCCTGTTCTCTTTCTTCTTAAACTCCTCCAAACAAATCGAACAACACTCATCTTCATCCTCAGCAACGAAAACCCAACCAATCTCCTGCAACTTCTGCAATCTCTTGATGTCGATGACGATCGACGCAAAGATAGTAACATCAGCAGCAGCAGCACTAGTGGCAGTTACGTAATGGCGGTGAATGCTTTGGATGCAATTGTGGATGATGATGAAGAAGGTGATGGATGCGAAGTAGATGGCGAAATCACCAGCGATTGCTTGGATGATGTTGGAGAGAGAGACAGTGGGGGCTAGCTGCATGTTGAAGAAATTGAAAAGAGAAATTAGAGAGAGATTGAATTACGAGAGAGAATTAGAGGTGATATACAAAGGAGTTGTGTAACGATTTACGTCAAGTGAATACTATACGGACTGGGGGTAGGAAAGAGCAGGCGCAAGAACAGATATTTGAATTGGGCCCATCAAATCTATTATAAGTCCCCTTTGGATTTGGGTCATCTTCATAGCCCAAAACTAATTGAGAAACCAAAATATTATTCATACCCGTAGATTTATAGATATATATAGTGTATGGCTATGATTCGTTCCATATTTAACACTCAATATATATTCCCACGAATTGCATTATTTTCTTAATTTAAACACAAAAAGAGATTACAACTACTCACTAAATGTGTCAACTAATCCTAATTCAAATTTATTATCCATTATCTAATTGTAGAGTTAGCTAACAATCTTAAACAACAGAGGCCTTGCGATTCTCAGTCTCCCACTATGGTTAAATCCGGGTTCAGTCCAATTCCATCCCTTATCGCCAAAAAAATCTCAACAATATATTAGGTAAACCATTCAGTTTATTCTTATTTTGAAGGCTAAATTTTAGAAAATCCCCTTTAACTTTGGATGATTATCAGATAACCCCTCATAACTTTCAAAATATCAGAAAAAAATCCCTTAAGTGTGTGGGTTATAATAAAAAAACCCTTTAATTTTCAATAATTTTCAAAAAATCCCCTAAAGCATGAACCACAATGTTCACTGCCAAAAGTATCCCTTGAATAATTTTACCCACCTATATGAAGATTGCACTTAACTTTGTTATGGGGTTCTATGATGTGAAAATATTAAGAGAAAAGAAGAGAAGAGATTCTAACAAACAATGTCGGCTAACCCTAGATGGGAGCCCTCATGTGTGTTTATATCTCAATCTAGGTTACACATTTGCATATACACCCTCATATACAATTACATATTAACGTATACACTATTACCCCCCTCAATCTGTGCGGAGGGACACGCGGACAGATTGGACTTTAAAAAGAGAAACCGTTGAGTTGATAAGCCCTTAGTAAAGATATCCGCAAGTTGAAGATGAGTCGGAACATATCAAACCACCAAATCACCATGAGCAACTCTCTCCCAAACATAATGATAATAAACCTTTATATGTTTGCTTCGATAATGCAAAACGGGATTGGCGGTGATGTAGGTAGCACTAACATTGTCACACAACAGAGTCACAAGGTGTTGAAGGATAATATCGAGCTCATCCATGATATGTCGTATCCACAAAGTCTCAGCCACCGTGTATGCAAGAGCCCGATATTCTGCCTTAGTAGAGGATTTTGACACAGTGGGTTGCTTTTTGGAGCGCCAAGAAATGAGGTTAGGACCAAAGAAAATAGCATATCCAGATATAGATCGAGAGCTATCGGGACAACCTGCCCAATCCACATCAGAATATGCAACAACCCTAGTCGGCTGTGATGCACGACAAAGTGATAAGCCATGATCAGATGTACCCATCAAGTACCTATAAATTCTCTTGATAGCAAGAATGTGAGTAGTCCCAGGAGCATGCATAAATTGCGATACTATATGAACAGCAAATGCAATATCTGGCATTGTAATTGTAAGATATTGTGAAGCACCAACCATACTTCTATATTCAGAGGAATCCACTAATAATTCACCATCAATTAGGGATAAAGTAGTCTTAGCTGCAATCGGGGTACGGATTTGTTTAAGAGTATGAAAGTGAAATTTATGTAAGAGATCCTGAACATATTTATGTTGAGACAAGAAAAGAGCATCCGGCATATGAGTAACGTGAATATCCAGAAAATAATGAATATCACCAAGGTCCTTCATAGCAATTGACGAGACAATAAGCGAATGAAGCAATGTATAAGAGTAGGTGAATTACCGGTAAGAATAATTTCATCAACATATAAAAGAAGAATAAGAATATTAGGACCTCTTCGAGTTAGAAACATAGAGGTATCAGTTTTGCTGGATTGGAAGCCAAAAGATAGGAGAAAATAGCTAAAACATTAAAACCAAGCATGTGGTGCCTGCTTTAAACCATAAATAGCCTTGTTCAGTTTGCAAACATGGTATGGAAAATGAGGATGAACAAAATCAGAGGTTGTTTCATGTACAACTCTTTAGTGAGAAAACCATGTAAGAAGTCGTATGACCCAAAAGAGATAGCTAAAGAAAGAACGAGGTGAATAGTAGTGGGTTTAACAACAGGACTAAAAGTCTCATGAAAATCCGCTCCAGCTTGCAGATGAAAACCTTGAGCAACTAGAGGAGCTTTATACCGCTCAATGGATCCATCTGAATTGTATTTTATCTTGTAAATCCACTTAGAGCCAACTAAAGTTTTACGTTCATCAAACGGAACTAATGCCCATGTGTTATTATCAATGAGTGCATTAAATTCTTTTGCCATTGCATTTTGCCATATATGATCTTTAGAGGTTTGTGTGAAACTCGTCGGTTCGACTTCAAGGAGTGTGGTGTTCAGGGACAAGATATTTTTTGATTTGACAATACCCGACTTAGACCTAGTTTGCATGGGGTGAAGATTGACACCGAGAGGCTAAGACAAAACCCCTGTAGAAGGAACTCCAAGAGATGTATCTCCTATAGAAGTGGCAGTTGAGGAGGAATGTGGATGTTGTGGCGGAAGAGGCGACGAAACAATGGCCTAGCCGCCGGGCGCCAGCGTACCGGGCTACCGGTGCCGGCCGCGACGACGCTTAGTGCCGGCCGCATCGCAGTTGGGACAACCACGATCGATGGATCAGTGGCAGAGACTGAAGCGATGGAGGACATTGAATTAGGAGATGTGAGCATAGGACTCGGAAGAGTCTGATTAACACAAGATGACGAACCACCAGCTAGTAAATGGAAAGAAGGAGATTGTGAGACAGTCGTTAGATGACTATTTGTGGGAGTGAGGGAGGAATTCGTGACAAAGAGAAGGGGAGAAGAATCATGTGACTTGTGAACAACCATGTCTGAGTAGGGAAAGATGTTTTCATGAAATTGAACATGACGACTAATATACACCTGACCCATGATTGGATCAAAACATCGATACCCTTTATAATGAGGAGCATAGCCTAAGAAAATGCATCGTTTTGATCAAGGTTGAAGTTTGTTGTGTATTTGAGCCGAAAGGTTAAGAAAACATTCACATCCAAAAATATGAAGAAAATCATAGTTAGGGTTCCGTTTGAAAAGTTTTGATATGGAGAAGAACCATCTAAGATAGGTGTAGGTAATATATTAATCACAAAAATAGCTGTATACACCGCATCAACCCAAAATTTAGATGGCCTATTAGCATCAATCAAAAAAGTTCTTGCCATTTTAAATATATCTCGATGTTTTCTCTTAGCCACACCATTTTGTTGTGGTGTGTCGGGGCATGATTTGTGAAAATATATACCATTATCTAGAAAATATTGTTTGAAAATTTGGTTATCAAATTCTTTTCCACCATCACTTTGAAAAATCCAAATTTTGTGATTAAAGAGGTTCTCAACCAATTTTTGAAAATTATAAAAATGATTAAAGACCTCAGATTTGTTTTTCATAGGAGATATCCAGGTGAAATGACTGCAATCATCAACAAAGCAAACATAATATCAAAAACCCAAATTAGATATAACTGGCAATTGCCAAATATCAGAATTTATTAAAAATAAAGGTGTGTTGTAGCAATGCTCCACATTAGAAAAAGGTAATCAATGTGATTTTCCAAGTTTACAAGAAATACACTTATTCTCAAATTTAATAGCCAACACAATAACTTTATTTGACCTAAGCCTATCAAAAACACGACTACCACAATGACCTAAATGACAATGCCACGTATCCGCTCTATCTATCAAAGAAACTAAGGCTAGTGCAGACTCAGATGCGCGGAATGGAAGAGTAAAGAGGGTAGACACTATTCCTACTGGTACCCGGAAGAAGAACCTTCCCTGTGATTTTCTCCTTAACATGCATAGAAGAGAAGTCAAAGTTAACGGCACAATTATTATCATCACATAACCGTTTAACAGAGATTAAATTGTGTTTCAAATTCGAAACATGGAGAACGGAATTGATATGAATTGTTTTGGTAGAAGAATTTAATCGAACATCATCAATATTAGCAATAGGCAAAATATTATCGTTTCCTACTAATACTTTAGTTTGACCAGTATAAGGAGATGAACAAGATAATAAACCTTCAGACGGCGTCATATGAGATGATGCAGCTGAATTCAGATACCACTAGGCTCCATTAGCTTCGTCATTTGACATAGCAGCAAATGATGAGGCAGTGGGAATGTTGGAAGATGAATTGTTAGGCCCCCTTGAGAGATATATCGGGAACAAGATTAAGCTGTGTGACCTGGACTAAAATAGAGCTGACAAAAAACTATTGATGGACAACATTCCAATATCCCATTAGATGCTGAATTATAAGGAAATTTTTTAGAATTAGAATTTTGAGTGCCAACAGTACTAAAACAATTAAAACGGATATTACCATTCGCTTGATTTATTAGAGGACCTCAATTTTGTGCACGATAATGTTGATTTTGATAATTTCCATGTCCACCATAAGTATTTTGGCCTCTGCCTCTGCGATAACCACAACCCGACGCGCTATATGCCTCAACCACGCCAGCCACACCCATTACCAGGGGTCTCGACCGATAGCGATTCTTTATTGCGGTACGCGATGTCCGCCGTTGTGCGAGTCGGTAGTCCGCGGCTACACCGCCTGGTGCATTGGTGCCGCTGATGAGAGCTTGATGCGGAGTGCTTTCAGGATCTCTCTCCTTCATGTGTTGAACTTGTTGTTCATGCATAATTAATTTTGATCTCAGGTCATCGAAGGTAATTCAATGCCAAAGTATGTAACCGCTGTTATAAAAGATTCATAGTCACTATTCAAGCTAAAAAGTGTGTGTTGTACGAGTTCTTGATCATTGAGAGGGGAATTAATTGCAGCAAGAGAATCAGCAACCACTTTGATCTCCCGTAAATAAGTAATCATCACATTTTATTGCACTTTTATACCATCATTATCTATTTTATTTGAATAAATATTTTTTCTAATAATACTTTTTATCTTAATTTATAGGTAATATAGAATTATTGAATAAGAGCTCAAATGAAGATTATTTTGAGCCCAAAAGATCTCTAATGAAACCCAGAATGCCTAAATTCAAAGCCCACAACTAAGTTTAGAAGTAAAATCTCAGTACTCATCACTTTCTTGGTCAGTAATTATTTATAACTTGGCCTGTAATTGAGAATCAAATCAAATATGAAAAAAACAAAGTCAAATTCATGCTCAGGACGGTCAACCGCAAAGAAAAGACGATATCTCCCAATCCGAAAAGCAGAATTCAACATATTATATATGAAAATCGCCTATCTCGATGAGATGGAGCCATCTAGATTGATAGATTTCAAGAATTTCATTAGCAGCAGTAGGTTATGATAGAAATCCGAATTTAAATAATGTATATATTCAATTATTTAAAGTCCAAGCTTAATTCTAAGAAGTCCAAGAGCATTTAAGAGAAGCCCAAGAGTCTTAAATGAATTAAATGCAAAAAAATAAAGTCCACAAAGCCCATCTCTTAAGTATTGAATTAATGATGTAGATTATTTTGAGAGATTCTATGGTTATGAGGGTTACTTGGGGGCCTAAGCCAAATCCTATCATTTTGAGGGTTACTTGGGGGTCAAGACAACTCTACGGGTTGTGAGAGATTCTTGTTATCTATAAATAGAGGGGTAGAGTGAGGGCTTGAAGGTGTGAAAAATTTTGTAATAATCTCCATTTGGAGAGAAATGTTACTCTTAATTGAGAAGACCTTCTAAAATTATAAATATTATTTGTAATTAATAAAAATAATTTTTCTCCACCTTTTAAATTTTTCTTCTTCTTCTTTGTTGATGGAGATAAAGATGGAGATTTGCTTTCAATGGGCCACCTCATTGCAATGTAAGTTTTATTTTTCTCTTTTATTTTCTTGCTTTAGAAATTCATGTTTTAGGATTTTATTTTCCTTTTATTTTTATTCAGTAGAGTAGATTTATTTCATGTCTTATAGCTTAGATTTACTTTTATGCTCTTTATTTTATTTATTTATTTTTATATTTTGTAGAATTTATTTTTATATTTTTTATAGTATAGATTTACTTTTATGCTCTTTTAATTTTGTTAGTTAGATTTTCTTTATGCTCATAGTTTAGATCTTTATTTTCTTATTCTTGTTATTATTTTTATAGTTAGTTTTATTTTTATTCCATTTCTTTTATGCTTTCTAGCCTAGATTTTATTTTCTTATTTTTATTTTTCAAAATGTGCAAATAAATCTTGTAGAAATTCTAGAATTTTTCTATTTTGGTTCTTTGATTTGTGTGTTTAAGTGTGAAGGATTGACTAGAAGATTAAAGATTGGAGATTTACTTAAAACGATAAGTCCTCTTTCTAGTATTTTCAATTCCACCCTCTAGTTTATGCTCTTCACATTAGAGACAATTATGAACTAATAAAAAGCAAAAATATTTCTCTTGTCAACCCTAATAAAATCCACCTTTCACTTGAACAAGTACTAACAAGATAATAAATTCAAACAAGAGCTCTCTCTCACATTTGTTTGATTGTTAGCCATAATTTAAAAAAAACAAAAAGATTTTCTTTTTGCATCCTTTGTAGTTGCTTTTAATTCCTAGGGGTGCATTGCATATAGTTAGTTAGGAATTCACCAAAGTAATTTGAGCATTTAATTTGAGCACTTACTTGAAAATACTCTTAAGGGCAATACCCCCTAATCAAGATAAGGTAAGGGATTTCATCACCCTTTTCTTAGCCCACAAATTACTAATTCCTCACTACACAAACCCAAGCCTTTAAAACTCATTAGACATTGACATCTAATGACTCGAGCTCATTAAGGAATAAGAAATCCTTAAGTGAACCGGTTTAAGTTTACTTAAATCCGTTGGTGTCTAAAGCAAGGTTTAGGGGTTGCGTAAAGCACTCTGCAAGGAACGAGGTACTTAATTGGTCTTTGACCTCTCTCTAGTACTATCCTTACTTGGCTAACTAACCGAGTAAACTTTAATCTTTTCGCTCAATGAGTTTTTGGTTAAGAGCCGGTCTAGTTGAGTCTAGGCTTAACCCTAGAATTAAGGGTGATTGTTTCAAAGTGGTTGCTCTTGATTTATTTTAGTTAGGTTTTTCTTTTTATACTTCTTTTCTTCTCTCATTAATCTTTTAGGTCTTTTAGTTTTTCCTTAAAAAAAACTTAACTAACATTTGTTTTGCTTAGAACTTTTTCCAAAAAAATATTTTAAAAGAATTTATTTTGGTGTATGCAAGTTTGGATTAGAGATAATACTGATCGTTTAATCTGTGTTGAACCAATTTTTGAGACTAAGCCAATAGAAAATCCACCCGTTCTTCAAGACATATATTATCCCGAAGAAGAGAATGAGTCAGACACGAGTTTTGAGGAGATTTTTGGTGATGAAATCAAGATACTAGAAAATTTTGAATCAGAACTAGTTTTCACGGAGGCAGACGCAAATTTCTCTGATCTTAGTTTTGAAGAACTTTTGCTAATGAACTTAGGTCCCTAGAAAATATATAACAACCAGCTTATCATACCTCAACCATGAATCATGGGTTTAAGAAAATTTTCAAAGAAGAGCCGGTTGTACAAGCCTTCAGTCATGTGGAACCGGAGTTCAAATCTGAGACTTGTTTTTTATCTGATCAACATTAGAAATTTAAAATGCATAACCCTGTTCTTACCTACCTTCAAATGCTATAGAAATTATTGAAAACCTTGGAGTGTTCAGAATTTAAGCATATCATTGAGCTTATCACTTTAGACTTCTTCAAAATTCGGGGTAAAATTTTTAGTAATAAGGTAGGATTTGATGTAGAGTACGTGCTTTTCTTGTTCAATCTTTTATTTCTAGATCTTTACTCTTTGTATCATAATAATAAGAAAAATTAAAGAATTTATTCTTCTCTCATTTGAGAGTTTCTTGTTCTTTTGGGGAAAAAGTGAAAAAAAGAATTTTTTACTACATCCTCCTCATATTAAAGGAAATTGCGGATTTTTATCATATTATCATTGTTCAAGGTCGACCGAACAAATATAAGTGCATTATTTCCTATCTGCTTTACCTTATGCATCATATAGTTTGCATTGAGGATATTGCAAAAATTTAGGTGTGGGGGTGGGCACTAGTCATATTTTCTTTTTACTTTATTTTTTCTTTGCCCTTTAGTTCATATTTTCTTTTCTTTCACACCAAAAAAAATTGTCACTTGCCAACTTGAAAGAGAATTAATAATTGATCCTACTTAATAAACTTTTAATCTCTCTAGTACTTAGTTAGTTTTATACTCAAGTTAACCTTTTATGATAACTTTAAATAAAGTTCTAAGAAATAATTTTAAATTAGTATACTTCTCTTAAGTCTTAACTTAGACTTTTAATTGAAGTCTTGAAATTTTTGCATGTTTAGCTTAGAGTAAAAAATTTTCAAAGTACTATCGATCCAAATATTTCTCTCTCTCTCTCTCTCTCTCTCTCTCTCTATATATATATATATATATATATATATATATATATATATATATATATATATATATATGGGAATGATGTATATGAGGTGGCGGCTCATTTTGCTAAATGAGCTACCAAGAGATAGAGTGGTGAGGTCCACACCTTTTGATGTGACTAGCACGATGAGCCTCACCACATGGCTCCTTAGGGATATTGTGGTCGTATCGAACCGCTCTGATGGCGAAATAAATGGTTACCTCCTAAGTTACAAGTATACAACTTATCAAGTTATAGTATATAAAATTATCGATCCCACGAGGAACGGGAAGTAGAAAGAGTTTTGTTCAAGTTTTGGTTCTCAAATTATGCGCATGACAATTAGGAGTTTAAGTACATGGTGAAAGTGGTCATGAAAAGATTAGAGAGTGGATTGTGGATTATGTGCAAAATAAATGAAACGAGGAAGGAAATGTGTTGTGGAGAGATTGAGATTGTGAAGGTGAATAAGTGTAAATAAAAGAAAACAAGATAGAGAGAGAAAGAGATAAATAAAAACGAAATCAAGAAATCAAAATTAAGAAGGCAAAGATGGAGGATTCAATTAGAGATATAAATGAATCTAGAATTGAATCCACTAGCTAATCTCACTTATAAAATATGAACTATTCTCTTTTTATCACATTTTATTTTAGATTTATTAAGCATAGACTATCAAACCACTTAAGGAAAGCATAACCTATTAAATTATCACCTAAATGAAATCAATACTCATGAGGAGAATAACAACAAGATAGTAATCCTAGAATTCATAAGCATAACCTATCAAATCACTTAAGGAAAGCATAGACTATCAAATTCTTCTTCTATCGATTAGTTCTCTAGTTGATTAGCCTAAACATGATCTTTTAAGCATAAGAGAGTGATTCACAAATATAAGAGAGAAATTAGACTAGTTTCATGCAAAACTAGATCCCCACAAGAGGTTAAGTTCCACATCTTAGAAAAATAAAAGAAATCAAGAGAGAGGAGGAAACATAATTACAAGAATGAAAGAGAGCAAGAAATAAAGAAAAAGAAAAGAAGATTGCAATGAAAGTAAATCTAATCTATGAATTAAAGTCAATACATGAAAGTAAATTGCATGGAATTAAATTGCATGAAAGTAAATTGCAAGAAAGTAAATTGTATGAAAGTAAATCTATTCTACAAATAAGAAAATAAAGAAGAGAAAAGAAATAAAAGAGAAGCCCACAATTCCTAATTCATCTTCATCCTTCTTTTGGTCCTTGGACAAAGAGAAGAGAAAGGAAATTGAAGGGGTGAAAAATTTTATTTATTGTGTAACAAAAGTTATAATTTTTAAAAGGTCTTCTCAATTAAGAGTAACCCTCCTCTCCAAATGGAGTTTTTATAAAAAAAAATTCACACTCAAACCTCTCCCCTCAACCCCTATTTATAGCCTACAACAATGCACATGAACTATTGGATGAAACTTGGGCTCCAAGGATCAAATCTTAGCCACAAATCGAGTTAGTTACGGACCAATCGATTGGCCAATCGGTTGGCCAACCGATTGGAATTTAAAAAAACTAAAAATACAGTTATCTCCGTCTCGTCGAGATAGGCGATTTTCATATATGATATGTTAAATTCCGCCTTCCGGATTGAGAGATATCGCCATTTCTTTGTGGCTAACATCTTGAATATTATTTTTATTTGATTTCTTTTTATATTTGATCCTTGCATCTTCGGCTTCTGTAGATTGCTCGGCTTGATCTCCAGCTTCAATAAAAGGTTGAAAAATAAGGAAATTTGAGTTCTCTTTTTAGCCTTTATTCATTAATTCTTCATTAACCTGCAAATTAAGATAAAAATAGTTATTAGTAGGATATTTATTTATATAAAATAGGTAATGAAGGTATAAATTTGTAATTAAAATGTGATAATCACGCTCACAAAACATCAACATGAGAAATACCTTCAACTTTGCATACGGAACCAAAGTCATTCTTCCAATAGAAGTCAGTATGGATAGCTTATGGCTGGAATACTTTGCTCTGGAGACAAACAAAGTGGCAATTAGGCTTAATCTTGACCTGCTTGAAGAAACTAAAAAGGATGCGCCCGACGTCATGGTTGCCAACCAGCAGAATATTGCCAAATACTATAACAAGCAAGTCAGGAAAATGGGCTTTAATGTCAAAGACCTAGTGCTCCACAAGGCCTGATTTATAGATTCTACTCACTCTCGAGACAAGCTTGACCCCAACTGGTATGCATTCAAAGTCATCAAAGAAGTCTTCCCTGAAAACTACTGGTTAGAAGACATGAATGGGAAAGAGCTTGGACACCCATGGAATGTGTAACATCTCAAGATATACCATCAGTGAGGAGAAACAATGTGATCCCATATATCATTGAATAAAAGTTTCTACATCCCATCATGGTATGGCAGCTATAAAATCCATGGGTTAATGGGGATAAAGCAGGACAAACTACTTTTACAAAGGGTTAGGTTAGACTTGAACTACCTAAACAAACTTGTTGCGGATAAGACTTGAGCTGTCCGCCTACACATAAATCAAATAAATTCCGAACTCAAATTACTTATGTTTACAAGACTAATTGAACTTTATAATATACCTATGAAAAACAAGCTAGAACTCGAGCTGCTTGTTTAGAGTCTGAACCAAGAGTTTAGCTCGTATCAAAGTAGAAATACTTGCCCAAAACAAGATCTGCACCTAGTTAATAGATCAGACTAGAAATATCTATCTAAAAAAATTAAGATTTTGGTTGAAATAAGGTGGGTTTCATAAGCTACTTTTTTCATGCTAAATAACCAAAACAGATCATCGAGGAATGGGAAAAACCGGCATAGGAAGCCCCCTTCGATCTTAGAGCTGGTTATGGGCGAGCACATGTCTAAAAATAATTGTGTCTCTCACTGATTATGCTTTTGCGACTTAAAACTTTTTGGAAACACCCAAGAATAAGTTAAGTAAGGCACAATCAAACATTAAGAGAAAATTCTACTTGTCTCATCTGAGCAGTTATAAAAAAAAATTCACAACAAGGATGACTTAAGTCTGGGGCCCATCGAAGGGGCGGTGGATTGAACTTCATCATCTCCATCGGTAGATGAGGATTCTCCACTAGCGTCATCATCTTGATTGTAGATATCTAAATTCTTCAGGGGAGGTTTCTCATCAAGACTATCCCCATAAAAGGTGATGTGATGAGGGGTGGAAATGTTCAGGAGGTATCTTGCCAAACTATCACACATGTGGGCAAAAGACATTGCATCTACTCCCCGGTAAAAGCCTATCTTAAAGATAATAGCACCCTTATATAGTCCCATCGGGGGTGCGAAGCCACGTATGAAAATCGGTTGAGAATATATTTGGGAGGATTGGACAAGGTATCTTTTAATTGTTCTCTTTCCCTGTCAGGGCATAATTCTTCAAGATAAGATCATCCCTCTCTACCTTAAAAGTAGTAGCTTCATGACGAGCCTGGGCTAGCTCTCATTCCACCAGGACAAGCTGGCAGTCAACCTCATCTTTTTTAGCTCTGAGCTTCAAGAGGGATTCATTGACCACTTTAAAAGTAGAGGACATCTTCTCCTTCTCCAGTAAGGAAGCACGAGCATCATCTTGAGCCAAGGAAGGTTCAGAGCAAACTTCCTCATAAGACTTCTTTAAAGCTGCCAGCTCAACCTTGACTATGGAAGCTCTACGTTCAGCATCCCATTTCCCTCAATTCTCTCTTCTTGTCCTTGAAATCCTTTACAATGGGAGCCATAGACGCGAGGGCAATGGCCTTACCTTGAGCCGAGGAACTGCAATACAATGATGAATAACTTTAAAGCAGGAAATCAACTCCTTAGATAAGCGAGAGTGATGCTCTCTGACATCTCGAAAGAATTAAAAAAGGGACATGTCTGGGATTGCACTGAGTAGTTCTTGGCCCACTTCCTCGAGCTTATAGAGTGGCAGAAAGGCTCGGGTCACTTTCTCACGATCAGTAGTAAAAGTAAGGATCAAAAGCATGGCAATGACCACAACACGAGCACTGTCTCAAGGCCAAAGCAAAGGGGTCAGAGCTCTCCTCGGCAATGATGGAAGTTGGTGGGAGAAAGTTTGATTTCTCAAGGGTGACGACTTTTTTCTCTGTTGCCTCTTTCAGCTGCTTTTTCTCCTTTCTCCTCTTTTTCTTCTCTTCGTCCTTAACAAGGGACGGAGGAATAGGCTTCTTGGAAGTAGAGAGATCCTTGGAGGAAGGATCCCGATTCCATTTCGCCTTCCTCAAAGCAAACTTTGAAAAAGACAATGTGTCCGAGGTTAAAGCAACAAAGGTCTGACCTCTATCTGCCACAGCCTTTTTTAACTTGGACCTCGTCCTCTTCTTCTTGTCATCCATAGGGGGAACAGCTTTGGTGACCTCGGCATGGGAAGTAGGGGATTGGGGAATCATGAAACCAACCCCACGAAGAATGAATAAAGCCAAGGTTCCGGCAGATGACTCTGGGGGCCCTAAACGCCTTAATACGATGAAGATCTTCTTTACCTCTTTCCTCCAGAGTAGAAGTTGTGTCCATGACATTAGGACACCTGGGGCCCCAGTTCACCGTGAACCCCAACTCCATGTTAGGATGAGCAAAGAAAAATTTGTCCTTCTAATATTTGTTAGCTT
Source organism: Asparagus setaceus (assembly GCA_012295165.1). Classification (NCBI taxonomy): domain Eukaryota; kingdom Viridiplantae; phylum Streptophyta; class Magnoliopsida; order Asparagales; family Asparagaceae; genus Asparagus; species Asparagus setaceus. Next base: position 25,860,466 of record CM022705.1, on the reverse strand, counting down.
CGGGATAGCCATCGATAACCTTAGATTGAAACTCCTTGACGAGAGCAGAAGTAGTAGAAGGGATTAACAAACATGTTCACAATGAATAAATTACTGAAGAGGGCAAAAGAATGAACTATGGATAGCTCCCATCACATGAGAAGGAAGCCAACGACAATTGCTAAGGAATTAGAGGTCAAGAGATTGGGAGAAATCTCTAATGTCATTAGCAGGTCAAAGAAAAAAGGGTGAAGAAAAAATCAAAGCCCGTACTCTAATTAAGCAAGGTAGACTATGAATTTGCCTTCATCATGATCACAAGTAGCAGATCCAGTACCGTGAAGATGAGTTGAGTAAGCTTAGCGAGTGTCACATTCCACCTCCAAAGATCTGAGCTCATTCTCTAACATATGAGAACTAAGGTGATTAAAGGAGTCATGAACACTTCTATTGAATTGATAAGCGGTTGAGCAAAGGAATTCAGGGCGACCATTAGTAGGATAGAAGAGGAAAATTAATCTTGGCAAAGAAAAAGATGAAAATAAAGTAAGAGAAGAATAACCGGTTGCGCTACTTTTAAAAGAACTTGAGCTTGCTAAGAGAGAAAAACACATGTCAAATCAACGGACACTAGCACGAAGCGTGGAAATCATTAAGTGTTAAGAAATTAATGAGGAGACATGATTTGGGGAAGATAGCTCATAATGATGAGAATCCCGACCACACATTCAAGAGATCCGCATTAAATGTAGTTAAACATATTGTGGCTGACGTCGACTCGGATTGAATCTTATCTACTCTAAACTTGGATTTTCATCTCAATTTGGGAGTAAGGCGCCACAGTTATGCATACAACTCAGATTTTACAATGGGATTAGCCAGACCACTTCACGATGATATGTTGACTTGGTCAATCAGGTACACACTTAAATTTCTTAAAGTATGGGACATCCGCACTCAGCATACAATATGGTCACGGCACATAGACCTGACTCCCAAGCCCGGGTATAATGATATGGGTCCATGATAACTGGTCTCAACAGATCGGTTAGTGTGCCTTATCTCAATCCAGTCTAGTTCCTATAGCAATCTGCCCTAATTGGAGATGATTGATTCGAATCATATCATATCCTCAACATACAATATTAGGAGATATCAATTAGATAGCCAATTTCTCTAATTGTCAACTTCCATAATTGTTCAATCTACACATACGTCGACTATACCATCCTATGCCAATGAGTTACTATCCAAGGTAAACAAACAAAGTTTTGGAAGATTAGACTTTGACCTAGGCTCGCAACCGCCGACCTGGGTTAATGATCATCTTCTTCTAAAACCCTAGCATATTTACCTATTGCCTATGATCTTTTATCAATGATCTGGCTTAGGCATTGAATGGGCGTAGGTGGACAACCCACCATCATCAATCTGATGCTTTTTCTGTAAGCTCAGGCCAAGCCAAGTAGACTCAATTACACCCAGACGCGAAGGCCTACTTCTATCATCAAAGCTGATCGAAAGCCCCGCTCTGATAGTGTCCAATCTCACGGAGTCAATCCTGTAAGTTGATTTCATGCATCAGCAAGAATAATTAAAATCGCCAAATTAACTCTGTGCACTTGGGTCGGGTGAACAGTGTGAATCTTCCTCTCTTTTTCTCCTTCATCAACCACCACCTCCCTCCTCACCGTTAATCTCTTCTCTGCCAACTTCCTTCACTTCTGCCTTCCATTGGGTCCCACATAACTGCCTCCGGTAGGATGTGAGGGAGGCGGAGACAAATGGCCACGGTGATAGGTGGCGATTGAGGCTGGAAGGAGTTCATGGGATATGTGGGAGGAAAAAAAAAGCGAGTGAGCAGTTTAGGAATTTTTGAAAAGTGGGTATGGTTGGAGGGGGAGGGCGTATTTGCAAACCTGTGGGCCTGAAGCCATTTTCATAAGGAAAATACAGAAGTGTTTTACATGGAATTGCCTTTATTAGCACACGTTATACTTTGGAAAAATCATTGACAATTAAGATAAGAATAGTGTAGATAAAACCAGTTAAAAATTACGTACAATAATTTATCCTCATATCCTATCTATAGTTTTTTAATGCAATTTAAATACAATGTTCTTGAAATAAAATAATGATAACAATCTTTAGTAGTAAATAATTAGGAAAATATGACTAAGACAATCATGTCGAGAATAAAGTTGGAAAATATGACTAAGACAATCATGTCGAGAATAAAGTTGCAACTAACGTTAGGAGTCAAATACTTATCTATTTGTCATTCAGCTAATCCATTGCGCTTACTAGTGATTAAATAAGTATGCTCTCATTGATTACTCCACCAAACTTTGGACATACATATAGCATAAACTTCTTAATATAAGTTGTATTATAATATAATAGTTTGTTTATAGGCAAGACTTTAATGGAGGTCTCTAATACATTGGTCAAATATCATTTATGTTCTTAATGTTCGAAAGTCATCAGTGGATGTCCCTAACGTTATCTCCATCATCAACCTAGGATCTTATTATAAACTTCCATTGAAATGTTGATGATGTGGCTACACCATGTCTCTGCCACATCATCAAAAAATTAGTGAAATTATTAGTTCAATTCAACAAAAAATTAGTGAAATTACAAGTTTCTATTTAACTTAATTGGACTTTCATTAATTTTTTGCTGACATAGCAAAACCACATCACTACCAGGTTAACAAAATTTAACGGAAGCTTGTAAAAAGGACATAGGCTAATGACGGAGGTAATGCTAGAAATCCCCACTAATAACTTTTAAATACTAAGAACCCAAATAATATTTGACTGATACAGACCTCCCCTTTCCTTGTTTGTAACTATCTTGCAAGATTCGTGAAACATATCCGAAGATATGTGTCAGGGTGCATGTATGGTGACAAACAAGTACTAACCTATAAATCATTTCTGGTCAAACTTAATTAAACTGTCGGCTTTGGATTTGTATTCAGTTATGTTTTGGTCTTAATTCTTTATTGTTAATAAGTTATTGATGCATGCTTGAAGTTCCCCAAAATTTATTGGTCTTATCGATTAATTCTAGGCATATATAACTTTTCCTTATCATTTTTTAGAATTATCAAAATTAGGATTAACATCACAAATTTATACCAAACCAGACTTAATTATTAATTAGTGACTACTGGATAAGGTATAGCTAAAGAGGACAAAGTGGATCTCAAGATAATCCGGCTAATTCGACAAAAATCAGGCATATTAGAGGCAAACTCGAAGTTTTGATAAAAGGAAACAGGTTAAGGGATAAACGGCAATTCCCCACTAACAAGGTCAGTGGAAGAAAATTCAAATCCTTATAAACTCACGTCAAACTATTATATAGTCTGCATAAGACTAAGGTCTCGTTTGATAGATGGAAATGAGTGGGCATGAAATGTCAATTCTCACTTTCCATTCTTTCCTACCAAACACAGCTTCTTTAAAAAATGCTAGAATGCGCATTCCCACTTCTAATCAATTCCCACTTTATGCGAGAATGAGTATTTCCATTTGGATAATTGGATTGGGATCCTCTTTAATTACCACCTAATTGGAGAGGGTCCAATTACTATAATACTCACCCTTTATCTTTAATTCAAAGGACAAGATAACGTCACATAGGATAATCATAATTAAACTAGTGGTTTGTAAAACCGCCATGGTAGATTTGATAGGCTTGCATGAAGTTGAATACGTATAAGCATGATTTCTAGACCATATGTTTTACTGCCTAATTGGACGGAGCATAGAGGATTTCTTTTTTAGTTTACAAAAATACTTAATTTCATTAAAAATTAAATGATATCTATCAAATCTATTATGGTAATTTTCAAAACCACTAGTTCAATTGTGGGAATCCTATGTAACATTATCTTACTCTTTAAATTAGAGATAAAGGGTGAAGATTAGAGTAATTAAACCCTCTCTAATTACCACTTAATTGGAGAGGATCCAAATCTTTCCCATTGAGATGATAGGGGATGGACATTCGCACTTAAGTAGAAATCAATGAATATATAATTTCCAAAAATATTCATTCCCCCTTTACTTTTTAACTTGCACTCAAACATGAGAATGGAAATGAGCATTCTATTCCCACATTAATTCTATTTCTTCATTTCTTAGTTCATTCCTTTCTCACTTTACTTGATTCTTGCCTACTAAACAAGGTGTAAGTGGATAAGTGGCAATTCCCCAATAACAAGGTCAGTGGAGCTAACCTAGTTAAGGGCTTAAATTTTGTTTGCTAGAACATAATCAGCTCTTAACTTGATTCTAGTAGTTCAAATTTGACTCCTTAATCAGATTAGGATTGATCCAACTTTGCCCATGGATAAAAAAGCCTTAACCAGAACCGTGAGGAGTGGCCAAACACAGTCTAAGTGAACTATTGTTAGGGGTCTACAAGCGTCTTGCAGTAGGGGCCTAGGAGAGAAGAGAGAAGACCGTTGCACAGTCCTGAGACCCGTTAAGTAGAAGCGGGATGCATTCCAAGTACTATCTATTGTGGGCACCGACAACCTAGTCAAATTTATTTAAGAAATTTCAGAGAAAATAAAAAATTTAAAAAAATCGGTAAAAAAATATTCTATCTTATTAGTCATCACTTAGAATTGTGATTTGCAAATTTTAGTAAAAAAATTAGAAAAATATTATAATCACTCAAAATTACAACAAGTTTTGAAAAATTATCGCATCACAATAGTAAAGCTATGTTCTAACTAGGTTGGCACATACCCTTCTATATCAATATCAATTGCTACACTTTTCAAAAAAAAAATTATAGATTTACAATAAAAAACAAAAATTTACAAATAATTTTATCTTTTTATCTGCTATCTCCAAATCTTTAAGTGCTTCAAGAGCAGCTGCCAGGCTGATGCATTGACTCTCTTTTTAAACCTCCACCAATCTTGTAATCACATTACCATCTAAACTGTATCCAAAGCTAGCTCATTCTTTGATCATCAATCAACCATTCTGAAGTGTTGACGGTGCATTTTGTAACTACAATAGAGATCTGCACTGTTAGTGAATCACAAGTCATGATGAAAAGCACAGGATATGAAGTTGATCCATGTGCCTTCCATCATGATAAAACATCAAAGTTCGGTTCATTACCCGAACATTAAACTAAAGGTGCAGAAAAATACTGCTCAAGTTTAGAAAATTTCCTTGTTGATGATCCACTATCTCTACTGGTTAGCTTGTTTACCATTATATTTCTTGAAGGTGAATATGAACCCTTACCTATACTCGGGCTAGATCTTGTAGCAGATGGATGTTGAGATTTGAAACCATATCTTTCACGACACTCTTCAAATAATTGCTTAAAATAATATTTGATTGTGTCATAATGACTAAGAACGGTAATAGACTCTTGACCTATTACCATACTGTCATACAAAGAATGTATGAGATTTTGAAGACCGACATCCTTCAAACATGGATTAATAAGAATGCTAAACCATAAATAAAGGAATGGGTCTAAAATACTTATTAAATCTATTTCTTATTTTCTCAATCATATATGCAAAATAATCATCCATGTGATAAGTAAAACTAAATTTAAAACTTTTAAAGCGGCTAGAGTAATTGGGTAATATCAACCGGACAATTAAACAAGAGCTTCATAAAAAAATTGAAGCATATCCTTTATGTAAGTAACAATTATCCATTCATGAGCATGAATTGTAGCCATATGAGATTTGGAAGAAGAACTAGATGAAAAGTTTTCGGATAATAAAATCATCTATAATTACTTTATATTCTAGTGCTACATTTAATATTAAATAGGTGGGATTCCACATATGGTTAACATCCATTGGAATTTGTCTAGCTTTAACATTACTTCTTTTACAATGTTGTTTTCATCTCTTAACCCTCAGTGTAGAACTAGTAAAAAATAATCTGCATCCCTAAATTTTTCTATTATTGGTTTAATTTCCGTAGATGCACTTTTCACAATTAAATTTAGAATAAGACAAAGCCATTTACTATAAAAAATACACCTTGGCATCGTAGTAGTAAAGATGCTTGGATATGGTCTATAGCTACATTATCATTCCTTGCATTATTTAGTGTATGATTAAATTTTGTTAAAATTTTCTAATTTCCAATTTCTTCTATTTGCTTGATTTTCCGCAGTATGTGAATCTTCAGATGAAATAAAAGTCATAACTCTTTTAAACATTTGCCAAGTGTTATCAATGTAGTGTGTTGTGATACATAAATAACCAACTTTTTGTTTAGATGTTTGAATATAAGAAGTTAGATTAAGCTTTGATAATAAGAAATCTGTTACACCCTATAAGTTATCAAGCCTAATGAAGCCTCAAGAAGCAACCACGTCTTATAACTAGCCAGCCGACTCACATACATCTAAGAGGATGATCCAGGTGCAGCGTCAGCCGACCTATCTCACAACCCAAACCCGAGACGAATGGCGCATTTGACCCGGGATCTGCTAGGAGCCCAAATCTGAGGCGCAAGGCATTTCCCAGTCAGACCCGATACTGGGCGTCTTGAACATGGGAACGACCTATCAACTTCACATCGTATTTAATGCATGTCCAGTTAGCGCCCACACTTCGCCGCCCAGTCGCCATCAGCATTATTGCAATGTCAGTCATTATGACCTCTGGAGCCAGAGCCTTCAAAGCTCCTCGAACCATGCCAGTACATTAGTAGCCTTATTATTGTTGCAAGGGCAACGCGTCCAACTAGTTGCTAACACGTGTAAAACATGATCTGACCCATTACTACACAAAGTTGGCCAAGTTACCAACGTGTCATGTAAATTCTCTCTATAAATAATGGTTACTTCCATCATACTAAGGTAGGGCAATTTTACACACAAAAAGTCAACAAGACTATACTCTATTTTTCTCTTTAGATTAATCAGATCAATCATTAACTTGAGCGTCGAAGGGCACGCCGAAGGAAACAACCTCCGAGAACTCTAACCTCTGTTATCTATGTTTAGCATATGCCATTTGGTATGGGTAGCCTCATACGAATGTTTAGCATTTTTTAGCGTAAGACCGGGCTAGGTCTAGGTAACCCGACTCGGCCCGCGTTTTTTGGCTGTTGGCAAACCAATTTTGAACCCAGCCGAGTTCGGGTTGGATCCAGGCCAATGGGCTTTGAGGACACCCCTAATTGTAATAACTATCCCCTAGTTTTGTACCATTCTATTCTTGTCCCTCAAGACACTGCAAATGGGAGAGTCACAATGCATATTGTATGATTTTAAATAAGAGTTATAGGTCGACTCTGATATAATTTTAAAGCACCAATTCGGAGGCTAATAATAAAAAGGATAAATCTTTGAAATAGACCACTTTTAAAACTTAATTAGCAAAATAGACCGAAAAAGTATTTAATTAGCAAAATAGACCATTTGTGCTAAAAGTGGTCTATTTTGCTAATTAAATGTCAAAATTGATCTATTTCAAAATTTATCAATTTCAAAACTATTTTGCTCATAAAAATTATAAACATAATTATATATATAAATTGTGAAAAAGTTACATTTGATGCAATTATAATTTTCTATTTAATTGTAAAAGTAAGTTTCTAAAAAAGACTTGGAGTAAATTTAGTTGTGCATTGTTCTTCTAGAAAGTGTTGTGTTGTAGTTAACAAATGTATAGTATAATAAAATGAATTTCCCTTGTCATTACTATATTTTGAAATTATAACTACAGTTGAATTTTATGCATGCAAATGGAGACCAACATTAACTTCAAATAAAAAATATAATAAAAATAAGAGGGTACACCCACAATATAAAAAATTACCATGACGAGGTGAATATGTAGTTAATAAAACAAGAGGATATATATATATATATATATATATATATATATATATATATATATATATATATATATATATATATATATATATATTAGAAAGTATTATGATTTTTTCAAATAAGCCATGGAAATATTTAATTAGCAAAATAGGTCAACTTTGACTAAAAGTTGGTCTATTTTGGCAATTAAGTTTTTTGGTCTATTTTGGCAATTAAGTTTTTGGTCTATTTTGCTAATTAAATTTTAAAATGGTCTATTTCAAAGATTTGTCCTAATAAAACTTATGAATGAGTCAAGTAAAGTCCAACATGCAGGAAAAGAATTATTTACAAGTCACATGAAAGAAAAGTTATTTTGTAAAATTTTGATACTATGAGTCGCAAGAGTATTCTTGGCGCATTCATAAGTCTACATAATTCTATATTGGAATAGGATTTCTCAAACTCTATCTATGTGCACACATGACTCACAAACATATTGTTGGCCAAGTCAATACAAAAATCAACTAGTCATAAATGACACGTAGATTTTTTTTTATTCTTTTTTTTTTATCAAACTCGGTCAAAACTAAGGGGCACCCTCACCAAAGCACAACCTCAAGTATTTTAGGAAATTAATTTCCTGTAGGTCCTCATCAAGAGAGTTAAACTTGAGATATTTGTGTACTACTTATAGGCAGCTTATCAACTCGACTAGATCGTATTGGTTATTAATTATGTGTCACAGTCCACCGAGTTAGGTGTTTGTTCAAAGTTAGACATTGAATCATAAATTAAGAAAAGAGAAAGGAAGAAGGGGACATCTCTCTCTCTCTCTCTCTCTCTCTCCCTCTCTCTCTCTCTCTCTCTCATTTGAGACCCAAAACAACAGAAATTCAGCACAAAGCCATGACCATGATCTTTGAGTCTTATGATAGTAGTGATGTGATCTTCTTCATGGCCATCATGTGGCTCTCCATCATCTCCATGATCATGTTCCGGTCGGGCGAAGATCCTGCCCAGCCCAATAAGCGGCCCATGGGCCACGGCCCAGTTTTCGTCGGCGGCCGGGGTTGTGACTGCGGCGCTTGTGCAGCCGGATGTGGTGCATGTGGCACTTACTTATCTTAATTAAGCTTTTGCTTTATTAGCTTATTTTTATATTTTGTATGCTAATTTTAGTTTTTTAAAGTTTGTGAGGAGAGATAAAAGGCATATATGCTTTTGTTTTTCTTCTCCCCTTTCTCTTTTGAGGTCTCTCCTGCATTTCTTGTGAATAAGGATAAGCATATGCATGTAAAGTTTTAATGCTTGTGTTGTAAGTTCTTGGATCCTTGATGTTTATGTGATAATAAGGAGACGAAACAAAATTTAACATTGATCACCATGTTATTCAGGTTTATAAGTGATTTACTGATTTTGTTTGCATTTTACATTCTTGTGTGGTATCTTTGTTTACATTTTACATTTTACAATACTCAAAACCCAATTATAGATTCTTTCAAGTATTATCTTTAGAAAGCTAATGGAGCGGGTGGTCCTCCAAAAAGTATTTGGTAGTTAAACTATCGCTAGCTATCAAATTAATGCTTTTTTAGCTGTTTGAATTGGGATTCCTTTTTACTGCAGATAGAGATTAAAAACATTCACAAAAATAACCATATCAATCATTTAATCATTGATTGTGATGCGTTTCACATTTACACGAACTAGAACGAGTGCAATTCACGGAGTTACGATATTAGTTAGAAACGTTTCATCTTCACTGCTCAATATATGGAATAAAAAGGTATTAACTTGAAAATAGTACAATTTGTAACTAATAAGGTACTTATGCGTAGTTGGAGAAATTGGCATCAAATTCATCACAGTATTTCAATTTTCCGTATTTGTGGTGGGCCCTTTGTGCAATTAAACCATATTTGTCTGTTGTCAAATTAAGTCGGTGACCGACTTATAAAGTTGAGAGTTGAGACCGACATGAGCGAATACTTGCATGGATACAAATCTTGTGGTTGGTTTATTCTATGTAATTGAGTTCATGAGGGGTCAGTAGTTGGAATTTGGTGGGAAAGAAAATCATATAGAGAAGTACTTTATAGAAAATTATTTAGGATGGGAAGAGAAATTCGTGGTTTAAAGTTGGTGATTACACTGATTCAGTAATTTATTTGCAATAATATTTTAACTACTTGCAGTGGTTTTTATAAATTTTCATGTACGCTAATTAGCCTTTATGATCGAAGAACAAGTGCCATCCTCCACGGTCATTAAGAATAAAATTAGTATTATTTCAATTGAGTTTTGTTTGATCTGCGTCTGGAATATCAATACCATACTATCAAATTAGTAGAATTCAACTCAAAGACGAGGACTCGATTTATAAATGCAGTGAAACAAGCACTTGATTTGCAAATTAACAAAGATGTAAATTCAGTAATTTCTCTAACTAATCAAAGACTAGATTTACAAAAAAAAAAAAAAATCCACATTTTCCATGACAAAAATAGAAACATTGTCAGCTCGAGCCTAAAATAGATCAAGCCTAATCATGTCAAAGGACCTTAAGACTGTGACCAAAACTTCGAAACTGTGGTGAGGATTATAATTTTATATCCTAACAAATCCTAACCCAAACCTCTAATTATGGGTTTTAAAGCTCAAAAGGGAATTAGTTGTCTATTGATTGACGCATTGTTCTTCTTGAGCCTCTTGTGAGATTTCTGTCTTGTTTGTGCAGACATATCTATGCTTGTGCACCATAAGATGTTGATATGAATAGCATTCAAAAGACACATATAGGACTTTCTTTCATTTACTAATGTTGATGACATCCTGTTTATGACTTCATATAAAACTCCGAAGCACTAATGTTGATGACATCCTGTTATGTGTATCTGAGCTCCCTCAACACAATTGAAGTAAAACAAAATGTTGCTGTAATAAAGTTTTAGCTGCAGTATAACAAACAGCTGGTTCTTAGCTCACCATGTGAGATTACACTACTAATTATTTGCTTGCGGAGTTATTAAAATGTACACGATGTTTGATGTATTAGAAGAAAAACCTGGAAAATCATTCAATTAAAAGAAACAATTAAATTTAGATTGACATGTTTTTGTGTTTTTTTACCAATTGCATACAAAGACACTATGCATATGCTCACCATACACACACAGGAGAAAGAAACAAGGAGATTGCCATGAACTGCAATTACTCTTCAAGCTCTATGCAAATGTTTTGCCCATCTTCTCGCCATGAACGGATCAAAATAGTCCCAATTCTCAACACAGCTCGTCCTCCCTCGGCCGCCACCACCTCCGACCTCCCTCTCCCCGTCGCTGCTCAGGCTCTCCCCTTTCTCTTCAAAGCCTACGACAGTCTCCCCAGTCACCAGTCTTTCTTCATCCTCTCCTTCGATATAGCTATAACCGACACAAACAAACTCGCGAACCTCCTCCTTCAAATCCACCGGAATCCTCCGCTCCTCCCCTCCTCCGATCTCCCCCAGCCTCGCCCACTCCCCCTCGGACCCGACCCTCACATTCACCTCCCTAACCACACCCCCCATCAACCTCCCTAAGAACTCCTGAAACTCATGCATCACGAATCCATTTGATGCTCCAAATCCAAACCCTACATGGAACCGATACACTGGCATCTGCAACTGTAGCTGCAACTGTAAGTCTCGAGTTGTGCCTCTTGTCGGGCTGTCCGACAGGTGAAGGATACAACAGCTCGAGTTATGATGGCTTCGGTCCTCTAGGATCCGGACCCCCTTCTGGATTCCTGGGCCCGGATCGCCTGCCGGGCCAAGGCAGATCAGACGGTCGACGACCCTGAGGGCGGACCTCTTGCCGTTAGGCGACATCCGACGGAGCGGGAATGCACGGGTCGCCGCAGTAGCTGAATACGTGACGATCGCGAGTCGGTCAGTCGAGCAGAGCGTGAACACGACAAGCGAGATTGCCTGTTTCAGCAGCCGGAGGTGAGGGCCGTTAGGGCTGACGAGGAGCACTAGGTCGGTAGGACTCTGATGTGCGAGCTTCACCGAGAGGTAGAGGCGGTAAGGAGCAGTCGCCGGGAGTAGGGCAAAGTGGAGGCGGGGAGCGGAGGCGGCACTGGTCAAGGGTGACGGGTCGAGAGGGTCATCATCGTCGTACAACCGAGCGGACCGGAGGGAGGAGCGGCGGTTTGTGCGGGAGTTGGCAATGGAGTCTTCAATGATTTGGAAAATTGGGTCATTGGTGGTGGTGGTAGTGAAGGTGGCAGCGAGTTGCCGGCGGTGGCGGGGAAGGTGGGACCAGTGGGCTCGGCAGATGGGGCAGGTTACACTTCCATGGCGGACATTGGAGGCGATGCAGGTGAGGTGGAATGTGTGGGTGCACTCCGCGGTGAATGTCGCTGGAGGCGGCTTATCGAAGGCAGTGGCCGGAGTGGTGCTGCAGCTGAGAGGGTCTAGGCAGATTGCACATAGGCTCTGTTCAAAAAGAGAAATTCGAGCATGAACCAATTGGGAGTAGCTTTCTGTATAGTTTACACTAAGTAATAGGATGTATGAATAAACAGTTCCTTTTGCTAAAAGCACAACTGAACGATCAAGTTCTCTGGATGAAAACATTCATATGCCCTGACAATGCAAATAGCACTGTTCAAAATTTCTATCACCTCCATCTCTGTTGTATCCTAAGAATTACTAAGTCTAAAGAACTTTTGAGAGTCGGCCACATGTCATAATTAACTAGCCGAGTCTCACAAATCTTAAAGCCCGACCTAGGTGTGAGCGTCGCCGACCTCTCTGGCGACCCAAGTCCGACATGAAAGGCATCTTCGAGCAGAATTACTAAGTCTAAAGAACTCTTGAGAGTCGGCCCCGTGTCATAATTAACTAGCCGAGTCTCACTAATCTGAAAGCCCGACCTGGGTGTGAGCGTCGCCGACCTCTCTGGCGACCCAAGTCCGACACAAAAGGCGTCTTCGAGCCGGAACGCTCTAGAAGAAGCCAAGTCCGAGATGAAAGTCGTCTTCTACTCGGGCCCTCATTAAAGAATGTCTCAAATGACGAGACCTATCAGCTTCAACAATCGAACTTTGCCGCTCAATCAGCATTGCATTTAATGTTGAGTCATAGTCATTATGACTCTTCGAGCCGTAGTTGACTCCTCGGACCACGCTAATACTTCAGCCATTCTGTCACTGTCGCATTAAACGCAAAGATGACTCATTCAACTGGCTGTCGATACGTGTAAAATGAGGTTTGATCAGCCGACTGCATCGACCAGGTCAAATTACTAATGTGCCCTTGCCAACTCTCTATAAATCGTGGGCAATCTCTATTATTCTAAGGTACGCAAAAAACCACTGAATAAACACCCAGAAAAGAGATTCTGCAAACTTGCTTAATCTATTACTGACTTGAACGTCGGAAGGCACGCCGGAGCAACAAACACCGGCCCTCTAACGGGTGTCTCCTGTGCAAGAATTACCTCTTTCAGATTGATCAACTATCAAGGAAGATCAAGGAACCCTATAACTCCTCTAAATATCCACTTACCCATACAATTAACTTTCTGACATAAACAATCACCATACATGTTTGTGATATGCATGAAATATTTATCTAGAAGGCTTAATTTGATGACTAAGAAGGGGGGGTTCAATTTTATCTAAAATGTGCAAAGCTGACGGTGACTCATCTGATCTTTGCAGATGATTTATTAACGTTTTGTAGAGAGGTATGCATTTAACAAGGAAACTCCATCAATGCTTTAGTGACTTTTCACGCCTCTGGTTTATATGCTAACCTATCAAAGGATTCTATTTTATTTGGAGGGATCTCAAATGGCATTAAAGAGCAAATGCTTCTTTGGTGGGTGTACCTATGGTGTGCAAGAGATTAACTAGAAGTGATTGTAACTCTCTTATTTCCAAAGTTACTCAGAAAATTTGTTCATGGCAAAGCCAAACACCTCCCTTTTATGCTGGTAGGTTTCAGCTTGTAAAGAGTATTCTTTTTGGGATTCATCTATTCATTCTGGTCTAGTTGGTTAAGTTTTGCCTAAGAAGATACTGATTATACTTGATGCCTTATTGTTCAACAAAGGTTACTTACTCTGAATAGAATTTGTAAAACGAGGTCTCTATGTGCAATAGGTGTTTGATGTGCACTAATGCTGAGTCATAACCATCTTTTCTTCTCATGTCAGTTTGCTATAAATATTTACAACTGCATTATGGATTTGGTGGGGTTTAAAAGAAGAACTCGAGGGCAGTCTCATCTTACGCAATGGTTTAATTTGTTTGGGAAACGTTTGCAAAATTTAAGTTAATCAAAATCTTTATTTTAACTAATATGTGACATTGCTCTGTTCCAGTTCAATATCAGAAATGAGTTAATTCTTTGTGAGTTTGGTTTGTGAATGTGTCTTTGGTTGAAGCGTTGCATCGATAAAGATGGTTTTCGGCAACGGGAGATAACACAGTGATTTGATTAAGGGATATATGTTTGATGGCCTAGTGGAGTATTTGGGTCTACTAACCAGGTTTTCCTACTGTAGTGATATTTTGTGGTTTATGTGATTTTACTTAGTTGTTCATGAGTTTTGTGTTCACCTTAGATATATCTGGGTGTTGATATATATGGTGATTGTTTTAGGATTTTTATTGAGTTCTGTCTCTAATTCAAGTTTGCTGGATTATTTTTCTTTTCGGTGAAGTTGTGTGTCTGTTAAGATGAGTCCGAAAATAGTTCAGGAGGAGGTAAGAAGGGACAAAAAAAATATTGTAGAGGGCAAGTAGGTCCTGAAGCCTTTTATAAATTGTATTTATTTTTTTTCCAAAATAAATAATTGTGCACAAACTAATACGCGGCTTCGATTGAATAAGTAAATTATCGCTGCATATGACAATATGAGAATCTCAATCCATGGATTCAACATTCAAACAAATGTCCCCCTCTCTTCTTTTCCTTTATTTGCTTCGACAAAAGAAATAAATAATCAACATGCAAGTAATGGTGTGTATGGATATGAACAATTCGAGCCTAATGTTGTTCTAACTACATCCAAATTTCTACCCACACATTTGATTAAATATTTTTATGGATAAAATAGGATTAAAACAGGGAAATTGCATCCACGTTCAAGTTGAATAGTTCAGGAGTTAGAACTACACAATGTTGCGACGCGTTTTCTTTTTCTAACTAACCCTAGCCAAACACACCCTAAACATTGTTCTCACAAATTTTTGACAAATTGATTTCCTCGTAATTTATACTATTTATTATTATTTTATTTATTCAATAATTTATCCTAGTTATGTTTGTTTTCAGCCTACCATGAAGCCTGCTTTTGGTGAAGGATCCACAGGGAATGCTCCTGACAGCCCAACAAGAAGATGGGCTCTCTGATCTCTGATTGTTTGGGGCCCACTTTACTTTTGCCTCAACAATCACATGGTTGTTGAAAAAGGACTACAGGAACAAGATAGGCATGGGCCCACCACTCACTCCCTCGCGGACAACAAATGCAGAACCATAATTCAAATTGAGCACACAAACAAACTTGAGACCCAAACTCCACAATCTTGAAGAAGCTAAAAATAAATTTTAGCAAACAAGCGATGGAGTTACTCTTTCAGCTATAATTGTATTTCTATGATGTAGAGCTATTTGCTTGATTTTTTTATTTTTTATTTGTATTTCTATTTTTATTTTCTTGTAATAGTGGAATCTTGATTAAGGGATTCCTACAGTCATACGTGCAAGAGGGAGTCCAAGTTCAAGCCCTCACACCATCAGAGACTCGACCTTACAAGAAAAACCTCGAGAATTAGGACCAAATGAAACGGACTTGCAACAAAATGGAACATACTTATTTTGGGGTTTTGGAATATCAGTCCCTGATATTTTAATTTTTCTACATTAGGCTTTCGAAATCTTTGAAATTGCCATTTAGTCTCTCAATTCCTATAAGTTATATCAAACTAATCCTTCTGATACTATATATGTGCAATTGACCAAGCATAGTTATGTCAGTACTTAATCCAAGATAATGAATAATTATTCTACCATTAGGCAATCGACTCGTCTAAATCCACAATCAAACCTCTTTATTTCTCCATTTTTTAAACTAGTAGAATAGAGAAAATTTGAGTTGAATTTTTGGGTTTCAGTATAGATTAGGATGTTGAAGAAGATAATAGTATGGATTAGATTTGGTGTGGACTTAGGAATTAATTTGGATGGTGATTAAATTGAGTTTGAAGAGTGACTAGAGTTCAATTTCAAAATATTGAACTCAATGGTATATTCTCCTCATCTGAGACAACAAGTGTGATTTATATAAGCTTTGAGTTGCTAATAGCAATGTATAGTTCGAGTTTAAGCATAATATGTGGATCTAACTCCAGAAGAAAATAAACAGACTACAACTTTGAAAAGAAAATTTCAAGCTGGATCCTAATATTTCCTGTAAAAATTGCTTGCAAAATGTACATTTAGATGGAAAATATAAAAATAATTTGGGTATATAATTTACCTTAGCCCGCAGGCTAGTTTGGTCAGCATCTTTCAGGATATTTGCCTCATTCTCTGCCGCAGAAGTTGAGATCTAAATACATAAATAGTTAGAAATTTGAAAAAAAAAAAAGCTTCAAAAATAATATTTTTGATTATTTGAGTTCTTTTTTTTTCCAGGGTGCAGCTACCAAAATGGAAATTTGAGTATCATTAAAGAGGAAAATGCAGGATAAACAGAAAATTACACTATAAAGAAATTCTATAAAAATAGAACTCTGAAATAAAATTTTGCAGTAACTGAAATATTTGAAATAAAAGTTGGACGTTGTAAGAGAAAATTCCGGAAATAAATTGGAAAAATAAGAATTAAAGAAAACTCAATATCAGCACAAATGGTAAGAGAATAAAAGGAATGCAGAATATGAGAATAATTAGACAATAAGTATAAATTTGGAAATATTACTTTCAACAAGATTTTTAATAAAATTGCATTTTTTTCCAGTGCATAGTCACCAAATGGAAGAAATTTAATGATCATTAATCACAAATAAAGAGGAAGTTAAGGTATGAGAAAATGCAGCATGAAAGTAAAACTTCACAAAATATAACAAAATCCTAATAAGAATAAAATTTTAAAGTAAAATTCTGCAAAACCAAGGGATGAGAACAATGTATGTATTACAACAAAGATGTGATGTTGTACAGTAAAATTTGCAAAACTAATGTATGAGAACACTGTATAAAAATTGGATCTTTTCGAGCAAAATTTCACAAAAAATAGGAAATGAAATTTAAAGGAAACCCAGATACAATCACAATTGGGAAGAGAGAGAAAAAAATTCAAAAACACAATGCAGGACTCTATAGAGTGAGAGAGCTCAAGGAATTAAATTATCATTTTCAATTTGAACACCAACAAAAGTTGGATCTTTTAAGAAAATTTAAGAAAATAAATAAATTTAAAGAAACCCAGATATAATCACAAATGGGAAGAGCATAAAGGAAGAAAAATTCAAAAACAATGCAGGATTTTAGACAGAGAGAGAGAGAGAGAGAGATTACTGTTGTAGGAGGTTGATTGATTGAGATTTGTGGGTATAAACAAGAGCAGAGAGACCCAATTTGCTTTGCTAATCTCTTCCATTTTGAATCATTTTCTTCCATTATTACTTCTTCTTCTTCTCCTGCTGCTGCTGCTGGTCTGTCTTCTATCTACTGTCTTCTTCTCCTTCTCCCAGTTTTCTTTTATGGGTTTTGGAGGTTTCTATCAATCAAAAGCTCTCTCTCTCTCTCTCTCTCTCTCTCCCACTCTCTGTCTTGTGCATTTGCTTCTGTCATCTTTGTCTTCTTGTTCCTTGCTTTATTCTTCTTTTTCCACACAGATACCTCCACCTTTTCCTTTTCTTACCCATTTCTTTATCTTTTTCATAAGATCACTTAATATTTATATCTTTGCATTTTTTACTCCTTCGTAATATAAAATTTCAACAAAAACACATTTTCATTTCTTATGACATTTAGTGTTTGGTGGGAAAATATTGGTGAAAAATCTATATTGTACAGTTGAAGAAAATTTTCTCGAGATTGAATTGCAATTTTTTTACGAGCTGATTTTACTTTTTATTTTCTATTTCCTCTAATTGTAATGTTGCTAACCAAACTTCAAAGATCTAAATTTGACAGCAATATTTGTTCCTACAGCTCTGTTTCCTCTCAACCACACGGACTCTTAAAGCTAGTTGTGCTTCTCTTTTTCTGGTTTACTATATTTGCAAAAAGAATATGTTTCCTTTTTTTTTTTGTTCTTTTAATCATTTTTATTGTTAGTGCTATAATACTATTTATCAATAGAGGAACTGTTGATGCTAGGAAAAACTTACGAGATTGAGTCCATAAGATTGGACTCATCGAAGAGGGCCCCTTGATCAACTTAGATGGTTGGAGAGGGTTTTGGTGTTGACATCTGCTTGACATTGCTGATGGGCCTGTGATACATAGAAAAAATGTCAGATTGACGATGGCGGGATGTCCACCAATGCCCCTCCGATGTCCAAGTCAGACTCTTGTAGAATAAGATCCAAGCAAAAGGTATTTAGGCTAGGGTTTTAGAGGGAGATAATCATTGGCCCAGGTCGGAGGTAGCGAGCCTAGGTCAAGCTCTCATCTTGTCCAACATTAGGTAGGAGACATATTTATACTGATTGTCTGGGGCAGATCAAATATTTACATGTGTCACCATCCTGACGGTTGAGGTTGTTATTGTATATACTTGTCCTTAAGGTATTTACTTGTCCTGTAATGTATTTACTTGGGCGGCAAGTGTGATCACGTGGCAGCACCTCATTAGCGTAGGATGGTATAGCCGACGTATGTGTGGACTAGGTTATTATGGAAGTCGGCAAGTAGAGAGATTGGATACTCGATTGATATCTCCTAACATGGTACGTTGACGATGGAATACGATTCGATTCAATCATCTCCAATTAGGACGGACCGCCATATAGAATGGGCCAGGTTGAGATAAGGCATGGTAACCGACCTATTGAGACCGGTTACCATGAACCTATATCGTTGTATTCCGAGATATTAGGTCAAGTTCATGGACCGTGACCGAGTTATAGGCTGATTGTGGATGTCCCACAGTGTAGTGAATTAAAGTGCATACCTGGTTGACCGTGTCAACATTCTATCATGATGTGATTTGCTAACCCAAATGTCAAATCTGGGTTATATGCACAACAAGAACTAATCAAAATCAAAATTATGGAAGTATGAATTTGCATAAATACTCAAATGATCATCCTAAACTTGTTCTTTTCTGAAAAACAATGATGCAACTCTCTTGTTCTCTTTGACAATTTAATTGCCCGAAGTGGTTAACAATTCAAAAAGTTTTTTGACCTCACTTGCTAGAAAAGATAGCTTAATTCAGGTGATAAGAGGGGCATATTTATGTATGATTATTGGCTAAAGTGACAAACCTTATATCAATGTGGGGAAGAAAAGTAATCATATAGAGGGCACTATGTACAAGTCAGGGGAGAAATAGAAACTTCAAACCTGGGCCACAAATTTTAAATTTGCTATGTTGATGCACGAATTGTACTAATTTAATATTTTGTTTACTGCAAATTACACTAACCACCCCCATAACACAGATAGCCAAAAGAACTTTCAACATTATGCAGTAAACCCCTAGTAACATCTAAAATCTCACTAAACCCCTAATAACTATTGAAATTGCATAAAACTGAACAAGTTTTCATGTTTCGCAAAAAATATCACATGATGACATTCAGGCCACTTTCTGCGTTGGCGACACATTTAGATTCTAAATGTGGACGGATGCCATATAGGGGTTATCTGCAAAATGCAAAATATTATCGGGAATTTTTTGGCAGGTTCAATGCGAAATTTAGAAGTTATTGGGGGTGTGCTGCAAGATGCTGAAAATTCTAAGGGTAACTTACCATTTTGTTCACCTTGGTTTTTAACTATGTGCACTGATTCTTTTTTTTCACACTAAAGTTTATATTGTTTGTACGGATTTAAAATGTGCGACAAGAGTGTCTTTCTCCT
This sequence comes from Asparagus setaceus, assembly GCA_012295165.1. NCBI lineage: Eukaryota > Viridiplantae > Streptophyta > Magnoliopsida > Asparagales > Asparagaceae > Asparagus > Asparagus setaceus. Next base: position 25,840,560 of record CM022705.1, on the reverse strand, counting down.
TTCACGTGTTTACTTTTCTAATACTTTCTTCAATGACTTTATGCCATCAAGTTGGGTTTTGTTTGAACAACTTCATTAACAAAATCACATTCAATAAGGGAACAGGTTTAAGTCTTAATCATGGCCTAAATTATTCTGTCTCAGCTAACTTCAGTCTCGATCAAGTCAGGATTTGGTCAAATTTGTTCACTTTTTTATAGGAAAGTACCATGTCACAAGGCAATAAAAAGAAATCATTAAGATTCCGCATTTGCCAAAAGAAAAGAATGCTATGCAAGTCTTCTTTCTTCTTTGGACATTTTAGGTAGGATCCAATGCATTTTTAGGTTTATATTAAGAAAGAACTGATTTTTTTGCAAATAAAAATTGTTAAAGGAGTTATTTAGAGACTAAACATTCTTTTCTGTGGAAGATAGAAACGGAATCCGACACGTGATTCCTCGGGAAATACTTGCTTCCCTTTTCGGTAAAAACTCGAAGAATGGAAATAGACAAAGATGAGGATTACATATAAAATTTCGAACAAATTACTGGTAAACCCCTCTAATTTAAAACAATTTTAATCAATGGAACGAGGATTTTATGGGCAGTGTTCCGGGTCTTCCTCTTGCTATTTAATATACACCTCACTATATACCCCTCGCGCCTTCCATATTTGCAATTTTACCCCTAACGTCTTGGTATTTATAAAATTACCCTCCAATTCTCTCACATTGGTTTTTCTCTCCTCCAACTTAATAATATTAGTTTGTAAATAGGACAATGTCAAAAAATTTCAATAATTTCCAGTATATTGCAATATTATTCATTTAAAAACTAAAACCATTGAGTGCAAAGGATAGAAAACTCAATACATGAGAATTAGAGGGTAATTGTGCAAATATCAGGATTTAAGGGGTAATTTTACAAATAGGAAAGAGTTGAGGGGTATATATGCAAAAAGCCCTTAATTTAATGTACAAATTGTCTTTTGATTACTTAGTTTACATGCATCAATTTTTGTGCACGTTCCACAGACAATATGCATTGATCACATAGTGAGTGATTATGATTCATTTTAAATCTAACACTCATTGTCCCCTCATGTATGTATTCATTCTTAATTTGCACTTAGAGAAAAATTATAATTATCCATTAGAGAATCAATGATTGTGATAATGTAGTGGTCTCTTCACCACTTTTCTTGTAGTGGAAAGGATCCAAATCCATCTTTGTATGGGTAAATTGCAAATTATCCCTTATCTTGTATCTTTAATTCTATTCACACCCTCTCAACTCTTCCATTAGCATTTATCATTATTGAGTTTACTTTTTGACAAGGATAAGTTACAAGTAACCCCTATCTTCCTTGTGAATTGAAGGGTGATAAATACTAATAAACGTACAGACACCATGTGGCATACACCACACTAATAAGAGAATGTCTTGTAGCACAAAAAAAAATTGTTCAATTCCATCACCTTCACATTTGCATGTGATTTGTGCCACATGGCTTACTTTTATTGTTGTGATGTATGTCACCTTGGTACTCAATGAGCACCTAAGAATCTCTCATAATATACCCTCTTGTATATTCATAGAAACTATATATGCTATTCATTGGTGAAACAAGCACATAGACACACAAAGTCATATATTTTCGAAGGGATTTTTTTGGAATAAGAGCATCCCGTGGAAGCAATAATAATTACAATAACTGTCTCTGGCCATGAGAGAAAAAGCGAGGGAAAGCATAAAAACAGCAGAAGAAAGTAAAGTGTTATGTTTGAATCTTGTACAAAGAGCCCCATGCTGCCATCAGTTGTTTCTAGTGCTATCTCCACCACTATTGAATGATGAGGGCCAGCTCTTTTTTCTCGTTTTAACAGCAAAACATGTTTGTTATATGATGACCTGGGCTTTCTCTTGATTTAGGTGGGCCCATGTCTATGAAGTCTGCGAACTAATTTTATTAGAACACCTGCATACAAGCACAATGTTCTGAATCATTCTCAGGGAGGAAGATAGACAATTGAAAGTTTTTACCATCCTTTTTATAGTCTAAAACACCCCACTCACGTAGAGAATATTCTGATAAGATTTGCATTATCTGAAGTCTTGCCTAAGTAGCAAGTGGTCGTAGAAATTTGCTTACAAAGTTCCTTTCTACAATTTATAGGATTCAACAAAAAAAATTTGCTTCAAAATTGGTCGTTTGATTGCTTTGTTCTGTTACAAACATAAATAAGACAAATACTAAGATTAAGAAGCACAAAGATATAAGGATGTTAGGCCGTAGTCTGTACAATAGCTCTTGTTTGAGTAATAACATACTCTCATTTTGTACTAATATTTATTTGAGATGATATGGTATAGATAAATACAAGTATAAGAAGTGTACGAGGCGAAACAACTCAAAAATCAGCTCAAAATCTAATTTCAGCCTTCTTACCATCGATGGTGGCCTTTGACCATCGATGGTAGGTTGAGCTCATCGATGGTAAATGTGCATCATCGATAAGTTTTACTCCATAGACTTTTGTATCATCGATGGGCCTCTCAACCATCGATGGGGTCTCGACACCATTGGTGGTCGAGAGGCACCATCGATGGTTGTTCGCGAGGAAAATTATAAAATTGATCTATTCTATTTGAAGAATAATGAATACAATCTCTCGAATGCAATCTCTCTCTCTAACTGACTTAGATAAAAAGAAATTACAAATTCTCGATCGGTTGCCCGATTACAAAAGAGAGAAGGATCAACGGAGACCCTTCCCTTTATTTAATTTGGGTTCTTCACGGTGGCGGTGGGAGCTTGAATCTTGTATCCCGCTGACGATCCGACCGCCTTGACTCGTGGGGCGAGGTTGAAAAATAACTCGCAGAGCAAGTTTAGAACTCGTCGAAGTTAACAACTCTTTGATAGAGTTGATTTTAGAAAAGGATTAGTAATCCTTTTAGCCAAGAATGGCGGAGAAGAACTTGCCGCAAGTTTGAAAACTGTAATCGAGTTGAACTATCTAGGAGAGTAGATGCCAGGAAAGGAGGTTTGATCCTTTCTTTAAAAAGAGACGCAGCTCTTCGGTAAAACCTCAATATCTCCAAATCCAACCGGTAGAAATTAATCTCCACCGTTCAGAATTAGGAACAATGAGTGTTGAGGCATCCCTCCAAGTTTCACTCCGATCAGACTTCGGATGAAGGTTCGATCGTCACGCCGATCACAGCTGCACAGAAGAAACCGTTTCTGCACAATTAGCTTCGGTAAAACCTCAATATCTCCAAATCCAACCGGTAGAAATTAATCTCCACCGTTCAGAATTAGGAACGACGAGTGTTGAGGCTTCCCTACAAATTTCACTCTGATCAGACCGCGGATGAAGGTCCGATCGTCCCGCCGATCACAGCTGCGCAGAAGTGGCTGTTCTCTCCTTTATTTTTAGTGCTCCGCCAAACCCTTTCAACCTGCCCATTTGGCTGTGAAAACCCCCATTTATAGGGTTAAAGGGTGTAACCACCCCTTAAAATGCTCCATCATGGGTTTAGTGGGTGTAACCACCCCTTAAATTACTCAAACGGTTGAGGAACCGCTCAACTCATGTTTGAATGAGTCAAAACGCCAAGTTCGCGTTCTAGAGCAAGCCTCGCTCAGATTTAGTGCAGAACGCGGGATAGACCTCCGCCTACATTTTAACTAGGACGGGGTTGGAAGCCCGCTTTGAGCTTTGAACGCGGGCCATGTGCTCCGCTGCTTAGCTTCAACGGGCCATGTGCTCCGCGTTTTAGGCTTCGAGCGGGCCATGTGCTCCGCGTTTTGAATTGAAACGCGGGCCATGTGTCTGCTAGCTCGAACGCGGGCCATGTGCTCCGCGTTTTAGGCTTCGAGCGGGCCATGTGCTCCGCGTTTTGAATTGAAACGCCGGAATTAGTCCGCGTTTTGAATTGAAACGCCGGGGTGAGCGCTTTTGCCTTGAAGAGATCAATACTTGTGATCTCTTTTCACAAGGGTTGTCAACTTGTAATCCTTGTATTCGGAGACATTAGCCGATTCTCCTTTGTTGTCGTGAAAGTCGCCGCCTTGTAACCTTCATTGATAGTGTTTCGCTGATATGGTCGCCTTCGCACTTTTTTTTACGTTCTACAGAACCCTCCAAAGTTTTTGAAAGTTCGCTGGACTGGACGAGCTTTGAATACTTTGATATCTTCTTTGCTTGATCCGAGAAGGTATTGCTCCTCATTCGCCTTCAAAGAAGTTGTGTTCTCGCTTTTGTCCACGCTTAATCATTCGCCTTGCATGGGTGAACTCCCAGATTTTTTTTTAATGCAGGAGGACCGAAGCGTCTTGAACTTTGCTACGTGAGACTGATCCTCGCGATTTGAGGTTGAAACACCTGAGTCCATCGATTCGTGGTTTAAACGCCGACCTCACGCTTTGTGTTGAAACGCCGAGGTGGTCCTTCGCTTTATGAGTAAAACGCCGGATGAACCCCACATTTCCAACTAAGTCTTTTAGACTTTTCTTTAAGGTGCCAAAAGTATAGTGTTAACTTGGCATGCCTTTCATACTTGTTGTTTGAACAAGCTTTTGGAGACTTATCACTCTATTGCAAAGAGTTGATAAATTGGTTTTATCATCGGTGGAATTTTAACTTGATGATGATTTTTGAGGACTTATCGCCTATTGAAGAGAGTCGATAAGTTGATTTTATCGAGGTATGGAGTTAACTTGATAAAGTTGGGTATTTGTGATTTGAACAAGATTTTGAGGACCTATCGCCTATTGAGGAGAGTCGATAAGTTGATTTTATCGAGGTATGGAGTTAACTTGATAAAATTGGGTACTTGTGGTGTGAACAAGATTTTGAGGACCTATCGCTCTATTGATGAGAGTCGATAAGTTTAGATTTTGTCGGGGGATAAAATATGAAACCTGTGATTTGAACAAGGTTTAAGGCCTGTGATGTGAACAAGGCTTACATGGCTTGTGGTGTGAACAAGGCTTTGGGTTTGTGGTTTGAACAAGGATTTGGGCTTGTGGTTTAAACAAGGCCTTTGGGTTTGTGGTTTGAACAAGGCTTTGGGCTTGTGGTTTAAACAAGACTTTGGGCTTGTGGTTTAAACAAGGCTTTAGGCTTGTAATGTGAACAAGGCTTGGGGCTTATCATCCTATTGAAGAGGACATGTTGCGATTGGAGCAACTTTGAAGACTTATCGCTCTATTGAAGAGAGTCGATAAGTTGATTGTCAGAGGTGTGAGGTTAACGTGACAAGGATATGTTGCGATTGGAACAACTTTGTGGACTTATCATCCTATTGGAGAGGATTGATAAGTTGATTGTCAGGGGTGTGAGGTTAACATGACAAGGGTATGTTGCGATTGGAGCAACTTTGTGGACTTATCGCTCTATTGAGGAGAGTCGATAAGTTGATTGTCGAGGTGTTAGGTTAACATGACAAGGATACGCTATGCATTGAACAACTTTGTGGACTTATCATCCTATTGGAGAGGATTGATAAGTTGATTGTCGAGGTGCATTGTTAACTGACGATTGTGTTACGATGTGAGCAACTTTGTGGGCTTATCATCCTATTGAGAGTGTAGGCGCTGAAAATTACCTATAAGTCCCCGAACATAGCTCGTGATGATGAGAATAATCGACAAGTCATCCGATGAAGTAATGGCAAACCGCTGACGACACAACAAGTGAACGCAACGCAAACGCTCTCCTCAAGACACCCACGCAGAGCAGTGGTCCTTAGGTTATGGGCGGGTCAAGGGCACCCCTTATGGTCCGGCAAATACTGAAATTTTTGAAAAGAGCTCTTTCCTTTTCGAACCGCCACCGATTCGAACCCGGGTGAACTGATGTGCCATGAGTGCGAGCGAAGGATAAACCCGACTTTGAAGCTTCAAATTAAGCCCGGATGACAAGTCGGTCGTAACCAAATCAAGCTCAGAAAATCAACAGAGAGAAGCCACGCGGCGCTCGGGTCAAAACCGAGACACCTGTGAGGTGTCTCGCTTGAGCGAGACACTCAGAGGTGTCTCGCCACCGAGACACTGTGAGGTGTCTCGCTTGAGCGAGACACCCAGAGGTGTCTCGCTGAGCGAGACACTCCAGAGGTGTCTCGCTTGAGCGAGACACCTGTGAGGTGTCTCGCTTGAGCGAGACACCTAGGAGTGTCTCGGCTTGAGCGAGACACTCAGAGGTGTCTCGCTTGAGCGAGACACCCGAGGTGTCTCGCCACCGAGACACTCCAGAGGTGTCTCGCCACCGAGACACTGTGAGGTGTCTCGCTGAGCGAGACACCCAGAGGTGTCTCGCCCGGCGTGACACCAAGGCCGAACGGGCAGCTCAGCTTTACCGCATCCGCCGCCGCCTCTATATATTGGACGGCTAGGGTTTCATTTTCAGAGGTGGGCGAGATAAAAACAGAGGAGATAGCCAACTCTTGTGTGTGCCTAGAGTTAGAGAATTTCCAAGGGAGAGGAGATCAAGATCTAGACTTGCACGGGAGATTTGCACCGAGATCCAAAGTTTTCGATCCGCATCTACAACAAAGAAACCATCCTTTGGATCAAGCTTGGCCTTGATCCGAAGAAGAGTAACGAAGTTCGCTGGTCGATCTCGCTCACTACGCTGATTAGTTCCTTGGCGAATTAATCTCCAGATTCGCTTAGATCTCGATCCGATCGATCTAAGAATTCCCACGCAAAAGGAGGGATTTTAGATCTAGATCCGCATCCGCATCTCATTCGATCAACACTTGGGAAAGGAATCGCTGTGGTCCACGGAATACATCCCAAGATAGGCAAAGAATCCCACGCAGTTTGGACCCCAGAAAATAGAGATCCTCGTTTGTTTAGGGTTAAAGTTGTAATTCTTGATTTTCATTGTAAGCCTTATAAAAGGCAATCTTTTTTCTCAATTTCGCTGTGTTTAATCAAGTTTGTAACGGATTCAAGCAATGACAATCATCCCAACTTTTCCCGAGAACAAGTCGGGCACCACAAGGGGAGCCACCGGTCTTGCATCCGAGATCGCAGTCAGCAGCCTACCTGATTCGATCCCTGATCGAAGAGGTCGAAAGTAATTCCACCAGAGAAATTTGAGGCCTATCTCTCGCCTCATCCAACTCCTTTTCCAAGAAGGCTAAGAAGCCTCCCACGCAAGGAGGACTCACAAGGCCACCGACCAAGCCGACGCCTCGGCCGCCAACAACAATGACGGCAATAACTCCCCGCCATCCAAAGGCGGATCTGATCTCCCTCCTCCGGCCAATGAGGAAAAGTCCGCCAAGGCGTGTGACTCTCTCAAAGAGAGCTCCGCCAACGGCGCCGACAACGCCTTTATGCTGTAATACGCAAAGGCGTTAGAATCCATGGACGGTGTCCGATACAAGCCGGATACGGTTCCAACAGGCGAGCCCCGTAAGACTAAGATAGGTGGTAACTCCTCTAAACCGCCGATCAAGAATGGATCCGCTGCGAGATCGCCCACCCTCGGGCGGATCCAAAATGCCGCGGCCCTACGACGCCGCATCGCAGGTCGTGCTACTCAACAGCCTAAAGGAGCAGAGGTGACCAAGAAGTCACCGTATAAAGTCGAACTCAGCCTCCCGCACTGTGAGCTTTTTCCTCGATGCCGGGCGCCCAAAAGACTCCACCAACACCACACCCCTTTCGATAAGGGTTCGTTTCCATTTAGGTCCGGCTCGCTTGGATCAAGGTGAAAGGTCAACTCCGCAAGCTTGTTGAAGAGATCCGTGACAACTCGCAATGTCGGGTAGTCACTACCGACGCAGAAGCCGCCGAGAATCCACCAACCGGTTTATGGATCGAGGTCCAAAGCCCGCCGAGAGGTCGCGCACCCAAAGCGCAAGGCAAGCGCTAACTTTCAAAGACTCGACGACCCAACCTCGATGGAGACGCCGCTATCCGATGATGACGCTATACCCGAGATTGTGTCGCCGCACGGTAGGTTGCTCCGCTTATGCCGATGAGTTGTACTATCGTCGAGGGTAGGAAGAAGTCTCAGAGACGAGCTCTCCGTAAACCGCATCCTCTTGCATTTGTACTAAATTGATCAAGGCAAGGTTTCTGAGTGTAAATGCCGCCATAAAATTCCTAGTGTCGGCCTTCCAAAGGTCGAGCACCAACGAACCGCCAAGACCTCGCCATGCCTCAAGAAGACATGCACTCGCCAAAGCAAAGATGAGCCGCTTGAGGTCACCATCAATATGACCAACAAGGCAACGCCACGCCGCATTCCGCAGCCCTCCCAACGTGTGACTTCGGTTGCGGGCGGTACTATCGAGCGGCCTAACTATCACGACCGCAACGAGGGATCCCTTCAAGGCACAACCGCGAACGAAGAGTACCTTCGAAGATGAAGTATCGGATGGCGGCTCGGCAATGGCATCCGATAACACCGTCTCTAGTGAAGGTCATACTCGTGAAGCACTCATGATTAGTGCAGCTGAGGTGGCCAAGCTACTTGAAGAAGCCTTGGCAAAACAGAAAGACAACTTCAAACTCGAGATGGACATGGCCATGCAGCAGATGAGAGAAATGCATGACCGGCAGATGCAAGCGATGATTAATCGCCAGGGTGAGGGCAGTCGTCGCAACAACGCCAATTTGACGGATAGCCACACCGGATGAAGAGCAAGACCTTAACACCGGCGAGCGTAACGCCAATGATGACACCATGGTCCCACCTCAAAATCACCGGACAAATGCAAGTGAAAATGACAAGATCAAGGATCCGAGAGCAAGGTCAACTCGCCATCTCGCCAAGAAGTGAAGAAGACGGGATTCCGTGTTCTTACCCGAGAGTGGGAGTCAATCCCTATCCCGCAAGTTTAATTTAATAAACTTCACCGCTCGATGGGAGAGGGTCCCCACTCAACATCTTATCTACTTCAAGAGCCATTTGGGGGTCATCTCCTAACGAGCCCTTGATGGTTCGGTCATTCATCTAAGACTCTCGCGAGGGCGGCCTTCGATTGGTACCGCCTCAAAGCGGCAAAGATCAACAAACCGGGAAGACATGGAATCTATGTTCTGGCGAACTTCTTCGATGGCGACCGCGAGAGGTTTCACTCGGTGCGTTATGGGGCGAAGCGAAGGATGGAGAAACCGTGGATAATTTTGTCAAACGGTTCCGCAACAAGGCGATGAACCGCCGTGACCCAATCACGGAGGAATTCATCCTCAAGACCTGCCAAAGATAACCTCTCGCTGACGGATCGTATGATGGGCACCGCACCGCCTAAAACCTCGGAAAGACTTGAAAGTCCGAGGGAAGAGGCGGCGTTTCCTCAAAAGGGAGAAGGCGAAGCAGGTCAAGAGCGCCAAATCCACGGAACCAAAATTTTGTCCCCGAACAAGGGAAGGCCAATGAAGAATGTTGATGCGATCAAACTTTCCACCGCAGCCACAACAAAGAATAAAGAAGAAGAATGACCCCATCGCAAAGAACAATAGTCCTAAACCGAGGGCGCCCACTGTGTTTCCCAAGACGATTCTTCGTGGACTAAGAGGTGCCCGATCTTCAAGTACTTGCTAGACAACAACAAGATCCAACCGCCACCGATCACAACCAGAGGAAGCTCAAAGGACTACGCACCCTGGGCATCGCTTATCATATGCATACACCACCCGACCAAGTCATGCTACCACCAAGGACAAGATCCAAGCTTTGATTGAAGTGGGGTGATCACCCAAAACCAAATAAGGGAAAGCAAGTGGGCTTAAACGCCGACGCCCATAAGCTTTGGGACAAGGTTTACAACCCGGTTCCGCCGAAACCGTGGTCAAAGTGGGAATGAAGACGGTGAATGACGATCCCCACAAGCCGAGAGAAGGGGTTAGTGCCGCACACACCCCAAATGGCTTAACTCCTATGGGTCCACCCGAATTACTTAAAGACGATCGGCACACGCCTCGCCTAAAAAGAAGTCCAAGGAAAGGGCAAATCTTGCAATGCTACCTCAGCGTTTTACTCGACGACGACGAGCAAATTCCTACGGTTCTTTGTCTGAGGAGGAACAGAAGCCTTTGTCACCGTGAGTGGGCGGAGTACGCTTACAAATACCCCGATGACTCCAACCTTAATGCTAAAACGTTAACGGAGCTTGGGGTAGTAACAATTCCCACGGTTCCCGCCACCCCTAAGGAGGACGCCACCGAACGAAGGGGAAACAACCGCAAATCCCGAGGTGCAACCCCGGCCCGCTTAATCGCCTGATGGAAGGGATAGACCGGGAACACAAGCTCTCCTACCGCCGATGTGATGGCACAATTGGCCAACATCCCGCAAGAATAACTTTATACGAGCTATTGAGGTTGTCCAAGGAAACCCGCGAAATGAAGCGTTACGAGAAGCGTATGCAGACTCAGAGGTCTTCCTAACCCACATTAAATCAAGTCCAGAGGAGCCGGAGTCATCAGCCCGGGAATGCAATGTGGCCTCCAAGCATATTCCCTGCATCACGTTCTCTAAGGAGGATATGCAGACGAAGACGTCGAAGCATGACAGGCCGCTCTACTTCACAGGGTACATTGGTTCCAAATAGTCAACCGGATCCAAGTTGATCCGGTTCACAGGAGCATCATGCCTTTGCGCCCGATGTATAGCCCGGGATTCCGCCGCCAGACTCGCTCGATCGGGCATCAGGATATACGGATTTAACACCGGGTCTCGCCACTTGGTAAAATCCGCATTAAGTGTCGATGGGGACTTAAAGTCCAAGTCACCGCTACGCCATTGACGCAGACTTCCTATAACTTGTTGTTGGGTCGCCTTGGATCCATAACCATGTTATAGTCCCTCTACCTCCATCGTCCAAATATGTCGACACTAATAACGAGGTTAAGACGGTGGTCGCGACAAACAACCGCTTAAAGGATCGAGAATTATTTCATCGACTCTCCTTTACTGAATGAGTCCGACATCAATCATCGCCCATGGCACGACAGCGTGAGGACGCCGATACGGGCCGGGCTTGACTATAAAGGTGGTTTTGTTCTAAATGACATTGTACCCTTAGTAGTCAATCTTGACGAAGAGGGATCTTCCGATGAAAGTTGTAATTGGCGCCTCGTCAAGAAGAAATAAAAGATGATTTAGAGTACTCGTTGTGTTTGAATGATGTAATGAAAAGTTATATAATGACCCCAATTGCATATGCCAATTCGGTCATCCCGTAATACGTAAGCACCTTCGAGACTCATCCAAGACGACTTTCGCCATCCGGGGAAGGGAGGCCGCAAGAAGGACTTAGTCTACGCAGAGGGGAGTTAACTCCCACGCCCAACTACTTCCTCGCAGACGGGTTCGATGAAGATAAACCAAACTTCATCTTTCCGTGATATAGCCCGAAGCAAAGACCTCATGAAGAAGTGGGGTACGACTTTGCGCTGGGAGAAGGACTTTATTTTGGGCGGATCTCCGCTCCACCCAAGGTCACGATATGTGTCAAGGGAAAACCCGATAATTATTACGGATTTAAAGGGGATTGGGATACGATCCTCTTCGAAGATGAGTGTTGTTGGTTGATCAATAACCAACCACCCAACCTAGACGACGAGTACTCATCCGATTCCGCCTCGACTCGACGCCAAGATCGAAGATGTTCGGGGTTGATGTCCAACATGGCTCTGATGGACCCCACTACACCGAAGAAGACGAAGAATTGCCAACATGGGAAGACCCATGGGTCCATCACCTCAACATGCGGTATGGGGACGGTTTGGCGAGAGGAGCCTCCGACCAAGACGAGGTAGTCCAGATCAACATGGGTAATGAAGCACACCCTAAACTTATAAATATTAGCAACAGCCTTCCCCGTGAGGAAAAGAAAAGGTTGATCACTCTTGTCGAGAGTATATCGACAGCTACCGAGCTACGAGGACATGCCGTGGCTCGACCCCAATGTGGCAATGCACCGACATTAAAGTGGATGCCAAACCCGCCAAACAAAGAATGAGACGGTTTCGTCTACGATTATGGAGGCAATTGTTATGAAGTAAAGAAGCTCATAGCCTCGGTTTTATCCGGAGGTTCAACATCCGGATTGGGTGGCGAATATCGTTAGGTGCTAAAAAAGAACGGACGATCGTAATTTATGTCGACTACGAGATCTGAATGCCGCCCAAAAGACGACTTCCCACTTCCAATCACCGATGTGATCGCCGATAATACATGTGGATTTGAGCTAATGTCCTTCATGGATGGGTTCTCGGTTACAACCAAATCAAGATGCATCCAATGACGAAAGCACACGGCGTTGAACTCCTCTAGGCATCTTCGCTACCATGCCATTCGATCGAAGAATGCCGGGCGCCACTTACCGCCAAGAATGACAAAGATCTTTCGTGATCATCTTCGAAGACGGTCGAATGTTACGCCGATGACTTGGTTGTGAAAAGTCGTGACAAAGATGACCATATCCGTGACTTGAGGACGGTATTCGACCTCATGCGACTCATCAATTAAAGATGAACCCCACCAAGTCTTTCCTCGGAATGTCCGGCAAATTCCTGGGTTTGTTGTTACCAACAAAGGTATCCACATTGACCCCGACAAAATAAAGGCAATCAATGAATTGCAACCCCAAAGAATCTAAGGGAACTCGAGGATTACAGGGCGACATGACATCCCGCTTCATTTCCAACCTCTCCGAAAATGTCACCATTCTCTGTTCAACAAAAAGGTGTCCTTTGTCCGATGACGCCGCCGAAGGCATTCAAGATATCAAAACATATCCGACTAATCCTCCCGACTGCAATAATCAAGTCGGTAAACCGCTCTTGATTTATATCAAAGCCGACGAACCATTCGCTGAGTGCTTTACTTGCGAAGACGACGCACCACGGTCACGAAGCAGCGGTTTATTATCTAAGCCGAACCTTGGTGGGTGCGGAATCTCGCTACCCAATGACCGAGAAAGAGTGTCTCGCTACCGTCTTTATCGTAAAATGCGACACTACTTAGTTGGGCAAACGATCTACGCCATTTCTAACGTGAACTCGCTCGGTGTTCATGACGCAACCTCTATGAATTGGCTACCGCGAAATGGGCTTTACTTTTGTCCCAAGATGACTTGCACTTCAAGCGCCAGAAGTCAATTAAGGGACAAGCCATCTGCGATCTTTTGGCGACCAACCCAACAAAGGATACTACTGAACTATTTGATGATTTACCGATGAGACCCACGAGGTTAACACAACTCGCACCAACAGGTGTGGCATTTATATTTTGATGGAGCGCCCCGAAGCAATTAACGGGCGAAGCTCGGATGTTTTAAGATCCTCACGAGTCGGAGTAGTCTTAGTTTCCCGTGGAAGCATGTCATGCCTCGCTTATTCATCGACCGAGCCCTCGCTTCTAACAATGTCGCAGAGTACAACGCGCCTCATTGGACTTAGCTTCGCTAAAGAGCCGGGGTAGAGTATCTCGAAGTCTTCGGGATTCCCAACTCATTGTCAAACGTGACTCAGGGGACTATGAGGTCGTGAACCCGATTTAATCCCATACCATCGTCGCTATCGAAGTTAGCGGACTCGCTTGAAGGATTCTTCATCGAGTACATTCCGCCCGCATGCGTGATGCGATGCACCGCGATTAGCGCAGGTCTTTGGCGCAACCTCCCGAGATCGAGCAAATGGTCACGGTGAGGACCCACCGCTATTCATTCCTATTTATGACAAGGCGTAAAATGACGAAAGGGTAGTCACTAAGGAAGTGTATGCAACCTAAGTCGGACTTGAGCCCCGAGATTGGCGCTTCCCTATTATTGACTATGTTCTACCCGCATCCGCCGTAAGATATGAAGGAGCTGAATCAGTCCAGAAGAGCCAAGGTTCTTCTACAATATGGAAACCCGTGACATCGGCGTGGGTATAACGGTTTGCTACTCGGCGCCTTTCAAACAAAGAGGCAGAGGAAGTTCTCCAAGAAGCACACGGAGGAGAATGCGGTGCGCATCACCAGTCCCAAACTCTATGATCGGATCGAGGATGGGGTACCACCGCCTACTATGGTCAATGATGCGATCGCGATATGCTCGAAATGTCACGCTGCGCCAAATACACGCAAACTACCGCATCAACCTCCGGAGCAACTTCACCCGCCACCACATCTTGGCCATTCGAGACATGGGGCATGGATGTGGTAGGCCCAATCTTTCCTCTGTCGGCCAAAGGTGATCGGTTTATCCCGGCGACACCGACATTCTAAGTGGGTGAGGCGATTCCCCAAAGAGGTAAAGCCAAGAATGTAATTCGGTTCATCAAGCACCACGTCATCTATCGACGGTGTACCAAGGCGGATCGTACATGATAACGGTCCCCGCTCATTAGCAATGCCTTCATTCGGTTTTCGCGAGAAATTCAAGATCCGTGACGCCTCAATCGCTGCATAATCCCACAGAAACGGATTGGCGGAGGCCTTCAACAAAACGATCATTAAAATTCTCAAGAAGCCGTGAAAATAACAAACGCGACCGATGATAAACTCGAGAAGCACTCGGGCGATCGCACGACGATTCGCGACACCGACCGGGCTACCCGCACTCTCTCGGTATATGGGTGTGAAGGCCCCGCCTTTGAAGTTCAGATTCCATCCTCCGTGATTGCTCGCAACCGAGATGACGCATGAGGAGCTACATCAAAAGCCAAGAACTCGAGATGCTAGATGAAAAGCGCTTGGAAGCTCAACAGACATTGAGTTTTACCAAGCAAGGATGTCCGTGGCCTTCAACAAGAAAGTCCGACAAAGGAGCTTCAAGGAGGGAGACTTGGTCCTCGCCGCCGACTAATCGATAATTCTACTCCAAGAGGAAGGGTAAGTTTGAACCCAAATGGGAAGGGCCGCTTGTGATTGAAACGGTCTATTCCAATGGCATATCGCCTTATCACCCAGAAGGCGATAGGCAATTAATGCCGACAATGGAAGTTCCCAAGAAGTACTATCCTTAGTACCTTCAGATAACCCGCTTTGGAGGGAAGTTCTTCGAAATATTTTCCTGAGATAACCCTAATTCTTTTCCTCCAGAATTCCCCACCGATCAAACTCATTGACGGTGGGTCCACAAAATTTTCTCGGTCCCTCCACCGGCAAAATTCCCCTTGACTTCTTTCAATAAGCAAGGGGTCCATAAAATTTTTGATCCTCTATCAAAATCCCTCTTGATTCCTTTCAATGAACAAGAGGTCCACTTTCAAATTCGGAGATCACTTTCGATGAACGTAGCCTCCATCATTTCCATTTCACCACGCCTCCCATGGCGGTAGTACTAAAATTGGAACACTCTCGATAAACGACCTTCGTGATCGTGGCTAATCCTATAAAAGTGAAAACTACCAGATCTCTTCGATTCTCTGAGTGGAGATCCCACTCTTAGTTTCACCTTAAGAGATTCTCAAGTGGAGATCCCACTTTTAGTTTCCTTTCTTGGAGATAGGATATAAAATCCTTCCTCTCCATCTTCCTGAGATAGAATATAAAATTTTCCTCTCCAAGACTAAGAAACAGATATAAAATCCTTCTTTTCTTATGTTCACTTGGGGTTCGTCTCTACCGGACAAAGGAGACACGGAAATAGAATATAAAATTCTTTCTTTCCAAAGACTTGGAGACAGGATATAAAATCCTTCCTCTCCTTCTTCCTGAGATAGAATATAAAATTCTTCCTCTCCAAGACTAAGAAACAGATATAAAATCCTTCTTTTCTTATGTTCACTTGGGGTTCGTCTCTACCGGACAAAGGAGACACGGAAATAGAATATAAAATTCTTTCTTTCCAAAGACTTGGAGACGGATATAAAATCCTTCTTTTCTTATGTTCACTTGGGGTTCGTCTCTACCGGACAAAGGAGACACGGAAATAGAATATAAAATTCTTTCTTTCCGGCCTTGGAGACAGGATATAAAATCCTTCCTCTCAGACATGGAAACGAGAATATAAAATTCTTCCTTTCCCACAATCAATTCCATTCACCGCCGATCCGTTCACCATTCTCCCACAAAAGAAGACACCAAGATTCATCTTGGGGCATTTTATCCCGGCCTAAGAAGGATAAAGCCAACGCCGCACGCTGCTCTGCTTAGTCTTTTTTCGATTGAAGAAGACACCGAGCTTGATTCGGGTATTTTATCCCGGCCTAAGAAGGATAAAGCCAACGCCAAGACGCTGTCGGTTTAGTCTTTTTTCGATTGAAGAAGACACGAGCTTGATTACGGGTATTTTATCCGGCCTAAGAAGGGATAAAGCCAACGCCATACGCGCTTTCGGTTTAGTCTTTTTCCGATTGAAGAAGACACCGAGCTTGATTCTGGGTATTTTATCCGGCCTAAGAAGGGATGAAGCTAACGCCACCACGCTGCCGTGGTCTCTTGCCCGTAAAGAGTAATGGTCACGATTCAACATCGTAGCATTAAGTCTAAGAGAGTCTCATTCTTTTAGCACAACGCCATGTGCGGAACGGATCCGTGATAATCCGCGATGCTAGCCGGTTCAAACGGTGATCGGTAAAGGCCAATCAAATCCGCTGAAGTCGGGGTTGGCTAATAACCCCAAAGTCACCGCCAACACGCCCGCTAGTCTTTTACCCGTGAAAAGTGACAAAGTCTATGTATTCAAAGTCATAGCACCAAGTCTAAAAGAGTTTCATTCTTTTAGCACAACGCCACAGCGGAACGGATTCAATAATCCGCATGCTTGCGGTTCAAGCGGTGATCGGTAAAGGCCAATCAAACCGCTGAGGCCGGGTTGGCCAATAACCCCAAAGTCACCGCCTAACACGTGGCGCTCGTTAGTTTCTCATTGCACCAAGAAATGGGATATGTCAACCTAGATGCATGGAGTCAATCGGGGATGTACACAAGGGCCAATCATTACTCCTACGTGGGTCGGATTCATCGATCCCCCGGTAGAGTATAGGGTCACGTATCTAACCATGCACCTTCTTTCATTTCGCGGACGGAGCCCTATCGCAGGCACCTCCTCAAAGGAGATCTAAAATGCGGTCCTCGCAAGAAAAACTCCCAATCGAGGCACTAGTAGAATACAAGTGAGCATGGATCTCCTCAAGCAAAGATATTGATCTCCAAAGGGAAAGAGGCGTCAATTTACGCTTCCAAGCTATCCTCTAGAAGCTTGAACAAGGAACTGACAAGTTACTTCATGGTCACCCCGCAGCCAACCACATGACCAACGGATCAACTTGCGTCAGACAATGAATGCAACCCATGAAGGGTTCCCTTTCGGTAGGATCGATGAAATCCCCACGATGGTCGAACCCCTGAATACTCCAATAAGGAACATGAGTATAAACCGCTCCTTAATTCTATTCCAATAAGGAGTAGAATTCTCCCACCACGATACTCCAACTAGGTATACGAAGTCTAAACTATTTCTTATTTTTGTCGAGAAGTTCACGGAGAATAGTTTTATATTCTTAAGGATAACTTCGGCAATCCCCAATTTGCTTCCATCGGGTTCATTTTACGACAATGGACAATTCGTTGTGATGAAAAATCGCCAATTGGAGGTTAAATTCGAGAGAAAATTTTGATGCCTGACAACGCCACATCTCGAGAAAATCCCTCCCGCCGGGTCGGCCCCGCAACGAGCATCACAAGAAGAGTTCACCAATCAAAGGAGGAATCCTCAATATCCTCCCAGGGTTAGTCTTATGCCAAGCCACGCAATGGAGATTTCACCGATTCAAAGCTAAGTCTCCGCGAATTGGATGAACAGCTCGACGACAACTCACAACCACGAAGCTAAAAATAAGAAAATTTGTGCATCGACCATCGAGTCAAGATTTCAACAATGTCGACAATAAATGCAGCACCGCGACACTTTTGGTTATCCTACAAAGCACCGGATAGTCCAAAGAATCGGAGAGATCAAGATTTGAAGCCGTTTTCAAGTCCTATTACACCGATCGAAGGTCTGTTTACATCCAAAGTATTTCGCTTCTTCTATAAAAGAGCTAAACCAAACACTTTGGAGGGGTATCTCAGAGGCGCTGAAAATTACCTATAAGTCCCCAACATAGCTCGTGATGATGAGAATAATCGACAAGTCATCCGATGAAGTAATGGCAAACCGCTGACGACACAACAAGTGAACGCAACGCAAACGCCTCCTCAAGACACCCTACGCAAAACCGCTGAAAAGAGCTCTTTCCTTCGAACCGCCACCGATTCTCGAACTCGGGTGAACTGATGTGCCATGAGTCGCGGCGAAGGATAAACCCGACTTTGAAGCTTCAAATTAAGCCCGATGACAAGTCGACGAACCAAATCAAGCTCGAAAAATCAACAGAGAAGCCACGCTGCGCTCGGTCAAAACCGAGACACCCGTGAGGTGTCTCGGCTTGAGCGAGACACCTGAGGTGTCTCGCTGAGCGAGACACCTGAGGTGTCTCGCTGAGCGAGACACCTGAGGTGTCTCGCTGAGCGAGACACCTGAGGTGTCTCGCTGAGCGAGACACCCAGAGGTGTCTCGCTGAGCGAGACACCTAGGAGTGTCTCGGCTTGAGCGAGACACCTGAGGTGTCTCGCTGAGCGAGACACCTGAGGTGTCTCGCCACCGAGACACCCGTGAGGTGTCTCGCCACCGAGACACCTGAGGTGTCTCGCTGAGCGAGACACCCGAGGTGTCTGGCCAGGGAGACACTGCCGAACGCTTCGCCTCAGCTTTACCCGCATCCGCCGCCCCTATATATTGGGCGGCTAGGGTTTCATTTTCGAGGTGGGCGAGATAAAAACAGAGGAGATAGCCGAACTCTTGTGTGTGCCTAGAGTTAGAGAATTTCCAGGGAGAGGAGATCAAGATCTAGACTTGCACGGGGAGATTTGCGACTCGAGATCCAAAGTTTTCGGATCCGGATCTACAACAAAGAAACCATCCTTGGATCAAGCTTGGCCTTGATCCGAAGAAGAGTAACGAAGTTCGCTGGTCGATCTCGCTCACTACGCTGATTAGTTCCTTGGCGAATTAATCTCCAGATTCGCTTAGATCTCGACCGACGATCTAAGAATTCCCACGAAAAAGGAGGGATTTTAGATCTAGATCGAATCGGATCTCATTCGATCAACACTTGGGAAAGGAATCGCGGTGGTCCACGGAATACATCCCGGCATAGGCAAAGAATCCCAAGCCGGTGACCCCGTAAAATAGAGATCCTCGTGTTTGTTTAGGGTTAAAGTTGTAATTCTTTGATTTTCATTGTAAGCCTTATAAAAGGCAATCTTTTTCGAATTTCGTTGTAAGCCATCAAGTTTGTAACGGATTCAAGCAATGACAATCATCCCAACTTTTCCCCAGAACAGAGGATTGATAAGTTGATTGTGGTGGTGCCGCTACACGTTGAAGTGCTTACATTGTCAAAAGTATTTTGTTAACTTGACAATATTTAGAATTTATTATTCTACTCGAAAAATAAATGATAATCAACCCCGATCGTAATTATTCTAGGTTGATACTAACCAAGTCTTGACCTCGCGATTTAGAGCGGGTCATCAATAGCCGGTCTTGAGTCGGCCTCCTCTTCTTCAGCTTCAATCCTAGCAATAATTGCTTCAGCCTGTTCGCCCTAGGAGACTAGTTGTTTCCAGGAACGACATTTTGTAACCCCCATTCGAGTTAGGAGATTGGTTTGTAAATTGTGCCGACAGTGTCAATCGAAAGCATCATGGTCATACATGCCGAGCATCGAAGAGCCATGCTTCGAATCGCTTTGACGAAGACTTTGATAGGCTCTCCTTTGCTTAATGGCAAGGAGAGAAGTGATGATGATCTCCGTGTCATCTTCAAAGAATCGCGGACAGAAGAGTCTCTAAATCGCCCATTTCTCGATACATCTCAGAGGCGCTTCATGAACCATTCAAAGGCAACCCCTTGAGGGTGCCAATGAACAAACGAGCTATTATGGCATCGTTTGACATCTCATTCGATCTGTGACTTAAAATGGTAGATGTGTTGGTTCGGTGATCCGTGCGTTGAAAGTTTGTAGCGTCGGATTTTGAATTTTGGAGGATAAGGAATCGTATCCCATTCTGCGGATACGGTCGACAACCCCTCGATCTTGAGCTCGCACCTATTAGCCATGGCATTGGCGGGCTTCGGTTCTCGCATTTTTGCCGATTGAGGACTTTGCTCGTTTTCGGCCTCTCTCCCTTCTTTAGAGGAGGATTCTACGTGATGGGCTTCTTGATGGAGCTTCATTCACTTTTTCTTTCCGTTTGAGGATCGACCCTCCTCCGTGATGATTTGGTGAGGTGTTAAGTCAACTATCGAACTTGAGCCCTATCGCAATAAGTTGGGCTACCATTTCGAAGTTGATCGATGGACTCTTGTTGTGATCGCGGGGCTTCTTGCATCATAGCACGATGCTCTTGAGCCTCTTCTTGAAATCTTCGGCTGAGTCGTGTAGCGGTGCTCACATGCTCCACGAAAGAACTAGAGGATTGAGATTCTGCGATGGCTGAATGCTCAGACTCAATTCCTTTAGCCAACTTGTGATAGTTGACGGGGGATATGACCCCTGTTCGAGTCCGAGTATGTCGGTAAACTCCGTCGGAGTCATTCAAAGCCTCTTTCAAGCCGGGGGACCGATTTGCCTCTGGCTCATTGGAGCTAGAGATTGACGGTCTGCCTACTCCGATCATATTAGAAGTGACTCCAAGGTATTCGACCTCTGAAGTCTCATTCCTGTGAAAATGCCGTCGTTCGGTGGACCAAATAACATTTGTCAATCGTTCAAACACCGACGGCTTGGCCGCATATGAGCAGCGCCGATATGCCGATGATTTGGCACTTGGAACGCGAAGATCGCGTTTGAGCACTGAGCGAGTGCGGACCGCGTTTTGGATTGGACGCGAGGATCGCGTGCAACCCTGGCGAGCGTGAGTTTGGCGTTTGAGCAATTGAACGCGGGGTTGTGACCCGCGTTTTATAGTGGGGACGCGAGGATCGCGTGCAACCCCCTGCTGAACGCGAGTTTCGCGTTTGAGCAATTGAACGCGGGGTTGTGACCCGCGTTTTGACTGTGAAACGGGCCATTGAGGGTTGCGTTCGGTCTGGCTTTTGCGAGGCTCGTATTCGGGCACATAAACGCGAGGCTTGCGTTACGTAAAAAGCGAAGCTCGGGATCGCGTTTTGGCTCATAAGCGCCAGTTCGCGTTGGTTGGTCGATTGGCCATCTCGGTCGTGTTCTTTGGCGAAGCAGCCCTTTTCGCCGATTTGAGGCTTTGCGGCGACATCACCATCTTCACCGACGTTAGCCACGACAACCGAATGGGCTTTGGCCTTCTTAGAGGCTTTGTGGATCTTGGCGATAGCCTTGGGGCTAAGGGATCCAGAGGAGAGTGCCTCCTCGAACTTGGCTTGATCGAACTCACGGTCGAGTTTCAGCGATCGTCCCAATGAGCTTGGCGTCGGTTGCGCCACCACCTCTTCATCGGTGAAAGAGATCGCCCCAGCAGAGTCGCCATCTTTTGTTCGCGAGGAAAATTATAAAATTGATCTATTCTATTTGAAGAATAATGAATACAATCTCGAATGCAATCTCTCTCTCTAGCGACTTAGATAAAAGAAATTACAAATTCCTCGATCGGTTGCCCGATTTACAAAAGAGAGAAGGATCAACGGAGACCCTTCCCTTTATTTAATCTGGGTTCTTCACGGTGGCGGTGGGAGCTTGAATCTTGTATCCCGTTGACGATCCGACCGTCTTGACTCGTGGGACGAGGTTGAAAAATAACTCGCAGGAGTAAGTTTAGAACTCTGGCCGAGTTAAGAACTCTTTGATAGAGTTGATTTTAGAAAAGGATTAGTAATCCTTTTAGCCAAGAATGGCGGAGAAGAACTTGCCGTGCAAGTTTGAAAACTGTAATCGAGTTGAACTCTCTAGGAGAGTAGATGCCAGCAAAGGAGGTTTGATCCTTTCTTTAAAAAGAGACGCAGCTCTTCGGTAAAACCTCAATATCTCCAAATCCAACCGGTAGAAATTAATCTCCACCGTTCAGAATTAGGAACAATGAGTGTTGAGGCATCCCTCCAAGTTTCACTCCGATCAGACTTCGGATGAAGGTTCGATCGTCACGCCGATCACAGCTGCGCAGAAGAAACCGTTCTCTGCACAATTAGCTTCGGTAAAACCTCAATATCTCCAAATCCAACCGGTAGAAATTAATCTCCACCGTTCAGAATTAGGAACGACGAGTGTTGAGGCTTCCCTCCAAATTTCACTCTGATCAGACCACGGATGAAGGTCCGATCGTCCCGCCGATCACAGCTGCGCAGAAGTGGCTGTTCTCTCCTTTATTTTTTAGTGCTCCGGCCAAACCCTTTCAACCTGCCCATTTGGCTGTGAAAACCCCCCATTTATAGGGGTTAAAGGGGTGTAACCACCCCCTTAAAATGCTCCATCATGGGGGTTTAGTGGGGTGTAACCACCCCCCCTTAAATTACTCAAACGGTTGAGGAACCGTTCAACTCATGTTTGAATGAGTCAAAACGCGAAGTTCGCGTTCTAGAGCAAGCCTCGCGTCTGCATTTAGTGCAGGAACGCGGGGATAGACCTCCGCGTCTACATTTTAACTAGGACGCGGGGTTGGAAGCCTGCGTTTTGAGCTTTGAACGCGGGCCATGTGCTCCGCATTTTGAATTGAAACGCGGGCCATGTGCTCCGCGTTTTGAATTGAAACGCGGGCCATGTGCTCCGCATTTTGAATTGAAACGCGGGCCATGTGCTCCGCATTTTGAATTGAAACGCGGGCCATGTGCTCCGCATTTTGAATTGAAACGCGGGCCATGTGCTCCGTATTTTGAATTGAAACGCGGGCCATGTGCTCCGCATTTTGAATTGAAACGCGGGGGGGTGAGCCCGCGTTTTGCTTTGAAGAGATCAATACTTGTGATCTCTTTTCACAAGGATTGTCAACTTGTAATCCTTGTATTCGGAGACATTAGCCGATTCTCCTTTGTTGTCGTGAAAGTCGTCAGCTTGTAACCTTCATTGATAGTGTTTCGCGGATATTGGCTGTCTTCAGTAATTTTTTTTTTTACAGCCTACAATGGTAAACACATCAGAAGTGTAGCTTTTCAGATTTAATCTCAACCGTTCGTTATTTTATTTATCTCAAATCTCTACCAAGTTTAGGATATCTCTTTTCTGACCTATTGAGGAGTTTATATCATTGGGGAGAGAGAGAGAGAGAGAGTTCTACGGTTTGGATTTGTGAGAAATTACATTGAATGATTTGATCCCGGAGCCTCAAAAAACTCTTACTCGTGGCGCACAATATCTCCAGATTGTTTCAGCGAGAAGAGTTGCCCTTGGATTCATCATCTACACCGTTTCTTCATTGAGCTACGCTTATATTCATTAAAGGATGGTTTATTTAACAAAATTTTTAAAGAGTCTATTTATATTAAATTTGATGAAACTCTCACTTCTAGTGTTTTGATTGATAATGCAGATGACCCTCTTGTGATGACTCCAATTGATCAGGTTGAACACGAAGAGATACTAGAGAAGAGTGAGAATAAAGCTCAGGAGGAAATAGGGGACAATAATGAGGAGACAAATCCTGAAGCTTCAGATGTTGATCAAAATCCATCAGATTCAAACAATCAACAAATTATTTCAATCAGAGATCACCGAAAAGAAATCGTCAGCCATCTAGTCATTTTAGTGGTATTGCTCCATGTCAATATCAAAGGCAAGTGAAAGTAAAAATCCTTATTCTTTTCTTGGAGAATTATGTGCTTATGTTAATTTCATATCGAAAATAGAACCTAAGAATGTGAACAAAATTATCAATGATAAAAATTAGATTATTACAATGCAAAAACTTAATTAATTCACAAGAAAGAAAGTTTAGAATTTAGTTCATAAACCTAAAGATCACTCAATTGTAGGAACTAAATAGGTCTTTAAAAATAAATCATATGAGAAAGGTTATGTCGTGAGAATAAAGCTAAATTTAATGCTAAAGGTTACAATCAAATAGAACGGATTAATTTCGATAAAACTTTTACTCGGTTGCTAGACTTGAAGCCATCGAATTCACTTGCTTTTTCTTTCATAAAGGTTTTAAGCTCTATCAAGTGGATGTTAAAAGTGTCTTTCTAAATGGATACCTAAAGGAAAAAGTCTATATAGAACAACCCTTAGGTTTTATTGATCATACTTTTCAAGACTATATATATAAGTTAGAACAACCGCCGGGTTTTATTGATCATGCTTTTCAAGACTATGTATATAAGTTAGATAAAGCTTTGTATGGTCTTAAACAAACACCTCGAGTTTGGTATAACCATCTAATTCTTATTTACATAAACATAATTTTAAAAATGTGTTTGCTGACAATACCTTATTTGTTCAATTTATTGGTAAAGATATTTTTATTGTATAAGTGTATGTTGATGATATTATTCTCGGAGCTACTAATAAGAATCTTTGCCATAAATTTAAAAAGTTGATGCAAGACGAGTTCGAGATGAGCATGATGGAAGAGCTGAAGTATTTTTTAAGGTTTCAAGTGAAGCAAATGAAAAATAAAGTGTTTATCTCAAAGGAGAAATATGTGAAAGAGCTTCTCAAATGCTTCAATATGGACAATTTAAAAGCAGCTTCAACTCCGATGAGTCCTTCTGCAAAGCTAACAAAAGATGAGACCAGAGTATCAATTGATGAAAGAGATACAGGTGAATGATTAATAGTTTCTTATATCTTACTGTTTCTTGTCCTGATATTATATTTTCTATGTGTTTGTGTGCAAGGTTTTAAGCCAATCCTAAAGAATCACATTTGAAAGCTGTAAAATGAATTTTTTTAATATTTAATTAGAACACAAAAGTTCAGCTTATAGTTTTCTATGTGTAATTTTTTTAATTTGGTTGGATATTTAGATAGTGATTATGTTAGGTGTCATACAGAATAGCACTAGTGGTACAGTACATCTTTGATAACATTCTTTAGTCTCTTGATCCGGTAGGAAATAAAACTGTGTAGCTTTATCAACTATAGAGGCCGAGTACATTACATTAGGTAGTTATTGTCCACAAGCCATTTCGATATCTTTGACTTTGCAGGACTACAGCATCACGTTTAAGAAGATTCCTCTTAGATGTGATAATAAGAGTGCTATTGATTTGAGTAACAACTCAGTATACCATTCACGAATGAAACACAAAGATGTTAGACATTACTTTATTAGAGACCACATTGCTGAAGAGAATGTTCAGATTGAGTTTGTTCCTACTGATCAGTAACTTGCAGATATTTTTACAAAACCTTTGCCTGAAGATCATTTCACTAGATTGAGACAAGATTTAGGCATTATATATCTTGATATCTAGCATGGTTCACTTTCATGTTGTATGTACATATTTTTATTTCTTTCTCTTTTTTACGGTTGTCTTTTAGATTTTTTTTCTTTTCCATTTTTTTATAAAAATCAAAACAAAAATTTCACTTTCTTTCTCTTTATTTTCTTTTAAAAAAAACTTTTGACATGCCTATCGACATGCCTTTACTAGAATGATTCATATGATATTATCTTTTTGGTATATAGGCTTGATTGTGTCACACAAGTTCACATATGATTTTTCAATCTATATGTATATATTTTTGCACACAATGACTAAAAGATGATTACATGACATGTTGTTTTTGTGATATATTTCACACAGTAATTTCACACACTTATTTCTATACTTATCATGTGTTGTGATGTGAAATAGTGATAGAGAGTCTCATATTTGGTTTATAGATATTTTTGGTTATATCAAGTATTTTTACCCCATTTTGACTTGGCTAATGCACAATTCTATATCTTTATCATTACAAAAATGTATTTGTTTAAAATATCAATCAAATAATAAGAGTATATTCGTTAAAAGATAATCAAAGATCCACACTCTTATGAAATCCATGAAAAATTGAGTGTATTTGTTAAAAGATGGTCAAAGACACACACTTGTGGATTTGTTTTGTGCATATCTTAAAGGGTAGACATCCTGTACTAAATACATTTTATATTTAGAGATGGTGTGAATCGCCAGCTAAATAATATCATTCTTCCTCCTAAATCCTATATGGTTGAGATGATAGGGTGATACTTTGGTACTTTTAGTCTCTAAATTTGAGATGGTTCAAGTCTTATTATTACTCAATAGTCACTTTGATATATCTAATTTTGTCCAATGAACTAGCACAAGTTTTTTCACTATTTGTTTCACACACTTTACACTGATATTTGATCTTTTGTGTGTGTTTTTGACATGTTTTCTCTTGTATTCATGTGTTTTGTCATTAAATTTTAATCTCTTGTGTTATTTTTTTATAAAATTTTTGTGTGAACAGGTGTGCTTTTCTCCTATACACCTCTTGGATGATTTTTATCTGAATTTCTCTTGTCTATGGTATATCCATTGTTGAGTTTTCTAGTTTTTCTAATAACAAAATGGGAGAATTTGGTGAAATTTGGTGATGTTTTTGGTGCATGAGTGAGTTTTCTTCTCAATGGTTTCATGTTTTGATTTTTTTAACATCCGATGCATTGTTTTAGGGTTAGTTTTACAATACCTGTGGAATTTGGTGAAATTTGGTCATGTTTTTGGGCATGAGTGAGTTTTTGTCTCAGTGGTTGTTTTGATTTTTTTTTTTTTGAAACACTCGATGCATTATTTTAGAGGGAGTTTTTACAATATCTGTTCTTGATTACACTTTTCATGAATGCATGAATGTAGGGGGGAGCTTTGCATATCATTTGTTTTTGTATGAGAATATATTTGTGCTTATTATTGTTGTTTATATATCTTAAATATGCATGTATTTCGATATTTTAAATATTAAGTTTGTTATTATCAAAGGGAGATTGTTAGGATGTAGTCTATACAATAGCTCTTGTTTGAGTAATAACAAACTCTCATTTAGTACAAATATTTATTTGAGATGATATAATATAGATAAATACATGTATAAGAAGTGTACGAGGCAATACAATGCAAAAATTAGTTCAAAAGCTGATTTTAGCCTTCTTACCATGGATGGTGGTCTTTGACCATCGATGGTAGGTTGAGCTCATCGATGGTAAATGTGCATCATTGATTATTTTTACTCCAAAGACTTTTGTATCATCGATGGGCCTCTCAACCATCGATGGGGCCTCAACATCATCGATGGTCGAGAGGCACCATCGATTGTAAACACGACAGAAGTGTAGCTTTTCAAATTTCATCTCAGCCGTTCGTTATTTTATATATCTCCAATCTCTACTAAGTTTAAGATAGCTCTTTCCTTACCTATTGAGGAGTTTATATCTCTGGATTGTTTCAACAAAGAGAGTTGCCCTTGAATCTACACCGTTTCTTAATTGAACTACTCTTATATTCATTGAAGAACAATTTGTTTAACAAAAGAGCTGTAAGATGTTTCATATTTTCTGAGATTTAACTTTGGTTGTTTGGTTTTGATTTGAACTTGATTTTTACGGCGTACGCAAGCCGGTTGGAATTGAGGGTTGGGACTAACTAGAGCTAGGTGTTACTCATTATGGAGAGTTAGGTTAGACGACTGGTTTCGGGTAGATTACATGGTGTGGTCTTGTAAGCCTACTAAATCGGGTCTGTGATTCAGGAAAACTCTTTTGCATAGTAAGGAAGCCCCTTAGTAAGAAGGAAGAGAGGATGTAGGACTATTATTCAAACCACTATAAAATATTGTGTGTTCCTGGTTGGTTGCTAGTTGTGTTTGATTATCGTTGATTGCTTTTATTTTATCTATTTTGCTGCCTACTCTATATTTCAAGCGAAAAACGGTGGCAACTCCATCCCCCTCTCCCCCCCCCCCTTCCCTCTAGGCTTGTATCTCAGATTCAACAAAGGATTCTTGGTACACATAATTTAGCGAGATTCGGGGCAAATTCTATGTCCTAAAACAACACTAGATGATCTTTTTATTATTCTAGAAAATAGAGGAGTAAGATAGAAGAGATGGGAGAGTTAGAAGAAGGGGTTTTCGACATATATATAGAATTGTTTGCTCATGTGTAGTAGATCACATTCACCGATTTGAATTTTATTTCTGGACTCTAAATTTTAAAATCGAGTTAATAGCATTTGCATATTAGACACTATTAATAGTAGTCTAGCTCAACTGTATATATATTCAATCTTTCACATATTTGCTTTTAATGTGCATACACTTTCGTTATTCAATCTTTATCTATATTTGAATTAACAAATATGGATTATGAATTTTGTTTAACGAATCATGCTGATATCTGTATTCTTATTCGTGATTTGTAATGAAAATTGATATGATAAATATCATATCTAGTTCATATCCGATCTTTTGTACCCTATGAATAAGGTGTCCTCTTGGCTAAAATGAAAATAATCCTTTGTGATAATAAGAGTGCTATTGATTTGAGTAACAACTCGGTATACCATTCACGAATGAAACACAAAGATGTTAGACATTACTTTATTAGAGACCACATTCTTTGAAGAGAATGTTCAGATTGAGTTTGTTCCTCTTGATCAAGAACTTGCGGATATTTTTACAAAACCTTTGCTGAAGATCATTTCACTAGATTGAGACAAGATTTAGGCATTATATATCTTGATATCTAGCATGGTTCACTTTCATGTTGTATGTACATATTTTTATTTCTTTCTCTTTTTTTACGGTTGTCTTTTAGATTTTTTTTCTTTTCCATTTTTTATAAAAATCAAAACAAAATTTCACTTTCTTTCTCTTTATTTTCTTTTAAAAACTTTTGACATGCCTATCTACATGTCTTTACTAGAATGATTTATATGATATTATCTTTTTGGTATATAGGCTTGATTGTGTCACACAAGTTCACATATGATTTTTCAATCTCTATGTATATATTTTTGCACACAATGACTAAAAATGATTACATGACATGTTGTTTTGTGATATATTTCACACAGTAATTTCACACACTTATTTCTATACTTATCATGTGTTGTGATGTGAAATAGTGATAGAGAGTCTTATATTTGGTTTATAGATATTTTTGGTTATATCAAGTATTTTTACCCCATTTTGACTTGGCTAATGCACAATTCTATATCTTTATCATTACAAAAATGTATTTGTTTAAAATGTCAATCAAATAATAAGAGTATATTCGTTAAAAGATGATCAAAGATCCACACTCTTATGAAATCCATGAAAAATTGAGTGTATTTGTTAAAAGATGATCAAAGACACACACTTGTGGATTTGTTTTTGTGCATATCTTAAAGGGTAGACATCCTGTACTAAATACATTTTATATTTAGAGATGGTGTGAATCGCCCGCTAAATAATATCATTCTTCCTCCTAAATCCTATATGGTTGAGATGATAGGGTGATACTTTGGTACTTTTAGTCTCTAAATTTGAGATGGTTCA
Organism: Asparagus setaceus; assembly: GCA_012295165.1. Lineage (NCBI taxonomy): Eukaryota > Viridiplantae > Streptophyta > Magnoliopsida > Asparagales > Asparagaceae > Asparagus > Asparagus setaceus. The sequence continues at coordinate 25,811,117 of CM022705.1, read as the reverse complement.
AGTCTTATTATTACTCAATAGTCACTTTGATATATCTAATTTTGTCCAATGAACTAGCACAAGTTTTTTTCACTATTTGTTTCACACACTTTACACTGATATTTGATCTTTTGTGTGTGTTTTTTGACATGTTTTCTCTTGTATTCATGTGTTTTGTCATTAAATTTTAATCTCTTGTGTCATTTTTTTTATAAAATTTTTGTGTGAACCAGTGTGCTTTTTCTCCTATACACCTCTTGGATGATTTTTATCTGAATTTCTCTTGTCTATGGTATATCCATTGTTGAGTTTTCTAGTTTTTCTAATAACAAAAATGGGAGAATTTGGTGAAATTTGATGATGTTTTTGGTGCATGAGTGAGTTTTCTTCTCAATGGTTTCATGTTTTGATTTTTTTTAACATCCGATGCATTGTTTTAGGGTTAGATTTTACAATACCTGTGGAATTTGGTGAAATTTGGTCATGTTTTTTGTGCATGAGTGAGTTTTTGTCTCAGTGGTTGTTTTGATTTTTTTTTTTTTGAAACACTCGATGCATTATTTTAGAGGGAGTTTTACAATATCATTCTTGATTACACTTTTCATGAATGCATGAATGTAGGGGAGCTTTGCATATCATTTGTTTTGTATGAGAATATATTTGTGCTTATTATTGTTGTTTATATATCTTAAATATGCATGTATTTCGATATTTTAAATATTAAGTTTGTTATTATCAAAGGGGAGATTGTTAGGATGTAGTCTATACAATAGCTCTTGTTTGAGTAATAACAAACTCTCATTTAGTACAAATATTTATTTGAGATGATATAATATAGATAAATACATGTATAAGAAGTGTACGAGGCAATACAATGCAAAAATTAGTTCAAAAGCTGATTTTAGCCTTCTTACCATGGATGGTGGTCTTTGACCATCGATGGTAGGTTGAGCTCATCGATGGTAAATGTGCATCATTGATTATTTTTACTCCAAAGACTTTTGTATCATCGATGGGCCTCTCAACCATCGATGGGGCCTCAACATCATCGATGGTCGAGAGGCACCATCGATTGTAAACACGGCAGAAGTGTAGCTTTTCAAATTTCATCTCAGCCGTTCGTTATTTTATATATCTCCAATCTCTACTAAGTTTAAGATAGCTCTTTCCTTACCTATTGAGGAGTTTATATCTCTGGATTGTTTCAACAAAGAGAGTTGCCCTTGAATCTACACCGTTTCTTAATTGAACTACTCTTATATTCATTGAAGAACAATTTGTTTAACAAAAGAGCTGTAAGATGTTTCATATTTTCTGAGATTTAACTTTGGTTGTTTGGTTTTGATTTGAACTTGATTTTTACGGCGTACGCAAGCCGGTTGGAATTGTGGGTTGGGACTAACTAGAGCTAGGTGTTACTCATTATGGAGAGTTAGGTTAGACGACTGGTTTCGGGTAGATTACATGGTGTGGTCTTGTAAGCCTCTTGAATCGGTCGTGATTCAGGAAAACTCTTTTGCATAGTAAGGAAGCCCCTTAGTAAGAAGGAAGAGAGGATGTAGGACTATTATTCAAACCACTATAAAATATTGTGTGTTCCTGGTTGGTTGCTAGTTGTGTTTGATTATCGTTGATTGCTTTTATTTTATCTATTTTGCTGCCTACTCTATATTTCAAGCAAAAAACGGTGGCAACTCCATCCCCCTCTCCCCTTCCCTCTAGGCTTGTATCTCAGATTCAACAAAGGATTCTAGGTACACATAATTTAGCGAGATTCGGGCAAATTCTATGTCCTAAAACAACACTAGATGATCTTTTTATTATTCTAGAAAATAGAGGAGTAAGATAGAAGAGATGGGAGAGTTAGAAGAAGGGTTTTCGACATATATATAGAATTGTTTGCTCATGTGTAGTAGATCACATTCACCGATTTGAATTTTATTTCGGACTCTAAATTTTAAAATCGAGTTAATAGCATTTGCATATTAGACACTATTAATAGTAGTCTAGCTCAACCTGTATATATATTCAATCTTTCACATATTTGCTTTTAATGTGCATACACTTTCTCGTTATTCAATCTTTATCTATATTTGAATTAACAAATATGGATTATGAATTTTGTTTAACGAATCATGCTGATATCTGTATTCTTATTCGTGATTTGTAATGAAAATTGATATGATAAATATCATATCTAGTTCATATCCGATCTTTTGTACCCTATGAATAAGGTGTCCTCTTGGCTAAAACGAAAATAATCCTTTGTTTATTCATCACTAAATTTTCACACTTTTCAGCAGCACCTAACTTCAGAATTTTCAGGAAATAACGTTAGAATTTGGGTTAGATTGTAGTGGACTTGGAAGTAATATTTCAATACATGAATCAAGGGACTTGATTTCCCTCTTATCTTTATACCAATATTTGCCCCAATATATGCAAGAGTTACCTCAAATGTATCTCGTAAGATAATTTAGGTTTAGAATACTCTATAACGATCAATGGTTGCAGGCCAAAAAATTATTCTGAAACTTCATCTACATAGAGATAATATGAGATCTATCATATGGGACAGCAAATTACAAGGAGATTACTTTATTTTCTTGTTCTTTAACCTTCATCCTTTCTCTCCTATTTATAGATGTTTATAACTCTGAAAATTCTAAACTCGGCAGTTACAAAAACCGAATTTTTGCTATTGGAAAAACTGCCCTTTTGCACTAAGAATTTTTCAGTTTGAAAAACTGCAGTGCTCTGCAAATTTAACTGCAGTTTTTCACTGCAGTGTACTGTAGTTTTCGTACAGTTTATCATCTCCAAATATTTTGAAATTCCAACAAATAACCCCCGCTTGAATGATCCTTCAGTTCAAAGCAAGGTCGATTAAAATCTTGCGATCATAGTACAAGAACTAGAGAACAATGTGAATGGTTTCAAGAGAACCTAAATTGTTCTGTCCCCTCTAAATTTTTCAAGAGAATAGACCCACAACTTCAAAAGTACTCGTTTTCCTCTGCTCCAGTTCATTGGATGCTTCCCTTTTCTCCTCTGTAGCACACTTGAAGTTAGTACCATCTGCAGGCAGCTCATGTCCCCTTTTTTTAAATAGAAATTATGATACATAGAAAAAAATTTAGCCAGCCAGGAGGGTCCAGCCGAGTTGGTAAGCTGACTATGAGTAGCAGAACAAGATCTAAGGTTAGACTCTCTTTGGGAGATTCATTTGTAATTAGCATTTTATTTCATCTGTTACAATGTTGAATTATACATTCTCCGAGTAAAAGGGAAAAAAATACTTGTAATACAAACATTCATTGACTTCTGATTTTCTTTTACTAGGGAAGAAGTCGACATTTACTGGGCTTGTTTGGTTCAACAAAAATTTTTAGCATTTAAGATGGATTTGAAATTCTTGGAGCCAAAAGTGCCTCATTTTCATTTATGGGATTCCATATAGTGTTTGTTTCAAAAAATAAATAAATAAATAAATAAATAATAAAATTGACTTTTTGGGATTTGCCAAACCCTACAATTTGGAGAGGACTTGTCAAATGCTAATGATTTAAAATTTTGACATTAAGTATCCATACAATTTGTACTTTCCTATATTTTTGGGTTTGAACCAAATAAGAACTTGTAAATTCTAGGATTTGCTTTCCTGTAATCATGTTGAACCAAATAATAGATAAGGAATTCCAAAATACATATAAAACCTATGGATTTGTAATTCTTGATGAGATTCTAATTCCTATAATTTTAGGATTTGAACCAAACAGTTGCACCACATCCTCTTCTCACAATATGGTCGTGAGATGTATATACCAGTTAAGCTAAGGACAAAAGTTCTTCCAGAATTCAACAAAAAGATTTGCAGAATATAAGCAGTATTCAACTAACCTCAACCGATATATGTTCACAAATACCCAATCCCCTCTCTTTGTTTATGATATGCTTTTGATGGATCAAGTTATTGCCTTTAATCTTTACAGATTCAGAGATACGTAGACATATGATGCATGTCCTCTCCAATTGAAACTATTTCTTTTGGACAGACCCACAAAGAAGACCAAATCTTAATGGCTGGGGAAGCATGCGCACAAGCTACAGGTTGGTATATTAAGCATTGAAAGTGTTTCATGAAAGTCAAACTATCTAATATATCAATAAAAATAATGGATATCCTTGTCATTCACTCTGATTGCTACTCTAGAAACCGTCTACCATCTAATCAATGCAAAACAGAAGAATTTTCTCCCCAATAGAAACACCAGTTATCCAGTAGACACGATATAAAAGATAGCTTGGCCTTACAAAATTAATATATTTACCCTAAAAAGCTCAAACAGTAAAAGACCAATCTTACGAACACCTTGTGGATAAGCGCTATTTTAACACAGAAGGGATACTCACCTCAGGCTGCAAAACTGCGTAATAATGTCTTCAGTTAACCGCAAAAGTCGAAAAAGGTCATAGAACAAGAGTGCGGTCATAACCCAGTTCTTTCTATTCCTCAAAAAACCCAGTTTTTCACTAGCAAAAGCATCTGCTTCCCTGTTCAATTTGTAGAGCACATAGTAGCCAAAACAATGTATAGATCAGGTCATATGATATCATAACTTAAATTAGAAGTATAACCGTCTCTAATGAACATTTCCGATAACTATTGAACTCATAGCTAACACATCTCATATTATAAAGCCACAAAGCATGTAAATCCAAATCTGAATCCTGTTCTTTTAACCAAAAAAAAAGGGTTATGCAAATTGATCTGGGATAGTTTCGCTGATTATATTTCCACATCAGAGAGACATTGACATATTATCTGAGCCACAAAAGGCGCCCTCATATCTCCTGAATACCGATGTATGAGACCAAGTGGAGTGAAAAGTTACAAAGATTCCCATGTCAATCACTAACTTGCTCCTGTAAAATTGAATAGACAACAAGAATAAACATCCAATAGCAAATTTATCCTGCTAAATGGTACTTGTCTCTGAAAACAATATAAATAGTCATTAACAATCATTTATATTCATGAAAGCATGGGTAACACTAAGTTACGTGCATAGCATTTAGAAACAGTATAAATAGTCATTAACAATCATTTATATAACACAGAACAAAATGTGAACATGTGAACAACATTGTAACACTAAGTAACATGCATAGCATGGGTAACAAGTCATATGATTTTCTGTAGAAAACCTTCTATAGGATTGTTTTCTTTGAAGACTGCCGTCAGATCTCAAAGCAAATTTAGGAAACCCAATCCACAAAGGAAAACCCAATCTTACAAGAAACCACAAGTCATAGCAAACCAACTGAATAGACTTGCAAAAAATAAACTCTTCAATACGAACTGTCTACCAATGAAACAGAGAGGTGCCCATTAGTGTGATGACAATTCTCAACCCAATAACTAGAAAGAAAGTGGAGTCAAGAAGAATCCAGGCTGTAGATGTGATGAAAAGCAACCCAGTCAATTTGTTTAGACATGCTTACCAAGTACCCAGATTTATCAGAGAAAATTTATATACCTACAACCTCAATTAACCCTAGCCGGTCAGTCAAGCCTGCGCAAGCTCCAAATTTATACCAAATCCAAATGTTCTCTTATCCAGGCTTGGCACATTACAGAGAAATGCCTGAACTATTTGGCATAATTCACTAAAATGTGAACATGCCACTTTATATCCTTAACTTTGATAAATGCAAGTCCTTAAAGTAAATCTTCTCATCTCCCCCTTTGTCAAACTCATAGTTTAAGGAGCAACTTATTGGACAAAATTAAACCGCACGACCAATAAATCAGTTTTCTTATTTATAGCCTAACCGTTTAGATTTTTCATTTTCATGGTGAGCACCTCCATTATCTCTAGCTGCCATCACCAGATACCAATATACAAGGTCGATGCGCTTGGATAATGTAAATCATGACAAAGTTAATCCCTAATATCTCAGCTATGGCCTAATTTTGGGATTTCATTTCATCGCAATAAAGTTATGAACCTATGGATAAATTTCATAAAATCCCAGAAAATTGGGAGGCACAAAACCACTCTGAACCTTATAAATCAGAGGAAACCCGAACTTCCGAAACTCTACTAAATCCCCATGAATAATTGGAAAATCTCATAAATGGCATTAATGTGCAAGTAAAAAGTCAAACAAATATGGCCTGGTTGTTGTATCTTGTTCTTGCACATGAATGTTCATTCAAATTTATCATCACAATTTTGATTTGACATAATGCAAGCTTATTACTCTACTCATTAACATCATTTATGAGATTTCGCAAGAGGTAAAGGAGGTTTAAAAGAATTTTGAAAGTTCAAGGGGTTCTTCTCTAATTTTTAAAGTTTGGATGGTTTGTGCAAAACCTCCCAAAGTTAAGGGGGTTTTGTGAAAATCGCAGTAAAGTTATTGCCTACAGCCAAAAGCAAGGTGTAACAGGAAAAGAAAAAAAGAAATACCCCCATCAGAACTGTGTCTGCTCAGTTCTTTGCTTGTTGCTGAATCTGCTGAAGAAGTGCTGCAGCCAGCTGCAAGGTAGCCTGAAGGCGCTTCTGTGGATCTGCCTCCGTCTCTTCCCCGTTGTTGTTCGATGCTTGCTGGTTACTTAGCTGAACTGGATTCTCGATGGGCTGTTGCATTGTGGATGCACTAGGTACCTGCTTCTGTAACTGTGGTAATTGGCTAACTTGTTGACCCATTGTTGGCTGAGGAGCGCGATGAAATAATTGGATTTGAGGCAAAGAAGTGTGGATTTGGGAACTAGGGACTTGAGGCAGGTTAAGTTGTCCGTTATCTCCTGATTGTAAACTTCCCGATTGCTTCACTTGTGGATTTAAGGGCAGGTTGGATTGTCTGTAGTCTCCTGATTGTGAACTAGTGTTTTCCGATTGCTTCTGTTGTCCAAGAATCGCAGCAAGGTGCGCGAGTTGCTCAGGGTGAAGAGGAAGTTGCATTGGTGAGGTAACCTGCGGTTTAACTTCCTGCTGTTGCTGTGGAATCTTGCTGAGAGTTAAAGGAACATTATTAGAAGCTTCAGGTGTGTATTTTCTAGAGGATATTTCTTGTGAGGCCTTTGGATTTAGAGGTGGATATCCTTCAGGAAGAGGAGCAGTACTAGGTGGCACAAAAGCTCCAGTGGTAGTATTTGGAAGAGGTGGATTATTCGACCAGTTCGATATGAATGGTGGATTCTGGTGCTGGACCTGATCATGTCTGTTGTCTTTATGAAGATTATTGCCCGGTTTTTGTGGTGGTGGGAAAGAAGACAGAGGAGCTGGATGTCCAGATGATGAACCTATAAAGCTCTGGTGCTGAGAGAATGGCCTAAATTCAGGTGAACTTGGCTTTGGAAATGAAGCATCTCCGTGAAAATTAGTTCCTTCATTTGGATGGGGCATGATGGCTGGGGGTCTTGATTCCATAGCTTCCATTTGATTGTTGAGGGAGCTGAAGCTAGAACTAGGTTGCTGAAACCTTAGAATAACACCAGAGATGCTAACTTTCCCTGGAACTTTCAGCACTTGTTCAGAAAAATCTGATGGAGGTACGAGGAATAAGCTAACTTTCTCTTCAAGTTTAGCAACTGCAGCCCGCTGCTTCTCCCCGAGAAAATGCATAAATTCATTGTAGAAACTCATATCAGCATCTGTTGCTGGGACAAAGAAAACCACCCACGAACATGCTGCTTGATAGTAATGTTTGGCAAGCATATCAAGACCTGTCCTTGCAGTGCAATTTAGCGTCTCTGGCCTGCAATGTGGTAATTAACTAAGGTCCATTTTTCTTTAAAAAAATTTATGACAAAAGAAAACTAGAAAGAAATGCTTTCTTTATTTTCACATCAAAATGTCCTTTTTACTATGCCAATTATCTCGTATTCATGTTTCTTGAATTTGCTAGGAAATTCAACGAATGCCGTAAAATTCATTGTTCTTACTTTCCACAAGCTATTCACACTAAATGGGGAGAAAACATATCTGCCGTATACTTTCCAATGAACCACATAGCTTAACTGTAGTCTTTAAGCAGAGATGCCCTTTCCCAAGAAAACAACACTATTCCCATGAAAAGCCTCTATTTTACCAACAAATCCTAATAAATTAGTAAATATATGGAAACTAGCTAGAATGATCTTGTTAACTTTCCAACAAAATTTGGATATCAAAGGAACAACTGCATGCAAGAGATCTCATAACTCACAGAAAAAACACAGAAGGTAAACATTTAGTGAACTTACAGCATAAAATCCAAGACTTTTCCAACAGGAAAGCAACGAGCTCGACAAATTGCATTCCCTCCCTTTGCTATTGTTCCCTCCCACTTCCACTCTTTACTACGTGAAGGTAGAGGAGGTTCTGAACCGAATTTTTGCAGTGACGAGCCAGGAATAGCACTAGGACCATCAAAATTTCGCCATGAATCATTACTTTCAATGAATGGACGAGCTATATTTCTGGAGGGATCAGGAGCCACTTTAGAACCAAAGGTCATGGAGTCAAAACTTTTACCGTAAGTAGGCTGATCAGGTAAGCAAGGGTATAACTTGGGAAGGCCAGAGCGTTTTCCTTGTTCAAAGTCCGAGAATGGATACTCAGGAAGTTCATTATCAGGAGACGGGTCTGTCTTTAGCTTTTTCGCTAAAGAAGAAAAGGAGCCACTCTCCGGGCTCCAAGGATCAAGAGGTGGAGCTTTCCGAGCCCTTTCAAAAGATAAATCAAGCCATGGTGCTGGTTTATCTGCTGCTGGACTATCTCTACGATGTTCATAAGGATCCTCCAATGCCCTTTCAGGACCTAATTCTTGAAGTCTTCCATGTTCAAAGGCAATATCACCAAAGTTGGATCCTGGTACTGCACTATCAGTTCGAATAGAGCTATTTCTATCAAAACTAACTGTGCTTGGATCCCTAGCAATGTGGTCCAAATTCGACATAAATCTTGGGGATGCCATGTGAAATTCTCCTCTGAATGGACTCTCATAACTTCTCTCTCGTTGAAATCTTTCACGAGCACCTTGACCACTCATATCAGGATGAAAACCAGACCTGATATGCGAGGAGTAAGGATCACTCCCTTGTCCCCTTTCTTGCTCAGCTGAACTATCGCCCCGGGCAAAGCATATGTTAACTCTAGGGTTATTGAAAAGCTTTCCTTGAAGAGCTTCTTTAGCCCTGCATGCTGCCAATATGGTCTTAAATCGAACAAAAGCATAGGTCCGACCAGGATATGCAGAAATCTTCTCGATTTCCCCAAAGGGTGAAAAAGCCCTTCTCAGAACCATTTCATCAACATTCATGAAGGAAGGGAATCCTATCCATAACATTTCATTTGGCTCTGCACTCTTATTATTCTTGGGCTTATCATAAGCTTTTTCAAGACTTGGACGCTGTGGTCTCAAGTCTCTGTGTTTAAGTGAGTCTCCTCGTTCCATTGTCTGTCTGACATCATCATAAAGCAAATGTTTCTCACCCTGAGTTGACACTGAAGCCCCATCCTGTAATTCAAATACTTTGCCAAATCAATCAGCATAGCTTATGAGAATAATCTAAAACGATATACCAGGTTCTTTAGAAAATTACATAGAAAACAGAAGAATAGGCACCTAAAATATTTTAACAATATAAAGAAAGAAATTAACAAGCACATCTAACAAATCTCAAATATCCCATACACGTTACTAGGATAAGAAATATCGCTTCAATGGAGAGTATACAATAACAAAAGGGGGGGAAACTCAGTAGGTTTTCACGCCACATGCAGTGATATTTCAAAAAAAATCAGTTCAACTGTCAGATTAGATCTTGAAATATTCACAAACAAAGAAAAACTGGAAAAGGTAAAAAAGGACACGTCAAGTACAGATGACATGTTGTCAACCATCATATCATTTACATCATTGTGTATATACAAGGAAGTCACAAAATAAGTTCTCGAGACAACTTGCTGGTGGGTGAAAACAATCAAATAACACTATAGTTAAGAATCTAGCATGCATGCACAAGACTACAACAAATTAAGAAAACCCAAATTAAATATACTGAAAATGCTGCATAACCCTGGTTTTACTTCAACATTGAGACAATCAGTTATAAGAGTCCATCTTCATGTTACGAAAGAACAGGTGAAATTCAGAGGATATAAGGCTCACAAGCAAAAGAAAAATACATATAAATGTCACAGTAGTAAGACATTACAATTATGTGTACTTTTGCAAGCAATGGGGATATAAATGGATACAAATAACTGATCTGAATTCAACTCTTCATCCATACATTAAGGAATATGAACATCCTTATCCACTCAGTTTAAACTTTAAAGTGTGGATATGGATATGGATAGTGATAAACTATCAGACATATAGATCAATATCCAAATGTCCAGAAATATATACAAGTGCGTGCAGGCACACACAATTATATATATGCAAGAGGGTGTACAACTTTATATAGAATACATCTATTTTCTGTTCCATAATGTAATCAAGGATGGTTTTAATGGATTACATATCAAAGTTGGAGGTCCTTTTCTTCAGAACACTAGTCATAGTCCATAATATCCAATTAGTACCTGTATTTGATCCCATCACAAATTCACTTTTATCAAACAAGGATAGAGAATTCAGTATCCATACAATGTCCATGTTCATGTTCACACTTGCAGGAAGAAAACAAAAGGAAATACTCATATCAGCTCCATCTCCACTCTGATTATACCCCTAACAACAAGGGATACTTACTGCTGAAAACACGACTAATAGTAACCTAGTTTCCAGTGAAGTACAGAACGGAGCATAAAAGTTCAAATCCACCAATCTGTGATTCCTAACAACAAAGCGCGTAAACAAAACCTCGTCATACATGCAGTGATGACTCATATCAACAACAATTTGCACATTGCAATTTTCTGGAACATCTATAGGGATATTGGGTATAAGCTAACAGCTACTTTAGCAAAATGAGTTGACAAGAGATGAGAGTGGTGAGCTCCACTTGCACCAATGTGACAAGCAAGGTAGCTCTCACCACTAGATCATCTCTTGGTAGATAAATAAAAAGAACAAAGCTTTTATGCCAAATTTTTGGTTTTGGGGCAGCTAATAAGCTGCCAATAGGAACATCTCTTGGTACATCATTCAGTATACTAAGTTGCAAACACATACACATTTTCCACGCGTGCCACACACACCCACAAACACACACAAACACAACCACAAACACGAACACGTAGATACATATCAAGAAACCATTAGCCAGATTTAATTGATTTGGAGACCTTCAGAAGAATTTTTAAAAACTAGAAATTGAAGAGAGTCTTTTTCAGCAATGTAGTATTAATATAACTCATAAGCATTTATTCTGGTCTAATGAGCGTTTAATTATACAGACTGTAAGACTGTTTGGACTCTATTCACTTATCTGAGAGTTTGGATTTACGCTAATTTAGGTCAAACCTCCTGGATCAAACAATACCTTTATTGTATCTGAATATATATGTGATGTCAACATTAGTCCAAGCAGAAAATTTTGCAGGCAACATACTTCATCAGAACCATAAAAATACTGCCACATAGAAAGAGCATGAAGCATCACTAAGCAGATAATAAGTTAACTTGATATCCGTGTTGTAGAAGAAAAGAATCACCACAATCCACATGAGCATACAGGGAGGAAACTATGCAAGCTTATGTTCCACCAAATTTATTACCTTTTTTCACAACTAAAACTTTAACAGTCTCTCAGCAGACATGAGCTTTGTTGTCAATAACAATAGGAAAAGGTATTATCATCAAACTTGGCGATGACAAAGCCAACTAGAAAGAAATGCTTTCTTTATTTTCACATCAAAATGTCCTTTTACTATGCCAATTATCTCAGATTCATGTTTCTTGAATTTGCTAGGAAATTCAACGAATGCCGTAAAATTCATTGTTCTTACTTTCCACCAGCTATTCACACTAAATGGGGAGAAAACATATCTGCCGTATACTTTCCAATGAACCACATAGCTTAACTGTAGTCTTTAAGCAGAGATGCCCTTTCCCAAGAAAACAACACTATTCCCATGAAAAGCCTCTATTTTACCAACAAATCCTAATAAATTAGTAAATATATGGAAACTAGCTAGAATGATCTTGATAACTTTCCAACAAAATTTGGATATCAAAGGAACAACTGCATGCAAGAGATCTCATAACTCACAGAAAAAACACAGAAGGTAAACATTTAGTGAACTTACAGCATAAAATCCAAGACTTTTCCAACAGGAAAGCAACGAGCTCGACAAATTGCATTCCCTCCCTTTGCTATTGTTCCCTCCCACTTCCACTCTTTACTACGTGAAGGTAGAGGAGGTTCTGAACCGAATTTTTGCAGTGACGAGCCAGGAATAGCACTAGGACCATCAAAATTTCGCCATGAATCATTACTTTCAATGAATGGACGAGCTATATTTCTGGAGGGATCAGGAGCCACTTTAGAACCAAAGGTCATGGAGTCAAAACTTTTACCGTAAGTAGGCTGATCAGGTAAGCAAGGGTATAACTTGGGAAGGCCAGAGCGTTTTCCTTGTTCAAAGTCGAGAATGGATACTCAGGAAGTTCATTATCAGGAGACGGGTCTGTCTTTAGCTTTTTCGCTAAAGAAGAAAAGGAGCCACTCTCCGGCTCCAAGGATCAAGAGGTGGAGCTTTCGAGCCCTTTCAAAAGATAAATCAAGCCATGGTGCTGGTTTATCTGCTGCTGGACTATCTCTGATGTTCATAAGGATCCTCCAATGCCCTTTCAGGACCTAATTCTTGAAGTCTTCCATGTTCAAAGGCAATATCACCAAAGTTGGATCCTGGTACTGCACTATCAGTTCGAATAGAGCTATTTCTATCAAAACTAACTGTGCTTGGATCCCTAGCAATGTGGTCCAAATTCGACATAAATCTTGGGGATGCCATGTGAAATTCTCCTCTGAATGGACTCTCATAACTTCTCTCTCGTTGAAATCTTTCACGAGCACCTTGACCACTCATATCAGGATGAAAACCAGACCTGATATGCGAGGAGTAAGGATCACTCCCTTGTCCCCTTTCTTGCTCAGCTGAACTATCGCCCCGGGCAAAGCATATGTTAACTCTAGGGTTATTGAAAAGCTTTCCTTGAAGAGCTTCTTTAGCCCTGCATGCTGCCAATATGGTCTTAAATCGAACAAAAGCATAGGTCCGACCAGGATATGCAGAAATCTTCTCGATTTCCCCAAGGGTGAAAAAGCCCTTCTCAGAACCATTTCATCAACATTCATGAAGGAAGGGAATCCTATCCATAACATTTCATTTGGCTCTGCACTCTTATTATTCTTGGGCTTATCATAAGCTTTTTCAAGACTTGGACTGTGGTCTCAAGTCTCTGTGTTTAAGTGAGTCTCCTCGTTCCATTGTCTGTCTGACATCATCATAAAGCAAATGTTTCTCACCCTGAGTTGACACTGAAGCCCCATCCTGTAATTCAAATACTTTGCCAAATCAATCAGCATAGCTTATGAGAATAATCTAAAGCGATATACCAGGTTCTTTAGAAAATTACATAGAAAACAGAAGAATAGGCACCTAAAATATTTTAACAATATAAAGAAAGAAATTAACAAGCACATCTAACAAATCTCAAATATCCCATACGTTACTAGGATAAGAAATATCGCTTCAATGGAGAGTATACAATAACAAAGGGAAACTCAGTAGGTTTTCCGCCACATGCAGTGATATTTCAAAAAATCAGTTCAACTGTCAGATTAGATCTTGAAATATTCACAAACAAAGAAAAACTGGAAAAGGTAAAAAGGACACGTCAAGTACAGATGACATGTTGTCAACCATCATATCATTTACATCATTGTGTATATACAAGGAAGTCACAAAATAAGTTCGAGACAACTTGCTGGTGGGTGAAAACAATCAAATAACACTATAGTTAAGAATCTAGCATGCATGCACAAGACTACAACAAATTAAGAAAACCCAAATTAAATATACTGAAAATGCTGCATAACCCTGGTTTTACTTCAACATTGAGACAATCAGTTATAAGAGTCCATCTTCATGTTACGAAGAACAGGTGAAATTCAGAGGATATAAGGCTCACAAGCAAAAGAAAAATACATATAAATGTCACAGTAGTAAGACATTACAATTATGTGTGCAAGCAATGGGGATATAAATGGATACAAATAACTGATCTGAATTCAACTCTTCATCCATACATTAAGGAATATGAACATCCTTATCCACTCAGTTTAAACTTTAAAGTGTGGATATGGATATGGATAGTGATAAACTATCAGACATATAGATCAATATCCAAATGTCCAGAAATATATACAAGTCGTGCAGGCACACACAATTATATATATGCAAGAGGGTGTACAACTTTATATAGAATACATCTATTTTCTGTTCCATAATGTAATCAAGGATGGTTTTAATGGATTACATATCAAAGTTGGAGGTCCTTTTCTTCAGAACACTAGTCATAGTCCATAATATCCAATTAGTACCTGTATTTGATCCCATCACAAATTCACTTTTATCAAACAAGGATAGAGAATTCAGTATCCATACAATGTCCATGTTCATGTTCACACTTGCAGGAAGAAAACAAAAATACTCATATCAGCTCCATCTCCACTCTGATTATACCCCTAACAACAAGGGATACTTACTGCTGAAAACAGACTAATAGTAACCTAGTTTCCAGTGAAGTACAGAACGGAGCATAAAGTTCAAATCCACCAATCTGTGATTCCTAACAACAAAGCGTAAACAAAACCTCGTCATACATGCAGTGATGACTCATATCAACAACAATTTGCACATATCAATTTTCTTGAAACAACAAATATCCATTTTCTGTAACAAAGACAACAATTTGCACATTGCAATTTTCTGGAACATCTATAGGGGATTGGGTATAAGCTAACAGCTACTTTAGCAAAATGAGTTGACAAGAGATGAGAGTGGTGAGCTCCACTTGCACCAATGTGACAAGCAAGGTAGCTCTCACCACTAGATCATCTCTTGGTAGATAAATAAAAGAACAAAGCTTTTATGCCAAATTTTTGGTTTGGGGCAGCTAATAAGCTGCCAATAGAACATCTCTTGGTACATCATTCAGTATACTAAGTTGCAAACACATACACATTTTCCACGCATGCCGTAAAATTCATTGTTCTTACTTTCCACAAGCTATTCACACTAAATGGGGAGAAAACATATCTGCCGTATACTTTCCAATGAACCACATAGCTTAACTGTAGTCTTTAAGCAGAGATGCCCTTTCCCAAGAAAACAACACTATTCCCATGAAAAGCCTCTATTTTACCAACAAATCCTAATAAATTAGTAAATATATGGAAACTAGCTAGAATGATCTTGATAACTTTCCAACAAAATTTGGATATCAAAGGAACAACTGCATGCAAGAGATCTCATAACTCACAGAAAAAACACAGAAGGTAAACATTTAGTGAACTTACAGCATAAAATCCAAGACTTTTCCAACAGGAAAGCAACGAGCTCGACAAATTGCATTCCCTCCCTTTGCTATTGTTCCCTCCCACTTCCACTCTTTACTACGTGAAGGTAGAGGAGGTTCTGAACCGAATTTTTGCAGTGACGAGCCAGGAATAGCACTAGGACCATCAAAATTTCGCCATGAATCATTACTTTCAATGAATGGACGAGCTATATTTCTGGAGGGATCAGGAGCCACTTTAGAACCAAAGGTCATGGAGTCAAAACTTTTACCGTAAGTAGGCTGATCAGGTAAGCAAGGGTATAACTTGGGAAGGCCAGAGCGTTTTCCTTGTTCAAAGTCGAGAATGGATACTCAGGAAGTTCATTATCAGGAGACGGGTCTGTCTTTAGCTTTTTCGCTAAAGAAGAAAAGGAGCCACTCTCCGGCTCCAAGGATCAAGAGGTGGAGCTTTCGAGCCCTTTCAAAAGATAAATCAAGCCATGGTGCTGGTTTATCTGCTGCTGGACTATCTCTGATGTTCATAAGGATCCTCCAATGCCCTTTCAGGACCTAATTCTTGAAGTCTTCCATGTTCAAAGGCAATATCACCAAAGTTGGATCCTGGTACTGCACTATCAGTTCGAATAGAGCTATTTCTATCAAAACTAACTGTGCTTGGATCCCTAGCAATGTGGTCCAAATTCGACATAAATCTTGGGGATGCCATGTGAAATTCTCCTCTGAATGGACTCTCATAACTTCTCTCTCGTTGAAATCTTTCACGAGCACCTTGACCACTCATATCAGGATGAAAACCAGACCTGATATGCGAGAGTAAGGATCACTCCCTTGTCCCCTTTCTTGCTCAGCTGAACTATCGCCCGGCAAAGCATATGTTAACTCTAGGGTTATTGAAAAGCTTTCCTTGAAGAGCTTCTTTAGCCCTGCATGCTGCCAATATGGTCTTAAATCGAACAAAAGCATAGGTCCGACCAGGATATGCAGAAATCTTCTCGATTTCCCCAAAGGGTGAAAAAGCCCTTCTCAGAACCATTTCATCAACATTCATGAAGGAAGGGAATCCTATCCATAACATTTCATTTGGCTCTGCACTCTTATTATTCTTGGGCTTATCATAAGCTTTTTCAAGACTTGGACTGTGGTCTCAAGTCTCTGTGTTTAAGTGAGTCTCCTCGTTCCATTGTCTGTCTGACATCATCATAAAGCAAATGTTTCTCACCCTGAGTTGACACTGAAGCCCCATCCTGTAATTCAAATACTTTGCCAAATCAATCAGCATAGCTTATGAGAATAATCTAAAGCGATATACCAGGTTCTTTAGAAAATTACATAGAAAACAGAAGAATAGGCACCTAAAATATTTTAACAATATAAAGAAAGAAATTAACAAGCACATCTAACAAATCTCAAATATCCCATACACGTTACTAGGATAAGAAATATCGCTTCAATGGAGAGTATACAATAACAAAGGGGAAACTCAGTAGGTTTTCACGCCACATGCAGTGATATTTCAAAAAATCAGTTCAACTGTCAGATTAGATCTTGAAATATTCACAAACAAAGAAAAACTGGAAAAGGTAAAAAGGACACGTCAAGTACAGATGACATGTTGTCAACCATCATATCATTTACATCATTGTGTATATACAAGGAAGTCACAAAATAAGTTCGAGACAACTTGCTGGTGGGTGAAAACAATCAAATAACACTATAGTTAAGAATCTAGCATGCATGCACAAGACTACAACAAATTAAGAAAACCCAAATTAAATATACTGAAAATGCTGCATAACCCTGGTTTTACTTCAACATTGAGACAATCAGTTATAAGAGTCCATCTTCATGTTACGAAGAACAGGTGAAATTCAGAGGATATAAGGCTCACAAGCAAAAGAAAATACATATAAATGTCACAGTAGTAAGACATTACAATTATGTGTACTTTTGCAAGCAATGGGGATATAAATGGATACAAATAACTGATCTGAATTCAACTCTTCATCCATACATTAAGGAATATGAACATCCTTATCCACTCAGTTTAAACTTTAAAGTGTGGATATGGATATGGATAGTGATAAACTATCAGACATATAGATCAATATCCAAATGTCCAGAAATATATACAAGTCGTGCAGGCACACACAATTATATATATGCAAGAGGGTGTACAACTTTATATAGAATACATCTATTTTCTGTTCCATAATGTAATCAAGGATGGTTTTAATGGATTACATATCAAAGTTGGAGGTCCTTTTCTTCAGAACACTAGTCATAGTCCATAATATCCAATTAGTACCTGTATTTGATCCCATCACAAATTCACTTTTATCAAACAAGGATAGAGAATTCAGTATCCATACAATGTCCATGTTCATGTTCACACTTGCAGGAAGAAAACAAAAATACTCATATCAGCTCCATCTCCACTCTGATTATACCCCTAACAACAAGGGATACTTACTGCTGAAAACAGACTAATAGTAACCTAGTTTCCAGTGAAGTACAGAACGGAGCATAAAGTTCAAATCCACCAATCTGTGATTCCTAACAACAAAGCGTAAACAAAACCTCGTCATACATGCAGTGATATTTCAAAAAATCAGTTCAACTGTCAGATTAGATCTTGAAATATTCACAAACAAAGAAAAACTGGAAAAGGTAAAAAGGACACGTCAAGTACAGATGACATGTTGTCAACCATCATATCATTTACATCATTGTGTATATACAAGGAAGTCACAAAATAAGTTCGAGACAACTTGCTGGTGGGTGAAAACAATCAAATAACACTATAGTTAAGAATCTAGCATGCATGCACAAGACTACAACAAATTAAGAAAACCCAAATTAAATATACTGAAAATGCTGCATAACCCTGGTTTTACTTCAACATTGAGACAATCAGTTATAAAGTCCATCTTCATGTTACAAAGAACAGGTGAAATTCAGAGGATATAAGGCTCACAAGCAAAAGAAAATACATATAAAACAGAAGAATAGGCACCTAAAATATTTTAACAATATAAAGAAAGAAATTAACAAGCACATCTAACAAATCTCAAATATCCCATACACGTTACTAGGATAAGAAATATCGCTTCAATGGAGAGTATACAATAACAAAAGGGGAAACTCAGTAGGTTTTCATACATGCAGTGATATTTCAAAAAATCAGTTCAACTGTCAGATTAGATCTTGAAATATTCACAAACAAAGAAAAACTGGAAAAGGTAAAAAGGACACGTCAAGTACAGATGACATGTTGTCAACCATCATATCATTTACATCATTGTGTATATACAAGGAAGTCACAAAATAAGTTCTCGAGACAACTTGCTGGTGGGTGAAAACAATCAAATAACACTATAGTTAAGAATCTAGCATGCATGCACAAGACTACAACAAATTAAGAAAACCCAAATTAAATATACTGAAAATGCTGCATAACCCTGGTTTTACTTCAACATTGAGACAATCAGTTATAAGAGTCCATCTTCATGTTCTGAAAGAACAGGTGAAATTCAGAGGATATAAGGCTCACAAGCAAAAGAAAATACATATAAATGTCACAGTAGTAAGACATTACAATTATGTGTACTTTTGCAAGCAATGGGGATATAAATGGATACAAATAACTGATCTGAATTCAACTCTTCATCCATACATTAAGGAATATGAACATCCTTATCCACTCAGTTTAAACTTTAAAGTGTGGATATGGATATGGATAGTGATAAACTATCAGACATATAGATCAATATCCAAATGTCCAGAAATATATACAAGTGCGTGCAGGCACACACAATTATATATATGCAAGAGGGTGTACAACTTTATATAGAATACATCTATTTTCTGTTCCATAATGTAATCAAGGATGGTTTTAATGGATTACATATCAAAGTTGGAGGTCCTTTTCTTCAGAACACTAGTCATAGTCCATAATATCCAATTAGTACCTGTATTTGATCCCATCACAAATTCACTTTTATCAAACAAGGATAGAGAATTCAGTATCCATACAATGTCCATGTTCATGTTCACACTTGCAGGAAGAAAACAAAAAGGAAATACTCATATCAGCTCCATCTCCACTCTGATTATACCCCTAACAACAAGGGATACTTACTGCTGAAAACACGACTAATAGTAACCTAGTTTCCAGTGAAGTACAGAACGGAGCATAAAAGTTCAAATCCACCAATCTGTGATTCCTAACAACAAAGCGCGTAAACAAAACCTCGTCATACATGCAGTGATGACTCATATCAACAACAATTTGCACATATCAATTTTCTTGAAACAACAAATATCCATTTTCTGTAACAAAGACAACAATTTGCACATTGCAATTTTCTGGAACATCTATAGGGGATATTGGGTATAAGCTAACAGCTACTTTAGCAAAATGAGTTGACAAGAGATGAGAGTGGTGAGCTCCACTTGCACCAATGTGACAAGCAAGGTAGCTCTCACCACTAGATCATCTCTTGGTAGATAAATAAAAAGAACAAAGCTTTTATGCCAAATTTTTGGTTTTGGGGCAGCTAATAAGCTGCCAATAGGAACATCTCTTGGTACATCATTCAGTATACTAAGTTGCAAACACATACACATTTTCCACGCATGCCACACACACCCACAAACACACACAAACACAACCACAAACACGAACACGTAGATACATATCAAGAAACCATTAGCCAGATTTAATTGATTTGGAGACCTTCAGAATAATTTTTAAAAACTAGAAATTGAAAAGAGTCTTTTTCAGCAATGTAGTATTAATATAACTCATAAGCATTTATTCTGGTCTAATGAGCTTAATTATACAGACTGTAAGACTGTTTGGACTCTATTCACTTATCTGAGAATTTGGATTTACGCTAATTTAGGTCAAACCTCCTGGATCAAACAATACCTTTATTGTATCTGAATATATATGTGATGTCAACATTAGTCCAAGCAGAAAATTTTGCAGGCAACATACTTCATCAGAACCATAAAAATACTGCCACATAGAAAGAGCATGAAGCATCACTAAGCAGATAATAAGTTAACTTGATATCCGTGTTGTAGAAGAAAAGAATCACCACAATCCACATGAGCATACAGGAGGAAACTATGCAAGCTTATGTTCCACCAAATTTATTACCTTTTTCACAACTAAAACTTTAACAGTCTCTCAGCAGACATGAGCTTTGTTGTCAATAACAATAGGAAAAGGTATTATCATCAAACTTGAGCGATGACAAAGCCAACATAGTTTTTACATTCAGAAAGCAAACAAAAAAATATGAGCAATCCATCAGCTTGAAAGAAACAAAATTCTAAACTACAATTTTTTGGAGCATTAGTATAAAGAACTATATTCAAATTACACCTTTACACCCTTGAGAAAAGGCTTCTACAATCTTTTGGCTAAGTTAACAACAGCATGAACAAATATAATGGCATCCTCATCCTGAGCAATCAATCACTCAGCAAGGAACTTCTTAAAGAAATGGCAGGTATTGCCATTTTGTCGAGAGATATATTTTCTTTCATAAGTTTTAATTATTAGCAGCATAGCAGAACTGCAGTGGAGCATAAACTCAGTATCATTCGACAATCCTTGTCTAATTGCTTATTTATTGCTTGCATTTTCTCTCACTAAATCTGCAAATGCCAAATCTAGTAGTCACAATTGAATTTGAATTTGCCCAATGCATTCACATATATATGAATAACTAATCCCAGTTTAAGTATCTAGTTTGCATAATTTATAAACAACTAAGTGCATCTATATAACTGATGCATAGGTTCAGAATTAGAAGAACGGCACCTGCCAAGCACCTTAAGAGTCTTAAGACAATAACTTTAGGCTAAAAAGTTGCAAGCACCGTTTCAAATTATAACTAGTTTTTTCTGAGTTTGGGGAACTTTTAGAAGCAGCAAACACCATGATTGATAACCAACGCCTCTGAAAATAAAATGGACATTAAACAAAACCCAGATTCAAATAACTTGCTGCATACTATCTCAGAGTTAAGATGACAGGTACTACTGATCCTACCTAGGTCTAGACTTTTGGCACGTCAAATGCACATCTATGCAAAATAGTTGATACTTCCATGTAGAGCTACTCATAACAGAAAAATAACTTAGGTGTTTGGTCTTTGTGTGTGTTTTTTGGGGTAAATATTTATGTGCTATCCTGAGTATTCAGAATCTGAAATAATATAATCTGTTAGTTCAAGTGGTAGAAGTTTTAACACCACAATTTTTTTCCATATCGCAACTGCTTGGATGACAGCTAACATCTATAAAAGTAGCCTATGGGCACAGTAGAGGAGGAACATATACAATTCTTGATTGATGAAGCGAGACATGGGCTGGCATTTCTTAAAAAATTCAATCAGCGGACTTTATAGTTTTCTTAAGACTTTTGCCCTTTGTGAGAATAGAACTATTTCTCGATATAGAACACGAAAAGAGTAAAGTTGCAAACTTGCAATGTTAACCAGTTTTGTCATTTTACTTTTAACATGCATCGGAACATGAGAACTTCAGTCCAATTGCAATCCACCTTATTGGATGGCAATAAAATAGTAAAGACAATGCTTAATGAAGGATATGTTTGCATAAGCTGAACTACAACTGCCTTGACATCAAGGACAACTGACACAAATGTTTGATTATCCAATAAGAACAATTCTTTGCTGTTATCCACACATAAAACCATAATCCAGAAGAAGAAAAAACCTGAGAGACAAAAGATACTGTTCTTTAACCATATTAGAAGCAGCAAGCATGTGAAGGACATGTTTAAGGTTCACAATCTAAAATATTTGTTTGCATCAAACAAGAATTGCACAAGTAAATGTTGGTCAACAAACTCAAGTCTATGATATATCCATGTTACCTGGGTACTTCTATCAAGAAGCCGCACCCATACCGACACTTCTGTACCCAGAGGTGGAGGTACCTGAAAGAGGGTGGTGTCAATTGAAACCACCCTCTAGCAAAAGTTCCTTGGGTACATAGTAGCTTTTGATTCATTAGTGAACCCATTATCGAATTAATAATGGATAGTGACCCATTTATAATTTAGATAGCCCAAACCCAAACCCTCAAATGGGCCAAGCCTTAAATGGTCCAAAGACTCCAAACCCTTAATCCCATTAAAATTTAGCAACGTAGTAATTTACATTGAAAAGGAGAAGGATGTATTTAGTCGTATTTCAATCGCCAATAATGCAACAATTTCAAAACATGGTGACACGAGGATTGTAATTTCACTTAGTTAAATATATCTCTTGTATCTCATTAAAGTTCCTTATATATTTTGAATATGAGAAAAATTAGTTATAGCGTCTATTTATAGTGACACCAATACTATGAATGCCGCCACTGTCTGTACCCATACGTATCTGTACCCAACCATTCTTGGACACTTACATATATGTATACATTTATTCGACGTGTACTTAATTATACGTGTTTTAATTTAAACACTCCTTGGACAAATATCCTCATTTCACATCCATTTTGAAACTTGATGGACAAGGATCGAGTTTGTTTCAGCCCATATTCAGTTAAGAACTATGATTGCAAAGGGTCCTATGTGTATCTAGCTCAAAACTATGAATTACCCCACGTTTTAGCCATGTCCCTTACCCTACCTTTTACAAATTTGCCTCGTCCCGTACTGCATTTCTATCCAGACCGATATCCATGCAACTTAGGATTATATCAATCACCCTCAGGATGGTGAACCACACAAGTGTTCAAAATTTGCTGAGAAACGAATCTACCAAGGAAATACTAATTTTGTAGGAACAGAGATGAGTATTAGTTAAGATCAAACAAGAAATGTACAAGTAAATGCTGGTCAACAAAAGCAAGTCTATGATTAAACCAATCACCCTCAGGATGACCAACCACACAAGTGTTCAAAAGTTGCTGAGAAACAGATCTACCAAGGAAATACTGATTTTGAAGGATCAGGGATGCTATACATCAAGGCCATCATTTTAGTATGACAAGAAATTGAAAAGAGTCTTTTTCAGCAATGTAGTATTAATATAACTCATAAGCATTTATTCTGGTCTAATGAGCTTAATTATACAGACTGTAAGACTGTTTGGACTCTATTCACTTATCTGAGAATTTGGATTTACGCTAATTTAGGTCAAACCTCCTGGATCAAACAATACCTTTATTGTATCTGAATATATATGTGATGTCAACATTAGTCCAAGCAGAAAATTTTGCAGGCAACATACTTCATCAGAACCATAAAAATACTGCCACATAGAAAGAGCATGAAGCATCACTAAGCAGATAATAAGTTAACTTGATATCCGTGTTGTAGAAGAAAAGAATCACCACAATCCACATGAGCATACAGGAGGAAACTATGCAAGCTTATGTTCCACCAAATTTATTACCTTTTTCACAACTAAAACTTTAACAGTCTCTCAGCAGACATGAGCTTTGTTGTCAATAACAATAGGAAAAGGTATTATCATCAAACTTGAGCGATGACAAAGCCAACATAGTTTTTACATTCAGAAAGCAAACAAAAAAATATGAGCAATCCATCAGCTTGAAAGAAACAAAATTCTAAACTACAATTTTTTGGAGCATTAGTATAAAGAACTATATTCAAATTACACCTTTACACCCTTGAGAAAAGGCTTCTACAATCTTTTGGCTAAGTTAACAACAGCATGAACAAATATAATGGCATCCTCATCCTGAGCAATCAATCACTCAGCAAGGAACTTCTTAAAGAAATGGCAGTAAGTATTGCCATTTTGTCGAGAGATATATTTTCTTTCATAAGTTTTAATTATTAGCAGCATAGCAGAACTGCAGTGGAGCATAAACTCAGTATCATTCGACAATCCTTGTCTAATTGCTTATTTATTGCTTGCATTTTTCTCTCACTAAATCTGCAAATGCCAAATCTAGTAGTCACAATTGAATTTGAATTTGCCCAATGCATTCACATATATATGAATAACTAATCCCAGTTTAAGTATCTAGTTTGCATAATTTATAAACAACTAAGTGCATCTATATAACTGATGCATAGGTTCAGAATTAGAAGAACGGCACCCAAGCGAAGCACCTTAAGAGTCTTAAGACAATAACTTTAGGCGAAAAAGTTGCA
Organism: Asparagus setaceus; assembly: GCA_012295165.1. Classification (NCBI taxonomy): domain Eukaryota; kingdom Viridiplantae; phylum Streptophyta; class Magnoliopsida; order Asparagales; family Asparagaceae; genus Asparagus; species Asparagus setaceus. The sequence continues at coordinate 25,786,438 of CM022705.1, read as the reverse complement.
AGCACCCGTTTCAAATTATAACTAGTTTTTTTCTGAGTTTGGGGAACTTTTAGAAGCAGCAAACACCATGATTGATAACCAACGCCTCTGAAAATAAAATGGACATTAAACAAAACCCAGATTCAAATAACTTGCTGCATACTATCTCAGAGTTAAGATGACAGGTACTACTGATCCTACCTAGGTCTAGACTTTTGGCACGTCAAATGCACATCTATGCAAAATAGTTGATACTTCCATGTAGAGCTACTCATAACAGAAAAATAACTTAGGTGTTTGGTCTTTGTGTGTGTTTTTTTGGGGGTAAATATTTATGTGCTATCCTGAGTATTCAGAATCTGAAATAATATAATCTGTTAGTTCAAGTGGTAGAAGTTTTAACACCACAATTTTTTTTCCATATCGCAACTGCTTGGATGACAGCTAACATCTATAAAAGTAGCCTATGGGCACAGTAGAGGAGGAACATATACAATTCTTGATTGATGAAGCGTTGGAGACATGGGCTGGCATTTCTTAAAAAATTCAATCAGCGGACTTTATAGTTTTCTTAAGACTTTTGCCCTTGGCGTGAGAATAGAACTAATTTCTCGATATAGAACACGAGAAAAGAGTAAAGTTGCAAACTTGCAATGTTAACCAGTTTTGTTATTTTACTTTTTAACATGCATCGGAACATGAGAACTTCAGTCCAATTGCAATCCACCTTATTGGATGGCAATAAAATAGTAAAGACAATGCTTAATGAAGGATATGTTTGCATAAGCTGAACTACAACTGCCTTGACATCAAGGACAACTGACACAAATGTTTGATTATCCAATAAGAACAATTCTTTGCTGTTATCCACACATAAAACCATAATCCAGAAGAAGAAAAAACCTGAGAGACAAAAGATACTGTTCTTTAACCATATTAGAAGCAGCAAGCATGTGAAGGACATGTTTAAGGTTCACAATCTAAAATATTTGTTTGCATCAAACAAGAATTGCACAAGTAAATGTTGGTCAACAAACTCAAGTCTATGATATATCCATGTTACCTGGGTACTTCTATCAAGAAGCCGCACCCATACCGACACTTCTGTACCCAGAGGTGGAGGTACCTGAAAGAGGGTGGTGTCAATTGAAACCACCCTCTAGCAAAAGTTCCTTGGGTACATAGTAGCTTTTGATTCATTAGTGAACCCATTATCGAATTAATAATGGATAGTGACCCATTTATAATTTAGATAGCCCAAACCCAAACCCTCAAATGGGCCAAGCCTTAAATGGTCCAAAGACTCCAAACCCTTAATCCCATTAAAATTTAGCAACGTAGTAATTTACATTGAAAAGGAGAAGGATGTATTTAGTCGTATTTCAATCGCCAATAATGCAACAATTTCAAAACATGGTGACACGAGGATTGTAATTTCACTTAGTTAAATATATCTCTTGTATCTCATTAAAGTTCCTTATATATTTTGAATATGAGAAAAATTAGTTATAGCGTCTATTTATAGTGACACCAATACTATGAATGCCGCCACTGTCTGTACCCATACGTGTATCTGTACCCAACCATTCTTGGACACTCCTTACATATATGTATACATTTATTCAGACGTGTACTTAATTATACGTGTTTTAATTTAAACACTCCTTGGACAAATATCCTCATTTCACATCCATTTTGAAACTTGATGGACAAGGATCGAGTTTGTTTCAGCCCATATTCAGTTAAGAACTATGATTGCAAAGGGTCCTATGTGTATCTAGCTCAAAACTATGAATTACCCCACGTTTTAGCCATGTCCCTTACCCTACCTTTTACAAATTTGCCTCGTCCCGTACTGCATTTCTATCCAGACCGATATCCATGCAACTTAGGATTATATCAATCACCCTCAGGATGGTGAACCACACAAGTGTTCAAAATTTGCTGAGAAACGAATCTACCAAGGAAATACTAATTTTGTAGGAACAGAGATGAGTATTAGTTCGCATCAAACAAGAAATGTACAAGTAAATGCTGGTCAACAAAAGCAAGTCTATGATTAAACCAATCACCCTCAGGATGACCAACCACACAAGTGTTCAAAAGTTGCTGAGAAACAGATCTACCAAGGAAATACTGATTTTGAAGGATCAGGGATGCTATACATCAAGGCCGATCATTTTAGTATGACAAGATCAAGTTACTCCAAGTCATTTGTTTTCACTGCAGCAAATGATGTTGATTGACGTACTACTTACATATTCAGTTCGTCCTTATTGTCAAGATCAAATGGAGTATCGATAAGACTTGGTTTGTGCGATAGCATTTCAAATTTTGAATCTATGACCTCTTCATTTAATGGAATTTGCTTTTAAATTATAGTTAGAGAGTCAACTTCATTGGTTTTATTTATTTATTATTATTATTATTAATTTATTTGGTGAGAGAACTTCCATCGATCCTTGCACCATGGGTATTAAACCCCTAAGGCTAAGGACCACCCCAACCACGGTCTTGGGTATTCCAAATTAAATTCGGTGCCCTAGGAGAGTCAAACTTAAGACCTGGAGTACTACTCATAGGCAACTTACCAACTCGGCTAGACCATCTTGGGTAACTTCATCGATCTGCTATAGCCTATAAGCATTTTGAACTCTAAATAATACCTCTTCAACATATATTACTCGCTCAAAGAAACCCTTCTCATCATCAACCAAGATAACAAATGAAACATGTTGCACACATCTCAACTTACCTCAACCTCTTCTTAAGATTTAATTGAATCACCATTCTCATGGTACTACTACTTTAAGCATTAGTCGTTATCCCATTACAAATACGAAGTTTACATAGCATATGGCTCACTTGTAAATAGGTGTATTAGTAAGATAGCAATACGTAAAACCGAGCTCAACTCTTTGGCTCTTCCAAACAAAATAAACTAGGAGGCATATAATCGATTTGATGATCCTAAACATAAAATGTTCTAAGACTTAAGACTAATGGCACAAGGACATGATTTAAAGAGGTTGCAATACTTAATGCCAAAACTTATATGGTCATAATTTATTTGGTTATAATGTAAAACTATATATTGGTTAATTATATCCGCCAATAAAATCATAATTCATTTGGTTATAATGTAAAACTATATATTGGTTAATTATCTCCACCAAGCTTTCTCACTACTTGTTCCACCAACACAAGCTCGAGGCAATGTTTTAAAGCCTCGCCTACCCGCCTAGGCGACGCCTAGGCTAGCGATACCTTGTCCGCCACTAGCTTTAGCGATATGCGGTACCTAGATCGCCCACTATATTTTGGGAGAGCTTAGGGCGTGGTTTGCCTACATGGATTACACGCTTGATCATGATTTCCTCCATTTCAACCTCCACATCCTCCAACCCTCCAAACTCCAACTATGAACACCTCCTTTACCTCTCCCGACCTTTTGGCTAAGTTAACAACAGCATGAACAAATATAATGGCATCCTCATCCTGAGCAATCAATCACTCAGCAAGGAACTTCTTAAAGAAATGGCAGTAAGTATTGCCATTTTGTCGAGAGATATATTTTCTTTCATAAGTTTTAATTATTAGCAGCATAGCAGAACTGCAGTGGAGCATAAACTCAGTATCATTCGACAATCCTTGTCTAATTGCTTATTTATTGCTTGCATTTTTCTCTCACTAAATCTGCAAATGCCAAATCTAGTAGTCACAATTGAATTTGAATTTGCCCAATGCATTCACATATATATGAATAACTAATCCCAGTTTAAGTATCTAGTTTGCATAATTTATAAACAACTAAGTGCATCTATATAACTGATGCATAGGTTCAGAATTAGAAGAACGGCACCCAAGCGAAGCACCTTAAGAGTCTTAAGACAATAACTTTAGGCGAAAAAGTTGCAAGCACCCGTTTCAAATTATAACTAGTTTTTTTCTGAGTTTGGGGAACTTTTAGAAGCAGCAAACACCATGATTGGTAACCAACGCCTCTGAAAATAAAATGGACATTAAACAAAACCCAGATTCAAATAACTTGCTGCATACTATCTCAGAGTTAAGATGACAGGTACTACTGATCCTACCTAGGTCTAGACTTTTGGCACGTCAAATGCACATCTATGCAAAATAGTTGATACTTCCATGTAGAGCTACTCATAACAGAAAAATAACTTAGGTGTTTGGTCTTTGTGTGTGTTTTTTGGGGTAAATATTTATGTGCTATCCTGAGTATTCAGAATCTGAAATAATATAATCTGTTAGTTCAAGTGGTAGAAGTTTTAACACCACAATTTTTTCCATATCGCAACTGCTTGGATGACAGCTAACATCTATAAAAGTAGCCTATGGGCACAGTAGAGGAGGAACATATACAATTCTTGATTGATGAAGCGTTGGAGACATGGGCTGGCATTTCTTAAAAAATTCAATCAGCGGACTTTATAGTTTTCTTAAGACTTTTGCCCTTGGCGTGAGAATAGAACTAATTTCGATATAGAACACGAGAAAAGTAAAGTTGCAAACTTGCAATGTTAACCAGTTTTGTTATTTTACTTTTTAACATGCATCGAACATGAGAACTTCAGTCAATTGCAATCCACCTTATTGGATGGCAATAAAATAGTAAAGACAATGCTTAATGAAGGATATGTTTGCATAAGCTGAACTACAACTGCCTTGACATCAAGGACAACTGACACAAATGTTTGATTATCCAATAAGAACAATTCTTTGCTGTTATCCACACATAAAACCATAATCCAGAAGAAGAAAAAACCTGAGAGACAAAAGATACTGTTCTTTAACCATATTAGAAGCAGCAAGCATGTGAAGGACATGTTTAAGGTTCACAATCTAAAATATTTGTTTGCATCAAACAAGAATTGCACAAGTAAATGTTGGTCAACAAACTCAAGTCTATGATATATCCATGTTACCTGGGTACTTCTATCAAGAAGCCGTACCCATACCCGACACTTCTGTACCCAGAGGCGGAGGTACCTGAAAGAGGGTGGTGTCAATTGAAACCACCCTCTAGCAAAAGTTCCTTGGGTACATAGTAGCTTTTGATTCATTAGTGAACCCATTATCGAATTAATAATGGATAGTGACCCATTTATAATTTAGATAGCCCAAACCCAAACCCTCAAATGGGCCAAGCCTTAAATGGTCCAAAGACTCCAAACCCTTAATCCCATTAAAATTTAGCAACGTAGTAATTTACATTGAAAAGGAGAAGGATGTATTTAGTCGTATTTCGAATGCGTCAATAATGCAACAATTTCAAAACATGGTGACACGTAGGGATCGATTGTAATTTCACTTAGTTAAATATATCTCTTGTATCTCATTAAAGTTCCTTATATATTTTGAATATGAGAAAAATTAGTTATAGCGTCTATTTATAGTGACACCAATACTATGAATGCCGCCACTGTCTGTACCCATACGTGTATCTGTACCCAACCATTCTTGGACACTCCTTACATATATGTATACATTTATTCAGACGTGTACTTAATTATACGTGTTTTAATTTAAACACTCCTTGGACAAATATCCTACATTTCACATCCATTTTGAAACTTGATGGACAAGGATCGAGTTTGTTTCAGCCCATATTCAGTTAAGAACTATGATTGCAAAGGGTCCTATGTGTATCTAGCTCAAAACTATGATTACAGCCCATGCGTTTTAGCCATGTCCCCTTACCCTACCTTTTACAAATTTGCCTAGTCCCGTACTCGTACTTCTATCCGCACCGATATCCATGCAACTTAGGATTATATCAATCACCCTCAGGATGGTGAACCACACAAGTGTTCAAAATTTGCTGAGAAACGAATCTACCAAGGAAATACTAATTTTGTAGGAACAGAGATGAGTATTAGTTCGCATCAAACAAGAAATGTACAAGTAAATGCTGGTCAACAAAAGCAAGTCTATGATTAAACCAATCACCCTCAGGATGACCAACCACACAAGTGTTCAAAAGTTGCTGAGAAACAGATCTACCAAGGAAATACTGATTTTGAAGGATCAGGGATGCTATACATCAAGGCCGATCATTTTAGTATGACAAGATCAAGTTACTCCAAGTCATTTGTTTTCACTGCAGCAAATGATGTTGATTGACGTACTACTTACATATTCAGTTGCGTCCTTATTGTCAAGATCAAATGGAGTATCGATAAGACTTGGTTTGTGCGATAGCATTTGAAATTTTGAATCTATGACCTCTTCATTTAATGGAATTTGCTTTTTAAATTATAGTTAGAGAGTCAACTTCATTGGTTTTATTTATTTATTATTATTATTATTAATTTATTTGGTGAGAGAACTTCCGCACGATCCTTCAGACCATGGGTATTAAACCCCCGGGCGTGGCTAAGGACCAGCCCCCAACGGACGGTCTTGGGTATTCCAGAAAATTAAATTCCCGCGGGTGCTCCCTAGGAGAGTCAAACTTAAGACCTTGGAGTACTACTCATAGGCAGCTTACCAACTCGGCTAGACCATCTTGGGTAACTTCATCGATACTGCTATAGCCTATAAGCATTTTGAACTCTAAATAATACCTCTTCAACATATATTACCTGCTCAAAGAAACCCTTCTCATCATCAACCAGTATAACAAATGAAACATGTTGCACACATCTCAACTTACCTCAACCTCTTCTTAAGATTTAATTGAATCACCATTCTCATGGTACTACTACTTTAAGCATTAGTCGTTATCCCATTACAAATACAGAAGTTTACATAGCATATGGCTCACTTGCTGAAATAGGTGTATTAGTAAGATAGCAATACAGAAAACTGAGAGCTCAACTCTTTGGCTCTTCCAAACAAAATAAACTAGGAGGCATATAATCGATTTGATGATCCTAAACATAAAATGTTCGGCACTTAAGACTAATGGCCTGAAGGACATGATTTAAAGAGGTTGCAATACTTAATGCCAAAACTTATATGGTCATAATTTATTTGGTTATAATGTAAAAACTATATATTGGTTAATTATATCCGCCAATAAAATCATAATTCATTTGGTTATAATGTAAAAACTATATATTGGTTAATTATCTCCACCAATAAAAAGCTTTCTCACTACTTGTTCCACCAATACACAAGCTCAGGAGGCAATGTTTTAAAAAGCCTCAGCCTAGCCCGCCTAGGCGTACGCCTAGGCCTAGGCGATACTTTGGCCGCCTACCTAGCGCCTAGCGCATATGCGGTACCTAGACTGCCCACCTATATTTTGGGAGAGCCTAGGGGCGCGTGGTTTGCCTACATGGATTACACGCTTGATCATGATTTCCTCCATTTCAACCTCCACATCCTCCAACCCCCTCCAAACTCCAACTATGAACACCTCCTTTACCTCTCCCGACCTTGAACAAAACATCCTCCACCACCACTTAAGAAATCTGCCTAGGTGTCAGTGCAGCGCCTAAGCTTTCTATAACATTGACATTTACTATCAGTAATTGTAATTAAAAACTGAAAAATAGGAAAACGCCTAGGCCCCTCCTAGGCTCTAGGCGTCGGGTCCAACGCCTAGACCGCCTAGCGCTTTCTGTAACCTTGTCAGGAGGCATCCTTCACAACATCAAACAGTTGCCCACATTTGGCCAGCCTCTTGTCTTTGCACTTCCGGCCTCTTTATGTAAAAGGATTATATCCAAGTGCGATGTGGATAGGCAACTTCTGTATACTACATTTTACAGGCAATGTCTTAGGTGATGTCATCACAAATTCAATTCTACTGAAAGTCTGCATGTCACATACACTTGATCCCACATGATGTACAAATTCATTACATATTGAATGTGTCTTAATTCTAGCTTTAATCATCTTCATCAACAATTTTCTGAATACGACCACTTTAATATTAGTTGCATTTATGGGTTAGTGATGTCCTCATATTCATATGAGTTACATTTCTGGGCTTAGTAATACCCTCACATTCATACAAGTTCAACCATGAACATTACACTCAAGACATTCAACTAGTAATAAGGTAGAAGGCTCTGAACCCCAACTTCCACTAGAGCAATAAACTGAACTTGAGAACGTTCAGTTATCAATTTCAAACACTTAAACAATGTTACATTCCAGATACCAAACCACTGACACATATATGGCTTCTTGGAAAATCAACGTCATCAGGCATTTATCATGTCAGATAAACAATATGTTACTTTATCCCGAGAAAAGAAAAAAAAATTCAACCTAATGTTATCAAGATATAATATTTTCTTGTACAACTGGTTTATGCATGTATGTAGTGTATATGTGAATTTGTTCCACCAAGCCGCTAACTGGTTAAGATTAGTACAAGTCCTAGTTTATACAACTACAAGCACCACCATAGCATAATGGTACAGCCTTTTTGTAGCGTATAAGAGGTTTGGTTTGAAATCCCCCTTGCACCACGCTACAGTTTATTTTCAAAACAAACAGGAAAAAGGATCCAGTTCTAGTCAATTGATCAGAATGCCTTATGTGTCTGATGCAACCATAAATATGTAATTTCTAAGGGTGTTTGGGAGCTTATTTTTCGGTCAAAGTAGCTTATAAGCTAGCTTTTCTACATCTATGTGTTTGGTAACATCCCAAATAAGCTAGCTTTTAAGCCGTTTGAAAAGAGTTGGGGTTCCCCAACTTTTGAAAAACTAGCCTATAAGCTCATCTAAATAAGGTAGATTTGACCGAGTAAATGACTATTCTATCCAAACAATTTTTACAAATATTTTATCATAAAAGCCAAAAGCCACCAAAGCGAACTTAGCTTATAAGCTTCAAAAATAAGCCCTCCCAAACACCCTCTCTGTTATCCCAGCACATGATGTAATTCATGACTATCGCAATAGACAGATTAAATACAATTACTTTTATCTCAATAAAGCATACTATATGGTATTAACAAAACCATCATAGCTGCATCTTGGTAAATCTGCTTGCTGAATGTTGTGGGACTAATCCGAGATTAGTTGTGGATCATGCTTCCCAAATAGGTCTCCTCACAGCTAGCCATTATCTGAGTTCTATGGATGGAGGATGAACATAAACAAAAGCAGAGTGAAAAGCCGATATATGCTTGTATAGTATACATGTCTGTCACATGTACAAGAAGCTTTACCTCCTCTCAGGATTGAATAAGTAACTTCCTACAATGGCTACACTCCTTCATGATAGAAGGAATCCTGTTAAACTTATTATTTTATGAATTTAACACAAATCTCTTACACTTAACAATTGCAGGCTAGAATTGGACTCCTGGAGTAAGTTTTTAAATTGATGGTGGAACCATAGACAATTGGGTAAGTTAATGAGTTAATAACTTCAGGAAAAGAGATTGGAATTGGAATTGGAGCATGGATGAGCTACACTTATGAGAATTTAAAATAAATGTCTGTTATTTAAGATTATACGATATTTTTCCTTAATCTTTTAAATTATTTCCACATAATTTTTTAATTTTATAGCTGGCAGGTATGATTTCAAGTTTGAAGTTCACAATCCCTTTGCTTACTGACAATGTGAAAAGCTTGTAAATATAGACATGTCACATGTACCCTCTTCCATGCAAGACAAAAGTTGAGTGATATAGAATCCATGTTTCATGGCTTATCAAGGAATAAGTTTCCACCAGATAGAAAACTGAGCAATATGCATCAGTTCATAGCAGGCTGCTTCAAGAATATATTCACATTACATTTTGAATCATTATTAGGGCCAATCACAGTTCTTTATGGAATAACCTCCAAGATTGTGTAAGTTGCTTGCTAGTAGCTTTCACCTGCATGATTCTTTTGTCTTCTAATGTGGGACTGTGTGGACCCATATGCTTTGCTTTGTGATATAATTGATCTACTTAATTCAGATGGCCTTGACACTAAACAAGCAGGACATTTATGCAGAAACCAGACATGATTGAGGACCCTCCACTCAACAGAACAACATGACAATTATGATCAATGAAGAGACCATGGTGACAATCAATGACAAGTGCAACAATGACAGCACGGCGACCATCAACGACAAGGGCATGGTGACTGTCAGCAACAAGTATGCATTAAGTTTTTCCCCTTTCCAGTCTGTTCTCTTTTTTCCAACTTCCTTGTTGCAATTGCAGGTTGAACAAGCTTGTGCTGCTGACAGTTGTTTCTTTTGAGCGTGCAAACCTAATTGTCTTGAATGATAGTTGCTCTTGGAGTTATTTCACTAGTGTATAGCCACATATATTTCTCTGATTTTTCTGATTTTCGGACATTTTAACATTTAATATACATATATAATAATAAAAATTCAATCCATATAATTCTGTTTAATAAATTTAATGAGATTGATTATAGGGTCCTCGAGGGAAGGAATAATAGCACCTTGTTTTTAGAAACTGTTAAAGATTATAGATGTATATAAAATTTCTACTTTACATTTTATATTACGCATAAAACAAAGTTCACAGAATCACAGGCACACTTTAATTTTTGAGGTCCGTGCTCAAATTTTAACAGTCCGTCTTCATGTCATAGATTCTACAGGATGTTGAGATTAGGTGGAGAAAGTGTTACCAAATTAACTTAAACGAGGTAATGAAATTAAGTCAGGCTGACACTAATCAAACCCATATAATTAACCTATCAAGAGGCAATGCATTCAGGTTGGGTAATATGTTACAGTATAGAGGGCTGAAAGCTTTAATCAAAATGTTTTAGGTACTAATGAATAACCCACCTTAGTAAGTACCATCATACCTGCAGATTATTATCCGGTGTCAGCGTAAAAGAAAAGGACTCATTTGCAGATCACAACTTCCACTAGAGCAATAAACTGAACTTGAGAACGTTCAGTTATCAATTTCAAACACTTAAACAATGTTACATTCCAGATACCAAACCACTGACACATATATGGCTTCTTGGAAAATCAACGTTATCAGGCATTTATCATGTCAGATAAACAATATGTTACTTTATCCCGAGAAAAGAAAAAAAAATTCAACCTAATGTTATCAAGATATAATATTTTCTTGTACAACTGGTTTATGCATGTATGTAGTGTATATGTGAATTTGTTCCACCAAGCCGCTAACTGGTTAAGATTAGTACAAGTCCTAGTTTATACAACTACAAGCACCACCATAGCATAATGGTACAGCCTTTTTGTAGCGTATAAGAGGTTTGGTTTGAAATCCCCCTTGCACCACGCTACAGTTTATTTTCAAAACAAACAGGAAAAAGGATCCAGTTCTAGTCAATTGATCAGAATGCCTTATGTGTCTGATGCAACCATAAATATGTAATTTCTAAGGGTGTTTCGGGAGCTTATTTTTCGGTCAAAGTAGCTTATAAGCTAGCTTTTCTACATCTATGTGTTTGGTAACATCCCAAATAAGCTAGCTTTTAAGCCACGTTTGAAAAGAGTTGGGGTTCCCCAACTTTTGAAAAACTAGCCTATAAGCTCATCTAAATAAGGTAGATTTGACCGAGTAAATGACTATTCTATCCAAACAATTTTTACAAATATTTTATCATAAAAGCCAAAAGCCACCAAAAGCGAACTTAGCTTATAAGCTTCAAAAAATAAGCCCTCCCAAACACCCTCTCTGTTATCCCAGCACATGATGTAATTCATGACTATCGCAATAGACAGATTAAATACAATTACTTTTATCTCAATAAAGCATACTATATGGTATTAACAAAACCATCATAGCTGCATCTTGGTAAATCTGCTTGCTGAATGTTGTGGGACTAATCCGGAGATTAGTTGTGGATCATGCTTCCCAAATAGGTCTCCTCACAGCTACAACCGTATCTGAGTTCTATGGATGGAGGATGAACATAAACAAAAGCAGAGTGAAAAGCCCGATATATGCTTGTATAGTATACATGTCTGTCACATGTACAAGAAGCTTTACCTCCTCTCCAGGATTGAATAAGTAACTTCCTACAATGGCTACACTCCTTCATGATAGAAGGAATCCTGTTAAACTTATTATTTTATGAATTTAACACAAATCTCTTACACTTAACAATTGCAGGCTAGAATTGGACTCCTGGAGTAAGTTTTTAAATTGATGGTGGAACCATAGACAATTGGGTAAGTTAATGAGTTAATAACTTCAGGAAAAGAGATTGGAATTGGAATTGGAGCATGGATGAGCTACACTTATGAGAATTTAAAATAAATGTCTGTTATTTAAGATTATCACGATATTTTTCCTTAATCTTTTAAATTATTTCCACATAATTTTTAATTTTATAGCTGGCAGGTATGATTTCAAGTTTGAAGTTCACAATCCCTTTGCTTACTGACAATGTGAAAAGCTTGTAAATATAGACATGTCACATGTACCCTCTTCCATGCAAGACAAAAGTTGAGTGATATAGAATCCATGTTTCATGGCTTATCAAGGAATAAGTTTCCACCAGATAGAAAACTGAGCAATATGCATCAGTTCATAGCAGGCTGCTTCAAGAATATATTCACATTACATTTTGAATCATTATTAGGGCCAATCACAGTTCTTTATGGAATAACCTCCAAGATTGTGTAAGTTGCTTGCTAGTAGCTTTCACCTGCATGATTCTTTTTGTCTTCTAATGTGGGACTGTGTGGACCCATATGCTTTGCTTTGTGATATAATTGATCTACTTAATTCAGATGGCCTTGACACTAAACAAGCAGGACATTTATGCAGAAACCAGACATGATTGAGGACCCTCCACTCAACAGAACAACATGACAATTATGATCAATGAAGAGACCATGGTGACAATCAATGACAAGTGCAACAATGACAGCACGGCGACCATCAACGACAAGGGCATGGTGACTGTCAGCAACAAGTATGCATTAAGTTTTTCCCCTTTCCAGTCTGTTCTCTTTTTTCCAACTTCCTTGTTGCAATTGCAGGTTGAACAAGCTTGTGCTGCTGACAGTTGTTTCTTTTGAACGTGCAAACCTAATTGTCTTGAATGATAGTTGCTCTTGGAGTTATTTCACTAGTGTATAGCCACATATATTTCTCTGATTTTTCTGATTTTCGGACATTTTAACATTTAATATACATATATAATAATAAAAATTCAATCCATATAATTCTGTTTAATAAATTTAATGAGATGATTATAGGGTCCTCGAGGGAAGGAATAATAGCACCTTGTTTTTTAGAAACTGTTAAAGATTATAGATGTATATAAAATTTCTACTTTACATTTTATATGCCCACGCATAAAACAAAGAAGTTCACCGAATCACAGGCACACTTTAATTTTTGAGGTCACGTGCTCAAATTTTAACAGTCCGTCTTCATGTCATAGATTCTACAGGATGTTGAGATTAGGTGGAGAAAGTGTTACCAAATTAACTTAAACGAGGTAATGAAATTAAGTCAGGCTGATACTAATCAAACCCATATAATTAACCTATCAAGAGGCAATGAATTCAGGTTGGGTAATATGTTACAGTATAGAGGGCTGAAAGCTTTAATCAAAATGTTTTAGGTACTAATGAATAACCCACCTTAGTAAGTACCATCATACCTGCAGATTATTATCCGTGTCAGCGTAAAGAAAAGGACTCATTTGCAGATCACAAGAGGAGTGTCTTCTAGATTGCTTGGAATAGTCTATGGTAAATCTCCCTATCTTAAAAGTTTCTTGAGGTTGTGAGGACAACATTCTAACAGTTCTCTACATCCAAAATATGCTAAAATCTAGAGGGTAAGAATTTAATAGGTCACCACAGTCGAAGGAGAAAATTCCCCTTAACAATTTCTCATTATGATAGAAAAATCCATCATAGTCAGGTACACTAGTCACTAAGTAAACCATCTATAGCTATTGCACACAGATGTGTGGCTTGAAAGCCTCAAGCAAATATTCTCAATAAAGAAAATAATTGTCAACAAACATCATATTATTTTGCTTTTCTCCTTAATTCCCTCAATCTGACGATGTAACCGTGAAAGGGATTGCACAAAATCTTGACGCTGGAACAAAACCTATTTTCTTAGGCTATTATCAATAGATGAAAGGTAGCATTCGGGAAAAAATCAATTAGTTGTTCCATAATTTTAATTAATGCAATTGGTAACTGGTTTGGAGCTCAACCCATCATGAGGCTCAACCCATCATGAGGCTATCTTCTTGGATCATAAAGAGAATTGTTGACAGTAGATACATAAATTTTTCTCAAAATCTATAAAGCAGAGAAAACAATTGCAGCCTGGAAGACATGCAGGTCATTGAAGTAAAGAGTGCATTGCATAAAAATACCATAACAAACTGTCCGTTTATTAATTTATTTTGTGTTATAGGAGGAGACACTAATCTTGTCTAGCATATTCTCAAGGTGAATAAAATACCCTTCATAAAAGTGATCATGACAACAAATATTGCTCCTTTAATTAGTAAGAAATGGTTGGTGATTTGCTTGTATGGGAAGTATCCATCTAGTGAGAAGTACTCACACTAGTGATTTTTCAGTTTAATCATCAGGCAATTTTTTCTGTTTAATCAGCAGATATGTTAGATGGTGCTTGAATGGACTTGCTTTTATCTAACTAAATGATCTTCAAAATCAGATTGTAAACTGAATGATATTTCCCCAGGCCATATCATTAATTGAAGCATTCAAAATTTTGATTAATGTGAATAGAAACAACCATTGAGCATTCTATCTTTAATTTTTCTCAGTTAAACATCTAAAATAATAATCTTATAAGCAAGAGATTGATTGTGATGCATGATATCCTCTGTATCATAAAAGAATTAAGAGTTTCAGCATTTTTCTTGACATTATAAAGTTGTTTGCTGTAGTAACTAGCACCTGATTGATGAAATTGCAGGTAGATCATCACATGACAAAGAATGTGGTTTTGGAGACTTAGGAAGAAAAGCTTACAGGGTACAGTCCTTCATGATAGAAGGAATCCTGTTAAACTTATTATTTTATGAATTTAACACAAATCTCTTACACTTAACAATTGCAGGCTAGAATTGGACTCCTGGAGTAAGTTTTTAAATTGATGGTGGAACCATAGACAATTGGGTAAGTTAATGAGTTAATAACTTCAGGAAAAGAGATTGGAATTGGAATTGGAGCATGGATGAGCTACACTTATGAGAATTTAAAATAAATGTCTGTTATTTAAGATTATACGATATTTTTCCTTAATCTTTTAAATTATTTCCACGTAATTTTTTAATTTTATAGCTGGCAGGTATGATTTCAAGTTTGAAGTTCACAATCCCTTTGCTTACTGACAATGTGAAAAGCTTGTAAATATAGACATGTCACATGTACCCTCTTCCATGCAAGACAAAAGTTGAGTGATATAGAATCCATGTTTCATGGCTTATCAAGGAATAAGTTTCCACCAGATAGAAAACTGAGCAATATGCATCAGTTCATAGCAGGCTGCTTCAAGAATATATTCACATTACATTTTGAATCAATATTAGGGCCAATCACAGTTCTTTATGGAATAACCTCCAAGATTGTGTAAGTTGCTTGCTAGTAGCTTTCACCTGCATGATTCTTTTTGTCTTCTAATGTGGGACTGTGTGGACCCATATGCTTTGCTTTGTGATATAATTGATCTACTTAATTCAGATGGCCTTGACACTAAACAAGCAGGACATTTATGCAGAAACCAGACATGATTGAGGACCCTCCACTCAACAGAACAACATGACAATTATGATCAATGAAGAGACCATGGTGACAATCAATGACAAGTGCAACAATGACAGCACGACGACCATCAACGACAAGGGCATGGTGACTGTCAGCAACAAGTATGCATTAAGTTTTTTCCCCCTTTCCAGTCTGTTCTCTTTTTTTCCAACTTCCTTGTTGCAATTGCAGGTTGAACAAGCTTGTGCTGCTGACAGTTGTTTCTTTTGAACGTGCAAACCTAATTGTCTTGAATGATAGTTGCTCTTGGAGTTATTTCACTAGTGTATAGCCACATATATTTCTCTGATTTTTCTGATTTTCGGACATTTTAACATTTAATATACATATATAATAATAAAAATTCAATCCATATAATTCTGTTTAATAAATTTAATGAGATTGATTATAGGGTCCTCGAGGGAAGGAATAATAGCACCTTGTTTTTTAGAAACTGTTAAAGATTATAGATGTATATAAAATTTCTACTTTACATTTTATATGCCCACGCATAAAACAAAGAAGTTCACAGAATCACAGGCACACTTTAATTTTTGAGGTCACGTGCTCAAATTTTAACAGTCCGTCTTCATGTCATAGATTCTACAGGATGTTGAGATTAGGTGGAGAAAGTGTTACCAAATTAACTTAAACGAGGTAATGAAATTAAGTCAGGCTGACACTAATCAAACCCATATAATTAACCTATCAAGAGGCAATGAATTCAGGTTGGGTAATATGTTACAGTATAGAGGGCTGAAAGCTTTAATCAAAATGTTTTAGGTACTAATGAATAACCCACCTTAGTAAGTACCATCATACCTGCAGATTATTATCCGGTGTCAACGTAAAAGAAAAGGACTCATTTGCAGATCACAAGAGGAGTGTCTTCTAGATTGCTTGGAATAGTCTATGGTAAATCTCCCTATCTTAAAAAGTTTCTTGAGGTTGTGAGGACAACATTCTAACAGTTCTCTACATCCAAAATATGCTAAAATCTAGAGGGTAAGAATTTAATAGGTCACCACAGTCGAAGGAGAAAATTCCCCCTTAACAATTTCTCATTATGATAGAAAAATCCATCATAGTCAGGTACACTAGTCACTAAGTAAACCATCTATAGCTATTGCACACAGATGTGTGGCTTGAAAGCCTCAAGCAAATATTCTCAATAAAAGAAAATAATTGTCAACAAACATCATATTATTTTGCTTTTCTCCTTAATTCCCTCAATCTGACGATGTAACCGTGAAAGGGATTGCACAAAATCTTGGCGCTGGAACAAAACCTATTTTCTTAGGCTATTATCAATAGATGAAAGGTAGCATTCCCTTCCGGGGAAAAAATCAATTAGTTGTTCCATAATTTTAATTAATGCAATTGGTAACTGGTTTGGAGCTCAACCCATCATGAGGCTCAACCCATCATGAGGCTATCTTCTTGGATCATAAAGAGAATTGTTGACAGTAGATACATAAATTTTTCTCAAAATCTATAAAGCAGAGAAAAACAATTGCAGCCTGGAAGACATGCAGGTCATTGAAGTAAAGAGTGCATTGCATAAAAATACCATAACAAACTGTCCGTTTATTAATTTATTTTGTGTTATAGGAGGAGACACTAATCTTGTCTAGCATATTCTCAAGGTGAATAAAATACCCTTCATAAAAGTGATCATGACAACAAATATTGCTCCTTTAATTAGTAAGAAATGGTTGGTGATTTGCTTGGTATGGGAAGTATCCATCTAGTGAGAAGTACTCACACTAGTGATTTTTCAGTTTAATCATCAGGCAATTTTTTCTGTTTAATCAGCAGATATGTTAGATGGTGCTTGAATGGACTTGCTTTTATCTAACTAAATGATCTTCAAAATCAGATTGTAAACTGAATGATATTTCCCCAGGCCATATCATTAATTGAAGCATTCAAAATTTTGATTAATGTGAATAGAAACAACCATTGAGCATTCTATCTTTAATTTTTCTCAGTTAAACATCTAAAATAATAATCTTATAAGCAAGAGATTGATTGTGATGCATGATATCCTCTGTATCATAAAAGAATTAAGAGTTTCAGCATTTTTCTTGACATTATAAAGTTGTTTGCTGTAGTAACTAGCACCTGATTGATGAAATTGCAGGTAGATCATCACATGACAAAGAATGTGGTTTTGGAGACTTAGGAAGAAAAGCTTACAGGGTACAGTAACCAATTCCAAATAAACACAAGCTGCTTACTTCAAGCCACATGTTGCACAAATACCTCAATCATGCTCATAAACTAGGTAGCATGGATACGGGTGAGGACACGACACGACAAATTTGTAAAATGTAGGATACGGGACACAGCCTATGTGTGTGTATAGAGCAAATCTCCTATAACTTAAGTTTATAGGGAATAATATACACCAACTTTTTATCCATTGATGTTGCCTTTAGATTTGTGCCATCAAGAGATGCTAAATCTCAAAATGGGCTTCATATCTTTCATGGATCCCAAGCCAACATCAATGGATAGAAAAGTTGGTGTATGACTATTCCTATAACTTAAGTTTATAGAGATTTCTCTCTCTCTATATATATATATATATATATATATATAAAGAGAGAGAAATGGATATCCTTGGTACCAAGGACAAATTTGATCCTTGATAGTGATGTGGCCACATCTTAACCACTCATCTAAGTGATCCCCACTTGAAAATGGTCACCTCTAACCCATATGAAAGTGGGCCCACTTTTAATCTATGGATAAGAATGAGCCACCTCACTACCAAGGACCAAAGCAATCCTTGGTACCATGGATACCCATATTCCTCATATGTATATATATATATATATATATATATATATATATATATATATATATATATATATATATATATATATATATATATAATTTACCTTAGATCAAATATTGAATTAAAATACCGTGACATTTGTATGTTTCTTTCTATTATCTATAACAATTAAGAATCAAGTTAAATCAAGCTAAGAATAAGGTTTAACAACAAAAGTTTAGTTTTGATCGCATGTAATAATGATGAGCATTTTTTAAATATTTAGTAATGGGTTTCAGTTTTACCAAAGAAACTAGTTTAGTAAGTAATAGGAAATCGGGTTTTGCTTTGAACCACACGATCCATGGCGGTCTACGGAGAATCCATATCCAACACGGACACGGCATCCAAAACGCCGTCCAAGTAACCTAGCTCATAAACAATGTTGGATGCTCCTATGACATATCCTAAAATTTATAATTTCCCCTCGCATATAAAAATGTACCAAAAGATTGTATTTGAAACTAATAAGGAAGAAAATAATAATGCATAGAGACAGTTGACAATTCTAATTGATTTATGGGTCAACTAATACAAAAGGTACACTTTTGTTATAAATTATAATGAACACTATACTGTCCTAGACTCATACTGGAAGATTTACATTGTCTGCCTCAGTATTCTTTATGAGTTCTAGCTTTATAAACCCAAAGCCACATACTATTTTATTATTTTCATATTCGCAACACATTCATAACTTAGATTTTTTCCATTACATGTCCATATCATGGGGTATATGCATCCTGTATCCATAATGGTGTCGTGATACCCTAAACATCATCAGGTCATAGCAGGCTGCTTCAAGAATATATTCACATTACATTTTGAATCATTATTAGGGCCAATCACAGTTCTTTATGGAATAACCTCCAAGATTGTGTAAGTTGCTTGCTAGTAGCTTTCACCTGCATGATTCTTTTGTCTTCTAATGTGGGACTGTGTGGACCCATATGCTTTGCTTTGTGATATAATTGATCTACTTAATTCAGATGGCCTTGACACTAAACAAGCAGGACATTTATGCAGAAACCAGACATGATTGAGGACCCTCCACTCAACAGAACAACATGACAATTATGATCAATGAAGAGACCATGGTGACAATCAATGACAAGTGCAACAATGACAGCACGGCGACCATCAACGACAAGGGCATGGTGACTGTCAGCAACAAGTATGCATTAAGTTTTTCCCCTTTCCAGTCTGTTCTCTTTTTTCCAACTTCCTTGTTGCAATTGCAGGTTGAACAAGCTTGTGCTGCTGACAGTTGTTTCTTTTGAGCGTGCAAACCTAATTGTCTTGAATGATAGTTGCTCTTGGAGTTATTTCACTAGTGTATAGCCACATATATTTCTCTGATTTTTCTGATTTTGGACATTTTAACATTTAATATACATATATAATAATAAAAATTCAATCCATATAATTCTGTTTAATAAATTTAATGAGATTGATTATAGGGTCCTCGAGGGAAGGAATAATAGCACCTTGTTTTTAGAAACTGTTAAAGATTATAGATGTATATAAAATTTCTACTTTACATTTTATATGCCCACATAAAACAAAGAAGTTCACAGAATCACAGGCACACTTTAATTTTTGAGGTCCGTGCTCAAATTTTAACAGTCCGTCTTCATGTCATAGATTCTACAGGATGTTGAGATTAGGTGGAGAAAGTGTTACCAAATTAACTTAAGCGAGGTAATGAAATTAAGTCAGGCTGACACTAATCAAACCCATATAATTAACCTATCAAGAGGCAATGCATTCAGGTTGGGTAATATGTTACAGTATAGAGGGCTGAAAGCTTTAATCAAAATGTTTTAGGTACTAATGAATAACCCACCTTAGTAAGTACCATCATACCTGCAGATTATTATCCGGTGTCAACGTAAAAGAAAAGGACTCATTTGCAGATCACAAGAGGAGTGTCTTCTAGATTGCTTGGAATAGTCTATGGTAAATCTCCCTATCTTAAAAAGTTTCTTGAGGTTGTGAGGACAACATTCTAACAGTTCTCTACATCCAAAATATGCTAAAATCTAGAGGGTAAGAATTTAATAGGTCACCACAGTCGAAGGAGAAAATTCCCCCTTAACAATTTCTCATTATGATAGAAAAATCCATCATAGTCAGGTACACTAGTCACTAAGTAAACCATCTATAGCTATTGCACACAGATGTGTGGCTTGAAAGCCTCAAGCAAATATTCTCAATAAAAGAAAATAATTGTCAACAAACATCATATTATTTTGCTTTTCTCCTTAATTCCCTCAATACGACGATGTAACCGTGAAAGGGGATTGCACAAAATCTTGACGCTGGAACAAAAACCTATTTTCTTAGGCTATTATCAATAGATGAAAGGTAGCATTCCCTTCCGGGGAAAAAATCAATTAGTTGTTCCATAATTTTAATTAATGCAATTGGTAACTGGTTTGGAGCTCAACCCATCATGAGGCTCAACCCATCATGAGGCTATCTTCTTGGATCATAAAGAGAAATTGTTGACAGTAGATACATAAATTTTTCTCAAAATCTATAAAGCAGAGAAAAACAATTGCAGCCTGGAAGACATGCAGGTCATTGAAGTAAAGAGTGCATTGCATAAAAATACCATAACAAACTGTCCGTTTATTAATTTATTTTGTGTTATAGGAGGAGACACTAATCTTGTCTAGCATATTCTCAAGGTGAATAAAATACCCTTCATAAAAGTGATCATGACAACAAATATTGCTCCTTTAATTAGTAAGAAATGGTTGGTGATTTGCTTGGTATGGGAAGTATCCATCTAGTGAGAAGTACTCACACTAGTGATTTTTCAGTTTAATCATCAGGCAATTTTTTCTGTTTAATCAGCAGATATGTTAGATGGTGCTTGAATGGACTTGCTTTTATCTAACTAAATGATCTTCAAAATCAGATTGTAAACTGAATGATATTTCCCCAGGCCATATCATTAATTGAAGCATTCAAAATTTTGATTAATGTGAATAGAAACAACCATTGAGCATTCTATCTTTAATTTTTCTCAGTTAAACATCTAAAATAATAATCTTATAAGCAAGAGATTGATTGTGATGCATGATATCCTCTGTATCATAAAAGAATTAAGAGTTTCAGCATTTTTCTTGACATTATAAAGTTGTTTGCTGTAGTAACTAGCACCTGATTGATGAAATTGCAGGTAGATCATCACATGACAAAGAATGTGGTTTTGGAGACTTAGGAAGAAAAGCTTACAGGGTACAGTAACCAATTCCAAATAAACACAAGCTGCTTACTTCAAGCCACATGTTGCACAAATACCTCAATCATGCTCATAAACTAGGTAGCATGGATACGGGTGAGGACACGGACACAGCAAATTTGTAAAATGTAGGATACGGGACACAGCCTATGTGTGTGTGTATAGAGCAAATCTCCTATAACTTAAGTTTATAGGGAATAATATACACCAACTTTTTTATCCATTGATGTTGCCTTTAGATTTGTGCCATCAAGAGATGCGCAAATCTCAAAATGGGCTTCATATCTTTCATGGATCCCAAGCCAACATCAATGGATAGAAAAGTTGGTGTATGACTATTCCTATAACTTAAGTTTATAGAAGATTTGCTCTCTCTCTCTATATATATATATATATATATATATATATAAAGAGAGAGAAATGGATATCCTTGGTACCAAGGACAAATTTGATCCTTGATAGTGATGTGGCCACATCTTAACCACTCATCTAAGTGATCCCCACTTGAAAATGGTCACCTCTAACCCATATGAAAGTGGGCCCACTTTTAATCTATGGATAAGAATGAGCCACCTCACTACCAAGGACCAAAGCAATCCTTGGTACCATGGATACCCATATTCCTCATATGTATATATATATATATATATATATATATATATATATATATATATATATATATATATATATATATATATATATATATATAATTTACCTTAGATCAAATATTGAATTAAAATACCTGTGACATTTGTATGTTTCTTTCTATTATCTATAACAATTAAGAATCAAGTTAAATCAAGCTAAGAATAAGGTTTAACAACAAAAGTTTAGTTTTGATCGCATGTAATAATACGATGAGCATTTTTTAAATATTTAGTAATGGGTTTCAGTTTTACCAAAGAAACTAGTTTAGTAAGTAATAGGAAATCGGGTTTTGCTTTGAACCACACGTATCCATGGCGTGTCTCACGGAGAATCCATATCCAACAGGACCGCGGCATCCAAAGCGCCGTGTCCAAGTAACCTAGCTCATAAACAATGTTGGATGCTCCTATGACATATCCTAAAATTTATAATTTCCCCTCGCATATAAAAATGTACCAAAAGATTGTATTTGAAACTAATAAGGAAGAAAATAATAATGCATAGAGACAGTTGACAATTCTAATTGATTTATGGGTCAACTAATACAAAAGGTACACTTTTGTTATAAATTATAATGAACACTATACTGTCCTAGACTCATACTGGAAGATTTACATTGTCTGCCTCAGTATTCTTTATGAGTTCTAGCTTTATAAACCCAAAGCCACATACTATTTTATTATTTTCATGAGGTTGTGAGGACAACATTCTAACAGTTCTCTACATCCAAAATATGCTAAAATCTAGAGGGTAAGAATTTAATAGGTCACCACAGTCGAAGGAGAAAATTCCCCTTAACAATTTCTCATTATGATAGAAAAATCCATCATAGTCAGGTACACTAGTCACTAAGTAAACCATCTATAGCTATTGCACACAGATGTGTGGCTTGAAAGCCTCAAGCAAATATTCTCAATAAAAGAAAATAATTGTCAACAAACATCATATTATTTTGCTTTTCTCCTTAATTCCCTCAATAATGACGATGTAACCGTGAAAGGGGATTGCACAAAATCTTGACGCTGGAACAAAAACCTATTTTCTTAGGCTATTATCAATAGATGAAAGGTAGCATTCCTTCCGGGAAAAAATCAATTAGTTGTTCCATAATTTTAATTAATGCAATTGGTAACTGGTTTGGAGCTCAACCCATCATGAGGCTCAACCCATCATGAGGCTATCTTCTTGGATCATAAAGAGAAATTGTTGACAGTAGATACATAAATTTTTCTCAAAATCTATAAAGCAGAGAAAAACAATTGCAGCCTGGAAGACATGCAGGTCATTGAAGTAAAGAGTGCATTGCATAAAAATACCATAACAAACTGTCCCGTTTATTAATTTATTTTGTGTTATAGGAGGAGACACTAATCTTGTCTAGCATATTCTCAAGGTGAATAAAATACCCTTCATAAAAAGTGATCATGACAACAAATATTTCTCCTTTAATTCGTAAGAAATGGTTGGTGATTTGCTTCGGTATGGGAAGTATCCATCTAGTGAGAAGTACTCACACTAGTGATTTTTTCAGTTTAATCATCAGGCAATTTTTTTCTGTTTAATCAGCAGATATGTTAGATGGTGCTTGAATGGACTTGCTTTTTATCTAACTAAATGATCTTCAAAATCAGATTGTAAACTGAATGATATTTCCCCAGGCCATATCATTAATTGAAGCATTCAAAATTTTGATTAATGTGAATAGAAACAACCATTGAGCATTCTATCTTTAATTTTTCTCAGTTAAACATCTAAAATAATAATCTTATAAGCAAGAGATTGATTGTGATGCATGATATCCTCTGTATCATAAAAGAATTAAGAGTTTCAGCATTTTTCTTCGACATTATAAAGTTGTTTGCTGTAGTAACTAGCACCTGATTGATGAAATTGCAGGTAGATCATCACATGACAAAGAATGTGGTTTTGGAGACTTAGGAAGAAAAGCTTACAGGGTACAGTAACCAATTCCAAATAAACACAAGCTGCTTACTTCAAGCCACATGTTGCACAAATACCTCAATCATGCTCATAAACTAGGTAGCATGGATACGGGTGAGGACACGGACACAGCAAATTTGTAAAATGTAGGATACGGGGACACAGTATGTGTGTGTGTATAGAGCAAATCTCCTATAACTTAAGTTTATAGGGAATAATATACACCAACTTTTTTATCCATTGATGTTGCCTTTAGATTTGTGCCATCAAGAGATGCGCAAATCTCAAAATGGGCTTCATATCTTTCATGGATCCCAAGCCAACATCAATGGATAGAAAAGTTGGTGATGACTATTCCTATAACTTAAGTTTATAGGAGATTTGCTCTCTCTCTCTATATATATATATATATATATATATATATATAAAGAGAGAGAAATGGATATCCTTGGTACCAAGGACAAATTTGATCCTTGATAGTGATGTGGCCACATCTTAACCACTCATCTAAGTGATCCCCACATGAAAATGGTCACCTCTAACCCATATGAAAGTGGGCCCACTTTTAATCTATGGATAAGAATGAGCCACCTCACTACCAAGGACCAAAGTCAATCCTTGGTACCATGGATACCCATATTCCTCATATATATATATATATATATATATATATATATATATATATATATATATATATATATATATATATATATATATATATATAATTTACCTTAGATCAAATATTGAATTAAAATACCGTGACATTTGTATGTTTCTTTCTATTATCTATAACAATTAAGAATCAAGTTAAATCAAGCTAAGAATAAGGTTTAACAACAAAAGTTTAGTTTTGATCGCATGTAATAATACGATGAGCATTTTTTTAAATATTTAGTAATGGGTTTCAGTTTTACCAAAGAAACTAGTTTAGTAAGTAATAGGG
Source organism: Asparagus setaceus (assembly GCA_012295165.1). Taxonomy (NCBI): domain Eukaryota; kingdom Viridiplantae; phylum Streptophyta; class Magnoliopsida; order Asparagales; family Asparagaceae; genus Asparagus; species Asparagus setaceus. The sequence goes on along the minus strand of CM022705.1, from coordinate 25,761,127 downwards.
AAATCGGGTTTTGCTTTGAACCACACGTATCCATGGCGTGTCTACGGAGAATCCATATCCAACACGGACACGGCATCCAAAACGCCGTGTCCAAGTAACCTAGCTCATAAACAATGTTGGATGCTCCTATGACATATCCTAAAATTTATAATTTCCCCTCACGCATATAAAAAATGTACCAAAAGATTGTATTTGAAACTAATAAGGAAGAAAATAATAATGCATAGAGACAGTTGACAATTCTAATTGATTTATGGGTCAACTAATACAAAAGGTACACTTTTTGTTATAAATTATAATGAACACTATACTGTCCTAGACTCATACTGGAAGATTTACATTGTCTGCCTCAGTATTCTTTATGAGTTCTAGCTTTATAAACCCAAAGCCACATACTATTTTATTATTTTCATATTCGCAACACATTCATAACTTAGATTTTTTTCCATTACATGTCCATATCATGGGGTATATGCATCCTGTATCCATAATGGTGTCGTATACCCTAAACATCATCAGGTCAGAGGTTGTGCAAACTATAGAGTAGATTTGCATTAATGGCCTAGTCAAGTCTGAATATAACTTTCAATAACAGCTTCTGACCCATAGTGTAAATGCATTCTTAAGGGGTTTTAAGGTAAAAGTTCCGAAGTGAGCAACTATAAAATAACAAGCACTACGTATCTTTCCTTAAAAAGGTTCCAATATTGATCTTCACTTGAGACGCAAATGAAGTAATCTCAACCAGAGCATTTAGCTTTGTCTATGCACGTGAATAAGAGTTGAAAAAGTAATAATTATGTTGCTGATTGACTGCTGCAATTTCAACTCAGTTTCCCAGAATGTAAATCATCATTTAGAAAATATCCTATAGAATCATTAGATGTTCATCCTTTTATATATTCCAGCAGTAATTAAATATTTCAATAAATTTTTGGAACCTGGGATGAAAGGCAAGGTAATACTCCAATAACTGTATGAGATTATGATATAAACCTGCAAGAACAAACCTAAGTCCAGAGGTTTAGAATTGGGTATTAAATTAAGCCATTTTTAAAATCTAGCATCAGACAGTTCTAGTAATTGAGCAGTGAAATTAAGGCTTATTTTCCAACAGTCTATGAATAGGACTATGCTGGATCTTTATTGGAATGAAAAAATTGCCTCTTCACACCCTTCAATTACCACGAGCGTCATATGTAATAATGTAAGATGAATTATGTATGATAATTAGTTGTTAATATGCATCACGCCTCCTGGATGAGACTTTTTAGAAATGACCTGAAGTAATTATACTTGGTTCCTTTTGGACAAGTGTCCTAATGAGTGGCACCGCTGTGCATTCTGTTTCCGAATGGAAGCAAGCTCAAATGATGAATTGTGAATAAAGAATTTGCAGGGATCAATAATGCTTTGATTTCAAATACCCACTGAAAAACGGCAGGTATCAGTCCTTCATTTTGCTAATTTTACAAGGTAATGTGCTTAATAAAATCTTATTATGTGAACGGCAATGTTCTACAAATAATTGGACAACCACATTCTTGGACTGGGTTTAAATACAGCCCACGAGATATCGCATATGCTTGAAAGAGTGAAAATAGGCCAAAGGGGCTTGACTGTTTTGCCTTCCATTAGTTACTAATTATTTCTTCTTAACTTTGTCATTTAGAATTGTTTATTAGTTGTTTAAGTAAAGGTTTAGAACATTGACTATTAATTTATCATTATTGAGTTAATAAAATAGCAGAAGTTCTATGATAGAGCTCTATGTCACAAGGAGAGTAATGCTTTTAAGATGTGAGAGTCTTTGTGGTTAATATATTAAACTAGGTTTAAAAATATTATTGTGCCTTTTCATAATACCTCCAACGGTTTGTTTTGGTTAGAGATTATTGAGTTGAATCCAGTACTTCTGTCAGTGTGTAATCATTAGTGTAATGCAATATAGTTCTTTGGTAATTAGCCTCTTTGGTTGTAAATAACGACTAAATTATTTAACATACAAAAGTACATCGAAACCAAAAGAAAGTGTAGACCAAACATGTAACAACATGACTAACCCCTTTGCAAACTCGATCTTAAGTGGCATCCTGCGAGATTGAATCCTTGAAGACTTCTCATCGCGATGATAGCGTCTTCCTCCCTCTTGTAGTTCACAAAAGCAAAGCTTTTGCCTGGGATGTAAGATATGTTGTCCAGATCCCCAAACCGCAGAAAGTGCTCGGAGAGAACATTTTGCGTCACATGCGTGCTCAAGTTACCAACCCAAAGGCTACGTGATGGAGGGGCAATGCCCCAGCCAGAACGCCGTTCTCTCTCCTCAAATCTAGGTGAGTACTCACTTCGTAATCTGCCCCTTCCTCCAACTCCCCTGCCCATCTGCAGGCAAAGGGAGAAAATCACAACTCAAAATGCAACACCCAACCACAATAATAAAAGATTACGAGCAATATGAACAATAGATTTACTGTCATATGGTTGACAAACTCGGGTGAAATGAAAGCAAATGAATAAATGAACCTCAAGGAAAACAATCCGGTGACAAAAACCACATAATGTAGCTACAGAAAGCAATATAATTACCTGGATTTCAATTACTCACCTATACCTTACAATTTATAAAGCTCTAAATGAAGAACTGTTCAAACTATTCAATAGTAGAGAAAAATATTCGCCATTGAGGCAATAATTCCAAGAAAACATAACCCACAAATCAAAATAAAGGAGACACCGAAATTTCATAGCTTTATCATAAAACTAAGCTATAAAAAAATGAGAATTACATTACATTAATTAAAAGGACAAATTTTCAAAACCGACCCTTTTTTTAATTTAATTATAATTTTCAACCTGTTTCACTTTTAATTAGCATTTTCGACCCAGTTTCAGTCAGGTGGGTCAAAAATGCTAAATAAGTTGAAAAAAACTACACGGGATTGCAAATCCGATGTAGTTTAGCACGAAATTAAGCTACACTAAATGCGGGCTCTAAACAAAACAATCTTCACGGGATTGCCAATCCCGTGAAGTTTTCTTTGATTGCAAACTTCACGGGATTGGCAATCCCGTGAAGTCTGTAACACCAGAGAGTTCCAATTTGAACTCTATGAAACCAACCCCGAAACTTCACGATTTGCGGAAGTCAGCAGAAGCTCACGAGAGTTCCACTTTGAACTCTCTCGTCGAGCCTACCGCAGCCTCTTCACGGGATTGTCAGTGATATGGTGTATGTTATTTCCTGATGCGAGCAAAAATCTTGTACATGCACGATGGCTGACCCTACTTGAGGATTATGAGGTTTGCGGCACTATCATGAGGTAGTGCGGTATTAGCATACCTTTATAGAGAACTAGCCAGGATTTCCTTGATGGAAAATAAAGATTTCAAGGGGTGCATGTGCATGACATTGCTACAGATTTGATCATGGGAACACATTTATATTGGATGACCTACTTCTGAGGCCTTGCAATCTATAAGGTCAGTTGCCCTTAGGATGCGGTATAATAATGCGTGAATTTAAAATTACTTTTATTACTTAGTTTTATTCATATTGAATTCTCATATCTTTTTATGTCAAATATTGAATTAAAATACCGTGACATTTGTATGTTTCTTTCTATTATCTATAACAATTAAGAATCAAGTTAAATCAAGCTAAGAATAAGGTTTAACAACAAAAGTTTAGTTTTGATCGCATGTAATAATACGATGAGCATTTTTTAAATATTTAGTAATGGGTTTCAGTTTTACCAAAGAAACTAGTTTAGTAAGTAATAGGAAATCGGTTTTGCTTTGAACCACACGTATCCATGGCGGTCTACGGAGAATCCATATCCACGGACACGCATCCAAAACGCCGCGGTCCAAGTAACCTAGCTCATAAACAATGTTGGATGCTCCTATGACATATCCTAAAATTTATAATTTCCCTCACATATAAAAATGTACCAAAAGATTGTATTTGAAACTAATAAGGAAGAAAATAATAATGCATAGAGACAGTTGACAATTCTAATTGATTTATGGGTCAACTAATACAAAAGGTACACTTTTGTTATAAATTATAATGAACACTATACTGTCCTAGACTCATACTGGAAGATTTACATTGTCTGCCTCAGTATTCTTTATGAGTTCTAGCTTTATAAACCCAAAGCCACATACTATTTTATTATTTTCATATTCGCAACACATTCATAACTTAGATTTTTTCCATTACATGTCCATATCATGGGGTATATGCATCCTGTATCCATAATGGTGTCGTATACCCTAAACATCATCAGGTCAGAGGTTGTGCAAACTATAGAGTAGATTTGCATTAATGGCCTAGTCAAGTCTGAATATAACTTTCAATAACAGCTTCTGACCCATAGTGTAAATGCATTCTTAAGGGTTTTAAGGTAAAAGTTCAAGTGAGCAACTATAAAATAACAAGCACTACATTATCTTTCCTTAAAAGGTTCCAATATTGATCTTCACTTGAGACGAAATGAAGTAATCTCAACCAGAGCATTTAGCTTTGTCTATGCACGTGAATAAGAGTTGAAAAAGTAATAATTATGTTGCTGATTGACTGCTGCAATTTCAACTCAGTTTCCCAGAATGTAAATCATCATTTAGAAAATATCCTATAGAATCATTAGATGTTCATCCTTTTATATATTCCAGCAGTAATTAAATATTTCAATAAATTTTTGGAACCTGGGATGAAAGGCAAGGTAATACTCCAATAACTGTATGAGATTATGATATAAACCTGCAAGAACAAACCTAAGTCCAGAGGTTTAGAATTGGGTATTAAATTAAGCCATTTTTTAAAATCTAGCATCAGACAGTTCTAGTAATTGAGCAGTGAAATTAAGGCTTATTTTCCAACAGTCTATGAATAGGACTATGCTGGATCTTTATTGGAATGAAAAAAATTGCCTCTTCACACCCTTCAATTACCACCGAACGTCATATGTAATAATGTAAGATGAATTATGTATGATAATTAGTTGTTAATATGCATCACGCCTCCTGGATGAGACTTTTTAGAAATGACCTGAAGTAATTATACTTGGTTCCTTTTGGACAAGTGTCCTAATGAGTGGCACCGCTGTGCATTCTGTTTCCGAATGGAAGCAAGCTCAAATGATGAATTGTGAATAAAGAATTTGCAGGGATCAATAATGCTTTGATTTCAAATACCCACTGAAAAACGGCAGGTATCAGTCCTTCATTTTGCTAATTTTACAAGGTAATGTGCTTAATAAAATCTTATTATGTGAACGGCAATGTTCTACAAATAATTGGACAACCACATTCTTGGACTGGGTTTAAATACAGCCCACGAGATATCGTCATATGCTTGAAAGAGTGAAAATAGGCCAAAGGGGCTTGACTGTTTTGCCTTCCATTAGTTACTAATTATTTCTTCTTAACTTTGTCATTTAGAATTGTTTATTAGTTGTTTAAGTAAAGGTTTAGAACATGGACTATTAATTTATCATTATTGAGTTAATAAAATAGCAGAAGTTCTGCGTATAGAGCTCTATGTCACAAGGAGAGTAATGCTTTTAAGATGCGTGAGAGTCTTTGTGGTTAATATATTAAACTAGGTTTAAAAAATATTATTGTGCCTTTTTCATAATACCTCCAACGGTTTGTTTTTGGTTAGAGATTATTGAGTTGAATCCAGTACTTCTGTCAGTGTGTAATCATTAGTGTACGCAATATAGTTCTTTGGTAATTAGCCTCTTTGGTTGTAAATAACGCACTAAATTATTTAACATACAAAAGTACATCGGAAACCAAAAGAAAGTGTAGACCAAACATGTAACAACATGACTAACCCCCTTTGCAAACTCGATCTTAAGTGGCATCCCTGCGAGATTGAATCCTTGAAGACTTCTCATCGCGATGATAGCGTCTTCCTCCCTCTTGTAGTTCACAAAAGCAAAGCTTTTGCCTGGGATGTAAGATATGTTGTCCAGATCCCCAAACCGCAGAAAGTGCTCGGAGAGAACATTTTGCGTCACATGCGTGCTCAAGTTACCAACCCAAAGGCTACGTGATGGAGGGGCAATGCCCCAGCCAGAACGCCGTTCTCTCTCCTCAAATCTAGGTGAGTACTCACTTCGTAATCTGCCCCTTCCTCCAACTCCCCTGCCCATCTGCAGGCAAAGGGAGAAAATCACAACTCAAAATGCAACACCCAACCACAATAATAAAAGATTACGAGCAATATGAACAATAGATTTACTGTCATATGGTTGACAAACTCGGGTGAAATGAAAGCAAATGAATAAATGAACCTCAAGGAAAACAATCCAGTGACAAAAACCACATAATGTAGTTACAGAAAGCAATATAATTACCTGGATTTCAATTACTCACCTATACCTTACAATTTATAAAGCTCTAAATGAAGAACTGTTCAAACTATTCAATAGTAGAGAAAATATTCCGCCATTGAGGCAATAATTCCAAGAAAACATAACCCACAAATCAAAATAAAGGAGACACCGAAATTTCATAGCTTTATCATAAAACTAAGCTATAAAAATGAGAATTACATTACATTAATTAAAAGGACAAATTTTCAAAACCGAATTTTTTAATTTAATTATAATTTTCAACCTGTTTCACTTTTAATTAGCATTTTCGACCCGCCACCGTGGGTCAAAATGCTAAATAAGTTGAAAAAACTACACGGATTGCAAATCCGATGTAGTTTAGCGAAATTAAGCTACACTAAATGCGGCTCTAAACAAAACAATCTTCACGGATTGCCAATCCCGTGAAGTTTTCTTTGATTGCAAACTTCACGGGATTGGCAATCCCGAAGTCGCAGTAACCACGCAGAGTTCCAATTTGAACTCTCTATGAAACCAACCCCGCAAACTTCACGATTTAATTCGAAGTCAGTAGGTAAGCTCACAGAGAGTTCCACTTTGAACTCTCTGTCGAGCCTACCCCGCAGCTTCACGGGATTGTCAGTGATATGGTGTATGTTATTTCCTGATGCGAGCAAAAATCTTGTACATGCACGATGGCTGACCCTACTTGAGGATTATGAGGTTTGCGGCGCTCTATCATGAGGTAGTGCGGTATTAGCATACCTTTATAGAGAACTAGCCAGGATTTCCTTGATGGAAAATAAAGATTTCAAGGGGTGCATGTGCATGACATTGCTACAGATTTGATCATGGGAACACATTTATATTGGATGACCTACTTTACAGACGCACCGCAATCTATAAGGTCAGTTACCCTTAGGATGCAGGTATAATAATGCGTGAATTTAAAATTACTTTTATTACTTAGTTTTATTCATATTGAATTCTCATATCTTTTTTATGTCAAATAGGTATAATGTGAGGTCATCCTACAGAACCCCGACCAGACATACAGAGCTTTATAAAAATGAGCTAGAGATCGTCCAACACAAACAGGTAAAATAAGACGCAATTCAAAATTTATATTCAAATTTTTTCAGATGCTAATACACGCAAAATTAATTTTGGCAAGTGGATTCTATGCTCTGCAAGATCTCGATTCCCTTGCACCTATTTGCAGAGATAGCGTTGATTTGTGGAGGGCTAGAGTCCGATGATCTGTTTCGATATTGTGGAGATGCATGTATCAAATCGTGTTCTATGATAATTTAATCTTGAACAGCATGTGCCGGATCCTGTTAAGCCATCGATCGCATGCGATGGATGACATCACATCATGTGGACTGGAGGCGATATCGTGAATCCTACATAAGCAGGTGGAATGATAGGTGAAATCTTATAGAGAATGAGAGAAATCTAGTAAGTTATAACGAGTATATGTTGATATTGGGATATCACACGCAGATGGATCGTACGCGACCCACACCCCAGAAATGGATTCATACCATACCACCGCCGCAACTTACATCCCTAACGCCATGATCGAGAGATTATGTAAGTTTTAAACTCATTTAAAAGAATATTCTTCTCTTTGAAATTATATTACTTGCTAAGCCGTGTATATACTTGATTAAATTGCGATCCATGCATTTGATGAGATTGAGGGAGATATAAATGAGAGTATTGTCAGATTCGGATCCAAAGCATATCGGTCTTCAATAAGATCGCATGCAGAATAGCGAATGTATTTCATAGGAATCACGTTGACGAATTTGAAGAACGCGAGGACACGCACGCCAATTTTAAATGTGTACACGGAAAACATAAGACGATTCTAGTGCGCCGGATGATGGAGTCGACACTTCTCATAGTGTGATGATAGAGCCAGATTTCATATACAACCGGATACTCGATCATCAAGGCTCATGATCACGGACATCTAGGGCGGGACGGGGAAGAGGTAGGGAAGGGTAAGAGAGGGAGAGGAAGGAGGGAGAACTTTTAGGATGTAATGACGTTTATCTTGTGATATGATATTTATTTTGTGATTCTAAATCTCATGAATATATATGTTTAGATTGTGGTTGGATTGTTCGAAATTGTTTCTTGTGTGGATAGATTTTCGTGTATATATGTTGTTGAAGTATCGTATGTGGTTGGATTTTTGTGTATATTGTTGCAAAATTCTATATATATAATATGTTGTGAATGAGGAGGAAAAGTCATTGTGCGTGAATGATTGTGATGTGCTGCAACTTCACGGATTCGAATCCCGGAAGTTGCGGGTTGGTTCGATAGATTTCAAAGTGAATCTGGAGCTACCCTGCAGCTTCACGGGATCAGAATCCCGAAGTTTGCGGTTGGTTCCGCAAAGAGTTCAAATTGGAACTCTTGTTTACAGCTTCACAGGATTGCCAATCCCGTGAAGTTTGCAATCAAACAAAACTTCACGAGATTGGCAATCCCATGAAGATTGTTTTATTTAGAACCCGCATTTAGTGTAGCTTAATTTTGTGCTAAACACACGGATTGGCAATCCCGTGTAGTTTTTCAACTTATTTAGCATTTTCGATACAGTTTCAACCACCAACAGGTCGAAAATTCTAATTAAATTTCAAAAGGGTCGGTTTTAAAATTTTGTCCTACTTAAAAATAAAAGAAAAACATGACGCAGAATGAGGAAAAAAAAACACTAATCTTCATTTAATCGTCAGGCTGAAGAAAATATAAAGAAGAGCATGCTTAAGGATCAAATACCCTAAAAGATAATGCATAACCTCAAAATAAAAACCTAAAAATAAAATAAAAAGGGGAAAGAAAAATCAAGAGGCGAAATTGCGGGGAGGTGAGGGTAAAATTACCATCTCTTAGGGTTAGGGTTTGAGAGGAGGCGAGAAAGCGGAGATTAGGGTTTTGTGAAAGCTGATGAATTTTATCTTCGCTGTCGATTTCCCTCTGGAAACGGCGAGGGCGAGGGCGAGGCGGAGGAGAGAGAGAGAGAGAGAGTTCAGAATTTAGGGCTGATAATAGAGATTGATAATATAAATACAGGGGCCAAAACGTAATGCGGGCTAAAATGCAATTGTATATAATACGGGGCCTAATCTGAATTCCTGAAAGAAATATGGATTTGTACCCCTCGCAAATCTCCTCCATCAGCTTCTAACCTCCGAGAGTTGGCATATCCCTCATATACTTGTATTAATCCCGCTCGTTGCGATTGGTATTATTTACAAATTGATAATACTATATATATATATATATATATATATATATATATATATATATATATATATATATATATATATATATATATATATATATATATATATATATATATATATATATATATATATATATATATATACTATTTTATGTCGTGCAATGCACGATTAAATATCAAAATAATGTAATTTTTTTATTTATTTCATTACTATAAATAAGTCGATTCATTTTGAGTTCAAATCTATAAAATTGTATTATTAGATTTGTTATAATTTTTATTTAAACATTATAAAAAATTGATGTAATGGATTTTTGTACTAAACTGATCAATATACTTAATTGGGATATCTTAATTGATTCCCTAAGAAAAAATATCAATTGACACAATAATATATTCAAGTAGAATAGTAAAAGAAAATAAGTTAAATTGATGCTACATGTCATATTCCAAACTCTACTAATCCCAAGCTATAATATAGCAAATGAATAACAATATCATTATGAACTATAGTTCTAGTAATAAAGAAACCACATTTCTTATTGCATTGAAAAAGAATTGCACAAAGACTTTGGGACATTATAAGCTCATGTTTTATAATAAACACTCTCAAAAGCAAACATAAAAAAAGAAGTATGACAAACATGATATATATATATATATATATATATATATATATATATATATATATATATATATATATATATATATATATATATATATATATATATATATATATATATATATATATATATATATATATATATAAGATTTCAGCCTACATCATTTGATAAACTTAAAATAATAAAAAGACAAAAACTAAAGATTAATGGTAACTATAGTATAATTTTATATGATAAAAGCAATCACATAAGCATACAAAACTACTAAAATTTTGCATGAAAATCCCTTATAAAACTCCTAACTCTACTCAAAAATTAAGTTATAATATAAAATGTTCAAAAATATTATCCTTTATTTTTTATTTCATATTTTAATTGAGTGAGATCAATCTTTCTTCACCTTTATCTTTTCCCTGGTAATTCTAGAGTAGCGTCTTCATCATCTACGCGATTGTGATATCAGCCGAGTTGGATTTCTTATGCTATTATATTTCCTTTGCCTCGTTCATCTTTTATCTTCTCATCTAACTTCACGGGAATTTGAACGCTTTCCGATGTTCAACACAAATTTCTAGAAATATGGACTTTGATTATTTTTCCGTTTCAATGAGAACAAAGGTTAATTTCATATATATGATTTTTTTGATTTTCTAATTTATTACTTGAATAGAGTTGGCATTCATTAGTGGTAGTCATATTTCCTAAATTAGATTAAAATATGCATGTTAGTTTTGACCACTATCTTAGAATATGCCATAGCCTTGAAAATGAATTTATTAATTGTTGTTCCTCATAAGGTTTAGAATATTATTAACTCATAATATAGTTTGAGTGATAAAAAATAAGTGCATGTTGAAGCAAAAAAAAGTTATACAAAATGAAAATTATAAATTAGAGAAATGAACATGAATAAATATAGCTAATTATTCCGATAAATTAATTACCTACGTAATAGCTATTGTGACTTTGAAGTTAATAACATGTTTATTGGTTGGAGAACTTCCTTGTATATCACATTTTTGTGTATCTTCCTTCTTCTTTAAATTTTCCTTCCATGTTATTAGGACTTTGGTTGTTGTCATTGAAGTCCCTCGTGATAAAGCAACATATAGTCTGTCCATGAGAGAAAATCTTTAGGGTGTTTTTGCAACTACAAATTGTTTAGGTGGCTATTTGTAATTCCTTTTTATGTACCATTAGGTTTGAAATTCTTATGGTTTTTGTAAATTTTTAAGTTTGATTGCCTTGTGCTGAGTTTTGAAATTTTTAGGGTGCTTTTTACAAAGTACAAATTATTTAGGGCTGTTTGTAATTCTTATATTTACAATGTGTTGTTAGGTTTGTATGGGATCCGGCCCATCGATCGCATGCGATGGATGACATCACATCATGTGGACTGGAGGCGATATCGTGAATCCTACATAAGCAGGTGGAATGATAGGTGAAATCTTATAGAGAATGAGAGAAATCTAGTAAGTTATAACGAGTATATGTGTTGATATTGGGATATCACACGCAGATGGATCGTACGCGACCCACACCCAGCAGCTGGATTCATACCACGCCCACCGTCGGGTACTTACATCCCTAACGCCATGATCGAGAGAGATTATGTAAGTTTTTAAACTCATTTAAAAAGAATATTCTTCTTTTGAAATTATATTACTTGCTAAGCTGTGTATATACTGATTAAATTGCAGATCCATGCATTTGATGAGATTGAGGGAGATATAAATGAGAGTATTGCTGAGATTCAGGATCCAAAAGCAATATCAGTCTTCAATAAGATCAGACAGAGAATAGCGAATGTATTTCATAGGAATCACGTCGACGAATTTGAAGAACGCGAGGACACGACACGCCAATTTTTAAATGTGTACACGTGAAAACATAAGACGGATTCTAGTGCGGCGCGTGATGATGGAGTCGGCACTTCTCATAGTGCGGCGTGTGATGATAGAGCCGGTACTTCTCAGCCTCATATACAACCGGATACTCAGATCATCAAGGCTCATGATCACGGACATCTAGGGCGGGGACGGGGGGGAAGAGGTAGGGGAAGGGGTAAGAGAGGGAGAGGAAGGAGGGGAGAACTTTTAGGATGTACGTGACGTTTATCTTGTGATATGATATTTATTTTGTGATTCTAAATCTCATGAATATATATGTTTAGATTGTGGTTGGATTGTTCGAAATTGTTTCTTGTGTGGATAGATTTTCGTGTATATATGTTGTTGAAGTATCGTGTATGTGGTTGGATTTTTGTGTATATTGTTGCAAAATTCTATATATATAATATGTTGTGAATGAGGAGGAAAAGTCATTGTGCGTGAATGATTGTGCATGTGCTGCAACTTCACGGGATTCTGAATCCCGTGAAGTTGCAGGGTTGGTTCCGCATAGATTTCAAAGTGAATCTGTGAGCTTACCCTGCAGCTTCACGGGATTCAGAATCCCGTGAAGTTTGCAGGGTTGGTTCCGCAAAGAGTTCAAATTGGAACTCTTGCCTACAGCTTCACAGGATTGCCAATCCCGTGAAGTTTGCAATCAAACAAAACTTCACGAGATTGGCAATGCCATGAAGATTGTTTTATTTAGAACCCGCATTTAGTGTAGCTTAATTTTGTGCTAAACACACGGATTGGCAATCCCGTGTAGTTTTTTCAACTTATTTAGCATTTTCGATACAGTTTCAACCACCAACAGGTCGAAAATTCTAATTAAATTTCAAAAAGGGTCGGTTTTAAAATTTTGTCCTACTTAAAAATAAAAGAAAAACATGACGCAGAATGAGGAAAAAGAAAAACACTAATCTTCATTTAATCGTCAGGCTGAAGAAAATATAAAGAAGAGCATGCTTAAGGATCAAATACCCTAAAAGATAATGCATAACCTCAAAAATAAAAAACCTAAAAATAAAATAAAAAAGGGGAAAGAAAAATCAAGAGGCGAAATTGCGGGGAGGTGAGGGTAAAATTACCATCTCTTAGGGTTAGGGTTTGAGAGGAGGCGAGAGAAAGCGGAGATTAGGGTTTTGTGAAAGCTGATGAATTTTTATCTTCGCTGTCGATTTCCCTCTGGAAACGGCGAGGGCGAGGCGGAGGGGAGAGAGAGAGAGAGAGAGTTCAGAATTTAGGGCTGATAATAGAGATTGATAATATAAATACAGGGGCCAAAACGTAATGGGGCTAAAATGCAATTGTATATAATACGGGGGCCTAATCTGAATTCCTGAAAGAAATATGCGGATTTGTACCCCTCGCAAATCTCCTCCATCAGCTTCTAACCTCCGAGAGTTGGCATATCCCTCATATACTTGTATTAATCCCGCTCGTTGCGATTGGTATTATTTACAAATTGATAATACTATATATATATATATATATATATATATATATATATATATATATATATATATATATATATATATATATATATTTTTATGCACGTGCAATGCACGGTTAAATATCAAAATAATTTAATTAATTTATTTATTTATTTCATTACTATAAATAAGTCGATTCATTTTGAGTTCAAATCTATAAAATTGTATTATTAGATTTGTTATTTTTTATTTAAACATTATAAAAAATTGATGTAATGGATTTTTGTACTAAACTGGGATCAATATACTTAATTGGGATATCTTAATTGATTCCCTAAGAAAAAATATCAATTGACACAATAATATATTCAAGTAGAATAGTAAAAGAAAATAAGTTAAATTGATGCTACATGTCATATTCCAAACTCTACTAATTCCAAGCTATAATATGAAGTCAAGCATGAATAACAATATCATTATGAACTATAGTTCTAGTAATAAAGAAACCACATTTCTTATTGCAAAAAGCAATTACGCACACACTTTGGGACATTATAAGCTCATGTTTTATAATAAACACTCTCAAAAGCAAACATATAAAAAAAAGTATGACAAACATGATATATATATATATATATATATATATATATATATATATATATATATATATATATATATATATATATATATATATATATATATATATATATATATATATATATATATATAAGATTTCAGCCTACATCATTTGATAAACTTAAAATAATAAAAAGACAAAAACTAAAGATTAATGGTAACTATAGTATAATTTTATATGATAAAAGCAATCACATAAGCATACAAAACTACTAAAAATTTTGCATGAAAATCCCATAAAAACTCCTAACTCTACTCAAAAATTAAGTTATAATATAAAATGTTCAAAAAATATTATCCTTTATTTTTTTATTTCATATTTTAATTGAGTGAGATCAATCTTTCTTCACCTTTATCTTTTCTGGGTAATTCTAGAGTAGCGTCTTCATCATCGTCGATTGTGATATCAGTGGAGTTGGATTTCTTATGCTATTATATTTCCTTTGCCTCGTTCATCTTTTATCTTCTCATCTAACTTCGAGAATTTGAGCGTCTTTCAGATGTTCAACACAAATTTCTAGAAATATGGACTTTGATTATTTTTGTTTCAATGAGAACAAAGGTTAATTTCATATATATGATTTTTTTGATTTTCTAATTTATTACTTGAATAGAGTTGGCATTCATTAGTGGTAGTCATATTTCTGTAAATTAGATTAAAATATGCATGTTAGTTTTGACCACTATCTTAGAATATGCCATAGCCTTGAAAATGAATTTATTAATTGTTGTTCCTCATAAGGTTTAGAATATTATTAACTCATAATATAGTTTGAGTGATAAAAAATAAGTGCATGTTGAAAGCAAAAAAAGTTATACAAAATGAAAATTATAAATTAGAGAAATGAACATGAATAAATATAGCTAATTATTGATAAATTAATTACCTCTGAGAATAGCTATTGTGACTTTGAAGTTAATAACATGTTTGTTGGTTGGAGAACTTCCTTGTATATCACATTTTTGTGTATCTTCCTTCTTCTTTAAATTTTCCTTCGATGTTATTAGGACTTTGGTTGTTGTCATTGAAGTCCCTCGTGATAAAGCAACATATAGGCTGTCCATGAGAGAAAATCTTTAGGGTGTTTTTGCAACTACAAATTGTTTAGGTGGCTATTTGTAATTCCTTTTTATGTACCATTAGGTTTGAATTCTTATGGTTTTGTAAATTTTTAAGTTTGATTGCCTTGTGCAGTTTTGAAATTTTAGGGTGCTTTTACAAAGTACAAATTATTTAGGGCTGTTTGTAATTCTTATATTTACAATGTGTTGTTAGGTTTGAAAATTTCAGGTTATTTCTATAAATTTCTATTTTGTGTGTGAGTTTTTGTTATTTTTAAAAATTTAGAGATTTTTGAAATTTTTTATTTTTAGAACTCGGTAATTTCGATTTCTAGTTTCTTATTTGTAAGTTTTGAAATTTTGGGATAGTTTTTATAAGTTTCAAAAGTTGAGGGTGTTTTATGTAATTTCAAAACTCGAGTTGGTTTTGTAAATTTCAAAAAAAATTGTGGCTAGTGGTAATTTCAGTTTTTTTGTGTGATATTTGTAAGTTTTATATTTTGGGGTGTTATTTATTTTTGTATTTTTGGGAATGATTTTTGTAATTTTAAAAATGTTCGGATGTTTTGAATTTCTAGATTTTTATTTGCTACTTATAAGTTTTGAAATTTTAAGGTTTTCCTTATAAATTTCAAAAAATTTATTATGAGATATTGAAAGGGGTTAGATCCATTAAGAGACTCGTAAGTTAGTAAATAACACATTCACAGCATAGAATATACATTTAGTTACGAAGGTGATAACCAAACATCACAAAAATTAGGATATTTTGGTTCACATGGAATTAGAATATAATTAGGTTATTACAAAAATTAGGATATTTAGTTTACATGGGATTATGATATAATTAGGATATTTGAAGTTGTAGTTCACATGAGATTAGGAATTATTTGAGCTTATCTTAATTTTATCTGTCTCTAGAATCTCATACTTAGCGACCGTTAGATGATTAAAGTATCATGTATGGATTCATCGTGTCATCTTGAGAAATGTGGTCTGGTGAGAGTTGCTGTTGGTCTTACAAGGTCTGTTGCTTCTTTATCCTGCTCACCAAAAGATGTCAATATGCGAGGAGGTATAGCTTCATATTTTTTCTCAGAAGACTAACTTTGTTTCTAGAACTTAGTTAACGATTTCTTGGTATTCTGATCATATATATTGGCAGTCTTCTACTTGATTGAAGCACTCTATAGAAACAGAGATCTGGACTGAAGAGGATTAAGCTACTATGACCCAAAGGTACCAAGACTAAGGACCTGCGAAATTCTGCAAATTCTGGTTCCGAAGCAGACTAACTAATAATCAAGAAGATAAAAAAAGCTACATAGTAGAATGCACGTTCTCGTGCTAAATGAAACGATGCAATCTATTCTTGACTGGCGGTCCCTTGTTACTTTTGTAGTCTTACTACTTAAATTGTCTTGAAACTTTTATATCGATAGATAGATTTTCTATAATTTCAATCTATTTCTTTTGTGTGATTAATTTTATTAAGCTAGATAATAACCAAATATCTTTGCATTGTGTATTCCTTATGAAATTAAAAGCAATGCAAAGAGATACGTTCATAAACTAATTTTAAACCTATACACTATGCATGATTAAAGATATTTCTACGAGTCGACGATAAGTAGTTGCTTGCACGGCAATTCTTCTTGTCCTCTATGGTCTTTTGATGAGCACCAAAGCAAGTTTGGATCTGACAACCTTGAGAAAAATAAATAGTGTAGTTATGATCTACGTGTTAAAAATTCTCTATAAAACATCTACTACTTAAATTGTCTTTGAGAAACTTTTATATCCATAGATTTTTCTATAATTTTAATCTATTTCTTTATGTGATTAATTTTTGATTAAGCTAGTAATTTATCATGGTAATAAAAGGTAAAAGAAATTATGCATATATAAGCTAGTAAATAACAAATATCAAAATTGGATCATATAAATAATATTACTAAAAACAATAAATACAACAAAGTACCTATTGAAGCCCGAGGGAGACACAATTGCTATGATAGTTGTATTATTTCTTGATATAATGAGTAGATAACAATTGCAAATATATAAGATTAGGATAGATGTTTGAATTTTATAAACCACTAACATTAGGATTTGAGTATCTAAGTACTTTTAGGAGATATATGCATTATGGAATCTAAGCCCCGGATGTGTAAATAGATCACTTTAATATATTATTTTATCTTTCATTAGCATTATTATAATTAATTAGATTATAAAGTCGTATGAATCTAAGTACCTTTAGGAGATATATTATTTATTTTGTGTTGATGTATGGATTAGGATATTTGAAGTTGAATTAGAATATAATTAGGTTATTACAAAAATTAGGATATTTAGTTTACATGGGATTATGATATAATTAGGATATTTGAAGTTGTAGTTCACATGAGACTAGGATAATTAGGATAGATTTGAATTGAAATGTAATATCTAAAAGAGTTAAGTGTACGAAAATTAGGATATTTAGTTTACTTGGGATTATGATATAATTAGGATATTTGAAGTTGTAGTTCATGAGATTAGGATAATTAGGATATATTTGAATTGAAATGTAATATCTAAAAGAGTTAAGGGTATTTTTGTCTAACGAAAGATTTTTTGAACTCGTCTTTTACAGGGAGTATGATATATATATATATATATATATATATATATATATATATATATATATATATATATATATATATATATATATATATATATATATATATATATATATATATATATATATATATATATATATATATATATATATATATATATATATATATATAGAGAGAGATAAGCTACTATCCACTTAAGTGGATAGTAGCCCTTGTCCACCCAATTTTATAGCCCTTGGATTCTCTTGATCAACTCAAATCTCAATTGATGAGGTGGCGCTTATTTATTATGGAAGGGTAGTTTGGGGAAAAATTAAACACAAAATAAAGAAATAAAAAGAATAATTAGGGGGATCTTTTAACAGAGAAAAGAATCGGCCGGCGTGATCTTTGCCGTCTATAAAAGAAAAACCATCTTGAAATCCACTCCACGATGAGTGCTTTCCTATCAAATTAGAGGGTCGGCCTTGGCTCAATTAGGGAGACATCCAAGAAGTTTAGTCCTCATCGACTGTGTGGTCCTTGCCCTCAATTTTGAGGTCTGCAACTTTTACATCCCCGCTGCAGAGGTGAAGGGAGGGGCCGTCAGGTCCAATCTCACTTCAATAATCCTCTTCGACCAGCTTATTGAAGGTTCTAGTTAGCGATATTTTACGAGGGTATGCAAGGGAAGCCGGAGTGTACTGATTACTTTGACTAACAAACTAAAATACTATATTCCGGCCAAATCTGGCAGCCACGGTAATTGGGCACATTCTCAATGGGAGTTTGTATACAAAGATAGCGAAAATGTTATACATCGAAGACCCATTCAGCCGAAACAAGATTGCTCTTGAACCTAGCCGCAAAGGCTTGGTCCTAGAATTGAAGTTATTCTAGGGGCAACGAACTTGATAGAGCAGGAGATCAACTCGGTGAAGGACAACACGCTGATTGATATCTCGAGGAACAAGGCGCTTCACCATAGGATTTTTCGGAGTACGCTAATGGGTGTGTTGGTGGACAACACATGGTTGGCCTTGAAGATCACTGCGATAGAAAAGCTCGTTCCCTCGGGTTTTGGGCTGTCATTACGTACCTACCGTGCAATAGAAAAGCTTATGATTCAACATGCTTTCACCTCCTCGCCCAACACTTCCTGCGCTTTATACCGCCGATCGCGGTAAGGCATGCCATCTCTCCAGCGATACGTCCATGTACCCAATTAACGAATTGATCAAGCATTGTTGCTCTTGTTATTCTTTCTAGTACTAGAGCACTTTCGTTTACTCGGCAAGTTGAGGAGCAAATGTGCAAATAATTAAATAGACTTTTGACTTCACCGATTAAAAGAAAAGAAACCAGAGAAACATCACTGCATGTAGATTTAAAGGTTCGACACAACAATGTCAACAAGCTAAAGAACAATAGAAACAATGGTATATATAGATTTATCGGTTCCACACAAGGATGTAAACAAGCTAGAGAACAAACTTAATACATAAAGCATCAATATAAAGATTTAATTGGTTCAACTTAAAGATGCCAACAAGCTAAACAACAAACAGTTCATAAAGCAAAACATCGCTTCTAAACCAATCTATACAATTTATATAACTCCTTCGAGTTTCCATTGGAAAAAGTTCTCATTTCAAACTATTAGGTTCTCGTTTCCTCATCCTCCACGTCTCTCGGCCTAGCATATTCAAGTCTTAACTTCGCATTTGCCCTCTGCTTCATGAATATTTACGTGACAAAAATATTTTAGAACCGGTGAAGAGCGAGGTATGAAATCTATAATCATTTAGACAATAATATAGAGATTTTTGAAATTTTTTTTTTTTAGGGACTCTTGGTAATTCTGATTTCTAGTTTCTTATTTGTAAGTTTTGAAATTTTGGGATAGTTTTTATAAGTTTCAAAAGTTGAGGGTGTTTTATGTAATTTCAAAACTCGAGTTGGTTTTGTAAATTTCAAAAAAAATTGTGGCTAGTGGTAATTTCAGTTTTTTTTGTGTGATATTTGTAAGTTTTATATTTTGGGGTGTTATTTATTTTTGTATTTTTGGGAATGATTTTTGTAATTTTAAAAATGTTCTGGATGTTTTTGAATTTCTAGATTTTTATTTGCTACTTATAAGTTTTGAAATTTTTAGGTTTTCCTTATAAATTTCAAAAAATTTAGTTATGAGATATTGAAAGGGGTTCATCCATTAAGAGACTCGAAGTCTAAATAACACATTCACAAAGATAGAATATACATTTAGTTACTTAAGGTGATAACCAAACATCACAAAAATTAGGATATTTTGGTTCACATGGAATTAGAATATAATTAGGTTATTACAAAAATTAGGATATTTAGTTTACATGGGATTATGATATAATTAGGATATTTGAAGTTGTAGTTCACATGAGATTAGGAATTATTTGAGCTTATCTTAATTTTATCCGTCTCTAGAATCTCATACTTAGCGACCGTTAGATGATTAAAGTATCATGTATGGATTCATCGTGTCATCTTGGGAAATGTGGTCTGGTGAGAGTTGCTGTTGGTCTTATAAGGTCTGTTGCTTCTTTATCCTGCTCACCAAAAGATGTCAATATGCGAGGAGGTATAGCTTCATATTTTTTCTCAGAAGACTAACTTTGTTTCTAGAACTTAGTTAACGATTTCTTGGTATTCTGATCATATATATTGGCAGTCTTCTACTTGATTGAAGCACTCTATAGAAACAGAGATCTGGACTGAAGAGGATTAAGCTACTATGACCCAAAGGTACCACCAAGACTAAGGACCTGCGAAATTCTGCAAATTCTGGTTCCGAAGCAGACTAACTAATAATCAAGAAGATAAAAAAAGCTACAGAGTAGAATGCCTGTTCTCTGTGCTAAATGAGAACAGCGATGCACAATCTATTGCTGACCTGAGCGGTCCCTTGTTACTTTCTGTAGTCTTACTACTTAAATTGTGCCGAGAAACTTTTATATCTGATAGATTTTTCTATAATTTCAATCTATTTCTTTATGTGATTAATTTTTTATTAAGCTAGATAATAACCAAATATGCTGCATTGTGTATTCTGCTTATGAAATTAAAAGCAATGCAAAGAGATACGTTCATAAACTAATTTTAAACCTATACACTATGCATGATTAAAGATATTTCTACGGAGTCGACGATAAGTAGTTGCTTGCACCTGGCAATTCTTCTTGTCCTCTATGGTCTTTTGATGAGCACCAAAGCAAGTTTGCGATACCGACAACCTTCAGCAGAAAAATAAATAGTGTAGTTATGATCTCTGTGTTAAAAACTCTCTATAAAAACATCTACTACTTAAATTGTCTTGAGAAACTTTTATATCCAATAGATTTTTCTATAATTTTAATCTATTTCTTTATGTGATTAATTTTTGATTAAGCTAGTAATTTATCATGGTAATAAAAGGTAAAAGAAATTATGCATATATAAGCTAGTAAATAACAAATATCAAAATTGGATCATATAAATAATATTACTAAAAACAATAAATACAACAAAGTACTATTGAAGCCACAGGGGACACAATTGCTATGATAGTTGTATTATTTCTTGATATAATGAGTAGATAACAATTGCAAATATATAAGATTAGGATAGATGTTTGAATTTTATAAACCACTAACATTAGGATTTGAGTATCTAAGTACTTTTAGGAGATATATTACGATGGATCTAAGCCCCGATGTGTAAATAGATCACTTTAATATATTATCTTTATCTTTCATTAGCATTATTATAATTAATTAGATTATAAAGTCGTATGAATCTAAGTACCTTTAGGAGATATATTATTTATTTTGTGTTGATGTATGGATTAGGATATTTGAAGTTAAATTAGAATATAATTAGGTTATTACGAAAATTAGGATATTTAGTTTACATGGGATTATGATATAATTAGGATATTTGAAGTTGTAGTTCACATGAGACTAGGATAATTGGGATAGATTTGAATTGAAATGTAATATCTAAAAGAGTTAAGTGTACGAAAATTAGGATATTTAGTTTACTTGGGATTATGATATAATTAGGATATTTGAAGTTGTAGTTCACATGAGACTAGGATAATTGGGATAGATTTGAATTGAAATGTAATATCTAAAAGAGTTAAGGGTATTTTTGTCTAACTAAAGATTTTTTAACTCGTGCTTTTCGGGGAGTATGATATATATATATATATATATATATATATTTGTAAATACTTTAGCGATAAATTTTTATTATTATTTACAAAATGAATTTTAACACTATTTTCAAGGTTAAAAATGTAACTTCAAGATCCACTTGAACAATGGATAAAGGGCCAAAAAATTCACTCTAGCATATAGAGCATGTTTAAGATCCAAAAATTTCAACATTACATGAGCAGTGTTTATGGAAAAATCATTACAACGTGAATAGTATAACTAAAATTTGAAAATTTACTATAGGATGAACATCAATTTTAATAATCTAAATCATACTATAGAAAGAATAGTGTTCTTGTCACATGAATAGTAATTTTGAGGTTTTGCTTTTAATTTAGAAGAAGTAGTGGATATTTTGCTTTCAAAATTCTTATCACGTATTTATCCATTTAAATGTAATAAATTTTTGGGTATTTTTTTAAAAGAGAATAATGTGTATCATGAGACATATGCAAGAATTCTTTGATATGGTTGTATCTCAACCAAAGAAAAACGAGGTCCTTTCTTTATAATTAACTCCATAACTATCGTGCCATAAAAATAAGCAAGTGTTAATTACATTCAACTGCCTGACACGTGTCTCAAGCAGACTATACCCCAACTCGACCCAGATAGGCCGAGACGAAAGGCGTCCCTTCTCGTCAGGCCGAGACAAGCGTCCCTTCTCGCCAGGCCAAGATGAAAGGCGGTCATTCTCAAACCTCTCGCCGACAGCCAGTCACCATCATATTAAATGCACGGTCGGAGTCATCATTATACCCCCGCCGAAAGTCTTAATGACTCATCGGATCACGACAGCACCTGGGGCCCTCTATCACTGTTGCATTATTCACAAGGGTGACTCATACCACCCACAACCGACACCTGTAAAGTATCAGCCGAATAGGCTGACTGCTTGGACTCGGTCAAAGTTACATAAATACCCTCGTCAGCTGGGTATAAATAGGCACATCGCCTACTGACCAAAGGTAAACAATTTCTGCACACTTAGAGAGAAGTATATCAGATCCTTGATCCCCTTCAGATCATGACTAACTTGATCGTCGGAGGAATCACCGGAGAACCCAACTCCGGTCCTCTAACGTGTTGTAGTTTTGCAGAACGCTCCTCCTATCCGGGGGTCAGTCATCAAATGAGGTCAAGGGACCCTGAGCTCCTCAAAATCAGCCCTGAATCCCACTGTTAGGCATCCGTGCATCAACAGTAACTTAGCTGAAATTCAGTCATATATTATTGTATATGAGAAAATCTTCTTGTATGTCATATAGCATACGCTATTCTTTTTTTTTTTTAATTGTAAAAGTTAATGGCACGATTGAATTGGCCTCATTTGGTGAAATTCTTCTGACCTTGATTGTGACCTCATTCTGTCAAGCTTGTACTTGACCTACAAGACAATTGGATTAGAGAAGAATAGGAAGAGAGTTAGCGCAAAAAAGAATAAACAGAAAGAAAGCACATTGGAGAAAGAAAGAGTTTAGGGAGTGATGCAGTAACTCTCCTTGTAGACGCAACCATCTCGATAGTAATTTCCTCTAGCTATAATACTTTCCTCATTCTCTTGCCTGGATGGATAAAAAAAAAAACAATTTTAACTTTATATACTCATAAATATGTAGATTGTTGTAGTCGGAGGACGGGGAAGCTGACAATATCAATCTACTGTGGAGGGTATAAAAGTGCAATTAAATGTACAGATCATAGATTTTAAGTAATTCTAAGGGGTAAAATATTTTAGTTTCCTACAATTTAAAGGTAAATTAGCAATTATAAACATATGAGGAATAATGTTGAAATATCTAAGATTGTTAAGGTTATATCCGTTAAAAGTCCTTGTTTAAAAGAAGCGAAAAGAGAGGAGGAACCCAAAGGTGAACACATTATTTCATGGGGTCATTTCGTTAAATTTCCCAAACTTCTCTGCATTTGTGTGCGAAAAGTAAGGAGATTGCCATTCCTTTATCATGTCCGAGGTTCGTCCGAATTCAACTCTCGAATTCATCCATCGTCCCTCAATCTCGATCACATTCTTCATAGGTGATTCTCTCTCTTTATCTATTGAAATTAAATCAATTTTTGTTATATTTTCCCCTTCAAATTTTGGGTATTTGTGTGATTTTGACCCAAGAATGTTGATTTCTATGGAATTTAAATTGCAGGGTGTTGGATTGCTTGATGATAGAAGTACATTGGAAGGATGAGTGATGAAACTACGCCCGCGAGGGCTTCTCGAGGTACATTTGATCTCCTCTAGGATTAAACTAGACATTGATGCATTTAGGATGCTTGTTCAAATTACTAAATAATTACTGTTTTAAAAATATGGATTTTTCTCATAATGGAGATGCAATTTTGTATTATTTATATTGCAATCCCAATGCAAACTAAAAAGGAGGAGTTTTGTTACAAATGCTTTCTTATCACCCTTGTTTGATGCTATGTTTCTCCTCTATTGATATTGACATATATTCAATTCTGTCTCGTCTAAAGTTTTGGGTGAGTTAATAAGTAAATTGGAGTCCAATGTTTTGCCGAACATTTTATTTACTTGAAAGAAATAGAAAAATGGACTGTTACCGTGAACCAACCTACAAAGTGTAAATGTTATTACTATAAAATGGTCAGGCATAAGTGCAATTTTGAAATGCCGGTTGTCGGCTGCTTTTCCAGTGAAGAGGGGAGTCTTCTGCTGTGGTAGTTATCTGTATGATTTCTTAACTTATAAATTGAGAAACGGAGTGCCAAAGGGAGGGGGATGTGGATATACATCATGTTTTATGTGTTTAGTGATTGAATTTGATGAAAAGTAAAGTATTAAAGCTCCAGTTTTTATTTCAAGTATGAGTTTAGTTTGTTGATCAAAAATAATTGCAATACATATTTCCCTCATTTCAAAAGTGTTTTTGCATTAAAAAAACATGGGGAAAGGAACAATATATATGTTAACTCACACCTCTTCTCAAGTTACAACCACTTGCTTGGAAAAGGATAGATGTGAGGGAATTATGAGAGGCCGCTTCTTCCTTGATGAGGACAGTCTCCTGCACTAGCAATAGTTTGGTACCTGGTTTCTCACATATTGAGTCTGTGAGTCAAAACCACCTGCAAGTTAGCAACTACAACCAAGTTTACTCTATATGCTTTCTGCGTCTCAATTTCTTAATCATATAAATTCAGACCTTAAAAAGAAAAAGGAAAAGAAGAATATGAATTAAATGAACTTAAAAATCAAGCAAACAAAAAAGAATGAAATGAAATGCCTGTGATCTAGGAGTTGTAGTAGTGAGCATCAATTTTGTTCGATGCCACAGTGTCTAAAAGTGTGCTCTTCTTCTCCCAATATTATAGAATTATTGGATAATCATACTCTCCACGTTGCAAAGAAACAACGGATAGAATATCCAAAAGTCAAGACAACAATATAATTTATAGAGGAGAAATAATCATTAAACTATCTTCCTTTTATTGTTTAAGATTTGGTTTTGCATGCGAGAGAAACTACAGTGGAATTTTAACAGGCAGAAAGTAACAATTGCTTTTGTGATGAGCTGTCACCTTAAATGATTTTAACTTTTGAATTGTCACCCTCAAATGAATTGCATTTGCTATGTACTTATGAGTGAATTGCGAACTAAGGTGAAAAATTACTATGTAAGCTATGAAGAAGCATTTATCTTTTCAAATAAATGCTCAAATTATGGTTTATAATGACCAATTGATGGTAATAACTGTTAAGAGATTTTGTGATGAACTTTACTATAGACTAGACATTTGGATACCTTTTAGTAAATTAAATAGGGCATAAATGACATAGGAATAATTCTAAATTAAGTAGAAGGTTCGATCAAGGCTTTCCTCAAGGGACCCAATTTTATTGTTGCTAGATCTAAACCTAATTGTTACTGCCAACATCAACATCATTATCGAACATACACTAGTTGCTTACTTACTACTTACTTGGATACAAATTGTCTAACTAATTTTGAAATTTCTTCCAACAGCTAATTTAAGGAAATTGAAGGATCTATTGCATAAAAGCGAAAATCGAATATGTGCAGATTGTGGTGCACCAGATCCTAAATGGGCGTAAGTATCTTTGGCTTGCACGCACACAAATACATTAATACACTTTTCTCACGTAAGCATTTAATAAATATTGTATGAGTTTACCTTATATTTGTTGACATTTTATATCATAATATTGATTGTACTCCTTAAAAGGCCACATTTTTAACTTTTAAAGCCCTTCTGTTGACACTAGGTGACTGTTGCATAGTAGCTTGAAACATTTGCAAAATTATGGATATCTGGTATATCCTATATTTCATTATATTTATACTATTTTAAGCTTCTATCACTTGTCAGTAAATGGGTCATTATATTATTGGCATTTTTTCACCTAAAAATGATGAAAAATACATATACTAAGACATTAGGAATCAAGTTCTATTGTTTATATTTGATTAATTTGGTACTTTTTTTGAGGTAGAAATAGGGCAAGTCGCCTTTCATGTTATAAATATAGAAACGAGTAAGAATATACAGTGTTGATATCTAATGCTGATTTTGCAATGTATCCTAAATTGGTAGAGGCCGGACCTTGTCATCACTCTACACAAGGAGGGAAACAAAAGAAAGTCACCCATAGATATCCTGGTAAAATCCAAAAATGAGTGAAAACCAAACCACAAACAGTTAGAACTGTACAAAACCGACATTTTGTTTAAACAATTCCAAAAGACCGTCTGCACAAAAGATGACTAGCGGCTCTTGGATGGTGCGCCCCGTGTTGCTATCCTCGCTTGAAGCAATGAGAGATGAGATCCCCTTCTCCCTGACGATGGTCTTGAACTTGAGTCCTCTCTTGTTGAGGCAGCACCTGTCCAGAAAGTGAGGAAGTAAGCTATCTTGGAGGCTAATTGAGGCTGAGTTGGAATAACTTCATTGAAGATGAAGTTGTTGCGAGCAGTCCATAGAACCCAGCATATAGTAGGGAAAATAAATCTCCATAGAAGCCTCACTGCAGGCTCAACATTTGTATTAGAGCAAGTATCAAAACATTGGTGAATAGAAAGGGGAAGAGCTTGGATACCAATAATGGGGATGAAAACATCCCAGACTTGTTTGGCCAGTTGGCAATTGAGGAAAGAGGTGATTATGTGATTCAATATCGCTAGAACATAGGGAGCATGCTTGGTCTCCTGACCATCCTTTAGCGATGAGTCTGTCTTTGGTGTTGAGCTTGGTCATAGATAGCAGCCACAAGAAGAATTTCACCGAAAAGCGTTAGCGCAAAAAGAATAAACAGAAAGAAAGCACATTGGAGAAAGAAAGAGTTTAGGAGTGATGCACTAACTCTCCTTGTAGACGCAACCATCTCGATAGTAATTTCCTCTAGCTATAATACTTTCCTCATTCTCTTGCCTGGATGGATAAAAAAACAATTTTAACTTTATATACTCATAAATATGTAGATTGTTGTAGTCGGAGGACGGGGAAGCTGACAATATCAATCTACCGTGGAGGGTATAAAAGTGCAATTAAATGTACAGATCATAGATTTTAAGTAATTCTAAGGGTAAAATATTTTAGTTTCCCTACAATTTAAAGGTAAATTAGCAATTATAAACATATGAGGAATAATGTTGAAATATCTAAGATTGTTAAGGTTATATCCGTTAAAAATCCTTGTTTAAAAGAAGCGAAAAGAGAGGAGGAACCCCAAGGTGAACACATTATTTCATGGGGTCATTTCGCTAAGTTTCCCAAACTTCTCTACATTTGTGTGCGAAAAGTAAGGAGATTGCCATTCCTTTATCATGTCCGAGGTTCGTCCGAATTCAACTCTCGAATTCATCCATCGTCCCTCAATCTCGATCACATTCTTCATAGGTGATTCTCTCTCTTTATCTATTGAAATTAAATCAATTTTTGTTATATTTTCCCCTTCCAATTTTGGGTATTTGTGTGATTTTGACCCAAGAATGTTGATTTCTATGGAATTTAAATTGCAGGGTGTTGGATTGCTTGATGATAGAAGTACATTGGAAGGATGAGTGATGAAACTATCACAGGGCTTCTCGAGGTACATTTGATCTCCTCTAGGATTAAACGAGACATTGATGCATTTAGGATGCTTGTTCAAATTACTAAATAATTACTGTTTTAAAATATGGATTTTTCTCATAATGGAGATGTAATTTTGTATTATTTATATTGCAATCCCAATGCAAACTAAAAAGGAGGAGTTTTGTTACAAATGCTTTCATCACCCTTGTTTGATGCTATATTTCTCCTCTATTGATATTGACATATATTCAATTCTGTCTCGTCTAAAGTTTTGGGTGAGTTAATAAGTAAATTGGAGCCCAATGTTTTGCCGAACATTTTATTTACTTGAAAGAAATAGAAAAATGGACTGTTACCGTGAACCAACCTACAAAGTGTAAATGTTATTACTATAAAATGGTCAGGCATAAGTGCAATTTTGAAATGCCGGTTGTCGGCTGCTTTTCCAGTGAAGAGGGGAGTCTTCTGCTGTGGTAGTTATCTGTATGATTTCTTAACTTATAAATTGAGAAACGGAGTGCCAAAGGGAGGGGGATGTGGATATACATCATGTTTTATGTGTTTAGTGATTGAATTTGATGAAAAGTAAAGTATTAAAGCTCCAGTTTTTATTTCAAGTATGAGTTTTAGTTTGTTGATCAAAAATAATTGCAATATATTTCAACGTGTTTTGCATTAAAAAACACGGAAAGGAAAATATATATATATATGTTAACTCACACCTCTTCTCAAGTTACAACCACTTGCTTGGAAAAGGATAGATTTGAGGGAATTATGAGAGGCCGCTTCTTCCTTGATGAGGACAGTCTCCTGCACTAGCAATAGTTTGGTACCTGGTTTCTCACATATTGAGTCTGTGAGTCAAAACCACCTGCAAGTTAGCAACTACAACCAAGTTTATCTATATGCTTTCTGCCTCAATTTCTTAATCATATAAATTCAGACCTTAAAAGAAAAAGGAAAAGAAGAATATGAATTAAATGAACTTAAAAATCAAGCAAACAAAAAAGAATGAAATGAAATGCCCATGATCTAGAAGTTGTAGTAGTGTGCATCAATTTTGTTCGATGCCACAGTGTCTAAAAGTGTGCTCTTCTTCTCCCAATATTATAGAATTATTGGATAATCATACTCTCCACATTGCAAAGAAACAACGGATAGAATATCCAAAAGTCAAGACAACAATATAATTTATAGAGGAGAAATAATCATTAAACTATCTTCCTTTTATTGTTTAAGATTTGGTTTTGCATGCGAGAGAAACTACAGTGGAATTTTAACAGGCAGAAAGTTACAATTGCTTTTGTGATGAGCTGTCTCCTTAAATGATTTTAACTTTTGAATTGTCACCCTCAAATGAATTGCATTTGCTATGTACTTATGAGTGAATTGCGAACTAAGGTGAAAAATTACTATGTATGAAGAAGCATTTATCTTTTCAAATAAATGCTCAAATTATGGTTTATAATGACCAATTGATGGTAATAACTGTTAAGAGATTTTGTGATGAACTTTACTATAGACTAGACATTTGGATACCTTTTAGTAAATTAAATAGGGCATAAATGACATAGGAATAATTCTAAATTAAGTAGAAGGTTCGATCAAGGCTTTCCTCAAGGGACCCAATTTTATTGTTGCAAGATCTAAACCTAATTGTTACTGCCAACATCAACATCATTATCGAACATACACTAGTTGCTTACTTACTACTTACTTGGATACAAATTGTCTAACTAATTTTGAAATTTCTTCCAACAGCTAATTTAAGGAAATTGAAGGATCTATTGCATAAAAGCGAAAATCGAATATGTGCAGATTGTGGTGCACCAGATCCTAAATGGGCGTAAGTATCTTTGGCTTGCACGCACACAAATACATTAATACACTTTTCTCACGTAAGCATTTAATAAATATTGTATGAGTTTACCTTATATTTGTTGACATTTTATATCATAATATTGATTGTACTCCTGAAAAAGGCCACATTTTTAACTTTTAAAGCCCTTCTGTTGACACTAGGTGGCTGTTGCATAGTAGCTTGAAACATTTGCAAAATTATGGATATCTGGTATATCCTATATGTCATTATATTTATACTATTTTAAGCTTCTATCACTTGTCAGTATATGGATCATTATATTATTGGCATTTTTTCACCTAAAAATGATGAAAAATACATATACTAAGACATAAGGAATCAAGTTCTATTGTTTATATTTGATTAATTTGTTACTTTTTTTAGGTAGAAATAGGGCAAGTCGCCCTTTCATGTTATAAATATAGAAACAGAGTAAGAATATACAGGTGTTGATATCTAACAGTGATTTTGCAATGTATCCCAAATTGGTAGAGGAGCGGACCTTGTTATCACTCTACACAAGGAGGGAAACAAAAGAAAGTCACCCATAGATATCCTGGTAAAATCTAAAAATGAGTGAAAACCAAAACACTAAAACAGTTAGAACTGTACAAAACTGACATTTTGTTTAAACAATTCCAAAAGACCGCCTGCACAAAAGATGACTTGCGGCTCTTGGATGGTGCGCCCCGTGTTGCTATCCTCGCTTGAAGCAATGAGAGATGAGATCCCCTTCTCCCTGACGATGGTCTCGAACTTGAGTCCTCTCTTGTTGAGGCAGCACCTGTCCAGAAAGTGAGGAAGTAAGCTATCTTGGAGGCTAATTGAGGCTGAGTTGGAATAACTTCATTGAAGATGAAGTTGTTGCGAGCAGTCCATAGAACCCAGCATATAGTAGGGAAAATAAATCTCCATAGAAGCCTCACTGCAGGCTCAACATTTGTATTAGAGCAAGTATCAAAACATTGGAGAATAGAAAGGGGAAGAGCTTGGATACAATAATGGGGATGAAAACATCCGGACTTGTTTATACCGGCAATTGAGAAAGAGGTGATTATGTAATTCAATATCGCTAGAACATAGGGAGCATGCTGGGTCTCCTGACCATCCTTTAGCGATGAGTCTGTCTTTGGTGTTGAGCTTGGTCATAGATAGCAGCTACAAGAAGAATTTCGCCCTGCTGAAAAGCAGATTATGCCAAATAATAGAGCAGTAGAGGCTGCGAGTACCTCCATCAGAGATGAAAGAGTAGAAAGACTTAACCGTGAAAACTCGAGAGCGGTCCAGAGGCCAGGAGGCTTCGTCGAGGGAAGGAGATGGGGAGAGGTTAGTAGAGTCTAACCACTGAAGAAGAGCTTGGACTTGGAGTCTCTCTTGCTCTCCTATCGGACGCCTAAGAATGGGCTTCCAGAGCCATGAGCCTCCCTGGAATCAACCTTGAGACTCAACAGTGGTATGCTTAGAAAGAGCAAGACTGCAAGCTAGGGGGAAGAGGCTAGTAAGACAATTGTCGCCAGTCCATTTATCCTAAACCATTACCTAGTTGCCATTTGACTATAGCCGCGAAGGAGTGATAGGTAGAGTGGACATCCTGCCAAATCTTAGAGCTATTGATTCTGGGAGGCGTGCTGTGGGGGTTAGGAGGGTAAATAAAGCGTAGGACCTGACCCACATGGTTATTATTGGTGAAGTATTTTAAGAGCCATTTAGCTAGGAGAGCGGTGTTGAAGTTCTTCAGCTTAGAGATACCCAAACCCCTCAAGATTTGGGGAGCGCACCATGTCCCATTTGACCGTGGCTTTACCACTGGCCTCGACTCCCTCCACCTCAAAGAAAGTTACGCCGATTTTGTCCAAGGCCTTAAGCAACCACTTGGGGAACTTGAAGACAGACATGTACGGAGGAAGAGAGGAGAGGACTGAATTAATAAGGACTAGGCAGCCACCAAAGGATAGGTGTTTGGCTTTCCATAGAGAGTTTTTTGTGAAATGAGTTTAGTAGTGGCTGCCAGTCAGATTTGGTGAGGGAACCACTTTTGAGAGGGAGACTAAGGTATTTGAATGGGGGGCATGCAAAGGAGCAGCTGAGAAGATTGGCAAGAATAGGTCCCCGATTGACAGATTTGCCACTGTAGAAGAGGTTAGACTTAGAGAAGCTGATACCCAGATCTGATATTTCCTCAAAGAGATAAAGGATTGATTTGAGGGATGAAATGATAGGAATATCTGCTTTGCAAAAGATAAGTGTGTCATCAGCGAACTGGAGGAATCTGATGTCATTGAGTTTGCCTTTGAGGTGGAGTTCAGATAAATCACCATGGTCTGTGCTATTAGAGAGCATTTTGTTAAGCACATCCACCACTAGGAGGAAAAGCATAGGAGATAAGGGGTCCCCTTGCTTGAGACCTCCAAAGCATTGGAAGGTGTTAGTGGGATTGCCATTGACTAGTACAGAGGATTTAGAGGAGGATAGGATATGGTGTATCCACATGCACTATCTCCCGCCAAATCCCCTTACTTTAAGAAGAGAAAGAAGGAAGTCCTAATTGACACATTCGAAGGCTTTATTGAAGTCTAATTTGAGGATACATGCTTCCACCTTCTTGGAGAAGCATTGGTGGATCATCTCGTGGCCAAGCACAATGGAGTCAAGGGAGGATTACCTGATTGGAATGCTGACTGAGTGTTGTCCACGAGGGAGTGAAGGAAAGGTCCTAGCCTATTTGTTAGTACCTTGGTGAAGATTTTAAACAGGCCATTAAGGAGGCTTATAGGCCTGAAATCAGAGAGGTGGCATGTGGAGTCTGTTTTGGGGATAAGGGAGATGAATGAAAAGTTAATTTTATGAAGTGAAGATGCATCATGGTAGAGATGAGAGAAGAGAGCAATGAGGTCCTCTCTAATGATCTCCCAAAAGGATTGGTAAAAGAGGATGGAGAAGCCATCTGGACCAGGGCTTTCTCTGGATAAAGACCAATTTGCTGCCTTGATCTCATCCACGGAGAAAGGGAAATTAAGTTCAGAAAGGCCATCATAGGCTGTGGGATAGAGATGGTTCTAGTCTATCTGGAAGGGAGATGGTGGTTTGACTTTAAAGATGTTGGAGAAATACTGAAAGAAAGCTAGTTGCTTGTCTGGTTCCGAGGAGATGACTAAATTGTTGTGAATTAAATAGGGGATGAAGTTTTTTCTTTTGTTGTGGGAGGCAAATTTGTGGAAGAAAGCTGAGTTAGAGTCTCCTTCCTTTAGCCAGAGCAATCTAGACCTCTGTTTCCAGTAGATTTTCTCTTGCTTGGCTAAAGAAAAAAGGGAATCTCTAAGGGAGGATCTAAGTTAGAGTTTAGGCTCTAGAAGGGGTCTAGACTCCTCTAAGCAGTTGAGAGAGTGGATGTTGTGGAGGATGTTAGATTTATTGAGCTTGAGAGATCCAAAGATAAATTTCTTCCACCATTTGAGTCTTTTCTTGAGGAGTTTGAGCTTAAGGTGGAAATTATCAATCTGGGAACCAGAGCATCTGAGGGATAGCTAACAATGGGAAGTGAAAGGTTTGAAGGATGGGTGGGACATCTAGGTTTTCTCCAATCTGAAGAGAGGCTTGGGGGTGGGGCAAGAGGTATCTAGGATGATAAGAGAGTGATCTGAGTAGGAAGATGATTGTGAGAATTGGACAAGAGTAGGAAACTTAGTTTCAAAATCAGAGGAGATGAGGAACCTATCTAGCCTTGTCAGAACGGGGGAAGCCCTCATATTGGACCAAGTGAATTTCCTACCATTGAGGGGTAGGTCAATAAGGGACAAGAAATATATTAGGAGCTTGAATAGGTTCATGTCTCTAAAAGAGACAGACCTACCACTTCTCTCGTGGGAAAAGAGAGTGACATTGAAATCCCCTAACAGAGTCCAAGGGAGAGGAAACATACGCTGAAGTCTAGTGAGTTCCCATCAGCAGACCTTCCTATCTGATCTGTTAGTGGGGGCGAAAACTGTGGTGACTAAGAAGCTCCAGTTAAGGGATCTATGGTGGAGGACGGCTGAGATAGAGAAGATATCAATATAGGAGTGTACACAGTCGAAAATGGAGTCATTCCTACCCAGAAGCACACCCCCTCTAGAATCAATAGCATCTAATTAAAGCCAGGATGAAATCCTTTGGCCACCTATACTCTTAAGGACTAGAGGTCTAGCGGCACTACGTTTGGATTCTTGGATACCTATGATGTCAGTAGTAGCTGAATGGATACAATCTCTAACTAATCTCCTCTTATTAGGGTCATTAAGCCCTCTAACATTCCACGACCCAATAATCATAACAAAGAAAAAAGAAAAGGAACCAACACAGGGGAGAGAGGAGCGGGGGTCTAGGAGGGAACCCCCGCTCGCTCCAACTCCAAAGCTCTAAGACGAGCCAAACTCTCTGGGGGGATTGGGTCCTTAGCTCCACAATTGGACAAAATAGAAGCTAATATAGAGTCTATCTTGCTATTGATAGGAAGAGATACTGAGACTGAAGATGAAGACTTACTGCGCTTGGAGGAGGAGACCAGGGATTTGGAGGCCGCCAGGTGTCGCAGATAGGCTTTGTGCGCCATGGACTTGCGCATGACCTTCGCTTTGCCGACGGCTCGTCTCTTTCGACCCTCTGCAACATGTTTGAAACCCGGCGGGATTGAGGATGTCTTGGCTTTGGAGGACCCGCTAGGAGAACCGAAGAGGATATAGCGGCGGAGGGTGCGATGGCCCTAGGGCAGCTAAAGGGAAGGAGGAGCCTCCCACTCCCTGAGCCTAGAGAAATCTGAGCCACAAGTCTCGCTTCACCATCATCTGCTGGCCGTCCCATGTCACCTCAATCAGTTCGGGTTCGGCGAACAGTGGCTGCGCGAGCTGACCTCCTAATTTAATGCGATTGGACCTGGGGCTCTCCTCTGAAAATCCCGCCACTTTTGAAATAGAAGGTGAAAGAACCAATTTGCCCTTGCCTTTCGCCACCTTCTCCGCCTTCTCCGGCAAGGTTTGGCGACGCCTATCAGGCGGAGCTTGGTCTACGACCTAGTAGCGGGAGGCCATGTCTACCCATCCCGATTCTATCGAAGAGTTATCCTCCCATTTGGCCCGGTGCTCTTGGACCTCAGGCTTATCAAAAGCCCTCTTAGAAATAGGCTTACCGATGATCTAGGTCACCGTATAGCCTTCCATAAGACTGCCCTCGGTCGGGGAAACATAGCGGAATCTGATTCTCTTGGGGATCTCTGACAAATCTCTGATCTTCAGGAGAATTTTGCAGTCCCTGAAGTAATTGTGGAAGGCCACATCATTGGAGCTCATGATGCAATCTCCAATATCCTTGAATAGGGCTTGGAGAAATTCCCAATCCCATAGGTGCTATGGCAGCCTGAAGAGACGAACCCAAGTGAGGAAAGGCTTAGGCAGAGTGGTGAGACTCATGTCCTCCCTCCATCTGAGGAATCTCCCCTTGAAGGAGCCCATATCAATGAGTTTGAGCTCCAGGGCCTGGACAAGAAGGTCATCTAACGAGAATTGGACCATGAAGCCGGTGCCAACCGCCGCTGATTTGGTGGGGCCAACTGGAGGTTGAAGCGGTGGCGAGCATCTCTCGAGCTCTGGAATCGATGGTTGGCCTACGGCAAGATAGAAGATGGCGAAAGAGGAGAGCTCCTCGATCACTTGCATGGTCTCGGAGGGGATGGCAAGCACTGAGGTGGAGCGTCGGATCTAGGGCCATGGGGGCAATCTCTGGAGATGTGGCCCTTCCCATGACAGAGGAAGCAGATGAAGTCACCCTTGGGCAGTCCTTGGCCATATGAGTGAGCTTGTGGCAGGAAAAACACTTATGAGGAGTGGGAATATGAGGACGAGAGAAAGCCCTAGAATCACGTCTTTGTCTCTTGCGGTTGACTACTATAGTCCAACTAGTTTCTTGAGCCGGGAAGGGAGAATAGGGAGGAAGAGCCAACGGGATGAAAACATCGGACTTGTTTGGCGGTTGGCAATTGAGAAAGAGGTGATTATGTAATTCAATATCGCTAGAACATAGGGAGCATCTTGGGTCTCGACCATCCTTTAGCGATGAGTCTGTCTTTGGTGTTGAGCTTGGTCATAGATAGCGACCACAAGAAGAATTTCACCCGCCGGAAGCGATTATGCCAAATAATAGAGGAGAGGGGAAAGTACCTCCATCGAGATGAAAGAGTAGAAAGACTTAACCGTGAAAAACTCCAGCGCCCGCAGGCCGAGGCTTCGCCGAGGGGAGGAGATGGGGAGAGGTTAGTAGAGTCTAACCACTGAAGAAGAGCTTGGACTTGGAGTCTCTCTTGCTCTCCTATCGGACGCCTAAGAATGGGCTTCCAGAGCCATGAGCCTCCCTGGAATCAACCTTGAGACTCAACAGTGGTATGCTTAGAAAGAGCAAGACTGCAAGCTAGGGGGAAGAGGCTAGTAAGACAATTGTCGCCAGTCCATTTATCCTAAACCATTACCTAGTTGCCATTTGACTATAGCCGCGAAGGAGTGATAGGTAGAGTGGACATCCTGCCAAATCTTAGAGCTATTGATTCTGGGAGGCGTGCTGTGGGGGTTAGGAGGGTAAATAAAGCGTAGGACCTGACCCACATGGTTATTATTGGTGAAGTATTTTAAGAGCCATTTAGCTAGGAGAGCGGTGTTGAAGTTCTTCAGCTTAGAGATACCCAAACCCCCTCAAGATTTGGGGGAGCAGACCATGTCCCATTTGACCAGGGCTTTACCACCAGCGCTCTGACTCCCTCCACCTCAAAGGAAGTTACGTCTGATTTTGTCCAAGGCCTTAAGCAACCACTTGGGGAACTTGAAGACAGACATGTAGAGAGGAAGAGAGGAGAGGACTGAATTAATAAGGACTAGGCAGCCACCAAAGGATAGGTGTTTGGCTTTCCATAGAGAGTTTTTTGTGAAATGAGTTTAGTAGTGGCTGCCAGTCAGATTTGGTGAGGGAACCACTTTTGAGAGGGAGACTAAGGTATTTGAATGGGGGGCATGCAAAGGAGCAGCTGAGAAGATTGGCAAGAATAGGTCCCCGATTGACAGATTTGCCACTATAGAAGAGGCTAGACTTAGAGAAGCTGATACCCAGACCTGATGTTTCCTCAAAGAGATAAATGATTGATTTGAGGGATGAAATGATAGGGATATCTGCTTTGCAAAAGATAAGTGTGTCATCAGCGAACTAGAGGAATCTGATGTCATTGAGTTTGCCTTTGAGGTGGAGTTCAGATAAATCACCATGGTCTGTGCTATTAGAGAGCATTTTGTTAAGCACATCCACCACTAGGAGGAAAAGCATAGGAGATAAGGGGTCCCCTTGCTTGAGATCTCCAAAGCATTGGAAGGTGTTAGTGGGATTGCCATTGACTAGTACAGAGGATTTGGAGGAGAATAGGATATGGTGTATCCACATGCACTATCTCCCGCCAAATCCCCTTACTTTAAGAAGAGAAAGAAGGAAGTCCTAACTGACACAGTCGAAGGCTTTATTGAAGTCTAATTTGAGGATACATGCTTCCACCTTCTTGGAGAAGCATTGGTGGATCATCTCGTGGCCAAGCACAATGGAGTCAAGGGAGAATTACCTGATTGGAATGCTGACTGAGTGTTGTCCACGAGGGAGTGAAGGAGAGGTCCTAGCCTATTTGCTAGTACCTTGGTAAAGATTTTAAACAGGCCATTAAGGAGGCTTATAGGCCTGAAATCAGAGAGGTGGCATGTGGAGTCTGTTTTGGGGATAAGGGAGATGAATGAAAAGTTAATTTTATGAAGTGAAGATGCATCATGGTAGAGATGAGAGAAGAGAGCAATGAGGTCCTCTCTAATGATCTCCCAAAAGGATTGGTAAAAGAGGATGGAGAAGCCATCTGGACCAGGGGCTTTCTCTGGATAAAGACCAATTTGCTGCCTTGATCTCATCCACGGAGAAAGGGAAATTAAGTTCAGAAAGGCCATCATAGGCTGTGGGATAGAGATGGTTCTAGTCTATCTGGAAGGGAGATGGTGGTTTGACTTTAAAGATGTTGGAGAAATACTGAAAGAAAGCTAGTTGCTTGTCTGGTTCCGAGGAGATGACTAAATTGTTGTGAATTAAATAGGGGATGAAGTTTTTTCTTTTGTTGTGGGAGGCAAATTTGTGGAAGAAAGCTGAGTTAGAGTCTCCTTCCTTTAGCCAGAGCAATCTAGACCTCTGTTTCCAGTAGATTTTCTCTTGCTTGGCTAAAGAAGAAAGGGAATCTCTAAGGGAGGATCTAAGTTAGAGTTCAGGCTCTAGAAGAGGTCTAGACTCCTCTAAGCAGTTGAGAGAGTGGATATTGTGGAGGATGTTAGATTTGTTGAGCTTGAGAGATCCAAAGATAAATTTTTTCCACCATTTGAGTCTTTTCTTGAGGAGTTTGAGCTTAAGGTGGAAATTATCAATCTGGGAACCAGAGCATCTGAGGGATAGCTAACAATGGAAAGTGAAAGGTTTGAAGGATGGGTGGGACATCCAGGTTTTCTCCAATCTGAAGAGAGGCTTGGGGTGGGGCAAGAGGTATCTAGGATGATAAGAGAGTGATCTGAGCAGGAAGATGATTGTGAGAATTGGACAAGAGTAGGAAACTTAGTTTCAAAGTCAGAGGAGATGAGAAACCTATCTAGCCTTGTCAGAACGGGGGAAGCCCTCATATTAGACCAAGTGAATTTCCTACAATTGAGGGGTAGGTCAATAAGGGACAAGAAATCTATTAGGAGCTTGAATAGGTTCATGTCTCTAAAAGAGGCAGACCTATCACTTCTCTCATGGGAAAAGAGAGTGACATTGAAATCCCCTAACAGAGTCCAAGGGAGAGGAAACATACGCTGAAGTCTAGTGAGTTCCCACCAGCAGACCTTCCTATTTGATCTAGCGGGGCTAAAACGTGGTGACTAAGAAGCTCAGTTAAAGGGATCTATGGTGGAGGGCGGTGAGATAGAGAAGATATCAATATAGGAGTGTACACAGTCGAAAATGGAGTCATTCCTACCGAAGCACACCCCTCTAGAATCAATAGCATCTAATTAAAGCCGGGATGAAATCCTCGGCCACCTATACTCTTAAGGACTAGAGGTCTAGCGGCACTAAGTTTGGATTCTTGGATACCTATGATGTCAGAAATGAATGGATACAATCTCTAACTAATCTCCTCTTATTAGGGTCATTAAGCCCTCTAACATTCCACGACCCAATAATCATAACAAAGAAAAAGAAAAGGAACCAACACAGGGGAGAGAGGAGCGGGGGTCTAGAAGGGAACCCCGCTCCTCTCCAAAGCTCTAAGACGAGCCAAACTCTCTAGGGGGATTGGGTCCTTAGCTCCACAATTGGACAAAATAGAAGCTAATATAGAGTCTATCTTGCTATTGATAGGAAGAGATCTGAGGCCGAAGATGAAGACTTACTGCGCTTGGAGGAGGAGACCAGGGGATTTGGAGGCCGCCGGTGTCGCAGATAGGCTTTGTCGCCATGGACTTGCGCATGACCTTCGCTTGCCGATGGCTCGTCTCTTCGACCCTCGCAACATGTTTGAAACCCGGGATTGAGGATGTCTTGGCTTTGGAGGACCCGCTAGGAGAACCGAAAGAGGATATAGCGGCGGAGGGTGCGATGGCCCTAGAGGCGACTAAAGGGAAGGAGGAGCCTCCCACTCCACGAGCCTAGAGAAATCGAGCCACAAGTCTCGCTTCACCATCATCTGGCGGCCGTCCCATGTCACCTCAATCAGCCTGGGTTCTGCCACGTCGCGCGAGCCGACCTCCTAATTTAATGCGATTGGACACGGGGCTCTCCTCGAAAATCCGCCACTTTTGAAATAGAAGGTGAAAGAACCAATTTGCCCTTGCCTTTCGCCACCTTCTCCGCCTTCTCCGGCAAGGTTTGGCGACGCCTATCAGGCGGAGCTTGGTCTACGACCTAGTAGCGGGAGGCCATGTCTACCCATCCCGATTCTATCGAAGAGTTATCCTCCCATTTGGCCCGGTGCTCTTGGACCTCAGGCTTATCAAAAGCCCTCTTAGAAATAGGCTTACCGATGATCTAGGTCACCGTATAGCCTTCCATAAGACGCCCTGATTAGGAAACATAGCGAATCGATTCTCTTGGGGATCTCGACAAACCTCGATCTTGAGGAGAATTTTGCAGTCCCTCGGCAAGGGAACATCATTGGAGCTCATGATGCAATCTCCAATATCCTTGAATAGGGCTTGGAGAAATTCCCAATCCCATAGGTGCTATGGCAGCCTGAAGAGACGAACCCAAGTGAGGAAAGGCTTAGGCAGAGTGGTGAGACTCATGTCCTCCCTCCATCTGAGGAATCTCCCCTTGAAGGAGCCCATATCAATGAGTTTGAGCTCCAGGGCCTGGACAAGAAGGTCATCTAACAGGAATTGGACCATGAAGCTGGTGCCAACCGCTCGCTTGATTTGGTGGGGCCAATCTGGGAGGTTGAAGCGGTAGGCGAGCATCTCTCTGAGCTCTGGAATCGATGGTTGGCCTACGGCAAGATAGAAGATGGCGAAAGAGGAGAGCTCCTCGATCACTTGCATGGTCTCGGAGGGGATGGCAAGCACTGAGGTGGAGCGTCGGATCTAGGGCCATGGGGGCAATCTCTGGAGATGTGGCCCTTCCCATGACAGAGGAAGCAGATGAAGTCACCCTTGGGCAGTCCTTGGCCATATGAGTGAGCTTGTGGCAGAAAAAACACTTATGAGGAGTGGGAATATGAGGACGAGAGAAAGCCCTAGAATCACGTCTTTGTCTCTTGCGGTTGACTACTATAGTCCAACTAGTTTCTTGAGCTGGGAAGGGAGAATAGGGAGGAAGAGGGAGGATACCTTTGTTGGAAGATGGAAGGTTATGGCGGTGCTGGCGGAAATGGGGCTTTTTAGAGAATAGGGAGGAAAAGGGTTTTGGGAATGTGAGGAGCTTAACCGACTCTCCTCTCTTAGGAACTGGCGTTGGGATGGTGGTGCTAGGATGCGGATAGTGGGGAGTGGCGGTGATGTGATGTGGCTTGGCTGTAGCTAAGTGGAACTGCTTACCTTCATGGTGAACGTTGGGCTCCCCTCCGAAACTCCTCCCGCACAGAGCCATGATTCAAGAAAGAATTTAATTTGGGTAATCAAGATTTTTTTTCCAACTCCTTATAGTGTTTTTATATTATTGCTTGGGGTGTCATAGTCAACTTCTATTTATATGTAAAACATATAGGAACACAAGATATCTATACTATTATATAAAATAATACCCCCTTTTGGTTTGTGTGAGCTTCATTTTAGAATTCCAGAAATGCCATCACATCTTGAAAAATCAGCGGAAATGCCCTTACACTTGAAAAAAATCAGCGGAAATGCCCTCACATCTTGAAAAATTAATGTAAATGACACTTGCAAAATCAACTGAAGCTCCCTCACACTTGAGAAAATCAACGGAAATGCCCTCAAATTAGGAAGAAAATAAAAATATACATCCTCTTGACAATTTGACTACAACACTCTCTCAGATTTGGTGTCATGCACGCATCACATACATCGCAATACTAGTACCATCTAAAGCAAATCCCCTAGGAGTAGTGAACAATTTAGATTAACAAAATTAGATATTTAGTAATTCTATCATTATGCTCAATAGCTTTTTTCCTGTTTCATTCTTTTTTATGCTGCTGGTCATTCTATGGTATATGCAGATTGTTAGCAAATCAATGACTGTAATTACTTGCTTCAAGCTTAACTTGAATGCAAACAGTTAAATATCAGCGTAAGCATGTGTCTGAAACAAACGTGATTTTTCTTTCAGGTCATCCAATATTGGGGTATTTATATGCCTAAAATGTTCAGGTGTACATCGAAGTCTTGGTACGCATATCTCAAAGGTGCACAGAATTGCTTGTCTCATGTTTGTCAGTTGGATCTCGAAGCTAATCACAATTAGTTGCTATTACTTTATTCTGTCTATCTTTATTTCTTATAAATAAGCCATTATTCTTTTACATGACTTTTTCATAGACTAACTGAAAAGTTTGATAGTTTCACGAAGAATTAGGCTCCTCCTCTGTGAAGGAAGAGATACTCACATAAGTATTTATAAGTA
Organism: Asparagus setaceus; assembly: GCA_012295165.1. Classification (NCBI taxonomy): domain Eukaryota; kingdom Viridiplantae; phylum Streptophyta; class Magnoliopsida; order Asparagales; family Asparagaceae; genus Asparagus; species Asparagus setaceus. Next base: position 25,718,966 of record CM022705.1, on the reverse strand, counting down.
TTGCAGTCTCAGCAATTATATGTATAAGGCAAAAAAAAGGGAAAGAATCATCAAACTTATCACTTATGTACTATGTCTATATGTCATTGGGTTATTGTCCCTTCACAGGGAAATACTCATAGTTTCTGAATATTATTCCTCAAAGATTCATGGTTGGTCAATGATTATTTTTAACTTCCAATTATTTGGGACTCAGGTTCTATCTGTGACATTAGATGACTGGTCTGATGAGGAAATTGAGTCCATGGTTGAGGTTGGTGGAAACTCTTATGCCAATTCAATTTATGAGGCATTCCTACCATCAGGTTTTTCAAAACCTAACCCAGACTCGAGTAATGAAGAGCGCTCCAAGTTCATCAGGTGAAATTAGGTTGAAGGTTGATTTCTGATATCACTCATGGAGTGAAATAGGAGACTCAATTTAATTTCGCCTTGTAGGTCAAAGTATGAGCTGCAAGAATTTTTGAAGCCCAGCCTGCGAATTGTTTCTTCGAAGAGCTCTTTCTCTTCTTTCAGGTCGTGTGATTCTGTGAGGGATGTGGATTTTGACACCTTAAATACAGTAAGTTTTGATACTTCATCCATTAAATAACTTTTGAACATAGTGAACTGGTGTTCTATTGCAATTATCCATTCATTTCATCAGTAATATCATAAATATCTTAGTTATTCTATTGTCTTTGTCAAATAGTGCTGACTGATAGAAACCTCTTGTTTTTAATTTCTCAAAGGAGGGCATGGTAGAGTTCATGGGAATATTGAAGGCCAAAGTAATAAAAGGTACAAATTTGGCTGTAAGAGATATGCTAAGCAGTGATCCTTATGTAGTTTTGACTCTTGGGAAGCAGGTTAGTAGCATCTTAGGACAAAATTTCTGTTTATTGTTTTGGCAATAAGATAATTTTGAGTTATTTATTGGAAGAGAATATTTTTGTTGCATGCAAACATTTTTCATCTCAACTACAGAAGGTGCAGACAACGGTAGTACACAGCAACCTAAATCCTGTTTGGAATGAGGAGCTTAAGCTTTCAGTCCCTGAATCTTATGGAACCCTTAAACTGGTAAGTCTGATGGGATAAATAGATTTTAGGTGGTTGTACATATGAAGCTCACTGAAGAAATTGATTAGATAATGACTCTCATTATCGTATAAAGCTTATAGGCCATCGAACTTGTAAGTCTGATGGTAGAATTAGGTTTCCTTTTCCTATACTATGTAAATCTCCTTCCAGAAATTGTTTATGCTCATTTACGATCTAAGATAGACAATAATTAAATGTTTCTGGTAGAATTAGGTTTCCTTTTCCTATACTATGTAAATCTCCTTCCAGAAATTGTTTATGCTCATTTACGATCTAAGATAGACAATAATTAAATGTTAGAATTCCTTGGCATGAAACTTTTATTCATAGACGTGGGAATTGTTCTTATGGACACTTGATTTCTTTTTCTCCATGTTATGCCTGAAAACCTTGAACTAATCTCAATTCTTTTACATATATGAGCTTTTTGCATGTGTAAAATTTTGTCATAATTACATTCTCTTCTTCAATTTATATAAACAAAAATGATCATGGGTAAAACTCATGAATTTACATATTTGAAAAATGTATATAATCTGCTCATAAGGTTTAAGTGTACTGAAGTATTTGTCCACCAACATTTTTATCTTTTACTTTTGCTTTGAGATTTCGTGCTGGTTTGCGATACACATCAACGCACACATCTCAAAGATAACATTAAAATATGTGTCACACACCAACACGGATCTCAAAGCAAATCACACATAAAAAAATTGGTAGTCAGAGCTCTCAGTCCACTTAAGTTTATTCTAGTTCTACTCGTGCTCATAATACTAATATAAACTTATGCACATTCTCCTTGCTACAGGAAGTTTATGATCATGACATGCTCTCTTCTGATGATTTAATGGGTGAAGCAGAAATCGATCTTCAGCCAATGATTGAATCTGCAATGGCTTTCGGGGACCCTGACCTCCTCTCTGACATGCAGATTGGCAAGTGGTTGAAATCAGCGGACAATGCCCTTATTGATGATAGCACAGTGCACGTCATTGATGGGAAAATAAAGCAAGAGATTTCTTTAAAGCTACAGAATGTGGAGTCTGGAGAGATGTTCTTAGAGATGGAGTGGATTCCTTTGATGCAGTAGGCTCAATTTGCTTGTTTTCATTTTGTTATATATAAGGTTCTTTCTCAATTTGATTCAATTCTTTTTCCTTAATTGTTTTCAAAAAAAAAATTGTAATCTCTGAAAATGAATTATGTCAACTAACAAACAATTAGATTGTTGTATTTTTGTCAGTAAAGGATAGTTTAACCTTATTTCAAAGTGCTTAGTCTGTAATTAGTTTTTTCTTACATGGGTTTGGTAGTAAAATTTCTAATTTTTCTGACAGACAAAAGAAGATTAAATGTATTTCTTTTGAGCCTGTGATTTTGTGATCTACTTAAAGTTTATCATATTCACAACTCCATAGGTAAGTCTGGATTCTAAGTGCAAATGCTTTTAAATTAATGTCATAATTTAATTTGATTCTATCGTTCGACATAGAATCTATTATTTCACCAATTACTCCAGTTTTCCCCGTCTAATCCAGCCATTAAAGCAAACCCAAGTGTCATACAAATTTCCCAGTTAATCCACAAATTATTAATATTTTACCTTCAACATCCACATTTTATTAGCTTTGACAGGAATTTCAAAATGTAGCGAAAGATCACCAAAATACACACTTTCTATCTCATGAAAAAAAGGGAGAAAATTAGTAAATCTTTCATTCTCCACATGGTTTTCTTCCCTAGAAAACTATGGAGATCAACCTCCCAGTTGCTGCCATAAACAAATCAGAAGCAACTGTTGTTTGTTTATTCATTCACAGAATATATGACATATATCTTTCTCAAGATAATATCCATTATACCCATGTAAATAGAGAATCTACTAAATATACAAAATCACAAACAGAATTAAACTACGAACTTTCTTTCACTACCAAACAACAGAGAGGAAGTTAGTTAATATTTCTTTCTCAAGAAAAACTATGGAGATCAAGCTTCAGCTTTAATACCAAAATTAAGCCGCAACAAAATTTAACTCTATTAATCTTCAGTTTTCTCAATCTAATCCACTCAATTGTTCATACAAGTTCCAAGTTACCACAAATTATCAATCTTTTCCCTCAAACATCCAGATTTTACCGTGGATGGAGAGCCCAGTTGCTGCCACAATAAAATCAGCAGCAGGAAAATGACACAGAAACAGTAAGTTTATTCTTTCACATAATGTTTGCTATATCTTGTGTCGATCAACAAGAAGGATATCTTTCCAAGCTTCATAAAACATCCAAGTGATGCCTGATGAAGGCATGACCTTCATACAACTTGCTCCCCATCCTCTGTAGAGGCCGAGGATGCCTCGTTCTTTGATGACCTCCGAAAGGGCAGCGACCATGTGAGGAGGGCATTTGCCTTGCAGAGATCCGACCATTAATCGCTTGCGAGCTACTTCCAGAGGGAAACTTATTGTGCTCGCGGTGAAACCTGAGGAAGACGATGAAGAAGTACATGTTTAAAATATTTTGCACATCAGGCAGATTATGTTGGGATTGCCTTTTGATTCTTTGTATATAACTTCATGCAGTTTAATAAGGTTAGAATTCTATTATGGTTAAGAGGTTAAGTCCTGTCATGATAAGAGGTTGTATCCCATTCAAACTAGGGGAACTTAGGGCTATGATAGAGTTGATTAGTTTCTTTATATAAGGTCTTCTACTGTTGTACCAAGGTAAGTCTGGATTCTAAGTGCAAATGCTTTTAAATTAATGTCATAATTTAATTTGATTCTATCGTTCAACATAGAATCTATTATTTCACCAATTACTCCAGTTTTCCCCGTCTAATCCAGCCATTAAAGCAAACCCAAGTGTCATACAAATTTCCCAGTTAATCCACAAATTATTAATATTTTACCTTCAACATCCACATTTTATTAGCTTTGACAGGAATTTCAAAATGTAGCGAAAGATCACCAAAATACACACTTTCTATCTCATGAAAAAAGGGAGAAAATTAGTAAATCTTTCATTCTCCACATGGTTTTCTTCCCTAGAAAACTATGGAGATCAACCTCCCAGTTGCTGCCATAAACAAATCAGAAGCAACTGTTGTTTGTTTATTCATTCACAGAATATATGACATATATCTTTCTCAAGATAATATCCATTATACCCATGTAAATAGAGAATCTACTAAATATACAAAATCACAAACAGAATTAAACTACGAACTTTCTTTCACTACCAAACAACAGAGAGGAAGTTAGTTAATATTTCTTTCTCAAGAAAAACTATGGAGATCAAGCTTCAGCTTTAATACCAAAATTAAGCCGCAACAAAATTTAACTCTATTAATCTTCAGTTTTCTCAATCTAATCCACTCAATTGTTCATACAAGTTCCAAGTTACCACAAATTATCAATCTTTTCCCTCAAACATCCAGATTTTACCGTGGATGGAGAGCCCAGTTGCTGCCACAATAAAATCAGCAGCAGGAAAATGACACAGAAACAGTAAGTTTATTCTTTCACATAATGTTTGCTATATCTTGTGTCGATCAACAAGAAGGATATCTTTCCAAGCTTCATAAAACATCCAAGTGATGCCTGATGAAGGCATGACCTTCATACAACTTGCTCCCCATCCTCTGTAGAGGCCGAGGATGCCTCGTTCTTTGATGACCTCCGAAAGGGCAGCGACCATGTGAGGAGGGCATTTGCCTTGCAGAGATCCGACCATTAATCGCTATGAAGCTACTTCCAGAGGGAAACTTATTGTGCTGTGGTGAAACCTGAGGAAGACGATGAAGAAGTACATGTTTAAAATATTTTGCACATCAGGCAGATTATGTTGGGATTGCCTTTTGATTCTTTGTATATAACTTCATGCAGTTTAATAAGGTTAGAATTCTATTATGGTTAAGAGGTTAAGTCCTGTCATGATAAGAGGTTGTATCCCATTCAAACTAGGGGAACTTAGGGCTATGATAGAGTTGATTAGTTTCTTTATATAAGGTCTTCTACTGTTGTACGCCAAGGTAAGTCAAGATCAGAGTTAGATTCTGTGGACGGAGCCCTGAAATGTCTTAAAGGTTAAAGGAGTAGGATTTATTGATTGATAAAGAAACGCAATATCTGTCTGATTTTCTCTATCACCTTAAAGAGGAGTGAAATCCCAACAGATTAACGTTTGGATAATTACAGAATTTTTCCTCTGTTTTGCAGGAATCACAAATATCTTTATAAGGTTCCAACAGCAACACTGTATTCCCTTCATTTTGATTTGTAGTCAAATAACCATCAATTTTTGAAAGCATCACTTTCAATATAACAATCGTATACTTGTTTATTCGGTGGTGCAGATAATTGCCATATTCTATGAACATAAATTTGCATATAGGTTAACGTCATAGAACTTCAGAGGGAAGGGGCCAGACGTTATTTTTGGAGCCTAAGGGAGATTTCTTTTCGTCTGGTAACCATTAGAACTTTCTGTAATTTGCCCTAAAATTTTTGGATAGAGAAGTTATATGAAGAATCACAAAACAGAGTTTGCATGTGAAAAAACTGTAACAATATGGAGAACACAATTAAATCAATAATGTACTATACTTTTCTTTTTTCCTCAATAAGCATTTAATCACCCCAGTCATTTACCCAGTAAAATTCACAATATAAATTCCTACAGTCTAAAAGAATTCAGTCTTGCTACTAAATGATTGATCAGACTAATTATCATAAATTATTCGCCAACCAACCCTGGTAGACTAGCCTCTTCATGTCATCTCTTTTTTCCACTTTTTAGAAGTCATAGAATCATGTTAAAATTGCTTTCTTTTTGTTAAAAACTTGTAATAAAGCGAACAATCTCAAGGTAAAGTAAGAATCACCTGAGAGCGCTCCAATTATTAGTAGCTCTGCACGGTTCAAAGACTTTTTGTTATTGGCTTTACAATAACTAGTCTTCAGTGTCTCATACATGAAATAATAGCAAGTACTATAAGGAAGCATTCCCATAAGTGTAGGCGAAAGACCAGCATAGAGCCCGCCTATGCCGTCATCTTTACATATCTTTTTGAAAGCAAGGGTAATGCTGGGGTAAAGCTCTCGATTTACAGTCAAACGATCCTGCAACATAATCAAATCGAGTACTTAGATGATAACTACACCTTTGCCTTCTTAAAAACCTGAATTCTTGCATGATATCACACAGAAATTGGATTTGCCATGTCAACAAAAAAGTTTTTATAACAAACAGATCTCAGCTGAATATAATATGATATAAATGGACAGATCTGTGCAACAAATATTAAGTGCCTTGATAAGACGTAGAAACTAGAAAGCATATTTTAAAGAAAAATTGAGCTCGGACGTCTAAATGATCCATTCTTTACAAAACAACATAACTAGCAGAATACTTGTATATAGCCGTAACATGCAATGTTTGCATAGAGAAGTTATATGAAGAATCACAAAACAGAGTTTGCATGTGAAAAACTGTAACAATATGGAGAACACAATTAAATCAATAATGTACTATACTTTTCTTTTTCCTCAATAAGCATTTAATCACCCCAGTCATTTACCCAGTAAAATTCACAATATAAATTCCTACAGTCTAAAAGAATTCAGTCTTGCTACTAAATGATTGATCAGACTAATTATCATAAATTATTAGCCAACCAACCCTGGTAGACTAGCCTCTTCATGTCATCTCTTTTTCCACTTTTAGAAGTCATAGAATCATGTTAAAATTGCTTTCTTTTTGTTAAAAACTTGTAATAAAGCGAACAATCTCAAGGTAAAGTAAGAATCACCTGAGAGCGCTCCAATTATTAGTAGCTCTGCACGGTTCAAAGACTTTTTGTTATTGGCTTTACAATAACTAGTCTTCAGTGTCTCATACATGAAATAATAGCAAGTACTATAAGGAAGCATTCCCATAAGTGTAGGCGAAAGACCAGCATAGAGCCGCCTATGCCGTCATCTTTACATATCTTTTGAAAGCAAGGGTAATGCTGGGGTAAAGCTCTCGATTTACAGTCAAACGATCCTGCAACATAATCAAATCGAGTACTTAGATGATAACTACACCTTTGCCTTCTTAAAAACCTGAATTCTTGCATGATATCACACAGAAATTGGATTTGCCATGTCAACAAAAAAGTTTTTATAACAAACAGATCTCAGCTGAATATAATATGATATAAATGGACAGATCTGTGCAACAAATATTAAGTGCCTTGATAAGACGTAGAAACTAGAAAGCATATTTTAAAGAAAAATTGAGCTCGGACGTCTAAATGATCCATTCTTTACAAAACAACATAACTAGCAGAATACTTGTATATAGCCGTAACATGCAATGTTTGCATGATCTCCAAAAATGTCCTAACTCTTCATTTGCGCAAATGCCATAAATGGAACCAATATAATTGAGATAGCTAATGCAATTTGCCCGTCTAAATGCACTCTCCTCATTTGCTCCTTTCATCGAAGGGTATCTATTAAATGATAGATCACTGTTATAAAGACTCTCATTTGTCCAAAATATGGATTAATAGCATTAGAACAACAAACAGTGTCCCATGAGCCTATAAATAGAGCACGGTGGAGTTAATTAATATTTAAAAAAAAATTCCCATGCTCAACAGGAATCTTGAGAGAATATGTAAAGAACACCGTTTTGCTAAAACCTCACCTAACCAAAGATACCAGTTGAGGTGGGTATACTCTCCTCAGTTTCAAGTTGAGGACGACATTGATTCCAATGCTATTCTAATATAACAATCTATTTCAAGTTACAGAAACATCTTTAAAAAAACCATTAATTACCAATATAAATACCACTATAAGTCTATAACAAATTAAACTAATAGTTTACCTTGATTACTTCAAGAGGATGGCACACGAGTGTGCTCACTATGCCAGCAGCTGTAACCAACAGCAAAAGGAGAAATCCACTGAAAGGAGAGGTCTATGTTAATATTACCAATCTGGAGCTTTGGATTTTCTTTCCATTTTTCTTGTGCTGTTGTTAATGTCCTTTTGACACATTCAAACGTTGTAAACTCAATAGCCTGAGTAGGGATTATGCGGATCATGTTGATGGTGTTTCCAGCCCATAGCCCCTGCCAGCCATTCTCTTCCATAATCTCTATGAAACTGCCCACAATATGTTTAGATCCAACTCCAACAATCATTCTAGTCCTGTATGCACATAGAATATAATAGCATTAGGCCGGATAAAATGATACTTTAGATGTTTACTGAACTGTACTGTACAATGTAGTACTAGACAGAAAAAGCATGACACCATCAAGTAGAACATAATGATCCATTAGATCTCTTTTGAATCTATTGCTTCCAGTTTACTGCATGTTTCCTTGAAAAGATAATAAACAAATATTGTTCTTTCGCAAATACTTATTTAGAGAAGTTTCAATAGTTTACGTCCACTGACATAATAACAACTAAAAAGCTCTTACAGATTCACAGAACAAGCATATCCGTGAGTGTGTGACGATCTAAAACTAAAATGTGATCAGCAAAATATAGTGTTCCTTAAGCTATCGTAACATACTAGAGAACCTTGGTACTTGAGCACAGTTTTATAAGTCCTAGATGAGTACAGAATCTGAACAAACCTTCTCTGTTTGCCAAAGGAAGTTTCTTGCATAAAAAATAGTTAAAATGAGAAAAGAGCACTGCACCTGATGGTCTCTAGAGGAGCAAGAACAGCTTTTGTCATTGCACCAGCTAATGCCCCACTGACAAACTCTCCAACTTCTCTAGTCTTAAAGAAGCTCTGCATCATGATTCAAACAAAATGATTATATATAAAAGGCAAGTATCCACTTTTTGTCAGCTATATCTCACATTTAAATTTCATCCATGGGCAGAAATCAATGTCCAGAATAAATGCAAGAAAATCAACAACTAAGTTCCTGTAAGCTCGTCATGCATTGCATGTGTATCTTTTCTTTGAAAGTTCAGTAGACAATGGAGCACACCAGGAAAACGAAACACCAAGGTATCACCTTACTGCTTCTGCTCTTTAAGCTCATGCATTCAAGAAAGAAAATCTCTAATTCCCAACACTAAGCAAGAATCAGGTTAAGAGGACAGATGATAAGTTTAGCTTACAGCCAACGAGGAACTAGATTCATCAATGAGATATGGCGAATTTTTATAAATTTCATTTAATAACTAATGTAAGAAGTCGTGATTAGACAACAGTCAAATGAACACAACTGGATAATCTTTTGCAAGAGGAAGTTCCAATTGAAACACACTGCAATCGTAGCACTCTAGAAACTGGGTAATGATATAATACATCTAATAATCATGTAAAATGATCAGTGGAGTTCACAAACCCTCAGTTGTCCAAAATATGGATTAATAGCATTAGAACAACAAACAGTGTCCCATGAGCCTATAAATAGAGCACGGTGGAGTTAATTAATATTTAAAAAATTCCCATGCTCAACAGGAATCTTGAGAGAATATGTAAAGAACACCGTTTTGCTAAAACCTCACCTAACCAAAGATACCAGTTGAGGTGGGTATACTCTCCTCAGTTTCAAGTTGAGGACGACATTGATTCCAATGCTATTCTAATATAACAATCTATTTCAAGTTACAGAAACATCTTTAAAAAAACCATTAATTACCAATATAAATACCACTATAAGTCTATAACAAATTAAACTAATAGTTTACCTTGATTACTTCAAGAGGATGGCACACGAGTGTGCTCACTATGCCAGCAGCTGCGCCACCAACAGCAAAAGGAGAAATCCACTGAAAGGAGAGGTCTATGTTAATATTACCAATCTGGAGCTTTGGATTTTCTTTCCATTTTTCTTGTGCTGTTGTTAATGTCCTTTTGACACATTCAAACGTTGTAAACTCAATAGCCTGAGTAGGGATTATGCGGATCATGTTGATGGTGTTTCCAGCCCATAGCCCCTGCCAGCCATTCTCTTCCATAATCTCTATGAAACTGCCCACAATATGTTTAGATCCAACTCCAACAATCATTCTAGTCCTGTATGCACATAGAATATAATAGCATTAGGCCGGATAAAATGATACTTTAGATGTTTACTGAACTGTACTGTACAATGTAGTACTAGACAGAAAAAGCATGACACCATCAAGTAGAACATAATGATCCATTAGATCTCTTTTGAATCTATTGCTTCCAGTTTACTGCATGTTTCCTTGAAAAGATAATAAACAAATATTGTTCTTTCGCAAATACTTATTTAGAGAAGTTTCAATAGTTTACGTCCACTGACATAATAACAACTAAAAAGCTCTTACAGATTCACAGAACAAGCATATCCGTGAGTGTGTGACGATCTAAAACTAAAATGTGATCAGCAAAATATAGTGTTCCTTAAGCTATCGTAACATACTAGAGAACCTTGGTACTTGAGCACAGTTTTATAAGTCCTAGATGAGTACAGAATCTGAACAAACCTTCTCTGTTTGCCAAAGGAAGTTTCTTGCATAAAAAAATAGTTAAAATGAGAAAAAGAGCACTGCACCTGATGGTCTCTAGAGGAGCAAGAACAGCTTTTGTCATTGCACCAGCTAATGCCCCACTGACAAACTCTCCAACTTCTCTAGTCTTAAAGAAGCTCTGCATCATGATTCAAACAAAATGATTATATATAAAAGGCAAGTATCCACTTTTTGTCAGCTATATCTCACATTTAAATTTCATCCATGGGCAGAAATCAATGTCCAGAATAAATGCAAGAAAATCAACAACTAAGTTCCTGTAAGCTCGTCATCGTCGCATGTGTATCTTTTTCTTTGAAAGTTCAGTAGACAATGGAGCACACCAGGAAAACGAAACACCAAGGTATCACCTTACTGCTTCTGCTCTTTAAGCTCATGCATTCAAGAAAGAAAATCTCTAATTCCCAACACTAAGCAAGAATCAGGTTAAGAGGACAGATGATAAGTTTAGCTTACAGCCAACGAGGAACTAGATTCATCAATGAGATATGAGCGAATTTTTATAAATTTCATTTAATAACTAATGTAAGAAGTCGTGATTAGACAACAGTCAAATGAACACAACTGGATAATCTTTTGCAAGAGGAAGTTCCAATTGAAACACACTGCAATACGTAAACGCACTCTAGAAACTGGGTAATGATATAATACATCTAATAATCATGTAAAATGATCAGTGGAGTTCACAAACCCTCAGTTGCATCATCATTATCATCATCATGTATAACTCTACACATAAACATGGGGTGAGTCGTGAAGTAGACAAAAATGAGAGACATGAAGATACAAAAAAAAAAAAACTTTATATGGGTTGATCCATGCTATTTTTTTCCTCTAATAAAAACAATTTATGGTGTTTTTGTTCAAAACCCCGAAGTTCATGATAGTTTTGTGAATTTTAACCATACTGAGAATAGTAAAACAAACGGAAATATATCACAACAAAAATACATAACAACATCAATTGCAAAAGAACCAGATGGCAAAATAAACCAGAGCTGAATTTTGATAAAAAGAATTAACTAGCAATGAGCGCAAGAGGCAGGCGTGAGCATAAACTAATTCCCAAAACCCACCATATAAGAGAAATAGAAGATACTGATATTAAGTTTCAACTTTGTTTGAAAGAATAAAGGATACATGGATACAATAAACATGAATAAATAATTAAAAAATAGTTCTTTCTTTCTTGGTGGCATTATATCATACAGAAGAGCCAAATTAGAATATACCCATCTTATTAAAAAAAGGAATTTTAACACCAAATAGAGAAGAACTACTCTAATACATCAAGTAAAGAGAAAAGTTAGTTCATTTGCAGAAAAATAAAAAGAAGAAAGAATACGTGAATAAAATAAACAAAAATAGATCACAAAAACAGGATAAACCCATCTCATTAAACACAATAAAGAACATATTTTTAACCCATAAAACCAAAAGCAACAAACAACTAAAAGCTCTATTACACCAAACTCATCATTAAAAAAACAGTAAATTTTCTTTGTGGCATTACATCAAACAGATGACAAACTAGAATATACCCATCTTATAAAATACAATAAAACAAATTTTAGCACACTAAACCAGAAAATAACCCAAAATTAGCTAGGATCACCTTCATCGATTGCCCAACGTCGGGGACCGGAGACCGCCGCCGCCTCCGCCGGCGGCGGCGGCGTGTTATCGGAGTGGAACTCGTTTGGAATCGCCATATCCAAAGTAATGGGAGGATCCAAGAGAAGCAGAAGCTGCTTTTTCTTCTGAGACTCCGATTCCAAATCCATTGTATCTCTCAGATGTTTCAATGCCTTCTGCTTTTGGACAGAAGAGAGAGAACTGAAGCTAAGATTCGAAACCCATGAAGCCTTTTTGAGATTGTGCACCGAACGAAAAGAACTTTTTATTAAAAAAAAAAAGGAGAGGTGAAACGAAAAAAAATCTTGCCTTTTTTTTCAAGGGTTTTCTCTTCTATGGGGTACTTGGGGTGCCTTTTGGGGCTCTTCGTCTGAGTCGTGGGGGGGTCCACTTTATTATGCGAGCGGATTGGGGCCCGGGGGTGCCCTTTTCGAGGACGAACGGTGGTCCTCTGCTTTTTTTCCCTCTGTGGGGCCACTGTGTCAGTATGCGAGTAATTTGTCACAAAATTACCACACTTTGGATTTTAAGGGTTTTATCTGATAACCACCTTAACTTTCCTCCATGGGCAGAAATCAATGTCCAGAATAAATGCAAGAAAATCAACAACTAAGTTCCTGTAAGCTCGTCATCGTCGCATGTGTATCTTTTTCTTTGAAAGTTCAGTAGACAATGGAGCACACCAGGAAAACGAAACACCAAGGTATCACCTTACTGCTTCTGCTCTTTAAGCTCATGCATTCAAGAAAGAAAATCTCTAATTCCCAACACTAAGCAAGAATCAGGTTAAGAGGACAGATGATAAGTTTAGCTTACAGCCAACGAGGAACTAGATTCATCAATGAGATATGAGCGAATTTTTATAAATTTCATTTAATAACTAATGTAAGAAGTCGTGATTAGACAACAGTCAAATGAACACAACTGGATAATCTTTTGCAAGAGGAAGTTCCAATTGAAACACACTGCAATACGTAAACGCACTCTAGAAACTGGGTAATGATATAATACATCTAATAATCATGTAAAATGATCAGTGGAGTTCACAAACCCTCAGTTGCATCATCATTATCATCATCATGTATAACTCTACACATAAACATGGGGTGAGTCGTGAAGTAGACAAAATGAGAGACATGAAGATACAAAAAAAAAACTTTATATGGGTTGATCCATGCTATTTTTTCCTCTAATAAAACAATTTATGGTGTTTTTGTTCAAAACCCCGAAGTTCATGATAGTTTTGTGAATTTTAACCATACTGAGAATAGTAAAACAAACGGAAATATATCACAACAAAATACATAACAACATCAATTGCAAAAGAACCAGATGGCAAAATAAACCAGAGCTGAATTTTGATAAAAAGAATTAACTAGCAATGAGCGCAAGAGGCAGGCGTGAGCATAAACTAATTCCCAAAACCCACCATATAAGAGAAATAGAAGATACTGATATTAAGTTTCAACTTTGTTTGAAAGAATAAAGGATACATGGATACAATAAACATGAATAAATAATTAAAAAATAGTTCTTTCTTTCTTGGTGGCATTATATCATACAGAAGAGCCAAATTAGAATATACCCATCTTATTAAAAAAAAAGGAATTTTAACACCAAATAGAGAAGAACTACTCTAATACATCAAGTAAAGAGCAAAGTTAGTTCATTTGCAGAAAAATAAAAAGAAGCAAGAATACGTGAATAAAATAAACAAAAATAGATCACAAAAACAGGATAAACCCATCTCATTAAACACAATAAAGAACATATTTTTAACCCATAAAACCAAAAGCAACAAACAACTAAAGCTCTATTACACCAAACTCATCATTAAAAAAAACAGTAAATTTTCTTTGTGGCATTACATCAAACAGATGACAAACTAGAATATACCCATCTTATAAAATACAATAAAAACATATTTTTAGCACACTAAACCAGAAAATAACCCAAAATTAGCTAGGATCACCTTCATCGATTGCCCAACGTCGGGGACCCGGAGACCGCCGCCGCCTCCGCCGGCGGCGGCGGCGTGTTTATCGGAGTGGAACTCGTTTGGAATCGCCATATCCAAAGTAATGGGAGGATCCAAGAGAAGCAGAAGCTGCTTTTTCTTCTGAGACTCCGATTCCAAATCCATTGTATCTCTCAGATGTTTCAATGCCTTCTGCTTTTGGACAGAAGAGAGAGAGAACTGAAGCTAAGATTCGAAACCCATGAAGCCTTTTTTGAGATTGTGCACCGAACGAAAAGAACTTTTTATTAAAAAAAAAGGAGAGGTGAAACGAAAAAAAATCTTGCCTTCTTTTTCAAGGGTTTTCTCTTCTATGGGGTACTTGGGGTGCCTTTTGGGGCTCTTCGTCTGAGTCGTGGGGGGGTCCACTTTATTATGCGAGCGGATTGGGGCCCGGGGGTGCCCTTTTCGAGGACGAACGGTGGTCCTCTGCTTTTTTTCCCTCTGTGGGGCCACTGTGTCAGTATGTGAGTAATTTGTCACAAAATTACCACACTTTGGATTTTTAAGGGTTTTTATCTGATAACCACCTTAACTTTCCTCCAAATTGTAACTTATCATCGTTATGTTTTTAAATAGAAACCACCTATATTTATTAACATGTTCTTAATGTCATGCTTTTAGCACTTTCTGTTAAAAAAAATCTAAACTTACTATTAAACCCTCAGTCTAATTCAAGAAAAAATGGAGAGGAGCAAAGGAGGGAGAGGGAGAGGGTTGGCCGAGTGGGTGGAGGTAGGAGGTCAATAACGGGAGGGAGGGAGAGGAGAGGAAGTGGAGGAGGAGGAGGAGGAGGAGGAGGAGGAGGAGGAGGAGGAGGAGGAGGAGGAGGAGGAGGAGGAGGAGGGAGGGAGAGGAGGAAATGTGGAGAGAGAAAAAGTGTATTTTGAATTTTATTGGGCTAAATAGTGGCGAAGATGTGACATTGAAACATTTTAGCAAATGTAGGTGGTTTATGTAATATATATATATATATATATATATATATATATATATATATATATATATATATATATATATATATATATATATATATATATATATATATATATATATATATATATACAAGAGCTTAAAAGCCTAAGGCAGGGCTCAGCCTAAAGTGGAGGGCGGTGCTGATGTCTCAAATGCCAGCGGGCGAGAAGGCTGGGAGCTTGCCGCCTGGCTTGAAGCAGCTGGAGCAAACGGGGCCCAACAATCTTAAAAAAATCCTAAATGGTTTTTATTGCTGCTCAATACACAAACCCAAACCCAAACCCCAAACCAGACCTAACTAAACAAGTAAGTCATAGACCCATTTTCATTTCATCCTGACGAAAGCCACACTGATTTTCCCCTAAACCCCTGTTCTCATTGGTTCGCTTAATTCGACTCGCTGGTTCGCTTCTCACCTGCCGCCAGACGCTGGCGCCCCGCCGGTTCCTCGACTCGCTGGTTCGCTGGCTTCCACGACCTGCTGGCTTCCCCGACTGCTGATGGATCATGGAAGCCTGCTCCTGCGACATCAGCCCTCGACATCGCTACTGGCCTCATCGGTCTCGCGTCCTCGCTAACGACACGGCTGCCGGCTCGCCGAACTTGAAGCTCCGTCCATTCGTGGCCTCGCCGAAGCCTCCGAGCCCTCCCCTCCTGCCGGCCTCCGAAGCTCCTCCCCGCCGAAGCTCGGATCTGTAAGTTCCTTGGCCGGCCCCGAACTTATACTTTGAGTTGTTAAATATAAAATATCTATTTTTACCGTTGAGAAGGATAAGATAAGCATTCTGCATTCACGGCTAATTAGCTATATTGTAATTTGAGTTTGAGAATGAAATTTTCCTTTGTTGAGAACTTTTGATGAATCATGAACTTAAATATTAACTTAAGTTTATTAAATATTTATTTTTGACTTTGTCAATTTAAGTCAATTAACACTTAACAAGAATTTAAATACTAACTTAAGTTTATTAAATATCTATTTTTAACTTTTTCAATTTTAGTTAGTTAACAGAATAACTTAAACTTAAGTTATTATTAACTTAAGTTTACTATTAACTTATGTTTAAAATATTTGGTTTAAGTGTATACTTAATAATAAATACTTTAGTTTATCTCTTTATCATGATTTGATCTTAAGTATATGAATGATTTGTTTGTTCACTTGTTGTGATTCGAATGTCGGTGCCCCAAATGAAGGAGTCTCTGTGTTCCACCACTATCCCCGCACTCCGTGAAAGATAAAAGAAACTTCGGGGGACATCGGTTGGGAGTTTGGATTTTGTCCGAGCCAAAAATTTAAATATTGTGCAATGTCGACTATGTGGACACAAGGTGAATGCGGGGATCCATCGATTTAAGAAGCATCTTGCAGGGCAAAGGGGGGACACTAAACCGTGTTTGAAGATTAATGAAAAAGATAAGCAGAGGGTGAAAGAAGTGATTGATGCTAATTCGAAGAAGAAGCAAGCTAAGGAGAGGCACACTATAGACTTAGAAGAAGAACTTCACATGACGAGGCCGTGTGATGAAGAAAAGATGAAAATGAAATCATCTCTCCTTCCACATGCGATGGATCTTGAAGAGGTCTAGAGAGCCTACTGTGGGCGATGGATCTACACCGCTAGTGATCCAGAGCTAGCGAAGAGATTGAAAGGGAAAATGAAACAGACAGGAGTGAAGGATTCTTTCTTGAAGGAGAAGAGAGATTGGGTGCATGATCAGTTAGCTACTTGGGCATATGAAAATGCCATCCCCTTTCATGCCATCTCCACGGATTTCTTTTTGAAGGCATGCATGGCTATTGGAGACTATGGACCAGCTACTGAGACCTCCCAAAGATGTACATGTTGAGGGAACCCCTATTAAGAGTCATTGAGAGAACAAAAGTCTCTTTAAAGACGCATGAGGAGGAGTGGGGCAAGACCGGGTGCTCCATTATGACCGATGCTTGGTCGGACAGAAAGATGCGGTCGGTAATGAATCTTTGCATCCACTGCAGATTAGGGACAACTTTCCATAAGTCGATTGAAACATTTGAGGAGGCACATCTGAGGGCAATATATATTTGAGTGGGTTAATGAGGCTATTGAGCGATTGGAGCCGATAAAGTCATTCAGTTGTCACGGATAATCACAGTACAAATATGGCCGCAAAGGAGCTTTTATCTGTGGCAAGACCGAGGATTTTTGGACTAGTTGTGCAAAGACATCGTTGACTGATGCTTGAGAGCATCGGGAAGTTGACCTTTTTCAAGTTAGCAATTGAGAAGGCGAGGACCCTTACCGTCTTTATCTATAGTCATCACAAGACTTTGTCCATGATGCGACGCATTTGTGACAAGAGGGACATTGTGAGACCTGGAGTTACTCGTTTCGCCACTACATTTTTGACTCTGCGGAGTCTTCTTGAGAAGAAAGGAAAGTTGAGATATATGTTCTCCGATGAAGCATGGGTGAAATGCAAGCTTGCAAAGACCTCTAAAGGCCAAAAGGTGGAGTCGATTGCTATGAGTGATAGTTGGTGGACGGCGGTGGGCAAGATCTTGAAGGTGTATGCTCCTATTTTTCGATTATTGAGGGTAGTCGATAGTGACTACAAACCCTCAATGGGATTTGTGGTGGGGATGCTTGAAGATATGAAGAAGGAGATCATTCAAGTTTTCAAGAAGAAGGAGAAGGAATACAAGCCCGTGATTGATATTATAGATGGGAAGTCCAAGGATCGACTCTTTTCTCCCTTGCATATGGCTTCTTACTACCTCAACCCTTATTATTTCTATAGGGATGATGTAGTGAAGAACCGCAAAAGGGCTTAAAGATGGATTTCTAGATGTGGTGGAGTTGTTCTATCCTGATGTAGAGCAACAAGTTGAGATTCATACTCTAGAGTTGGAGAGATACAGAGAAGGAAAGGGTTCATTTGCTAGGATTGGAGCGGTGAAGGCTAGAGAGAAATCAGACTTGAACCCAGGTAAAATAATTTTAGAAATTGAATCATTTATGACTTATAAGTTATTAAGTTAGCTATTGTGGTAGTGAGTCAACTAATAATATATTATTTTTTGTAGCTAATTGGTGGTATTTGCATGGCGGGGACTGTCCTCTCATGCAAAACTTGGCTATGAAGCTTCTCAACTTGACAAGTAGCTCTTCTGGTTGTGAGAGGAATTGGAGCACATTTGAGGGGGTAAACTAGTTTCTAAACTTACGAATAAGATGAAGTTCTTCTTAGTTATGCTTTCTAATTTGTTTTTTTTTCTTTTCTTTTGAAGATCCATACAAGAAGAGAGGAATAGGTTAGAATCAAAGAGATGGAGGAACTCGTCTATGTGAAGTTCAACTCAAAGCTCAACCAGAAGAAGAGGAGAGGAGAAGATAAGAACTTACTACTATCTAATGATCGTAGTAAGGCACGAGCATGGATCCTGGAAGGAGCAGCCTCCGATGATGAGGAAGAGGTTCATCCGGGTTCGGGCCTTACTTGGAGGATGGTAGAGGCTATATCGGGAGCGGCTGAGGCTACGGAGAATAGGAGGAGTTCTAGGCTAGCGGGACCTTCAAGTACTTCTACTTGAGGGTTGTTGATGAAGAAGAGCCTCTTGTCTCGATGATGATGTTTGGATGAGGAGGAGGATTGTATGGAGTGGATTCGGGAGGATAGCGATGATGGAGCGAGGAGGAACTTCATGATGATGATGATTGATGATGAGATTAGATTAGATGCATATTGTTAATTTATTATATTAGAGTCTAGACTATTCTGTTTGATCAGCTTTTTAGTTTGTGGTCGATATTTTGCGACTTAAACTTCTAGATTTGGGATATTATATGTATTGCTATCTAGAATGTGATGCATCTTTGATTGACTATTATAGTTTTGGATAGCATATGTGTTGGTATTTGTATTTATGCATCTTTGATTGAGTATATATATATTTATCTTCAAGTATCAAAATTAAAAAGTAAAAAGAAAACCGCTTAGAACCGCTTAAGTAAGCTTAAGGTTTCTGCTACTGGCGCCGGTCCGTTTATGTAACATTGTATATATATATATATATATATATATATATATATA
This sequence comes from Asparagus setaceus, assembly GCA_012295165.1. Taxonomy (NCBI): domain Eukaryota; kingdom Viridiplantae; phylum Streptophyta; class Magnoliopsida; order Asparagales; family Asparagaceae; genus Asparagus; species Asparagus setaceus. Next base: position 25,699,656 of record CM022705.1, on the reverse strand, counting down.
TATATATATATATATATATATATATATAAATGCGATAAGTTACAATTTGGAGGAAAGTTAAGGTGATTTTCATGTAAAACCCCTTTTTTTAGTTTTATTACACCCCTCACTAACCCCCACCCACTCCCTAAAAACTAGGAGTTTTATCGCTTTACCTAGCCTCTTGACTTTGTTTATTTGTGTTAGTAATTTGTGTGGTTGCCCAATTGAATGGGTCGATCCTCGGTGGGCTCAAACCGATCCTTTAGTGAACCGGTTCCTAATCCTAAAGGGTTAGGGTTTTTCATCTACTCTATATATATGCACCTATGCAGATAAAACAGATATAGAAAAATAGACTATTGTCATCTTCTTCCTCTCTCAATTCTATGATTTATGCTGCTATCGGGTGACATGCGCGGGGCTTTAATGACGTGGTCGCTTCCTGGTTGTTCAAGATTAATAATAGATGTGTGGTGATCCTTCCAAAAGATCCGACAAGTAATCTCCAAATAAGAGATTTCATATTCAATGTGTTCATTGTATAGTCAACATTGGTATCAGAGCGACATTAGGGTTGCTCGCATATTTGATCTTGTTTTAGGGTTCAAATCGATTGCATCTTATATTTATTTAGGTTAGGTCTAAAGTTTCTTGATGGTGATGTTGGTCCTGTAACAAAAGTTAGGATTTTTATTAATAAAATTTTATTTTTATTAAAAATAAAATTTTGGTGTAAAAATCCTACTTTTGACATCTGGGATGTCAGATCTACAATGAAAATTCAGTTTTATGAACTAGTACACAATTTATAATAAATCAGGATTTTATTTTTTATTTTTTGAAATAAGAATTTTTTTTATTTTTTTAGAAATTAAATAATGTTTTTGGAATTTCTGGATTAAAAAACCTAGAGCTACTCACACGCTTGAGCGTCGATGGTGGCTGAACTGAGGTGTGGGGCTAGCAGCAGGCCGAGGCTCACCACCCACCACCGCCTATTCTAGAAGCTAACGATGACCATAGGTTTCTTTTTTTTCTCCTTAAAAAAATTGGCCTCACCACCGCACCTAGGGCGCTGTTTTGCTATGGTAGATGACGGAGGGGCCCTAGGGGCCACTCTCTGACAATAACCAGTGATGGTTTTTAAAAAGAAAAAATTAGTAGCCATAGTCGGGCGGCTCTGCAAGAGGCGGGCGGTGCAAGTCCCCGTCGGTGGCACGTCGCCACAACATTTGTAGCCCTAGGGTTTTGAAACCTAATGGCGAACCATAAATATGGGTTCTTTTTCTTTTTAAATCGATTTTACGGATAAAATATTTTTAAATCAGGAAAAAATATTTTAAAATAATAAAAATATTTGAAAAGTATGGGAAATTTGAGATAATTTTTCTTTAAAAATTTTAGAATTTTTCGATGTAGGCCCATTATATTTTACAATAAAGTAGAGGTGAAACGAAAAAAATCTTGCCTTCTTTTCAAGGGTTTTCTCTTCTATGGGGTACTTGGGGTGCCTTTTGGGGCTCTTCGTCTGAGTCGTGGGGGGGTCCACTTTATTATGCGAGCGGATTGGGGCCCGGGGGTGCCCTTTTCGAGGACGAACGGTGGTCCTCTGCTTTTTTTCCCTCTGTGGGGCCACTGTGTCAGTATGTGAGTAATTTGTCACAAAATTACCACACTTTGGATTTTTAAGGGTTTTTATCTGATAACCACCTTAACTTTCCTCCAAATTGTAACTTATCATCGTTATGTTTTTAAATAGAAACCACCTATATTTATTAACATGTTCTTAATGTCATGCTTTTTAGCACTTTCTGTTAAAAAAAATCTAAACTTACTATTAAACCCTCAGTCTAATTCAAGAAAAAAATGGAGAGGAGCAAAGGAGGGGGAGAGGGGGAGAGAGGTTGGCGGGGTCGGTGGCGATAGAGGAGGAGGTAGGAGGTCAATAACGGGAGTGGAGGGAGAGGAGGGGGTAACGAGGAGGAGGAGGAGGTGAGGAATGTGAGAATGGATGAGGAAAGGTGGAAGGAGGTAGAAGGGGAGGAGAGGGAGGAGATGGAGAAATGTCAGAAGTGAAGAAAATGGTGGAGAAGGACGAGGAGGGGGAGAGAAGAGGGAAGGAGAAGGTGGAGGGGAGCCATTGGTGGAGGAGGAGGAGGAGGGAAAAGAAAGAATTGGAGTTTGGAGAATAAATATGGAGAAGATATGAAGGAGGTGATATATGGAGGAAGGAAGGATAGGGAGGGAGGGAGGGATATAATGGATATATAATATAATAATATAAGGATATAAATAATAATGGATATAAGGAATGGAATATGGTGGCCTGGGGAGGCTCAAAATGCCCTGGCATGATAATTAGGCTATGCTGAGCGCTTAAGCATTTAGCTAGCAGGGCTTAAAGCCCGCTTCAACTCAAAAAATCCTAAATGGGCTTTCTGCTCAATACACAAACCCAAACCCAAACCCCAAATACGACTAAGCGGTAAGTCGGTAACCCTAATTTTCATTTCTCACTCCGGAGCTCAGCCGCCCACGACTTTTTCCCCAAAACCACATTTCGTCCCGAAGTTGAAGCTTACGACCTGCGTCGAAACTCGCGTCGAAGCTTCCCTCACCTCGAAGTCGCGCGTTCAGCGACCGTCGAAGCTCCGGGACCTCGTCGGCTTTCGGTGAGAAGCTTCACGACCTCGTCGAGCTTCCGACCCGTCGATGGATCGCTGGCTTAAACCGAAGCTCGTGACATCGTAGAAGCTCACGACATCATGGCCGCCGGCTTCATCGAAGCCTCTGTGGCCTGTCGCGCATCACGAAGCTGTCGAGGCTCGTCGAACTTGAAGCTCCGTCCATTCGAAGCCTCGTCGAAGCCTCAGGAGCTCCTCCCTGCCTCGTCCGAGCCTCAGGGCTCCTCCCCTCGTCGGCTCGGTCTACGTAAGTTCAGCCGTCCGAAGCCCCCGAACTTATACTTTGAGTTGTTAAATATAAAATATCTATTTTTTCTTGTTGAGAAGGATAAGATAAGCATTCTGCATTCACGGCTAATTAGCTATATTGTAATTTGAGTTTGAGAATGAAATTTTCCTTTGTTGAGAACTTTTGATGAATCATGAACTTAAATATTAACTTAAGTTTATTAAATATTTATTTTTGACTTTGTCAATTTAAGTCAATTAACATAACGATAACTTAAATACTAACTTAAGTTTATTAAATATCTATTTTTAACTTTTCAATTTTAGTTAGTTATGATGCTTAAACTTAAGTTATTATTAACTTAAGTTTACTATTAACTTATGTTTAAAATATTTGGTTTAAGTGTATACTTAATAATAAATACTTTAGTTTATCTCTTTATCATGATTTGATCTTAAGTATATGAATGATTTGTTTGTTCACTTGTTGTGATTGAGAATGTGGTGCTTGGCCGAAGGAGTCTGAGGTTCCACCACTATCCGTACCCTAGTGAAAGATAAAAGAAACTTCGGGGGACATCGGTTGGGAGTTTGGATTTTGTCCAGGAGCCAAAAAATTTAAATATTGTGCAATGTCGACTATGTGGACACAAGGTGAATCTGAGGATCCATCGATTTAAGAAGCATCTTGCGGCAAAGGGGACACTAAACCGTGTTTGAAGATTAATGAAAAAGATAAGCAGAGGGTGAAAGAAGTGATTGATGCTAATTGAAGAAGAAGCAAGCTAAGGAGAGCACACTATAGACTTAGAAGAAGAACTTCATACAGACGGCCGGTGTGATGAAGAAAAGATGAAAATGAAATCATCTCTCCTTCCACATGCGATGGATCTTGAAGAGGTCTAGAGAGCCTACTTGTTGGGCGATGGACGCTTACACGCTAGTGATCGAGAAACTAGCGAAAGAGATTGAAAGGGAAAATGAAACGAGTGAGTGAAGGATTCTTTCTTGAAGGAGAAGAGATTGGGTGCATGATCGAGTTAGCTACTTGGGCATATGAAAATGCCATCCCTTTCATGCCATCTCCACAGTTCCTTTTGAAGGCATGCATGGCTATTGGAGACTATGGACGAACTCTGAGACCTCCCGGCATGTACATGTTGAGGAACCCTATTCTGAGTGTTGAGAGAACAAAAGTCTCTTTAAAAGGCATGAGGAGGAGTGGGGCAAGGCCGGTGCTCCATTATGACCGATGCTTGGTGGACGAGAAAGATCGGTCGGTAATGAATCTTTGCATCCACTGAGATTAGGGACAACTTTCCATAAGTCGATTGAAACATTTGAGGAGGCACATCTGAGGGCAATATATATTTGAGTGGGTTAATGAGGCTATTGGTGGGCTGATAAAGTCATTCGGTTGTCACGGATAATCACAGTACAAATATGGCCGCAAAGGAGCTTTATCTGAGGGCAAGACAGGATTTTTGGACTAGTTGTGCGGCCCTTGTTGACGATGCTTGAGAGCATCGGGAAGTTGACCTTTTCAAGTTAGCAATTGAGAGGCGAGGACCCTTACCGTCTTTATCTATAGTCATCACAAGACTTTGTCCATGATGCGACGCATTTGTGACAAGAGGGACATTGTGAGACACGAGTTTTCGTTTAGCCACTACATTTTGACTCTCGAGTCTTCTTGAGAAGAAAGGAAAGTTGAGATATATGTTCTCAGATGAAGCATGGGTGAAATGCAAGCTTGCAAAGACCTCTAAAGGCCAAAAGGTGGAGTCGATGCTATGAGTGATAGTTGGTGGGCGGTGGGCAAGATCTTGAAGGTGTATGCTCCTATTTTTCGATTATTGAGGGTAGTCGATAGTGACTACAAACCCTCAATGGGATTTGTGGTAGGGATGCTTGAAGATATGAAGAAGGAGATCATTCAAGTTTTCAAGAAGAAGGAGAAGGAATACAAGCCCGTGATTGATATTATAGATGGGAAGTCAAGGATCGACTCTTTTCTCCCTTGCATATGGCTTCTTACTACCTCAACCCTTATTATTTCTATAGGGATGATGTAGTGAAGAAGCTGCAAAGATGGATTTCTAGATGTGGTGGAGTTGTTCTATCGATGTAGAGCAACAAGTTGAGATTCATACTCTAGAGTTGGAGAGATCTGAGAAGGAAAGGGTTCATTTGCTAGGATTGGAGTGAAGGCTAGAGAATCAGGACTTGAACCCGTTAAAATAATTTTAGAAATTGAATCATTTATGACTTATAAGTTATTAAGTTAGCTATTGTGGTAGTGAGTCAACTAATAATATATTATTTTTGTAGCTAATTGGTGGTATTTGCATGGTGGGAATGTCCTCTCATGCAAAACTTGGCTATGAAGCTTCTCACTTGACAAGTAGCTCTTACGGTTTGTGAGAGGAATTGGAGCACATTTGAGGGTAAACTAGTTTCTAAACTACGAATAAGATGAAGTTCTTCTTAGTTATGCTTTCTAATTTGTTTTTTTTTCTTTTTTCTTTTGAAGATCCATCTGAAGAAGAATAGGTTAGAATCAAAGAGATTGGAGGAACTTCGTCTATGTGAAGTTCAACTCAAAGCTCAACCGGAGAAGAGAGGAGAGGAGAAGATAAGAACTTACTACTATCTAATGATCGTATTAGTAAGGCACGAGCATGGATCTGGAAGGAGCGACCTCAGATGATGAGGAAGAGGTTCATCCGGGTTGAGCCTTACTTGGAGGATGGTAGAGGCTATGGAGGCCCGGTGAGGCTCTGAGGAGAATAGGAGGAGTTCTAGGCTAGCGGGACCTTCAAGTACTTCTACTTGAGGGTTGTTGATGAAGAAGAGCCTCTTGTCTCGATGATGATGTTTGGATGAGGAGGATTGTATGGGCTGGATTCAGGGAGGATAGCGATGATGGAGCGGAGGAGGAACTTCATGATGATGATGATTGATGATGAGATTAGATTAGATGCATATTGTTAATTTATTATATTAGAGTCTAGACTATTCTGTTTGGTACTTTTAGTTTGTCTTTGATATTTTGCGACTTAAACTTCTAGATTTGGGATATGTATTGCTATCTGAATGCATTATGCATCTTTGATTGACTATTATAGTTTTGGATAGCATATGTGTTGGTATTTGTATTTATGCATCTTTGATTGAGTATATATATATTTATCTTCAAGTATCAAAATTAAAAAGTAAAAAAGAAAAACAGCCTAGAAACGTAGAAACCCGCTTCAAGCTAGCGGTAGTGGCCGGTCCCGCGCGCTAAACCAATGATTTAATGTAACATTGTATATATATATATATATATATATATATATATATATATATATATATATATATATATATATATAAATGCGATAAGTTACAATTTGGAGGAAAGTTAAGGTGATTTTCATGTAAAACCCCTTTTTTAGTTTTATTACACGGCCCCTCATAACCCCACCCACTCCTAAAAACTAGGAGTTTTATCATTTTACCTAGCCTCTTGACTTTGTTTATTTGTGTTAGTAATTTGTGTGGTTCGCCCAATTGAATGGGTCGATCCTCAGTGGGCTCAAACCGATCCTTTAGTGAACCGGTTCCTAATCCTAAAGGGTTAGGGTTTTTTCATCTACTCTATATATATGCACCTATGCAGAGATAAAACAGATATAGAAAAATAGACTATTGTCATCTTCTTCCTCTCTCAATTCTATGATTTATCGTTAGTCGTTGGGGTGACATGCAATTTCTGTAGGTATCGATGTGGTAAGCCTCCGTTGGTTGTTCGAAGATTAATAATAGATGTGTGGTGATCCTTCAAAAGATCAGGGACAAGTAATCTCCAAATAAGAGATTTCATATTCAATGTGTTCATTGTATAGTCAACATTGGTATCGAGGCGACATTAGGGTTGCTCATATTTGATCTTGTTTTAGGGTTCAAATCGATTGCATCTTATATTTATTTAGGTTAGGTCTAAAGTTTCTTGATGGTGATGTTGGTCCTGTAACAAAAGTTAGGATTTTTATTAATAAAATTTTATTTTTATTAAAAATAAAATTTTGGTGTAAAATCCTACTTTTGACATCCGGGATGTCGGATCTACAATGAAATTTCAGTTTTATGAACTAGTACACAATTTATAATAAATCGGATTTTATTTTTATTTTTGAAATAAAATTTTTTATTTTTTAGAAATTAAATAATGTTTTTGGAATTTCGGATTAAAAACCTAGAGCTACTCGTTCGCTTGAGCGTCGATGGTGGCGAGGAATCCCGGTGGCTCGGTGCTGAGTCTTGGAGGCTCACCACCCGCCACCGCCTATTCTAGAAGCTAACGATGACCATAGGTTTCTTTTTTTTCTCCTTAAAAAATTGGCCTCACCACCGCACCTAGGGCGCTGTTTTGCTATGGTAGATGACGGAGGGGGCCTAGGGGCCACTCTCTGACAATAACCAGTGATGGTTTTTTAAAAAAAGAAAAATTAGTAGCCATAGCTGGTGAAGCCTGCAAGAGGCGGCGGTGCCAAGTCCCCGTCGGTGGCACCGTCGCCACAACATTTGTAGCCCTAGGGTTTTGAAAGGAGAGGGAAGGAAGGAAGGACGAGGGAGGAGGAGAGGAAGGAGGAGGAGGAGAGGAGGAATGGAGAGAAAATAGATAAATATATATATATATATATATATATATATATATATATATATATATATATATATATATATATATATATATATATATATATATATATATATATATATATATAAAGAGTTTTAAAATAATAGCCAGCGCTACTTAGCGAGGCGGTGCCTGTGCGCTCAAAATGCTGAGCGGCGATAATTAGGCGCCGGAGCTTGCCGCTTAGCTGGAGCTGGCGGGCAACGCTGCCTAACAATTTCTAAAAAATCCTAAATGGGCTTTCTGCTCAATACACAAACCCAAACCCAAACCCAAACCCGACTAACTAAACAAGAAGTCGGTAACCCTAATTTTCATTTCTCACTCCCGACTCAAGCCGCCACGACTTTTTCCCCAAACCTCGTTCTCGTCAGGTTCAGCTTAATTAATTGCCGAAGTTCCGGCTTCCTCACCTCGTCGCCAGATCGCGCTGGTTCCGGCCGGCTCCTGACCTCGCCGAAGTTCGCCGGCTTCCTGACCTCGTCGGAAGCCTCGACTTTCGCTGATGATCGCTGGTTCTGTGACATCGCCTCGACATCGCTGCCGCCGCCTCATCGGCCTCTCGCCTCACACGCATCACGGTTCGCCGGTCTGCCGAACTTGAAGTTCGTCCATTCAAGCCTCGCTTTCTCCAGCTCCCTCGCCTTCGCTGAAGCCTCCGAGCTCCTCCCCGCCTCGCCGGCTCGATTCGGTTCCTTCCGCCGGCCCCCGAACTTATACTTTGAGTTGTTAAATATAAAATATCTATTTTTTCTTGTTGAGAAGGATAAGATAAGCATTCTGCATTCACGGCTAATTAGCTATATTGTAATTTGAGTTTGAGAATGAAATTTTCTTGTTGAGAACTTTTGATGAATCATGAACTTAAATATTAACTTAAGTTTATTAAATATTTATTTTTGACTTTGTCAATTTAAGTCAATTAACACTTAATGTAACTTAAATACTAACTTAAGTTTATTAAATATCTATTTTTAACTTTTTCAATTTTAGTTAGTTAACAAGAACTTAAACTTAAGTTATTATTAACTTAAGTTTACTATTAACTTATGTTTAAAATATTTGGTTTAAGTGTATACTTAATAATAAATACTTTAGTTTATCTCTTTATCATGATTTGATCTTAAGTATATGAATGATTTGTTTGTTCACTTGTTGTGATTGAATGTCTGTGCCCAATGAAGGAGTCTGAGTTCCACCACTATCCCCGCATTCCCGTGAAAGATAAAAGAAACTTCGGGGGACATCGGTTGGGAGTTTGGATTTTGTCCGAGCCAAAAATTTAAATATTGTGCAATGTCGACTATGTGGACACAAGGTGAATCTGGGGATCCATCGATTTAAGAAGCATCTTGCGGGGCAAGGGGACACTAAACCGTGTTTGAAGATTAATGAAAAAGATAAGCGAGAGGGTGAAAGAAGTGATTGATGCTAATTGAAGAAGAAGCAAGCTAAGGAGAGCACACTATAGACTTAGAAGAAGAACTTCATATGACGAGGCCGTGTGATGAAGAAAAGATGAAAATGAAATCATCTCTCCTTCCATGCGATGGATCTTGAAGAGGTCTAGAGAGCCTACTGTTGGGCGATGGATCTACACGCTAGTGATCGAGCTAGCGAAGAGATTGAAAGGGAAAATGAAACAGACCGAGTGAAGGATTCTTTCTTGAAGGAGAAGAGATTGGGTGCATGATCATTAGCTACTTGGGCATATGAAAATGCCATCCCCTTTCATGCCATCTCCACAGTTCCTTTTGAAGGCATGCATGGCTATGGAGACTATGGACCGAGCTAGACCTCCCAAAGATGTACATGTTGAGGGAACCCCATTGCGAAGAGTCGTTGAGAGAACAAAGTCTCTTTAAAGGCATGAGGAGGAGTGGGGCAAGGCCGGTGCTCCATTATGACCGATGCTTGGTGGACGTAAAGATGCGGTCAGAATGAATCTTTGCATCCACTGCGATTAGGGACAACTTTCCATAAGTCGATTGAAACATTTGAGGAGGCACATACGTGGCAATATATATTTGAGTGGGTTAATGAGGCTATTGAGCGATTGAGCCGATAAAGTCATTCAAAGTTGTCACGGATAATGCAAACTGCAAATATGGCCGCAAAGGAGCTTTTATCTGTGGCAAGACCGAGGATTTTTGGACTAGTTGTGCAAAGACACATTGACTGATGCTTGAGAGCATCGGAAGTTGACCTTTTCAAGTTAGCAATTGAGAGGCGAGGACCCTTAGTCTTTATCTATAGTCATCACAAGACTTTGTCCATGATGCGACGCATTTGTGACAAGAGGGACATTGTGAGACCTGGAGTTACTCAAGCCGCCACTACATTTTTGACTCTGCGGAGTCTTCTTGAGAAGAAAGGAAAGTTGAGATATATGTTCTCCGATGAAGCATGGGTGAAATGCAAGCTTGCAAAGACCTCTAAAGGCCAAAAGGTGGAGTCGATTGCTATGAGTGATAGTTGGTGGACGGCGGTGGGCAAGATCTTGAAGGTGTATGCTCCTATTTTTCGATTATTGAGGGTAGTCGATAGTGACTACAAACCCTCAATGGGATTTGTGGTGGGGATGCTTGAAGATATGAAGAAGGAGATCATTCAAGTTTTCAAGAAGAAGGAGAAGGAATACAAGCCCGTGATTGATATTATAGATGGGAAGTCCAAGGATCGACTCTTTTCTCCCTTGCATATGGCTTCTTACTACCTCAACCCTTATTATTTCTATAGGGATGATGTAGTGAAGAACTGCAAAAGGGCGAAAGATGGATTTCTAGATGTGGTGGAGTTGTTCTATCCTGATGTAGAGCAACAAGTTGAGATTCATACTCTAGAGTTGGAGAGATACAGAGAAGGAAAGGGTTCATTTGCTAGGATTGGAGCGGTGAAGGCTAGAGAGAAATCAGACTTGAACCCAGGTAAAATAATTTTAGAAATTGAATCATTTATGACTTATAAGTTATTAAGTTAGCTATTGTGGTAGTGAGTCAACTAATAATATATTATTTTTTGTAGCTAATTGGTGGTATTTGCATGGCGGGGACTGTCCTCTCATGCAAAACTTGGCTATGAAGCTTCAACTTGACAAGTAGCTCTTACGGTTTGTGAGAGGAATGGAGCACATTTGAGGGTAAACTAGTTTCTAAACTTACGAATAAGATGAAGTTCTTCTTAGTTATGCTTTCTAATTTGTTTTTTTTTTTCTTTTTCTTTTGAAGATCCATACGAAGAAGAGGAATAGGTTAGAATCAAAGAGATTGGAGGAACTCGTCTATGTGAAGTTCAACTCAAAGCTCAACCAGAAGAAGAGGAGAGGAGAAGATAAGAACTTACTACTATCTAATGATCGTAGTAAGGCACGAGCATGGATCCTGGAAGGAGCAGCCTCCGATGATGAGGAAGAGGTTCATCCGGGTTCGGGCCTTACTTGGAGGATGGTAGAGGCTATATCGGGAGCGGCTGAGGCTACGGAGAATAGGAGGAGTTCTAGGCTAGCAGGACCTTCAAGTACTTCTACTTCGAGGGTTGTTGATGAAGAAGAGCCTCTTGTCTCTGATGATGATGTTTCAGATGAGGAGGAGGATTGTATGGAGCTGGATTCTGGGGAGGATAGCGATGATGGAGCAGAGGAGGAACTTCATGATGATGATGATTGATGATGAGATTAGATTAGATGCATATTGTTAATTTATTATATTAGAGTCTAGACTATTCCTGTTTGACTGCCTTTTAGTTTTTGCTGATATTTTGCGACTTAAACTTCTAGATTTGGGATATTATATGTATTGCTATCTAGTACGTATGCATCTTTGATTGACTATTATAGTTTTGGATAGCATATGTGTTGGTATTTGTATTTATGCATCTTTGATTGAGTATATATATATTTATCTTCAAGTATCAAAATTAAAAAAGTAAAAAAGAAAAAAACCGCCTAGAAACCGCTTTAGGCGCTCGGGCTTTAGGTTGCCATGCCGGTCCTACTAGAGGCTACCAAATAAATGTAACATTGTATATATATATATATATATATATATATATATATATATATATATATATATATATATATATATATATAAATGCGATAAGTTACAATTTGGAGGAAAGTTAAGGTGATTTTCATGTAAAACCCCCTTTTTTTAGTTTTATTACACAGCCCCCTCACTAACCCCCACCCACTCCCTAAAAAACTAGGGAGTTTTATCGTTTTACCTAGCCTCTTGACTTTGTTTATTTGTGTTAGTAATTTGTGTGGTTCGTCCAATTGAATGGGTCGATCCTCAGTGGGCTCAAACCGATCCTTTAGTGAACCGGTTCCTAATCCTAAAGGGTTAGGGTTTTTTCATCTACTCTATATATATGCACCTATGCAGAGATAAAACAGATATAGAAAAATAGACTATTGTCATCTTCTTCCTCTCTCAATTCTATGATTTATGCGTTAGTCGTGGGGTGACATGCGGGGGCTTTACGCCGTATCGGTGTGGTCGCCTCCCGGTGGTTGTTCGAAGATTAATAATAGATGTGTGGTGATCCTTCCAAAAGATCCGGGACAAGTAATCTCCAAATAAGAGATTTCATATTCAATGTGTTCATTGTATAGTCAACATTGGTATCAGAGCGACATTAGGGTTGCTCGCATATTTGATCTTGTTTTAGGGTTCAAATCTGATTGCATCTTATATTTATTTAGGTTAGGTCTAAAGTTTCTTGATGGTGATGTTGGTCCCTGTAACAAAAAGTTAGGATTTTTATTAATAAAATTTTATTTTTTATTAAAAAATAAAATTTTTGGTGTAAAAATCCTACTTTTGACATCTGGGATGTCAGATCTACAATGAAATTTCAGTTTATGAACTAGTACACAATTTATAATAAATCGATTTTATTTTTATTTTTGAAATAAGAATTTTTTTTATATTTTTAGAAATTAAATAATGTTTTGGAATTTGGATTAAAAACCTAGAGCTACTCGTTCGCTTGAGCGTCGATGGTGGCGGGAATCCGAGGGTGGCGGCTCCAGTGCTAGGTGCTGGAGGCTCACCACCCGCCACCGCCTATTCTAGAAGCTAACGATGACCATAGGTTTCTTTTTTTCTCCTTAAAAAATTGGCCTCACCACCGCACCTAGGTATTTGTTTTGCTATGGTAGATGACGGAGGGGCCTAGGGGCCACTCTCGACAATAACCGATGATGGTTTTAAAAAAGAAAAGATAGTAGCCATAGTCGGCGAAGCTCAAGAAGAGGCGGCCAAGTCCCGTCGGTGGCACCGTCGCCACAACATTTGTAGCCCTAGGGTTTTGAAACCCTAATGGCAGAACCATAAATATGGGTTCTTTTTTCTTTTTTTAAATCTGATTTTCTGGATAAAATATTTTTAAATCAGGAAAAAATATTTTAAAATAATAAAAATATCTGAAAAGTATGGGAAATTTGAGATAATTTTTCTTTAAAAATTTTAGAATTTTCTCGATGTAGGGCCCATTATATTTTACAATAAAGTATTTTTAAATTTTTACAAAAATAGTTTTTAGACTTTGGAAGTCTACAAAATTTATTTTAAACATGAGAAAATTTATCTATAAAATCCTATTAAAATCTTGGAGATTTTGATGGGTAGTTGTTCCAGTGGGAGCAGCTGGGGAGCGTAACAAATTTCACGATAAACGAAAAATTCTAATAAAATTGACAAGATAAAATAGGACTATTAAATTAAAAAAAATAAAATTGTTTGTTTATGTTTATCATGTCGCATATTTAGATGCATACTGGAATATATATAAAAATAATTTCAAGTCGGATATTTCGAGTAAAGATGGAACTATGATTTAATTATCCAATCAAGTCTATCTCTAAGAAATCTTATATTCCATTTTCAAAAAATTTTTAATGATTTTAAAAATCATATATTTGAAACACCATGGTTGGGGCCCTAAGCCTTCTTCTCTTTGTTTGGGATGTAATTTTATTATCGGTTTAAAAGGCTTGATGAGATGAAGTGCTCTTCAGGAAAGAATAATACTCCACGTAAACGCCAATAATTTTAACATATTCGTGATTAGAGTATAAAAACTCTTCTCTTAATGTATCAAAATATTATTCCGACATCTGTCCGGGACTGAGTAGTTTGAGATACTTTTGTCGGAATATCCACTTTCTCCTGAGAGTAAGAGATTTTGGTGAGTGTTGAGGCAGTAATATTCAAGTAGGAACATGGTTCAACTGGGACTCAAAAGTTTAAGGCCGATCAGTACAAGATCTGGTAGTGACAGGATTGTTCGATGTGGTTTACTAGGCGGATTGCAATGAGGAACAATCTTATCGATGAGTACGAGAATAATTTGAATGCAAAGAGCTTCTGGGATGCTCTTAATGCGAGATTCGGATATGTCTCTTCGATGATGATCCGAGTTCTAATTATTAAGTTGGACTCATACGAGATGACAGCTAGGCAGAACATCAAATTCACATTCGGATGATAACATCTATGACCAAGGATCATGAGATAGCTAGAATTGCGTCGAGTTAGGAGCGGTAGATCTAGACGGTTATCAGGGCTTTAGATTACTCCAGGAAAGATATTTATTACTTTTATTGCACATCACAAATGCAACAACATCTGGGGGTGTGCAAATAAAAGTGAAGTTGGAGTCTAAATACTAGAATGTGATTAAAAATAAAATATAAACACGTTGTTTTACGTATTTGCCACATTCACATCTAAACTGGTGATCCGCTAATAAGAAGCAAATGAAAGAAGTAATATAGAAATAATATGGGAAATATGTTACTAATGAGGCACATTAGATCAATCTAAGGATGCACCTTTAAAATTACGTCATATACAATCAATTTACTTGATCTATTCCCTTCATTTCGATCTATATATTTTGGATGATATATAAATTAAAAATAGACATATTGGATTATAATTACTCATGCATCAAGTGATTGTAAAGCTAACGATTTTATGATAGTACAACTAAAGAGATAATGAGAAATATGTGTTAGGAATATTAAAACAACATCATGAATTTTATTTTATAACCATTTTGAGACATTTAGATCATGATGCATGGAGCGGATCATCCATTAGAATAGTCTAATATATGCATTAAGTGGTGCATCCTTAGATTGAATCTAAGGCGTCTACTTTTGTGAATGAATAAAATTTTCCATTGACAAAAAAAGTGACTCCTTAGTAACATATTTCTCAAAATAATATTATAAAATCAATGTATGTATAAATATCAAGAAATATTTTGATATTCTGAGTTTTAATTCGAAAATCTCGTCGGCGAGATGAATCACATATTTTTACAACTATAGTACTCTTATAAATTAAATGAAATTATATGGATTTGGACTAATGTTGTATATCATTATTGCTAGTTTTGGACTCCTATCGTACTCATAAAACTGCTTGGGTTGAAAAATTCAACTTCAAGTAATAGGTATGGAATCTTTTTGCCTAAAATTCTACCAAACACTAGAGTCTTTGATATTCAGTTTACACTTTCTAGATGGCTTGAGAAATTCAACTTCTAAACATTAGGAATTTAGCTTTAGACAACACAAGACACATATAATGAAACAAATGCCCAAAGAGATTGAAAAGATCGTAAAGTTGAATAAAATATGCAACAAGGATCTTTTAAGATGAGAATAATATAATATTTGTCAAAAGAGCATATGAAAAAGGTTTGACAATGATGGTTCAAGATGTAATAGATTTCCACAAGGGTCTAGTACAATTTTGAGAGAGACTTGATGCCTCATTCCTGATGAATTACTAAACCACGACAATGAACAAGTCAATCAAAATTTGACACATTTTTTTGTTTAAGTGTGATACTTTTGGCTTTTGTCCATGGTGGTTGATTGGTGCTACGTATGCATGAATCTCACCCAGAAGAAAATACACACGAGTACAAAATAAATGCAAAAAAGGATAGATGAGATTGAAAGTGTACACGCTATGTGATACAATAATATTTAACTAACATAATATTTCATAAGTCAATGTATATCAACAAGTTTGATATATCCTAAATATAATATTAGATTTCTTAATCATCAAAATTGGCTCCCTAATCTAAGGTAAAAATAATTTCAAACATCTGATACACACACGTAGTGACGGATCTAGAAAATTTTTCTTGGGGGCCGGACAACAAGTATCTATATATTTACTAAAAATAAAAATAAAAAATTATAAAACTATAGTATCTAATAATGGGAATGCACTCACACTTTAAATGAGCTAGTTCAATTTACTACTTATTTAGTTTTTTTAGATAGATTTAGATGCAATTTTTAAAAGTTATGGGGGGCAATTTGTAATATCACAAGGATTTACTTTTCGTATTAACCTCCTCCCCCCTCCCAAATTCTAAAATTTGTAAAAAAAAGCCATCCATTCCCACCCTCTCCTCTCTCATCCTTTCTAAAATCTCCTTGATGGGGGAAAAATGGGATTACCTTTAAGTTGTAAGTATACAACCTTGATCAAGTTATAGTATGTAAAGTTATCGATCCCACGAGGAACGTGAAGTAGGAGTTATCCAAGTTTGGTTCTTTTTAGATTATGTGCGTGACAATTAGGAGTTATTCAAAATAAAAATAAAACATGGTGAAAGTAGTGGTGAAGATGTTAGAGAGAGTGGTTGTGGATTATGCGCAATAAAACAAGGAAGAATATGAGAGTGGAGAGATTAGAAAATGTGTGTGATAAAAACGAGAAAGAAAGTGAGTGTGGAGGGATTTAAAGATGAAAGTAGTAAAGTGAAAATAAAAGAAAATGAGTTTGAGAGATGGAGAGTGATTGTGATTTGTGCAAATAAAAAGAAAAAGAAATCAAGAGAGGAGAAAGAAAATTGAAGGAAAACAAACAAATAAAAAGCAAGGATAAGAGGAAAATAAAGAAAGTAAAGTATGAAGGATTAATTAAAGATATGAGGAATCTAGAGTAGATCCACTTAGATTATCTCAATCTTATGGGAATAAGTTGGATTTGTTAGTTAGTTTCAAACAATCTCTAGGGATCCCATAAATATTAGCTCCACAATTAGAAAAGGGTAATTCCCTAGAGGGTTCTAGTCTCAAGGTGAATTAAAGAAAAGAAAAATCTATCTAGAAAGTAAATACAAGAATTAAAGATATTGCATTAAAGTAAATTGCATGAAAGTAAATTGCATGAAAGTAAATCTAAGCTACAAAGCATATAAATGAACAAGAAATGAAAAAGAAATAAAAGAAAACCAACAACTCCTCGATCTTCATCTCATCCTCCTTTTGATCCTTGGACAAGAAGAAGAGAAAGAAAATTGAAGGGGTGAAAAATTTTATTCTTGTGTAACAAAGTTATAATTTTAGAAGGTCTTCTCAATTAAGAGTAACCCTCCTCTCCAAATGGAGTTTTACAAAATATTTTACCCTCAAACCCCTCACCCTCTATCCCTATTTGTAGAGTATTACAACCAATATCAACCTTTGGATTAAACTTGATCTCCAAGTTAATCAATTTCACCTTTAAATCGAATAGAAACCGGTATCGACATCAGAGGCAATAAAATTGCCTTAATCCCTACACAAAGAACTCGAATGAGCAAAAGAGCTTAAGGGTCCATCGAGTGAAGTCAGTCCGCCTAAAGGTTAAGTTCAATTAATGCTTGACTTTACAAAATAGACAAAAGTGCTGATATCTCTCAAACCGGAAGGAATTGGGCAAAATGATGAAACAATTGGCTCCGCCTCGCCGAGATAGTCGATTTTCATATATAATTCCTCCGATGATCTGAAAGTTACGACACTCACCGTAGTAGATGTTCTCATGCAGCCTTTGAAAATGCAGAGACAAAAGAGGAGGTTCGCCTGCCGCTGAGGCTCGACGTTCAACCGAGGTTCAGACGCGGAGCCGGAGTTCGATCTTAACACGAGGTTCGCACAAGAAACGGCTCAACAATGGTCCGACGAGGTTCGCCACAACGGTGATCCGCCGAGGCTCGCCCACAACGCCAAAGTTTGACGAGGCTCGCCCACAACGCCGGTTTGACGAGGCTCGCCCACAACGCCGGTTTGACGAGGCTCGCCCACAACGCCGGTTTGACGAGGCTCGCCCACAACGCCGGTTTGACGAGGCTCGCCACAAAGACCGAGTCCGACGAGGTCCATCGCTATCAGAGTACCGCGCTTATCGATAGCTCCGCTTAATCGTAGAATTTCGCTAAGTATCGTAGCAGCCCGCGACGACACGCGGTAGCTCCAATAAATAGCTAAAAGCCCAACGGAGAAGGGCCGGCTATCGAAAGTCTAAGAGCTTTTGGAAGATCAATACTTGGGTGGGGAGAGATCACTTAACCTCGCCGCCAAACCTCTAGATCATTCGCAGCTTTGATCTGATCGTCAACGGGAAGCAACCTCGACTTGAGCATCGAGCGAAGCATCCTCTCGCCACCAAGAACCCATACAAAAGAGGAGTCAAATCAATCTCCTCTTCCTCTGTAATCGAGAGAATTTGATTGTAACACATTCGTCTAATCAATAAACATTTTTTCGACCCTACAGATACTGGTATCAATACCCCTATCGATACTGGTATCGATACCAGTATCGATACCGGTATCGATACTAGAATCAATACTAGGATCAAAAATTGACTTGACAGATGGCTTCGTCTCGTCGAGATAGGCGATTTTCATATATTATATGTTAAATTTCGCCTTCCGGATTGGGAGATATCGTCATTTCTTTGCAACTAATCATCCCGAATATGATTTTGACTTGATTTCATCTCTTTTTCGATCCTTGTTTCTTTGACTTGTGTAGATTGTTTGGCTTGATCCCGGGCTTCAATAAGATGTTAGAAAATGAGGAAATTTGATTTCTTTTTGAGCTTTTATTCATTAAACTTCATTAACCTGCACATTAAAATAAAACACATTATTAGTGATATATTTATTGATATAAGCTAGATAATGAGGGTGTAAAATTGTAATAAAAATATGATTATCACTCCTCCACATCCCCAATCTTCCCTCCTCTCTCGGTCTCTCCCACTCTTTCTCCCTCCCATATCTCACTCTTACTTGCTCTTTTCCACCATCTCCTCCATTCTCTCCTCTCAATCTCTAATCTTCCCTTCTTTCTCCCACTCTCTCTCCCTCTTTGCTACACCCACTCCCTCTTCACCCTCAAATCATAAAAAAATTTCAACATCCTCCTCTTCCTCTCTCCGACCCAACATCAAACATTCTACCAAAGTCCAAACATCCTTCTCTTCTTCCCCTCTCCCGCCCCCTCTCCCTCCTTTCTCCGCCCACTCCATCTTCAAACTCAAATTATCAAAAACCTAACCTTCTTCTCCTCTTCCTCTCTTAGATCCAACATCAAAACATTCTGACTGAAGCATTAGGAGGGAGTGGAGAAGAGGGGAGAGAGAGGAAAAGTAAGGAGGGGAGAGAGGGCAGAGAAGAGAAGAGAGAGAGAGAGAGAGAGAGAGAGAGAGAGAGAGAGAGAGAGAGAGAGAGAGAGAGAGAGAGAGAGAGAGAGAGAGAGAGAGAGAGAGAGAGAGAGAGAGAGAGAGAGAGAGAGAGAGAGAGAGAGAGAGAGAGAGAGAGAGAGAGAGAGAGAGAGAGAGAGAGAGAGAGAGAGAGAGAGAGAGAGAGAGAGAGAGAGAGAGAGAGAGAGAGAGAGAGAGAGAGAGAGAGAGAGAGAGAGAGAGAGAGAGAGAGAGAGAGAGAGAGAGAGAGAGAGAGAGAGAGAGAGAGAGAGAGAGAGAGAGAGAGAGAGAGAGAGAGAGAGAGAGAGAGAGAGAGAGAGAGAGAGAGAGAGAGAGAGAGAGAGAGAGAGAGAGAGAGAGAGAGAGAGAGAGAGAGAGAGAGAGAGAGAGAGAGAGAGGTTAAAGAAGTTAAGAAGATGTGTAGTTGGAGAAAGACGGAAAGAGGAAGGTAAGAGTAAGAATATGGGAAAGGAGGGAGAAAGTGGGAGAAAGGAGGAGAGGTTTAGAATTGGAAAGGGAAAAGAATGTGGAGACTATGGGAAAGAGGAGGGAGGAGATGGTGGGAAGGGAGGGAGAGAGGAGATTTTTTATTATAAATATTAAAACTTGAGGTGGTAAATCCAAAAATATGAGCGATTTAAGGGGTACATATGAAAAAAAATCCCTTAATTTTCTCACTTAACAATTGCCTACTGCGATCGGAAAGGCCTATGCGCCTCCAATTTGTCAATATTTTAAGTCTAAGTGTTGCCAATGTCGCTGCACCAAAATGGTAAAGAGTGTTACTTTTAGACCAATTGATATTTTAACCGATATAGATATGTTAATTGAGGAAAATTCATAACATGCCCTTGAACTTTGGGGTATAACTGAAAATCAAATTGAATAGCTAAATTAAATTTGAATAGTACCCCAAACGAAATGTTAATTAAGCTGCTTGGACTAATTTGAAATTATTGATAGAATTTGAGGGACTAAATAACAATTTTAATTGCTTGAAGGACCAAATTGCAAAATATCAAAATTTAATGGATCAAAATATTAGAAAACTCCTTTTCCATTTCTTTATTTAATTTCACATAATCCTATGGACGTTATTTATCTCGCATAACCATCCTGTACATTTAGACGTCTCACATATCCTTCCTACACTTTAACATTTTCTCAACATGCGCCTCTATCTATGCAAATAATTAAAAATCCCTTTACACTATATTTGGGAGTTTATTAGGGGAAGAAAATGTAAGTGTAAATTGGGGAAGGGAGGGTAATAAATAGTAGGGAAAGTTAAGGGAATTTATGTAAAATTACATAAATAAGCTCTCATTATTATTATTATCCATACATAAAAAAGTAACCTATAACTACTTTTAATTAATAATTATTGTTGATGCTACGGATCACATAGTCAATTAATAATGAGTTTGGAGATGATTAAGGTCCCTTATCTCCCTTGATGGCTGATCCTCCGATGAACCACCGCCGTCGGAGCTGCCTGCAAAACTGCAACACGTTAGAGGACCGGAGTTGGGTTCTCCGGGTTTTTCCTCCGACGATCAAGTCAGTACTTTGAGCTTGAGTGGAGAAGTAACCAAATGAGCTGAAGAGTTCTAAGTCCTAAGTGTGCAGAGTTTTTGCTCACATTGGTGGTGTTAACAATCCCTCTACTTATAGTAGTTGTAGAGGGCAATTCCATAATTTCGGCTGAGTTGAAGCAAACAGTTTAGTCAACAGTTACTTTACACGTGTCAGCTGCTGTGTGGAGAGTCACCAATGATTTGATATGATGGTGATTGATGAGACATGGTGGGTGGTGAGTCATGAGGACTTTTGGGGCTAGAGTAATGATGACTCTGACGATGCATTTACTGTGATGATGACTGGCTGTTTGCGTGGGGCTCGAGGATGACTGCCTTTTGACTCACCCTGGCTAGAAGGGACGTCTGGGCCTGGCCGGGTGGATGACTCCTGTCGACTCCTTGTTGGAAGGGTGACTCCTCCTGGCCGGATGGATGGGTCGACTCCTTGTTGGAAGGGTGCGTCCTCCTAGCCGGATGGATGGGTCGACTCTTATTGGCTGAAAGGATGAGTCGACTCCTTGTTGGAATGGTGACTCCTCCTGGCCGAAAGGATGGGTCGACTCCTTGTTGGAAGGGTGACTCCTCCTGGCCGGATGGATGGGTCGACTCCTGTTGGCTGGAAGGATGGATCGACTCTTTGTTGGAAGGGTGACTCCTCCTGGCCAGATGGATGGGTCGACAACAAGACTCCTTGTTGGAAGGGTGACTCCTCCTGGCCAGATGGATGGGTCGACTCCTTATTGGAAGGGTGACTCCTCTTGGCCGAATGGATGGGTCGACTCCTGTTGGCTGGAAGGATGGGTCGACTCCTTGTTGGAAGGGTGACTCCTCCTGGCCGGATGGATGGGTGGATAACAAGACTCCTTGTTGGAAGGGTGACTCCTCGGCGAAAGGATGGGTCGACTCTGTTGGCTGGAAGGATGGGTCGACTCCTTGTTGGAAGGGTGACTCCTTCTGGCTGGAAGGATGAGTCGACTCCTTATTGAAAGGGTGACTCCTGCTGGCCGGATGGATGGGTCGACTCCTGCTGGTCGGATGGATGGATCGACTCCTTATTGGAAGGGTGACTCCTCCTGGGCGGATGGATGGATCGACTCCTTGTTGGAAGGGTGACTCCTCTTGGCCGGATGGATGGGTCGATTCTGTTGGCTGGAAGGATGAGTCGACTTCTTGTTGGAAGGGTGACTCCTCTTGGCTGGATGGATGGGTTGACTCCTTATTGGAAGGGTCGACTCGTACCGCCTTTTTAGTCGGTCTCGCAATTTGTCGACCCATTGCAGGGGAGTCGACTGGGTTCTAGACATGTTTGATTAGGAGTGGGATAGACACGTGTCAGCCTCTCAAGGAGGATCAACACTTAGCTCAATTGCGTGCTATAACAATTATTAACCTATAATTATTTCCAATTTGATTAACCTATAATTTCTTTTAATTTGATTAAAAGTATAATTACTTTTAAGAATGATTTGAAAGAAATTAAGAACCTATAATTTTTTAATTTGATTGAAAGTGACAATCCATGCAACATGTAATCAATTAAATTTCTCTTGAATAACATAAGATTAATAAAATAGATCAAGACATCAAGAAGAAAAACAAGTAGGAATAAGTAACTAAAAGAATGATTTTAAGAAAAAGCAATACCTTTAGCATCGAGAAGCTCACACTTTCTACGAGTGTCGGAGAGCTGACAACATTGAAAATTGTGATGCTAGAAAAGTCAGCCGGTGCACGATAGCAAGAGACGTAAAAGAGGCTAATAAGAGAAGAGCAGACAATAGAGAAAGAGGCACTTCTATTCTCATGTAGTGTAGGGTTTCTTAATATTAAATCTCAGTCATCCAATTGACATCTTGATGGAGGGTAAAATAGTCCGAACAAAATAAATTTGGGAAGCTAGTTCCCTTCCCCCTTGGCTACCTCTCAAATTAAGGGGAAAGAAAAGTCACTATTTAAGGGAACTTATAACCTTAGTTACCCTTCATTCCCATCCGTTCTAAAATCTCCTTGATGGGGAAAATGGGATTACCTTTAAGTTGTAAGTATACAACCTTGATCAAGTTATAGTATGTAAAGTTATCGATCCCACGAGGAACGTGAAGTAGGAGTTATCCAAGTTTGGTTCTTTTAGATTATGCGTGACAATTAGGAGTTATTCAAAATAAAAATAAAACATGGTGAAAGTAGTGGTGAAGATGTTAGAGAGTGGTTGTGGATTATGCTTAATAAAACAAGGAAGAATATGAGAGTGGAGAGATTAGAAAATGTGTGTGATAAAACGAGAAAGAAAGTGAGTGTAGAGGATTTAAAGATGAAAGTAGTAAAGTGAAAATAAAAGAAAATGAGTTTGAGAGATGGAGAGTGATTGTGATTTGTGCAAATAAAAAGAAAAAGAAATCAAGAGAGGAGAAAGAAAATTGAAGGAAAACAAACAAATAAAAAGCAAGGATAAGAGGAAAATAAAGAAAGTAAAGTATGAAGGATTAATTAAAGATATGAGGAATCTAGAGTAGATCCACTTAGATTATCTCAATCTTATGGGAATAAGTTGGATTTGTTAGTTAGTTTCAAACAATCTCTAGGGATCCCACAAATATTAGCTCCACAATTAGAAAAGGGTAATTCCCTAGAGGGTTCTAGTCTCAAGGTGAATTAAAGAAAAGAAAAATCTATACTAGAAAGTAAATACAAGAATTAAAGATATTGCATTAAAGTAAATTGCATGAAAGTAAATCTAAGCTACAAAGCATATAAATGAACAAGAAATAAAAGAAAACCAACAACTCCCGATCTTCATCTCATCCTCCTTTGATCCTTGGACAAGAAGAAGAGAAAGAAAATTGAAGGGGTGAAAAATTTTATTCTTGTGTAACAAAGTTATAATTTTAGAAGGTCTTCTCAATTAAGAGTAACCCTCCTCTCCAAATGGAGTTTTTACAAAATATTTTACCCTCAAACCCCTCACCCTCTATCCCTATTTGTAGAGTATTACAACCAATATCAACCTTTGGATTAAACTTGATCTCCAAGTTAATCAATTTTAAATCGTATCAGAAATCACGATACGTATCAATACCCCTATCGACAATGGTGGATCGATACCAAGATCGATACCGTATCGATACTAGAATCAATACTAGGATCAAAATTGACTTGACAGATGGCTTCGTCTTCGTCGAGATAGGCGATTTTCATATATTATATGTTAAATTTCATTCGGATTGGGAGATATCGTCATTTCTTTGCAACTAATCATCCCGAATATGATTTTGACTTGATTTCATCTCTTTTCGATCCTTGTTTCTTTGACTTGTGTAGATTGTTTGGCTTGATCCCGGGCTTCAATAAGATGTTAGAAAATGAGGAAATTTGATTTCTTTTTGAGCTTTTATTCATTAAACTTCATTAACCCGCACATTAAAATAAAACACATTATTAGTGATATATTTATTGATATAAGCTAGATAATGAGGGTGTAAAATTGTAATAAAAATATGATTATCACTCCTCCACATCCCCAATCTTCCCTCCTCTCGTCTCTCTCCACTTTTCTCCCTCCCATATCTCACTCTTACCTGCTCTTTTCCACCATCTCCTCCATTCTCTCCTCTCAATCTCTAATCTTCCCTTCTTTCTCCCACTCTCTCTCCCTCTTTGCTACACCCACTCCCTCTTCACCCTCAAATCATAAAAAAATTTCAACATCCTCCTCTTCCTCTCTCCGACCCAACATCAAACATTCTACCAAAGTCCAAACATCCTTCTCTTCTTCCCCTCTCCCGCCCCCTCTCCCTCCTTTCTCCGCCCACTCCATCTTCAAACTCAAATTATCAAAAACCTAACCTTCTTCTCCTCTTCCTCTCTTAGATCCAACATCAAAACATTCTGACTGAAGCATTAGGAGGGAGTGGAGAAGAGGGGAGAGAGAGGAAAAGTAAGGAGGGGAGAGAGGGCAGAGAAGAGAAGAGAGAGAGAGAGAGAGAGAGAGAGAGAGAGAGAGAGAGAGAGAGGTTAAAGAAGTTAAGAAGATGTGTAGTTGGAGAAAGACGGAAAGAGGAAGGTAAGAGTAAGAATATGGGAAAGGAGGGAGAAAGTGGGAGAAAGGAGGAAAGGTTTAGAATTGGAAAGAGAAAAGAATGTGGAGACTATGGGAAAGAGGAGGGAGGAGATGGTGGGAAGGGAGGGAGAGAGGAGATTTTTTATTATAAATATTAAAACTTGAGGGGGTAAATCTAAAAATATGAGCGATTTAAGGGGTATATATGAAAAAAAATCCCTTAATTTTCTCACTTAACAATTGCCTACTGCGATCGGAAAGGTCTATGCGCCTCCAATTTGTCAATATTTTAAGTCTAAGTGTTGCCAATGTCGCTTTCAGACCAAAATGGTAAAAGAGTGTTACTTTTTAGACCAATCTGATATTTTAACCGATATAGATATGTTAATTGAGGAAAATTCATAACATGCCCTTGAACTTTGGGGTATAACTGAAAATCAAATTGAATAGCGCTAAATTAAATTTGAATAGTACCCCCAAACGAAATGTTAATTAACTGCTTGGACTAATTTGAAATTATTGATAGAATTTGAGGGACTAAATAACAATTTTAATTGCTTGAAGGACCAAATTGCAAAATATCAAAATTTAATGGATCAAAATATTAGAAAACTCCTTTTCCATTTCTTTATTTAATTTCACATAATCCTATGGACGTTATTTATCTCGCATAACCATCCTGTACATTTAGACGTCTCACATATCCTTCCTACACTTTAACATTTTCTCAACATGCTCTATCTATGCAAATAATTAAAAATCCCTTTACACTATATTTGGGAGTTTATTAGGGAAGAAAATGTAAGTGTAAATTGGGGAAGGGAGGGTAATAAATAGTAGGAAAGTTAAGGGAATTTATGTAAAATTACATAAATAAGCTCTCATTATTATTATTATCCATACATAAAAAGTAACCTATAACTACTTTTAATTAATAATTATTGTTGATGCTATGGATCACATAGTCAATTAATAATGAGTTTGGAGATGATTAAGGTCCCTTATCTCCCTTGATGGTGATCCTCGATGAACCACCGTGAGTCAGCTCGCAAACCGCAACATTAGAGGACCGGAGTTGGGTTCTCCGGGTTTTTCCTCCGACGATCAAGTCAGTACTTTGAGCTTGAGTGGAGAAGTAACCAAATGAGCTGAAGAGTTCTAAGTCCTAAGTGTGCAGAGTTTTTGCTCACATTGGTGGTGTTAACAATCCCTCTACTTATAGTAGTTGTAGAGGGGCAATTCCATAATTTCGGCTGAGTTGAAGCAAACAGTTTAGTCAACAGTTACTTTACACGTGTCAGCTGCTGTGTGGAGAGTCACCAATGATTTGATATGATGGTGATTGATGAGACATGGTGGGTGGTGAGTCATGAGGACTTTTGGGGCTAGAGTAATGATGACTCTGACGATGCATTTCCGTGATGATGACCGGCCGCTTTGCGTGGGGCTCGAGGATGACTGCCTTTTGACTCACCCTCGCTAGAAGGGACGTCTGGGCCTGGCCGGGTGGATGACTCCTGTCGACTCCTTGTTGGAAGGGTGACTCCTCCTGGCCGGATGGATGGGTCGACTCCTTGTTGGAAGGGTGACTCCTCCTGGCGGATGGATGGGTCGACTCTTATTGGCTGAAAGGA
Organism: Asparagus setaceus; assembly: GCA_012295165.1. NCBI lineage: Eukaryota > Viridiplantae > Streptophyta > Magnoliopsida > Asparagales > Asparagaceae > Asparagus > Asparagus setaceus. Next base: position 25,673,303 of record CM022705.1, on the reverse strand, counting down.
TGAGTCGACTCCTTGTTGGAATGGTGACTCCTCCCGCCGAATGGATGGGTCGACTCCTTGTTGGAAGGGTGACTCCTCCCGCCGATGGATGGGTCGACTCTGTTGGCTGGAAGGATGGATCGACTCTTTGTTGGAAGGGTGACTCCTCCTGGCCAGATGGATGGGTCGACAACAAGACTCCTTGTTGGAAGGGTGACTCCTCCTGGCCAGATGGATGAGTCGACTCCTTATTGGAAGGGTGACTCCTCCTGGCCGAATGGATGGGTCGACTCCTGTTGGCTGGAAGGATGGGTCGACTCCTTGTTGGAAGGGTGACTCCTCTTGGCCGGATGGATGGGTGGATAACAAGACTCCTTGTTGGAAGGGTGACTCCTCCTGGCTGGAAGGATGGGTCGACTCCTGTTGGCTGGAAGGATGGGTCGACTCCTTGTTGGAAGGGTGACTCCTTCTGGCTGGAAGGATGAGTCGACTCCTTATTGAAAGGGTGACTCCTGCTGGCCGGATGGATGGGTCGACTCCTGCTGGTCGGATGGATGGATCGACTCCTTATTGGAAGGGTGACTCCTCCTGGGCGGATGGATGGATCGACTCCTTGTTGGAAGGGTGACTCCTCTTGGCCGGATGGATGGGTCGATTCTGTTGGCTGGAAGGATGAGTCAACTTCTTGTTGGAAGGGTGACTCCTCTTGGCTGGATGGATGGGTTGACTCCTTATTGGAAGGGTCGACTCGTACCACCTTTTTAGTCGGTCTCGCAATTTGTCGACCCATTGCAGGGGAGTCGACTGGGTTCTAGACATGTTTGATTAGGAGTGGGACAGACACGTGTCAGCCTCTCAAGGAGGATCAACACTTAGCTCAATTGCAGGCTATAACAATTATTAACCTATAATTATTTCCAATTTGATTAACCTATAATTTCTTTTAATTTGATTAAAAGTATAATTACTTTTAAGAATGATTTCGAAAGAAATTAAGAACCTATAATTTTTTAATTTGATTGAAAGACCGACAATCCATGCAACATGTAATCAATTAAATTTCTCTTGAATAACATAAGATTAATAAAATAGATCAAGACATCAAGAAGAAAAACAAGTAGGAATAAGTAACTAAAAAGAATGATTTTAAGAAAAAAGCAATACCTTTAGCATCGGAGAAGCTCACACTTTCTACGAGTGTCGGAGAGCTGACAACATTGAAAATTGTGATGCGCTAGAAAAGCTGCTGGTGCACGATAGCAAGAGACAGAAAAGAGGCGAATAAGAGAAGAGCAGACAATAGAGAAAGAGGCACTTCTATTCTCATGTAGTGTAGGGTTTCTTAATATTAAATCCCAGTCATCCAATTGACATCTTGATGGAGGGTAAAATAGTCCGAACAAAATAAATTTGGAAAGCTAGTTCCCTTCCCCCTTGGCTACCTCTCAAATTAAGGGGGAAAGAAAAGTCACTATTTAAGGGGAACTTATAACCTTAGTTACCCTTCATTCCCATCCGTTACCCCTCGAAGAACTCCCAAACAAGGCTAGTTCTTACATTCACTCCCATCCGTTACCCCCATTCAACCCCATCCAAACAGAATGTTAAAGAAAAAAAATTTCCCAAATCGTATCATTTATCTACAAGCAATGTACCTTCTCTCTTAGATTTTGAGTTTTTTTTCTTAGAAGAAAATTTTATTTATTTGCAAATTATATATAGATATATGGATCCGGTGAAAAAGTTTAAAGTTCAGAGAGGTTTCGTGAGACACCTTAAAGATCAATGGGTTTTGCGAACTTAGAGGGTGTTTGGGAAGGCTTATTTTTTAAAGCTTATAAATTATGCTAGCTTTTAGTTATTTTTGGTTTTTATGATAAAAATATTATAAAAATTGTTTGGATAGTATAGTAATTTGTTTGGTCAAAGCTAGCTTATTTAGGTGAGCTTAAATTATAAGTTAGTTTTTCAAAAGCTGAGATATATCAGCTTTTTAAAATATGACTTATAAGTTAACTTATTTTATATTTTACCAAACAGGTAGAAATAAAAAAGCCAGCTTAAAAGCTACATTGACCCAAATATAAGCCGCTCCAAACAACCTCTTAGTCTTGACCCTTTATTTTACCTTCACAAACGGGCCGGATCAATCCCGCCCACCAACAAGATCCAAGACCCCTCCTAAATCAACCCAAAACCCCAAATTTGCTCCAGCGAGCAGCAACTACAGTAGAGGCCCCCCCCAGATCCTCTCATGCTCCGCCTCCGCCTCCACCGCCCGCCGCCGTGGGCCCACCTTCAGTCCCTCCGCCGATTCTCCCGCGTCTCCCCTCCGTCCGCAGCCGCCGTCGAACCCCTCGTGATCCGCGTCAGCAGCAACAACATCGCCCGTCTCGGCCCGCCGAAGCCCGGCCCAAAGCCACGTCAGCTCCTCTCCCTCCCTCCCTTCCCTTCGTCCCCCAACCCTCTCCCTGGCCGAAAACTTCGATCGGATCGGGTCACGGCGATCTCGTGGGTGAAGCACTATTTCGATGATGTGGAGTCGAGCGTTGTTCAGAGCCATTTTAGGAAGGGGATGGTAAGATTTTTGAAAGGTCTAATCTTTTTGGGGATGAAATGTTTTTTTTTTGGCGAATTTTGAGTTTTGATTCTTTGATCAGGTTCATGTGGAAACCCCAGGAGTAAAACTTCGCCTGATAATGGAAATTGCCAAGCCTGCTTGAAGAAGGTACCAAACTTGTAGTTTTTCTTAAAATAAAAATTTGATGGTATTAGGGCATTTTTCATACGTTAGGCTGATAACTGCGTTATAAAGGAGCCATCTTTTTCAAATTTAAGCACTGAGAAGTTACTTTGCCTGGATTCTGTGGTTTCCCAATTTTATAATTTTATTAGCCTTCCCGGCAACATTATAAAGTAAGATTTTTTCTTTTCAAATTATGGATTTACTCTTACACTATAAAAGGAAGCAATATTTTTTCTTTCCAAATTATGCATACATTCAGTGACGATGGGTTGCAGTGTTGATGCAGATAAAGCACAATGATACCATGGAGGTTGGCATGAAGTTACATCTTCCTGTGTCGGTTGCAGAGTCGAGGATAATCAAGAGATATGACACAATACCGACAGCGACTCTGAATCCTAATAAGGATGAGATAGAATACCTACAGAGGCTTGTGGTTCATAAGGCATAATTTTTGTTCTTAGTTTGAGTTTGATGATATTTATTTTGCTTTTGCTATTGAGATTGATAGTCTGATTGTGAAATTTCAGGACTCTGCTATAATTGTACTGAATAAGCCGCCAAAAGTCCCTGTCAAGGTCTGATTTTAGGTTTGTTGAGGAGTTCCTGTACAAAGTGTTTCTACATTTTTGTTGTTACTAATTTTGACTCTCTGGTTTTCTCTAGGGAAATTTCCCAGTCCACAACAGTATGGATTCATTGGCTGCAGCGGCACTATCTTATGGGAGTAAAGAGGGTCCTAAGTTGGTAAGTTCTAGAGTTTTTTGATTTTATAAGATGCTCATCACTTAGTAGGATAATAATTTCACAATTTAATCTATCTATACTACTATATTAAAAACATTGTGAGGTTAGGCAAATGTGAAGGAATGGATCGTTATTCCTTCAATTTATTAAATAATAGAGAGTTATTTTTGGAAAAGGTAAGGGTAATTTGGTCATTTGACTCATCATTACGTGGGTTCCATTTCTCTCTCTTGAAGGTTCCATTACCTTCGTTCTTTCATTTCCTTCTCAAGTTTAAAATCTCATGCATAATACTTTTAAAATCATATGATGGAAAAATAACAATAATGCAACACGGTGTAGGGGTGGAAATGAACAAAATAATTAATAAACAGATTCGGTTATTATTCATCATGTTATTCGCTTATATTCGATTTATCTGTTCATTTGATAGTAAACAAATTATTTTAGTATTAGGTTTATAAATGAATAGAATTTAAACAAAGGAATATTTGATTCAATTGATTATTAACTATTCATTTATATTTTTCAATTTTAATTTTATAAATATAATTTGTTACAAATACCATTTGCTTGCTATTTTTTCCCTATGCATTCAGTCTCATGTTAATAAGTTGATAGGCTAGGCTCATGTAAATAAGTTAATAATATGGGTCCATATAGATAACTTTATAGGACATGCCCATAATAACTTAATAGTTTAGGGTTTGAAGGGTAAATTTAAAATACATACAACTTAAAGGATATGTATGGAAAAAAGCCAACGATAAAATAAGAAAAAACCTAACAAATTACAAAGGAGGATATAAAAAATGGCCGATCCCAGGATTTGAACCCAGGTGCGCAGTGGATATAATCTCAACATATCACATGTGCTAACGAATATTCGAGAATAAATAGCTAGTGTGTGTGTGTATATATATATCATACTCCCTTTAAAAGCACGAGTTCGAGAAAAGCTTTCCATGGTAAATATTACCCTTCACTATTTTGAATATCTCATTTAAATCTTAATCTATCCTAATCATATATCCTATCCTAATCCCATGTGAATTACCTATAGCTCAACAATTTTAAAAAAATTAATGAAATACATGAAACAACTCCGGTATTAGTTTGTTAAGGTAAAGAACTAACATGCTATAATATATGAAGTATTACAAAAACCCAAAAGTTTTAAAATTACACAAAATACTCTCAAAATTTAAAATTACACAAAACATCCTCGACGCTTCAAAACTTAAAACAACAAACATGAAATCGAAAATTAATAGCGACCTCTGAAGAATTTAAAATTTGCAATTAACACCCTTAACGTTTCAAAATTATAAAACACCCTCAAAAGTTCAAATAATTAAAAGCACCACGAAATTGTGAAATTTCAAAACTTGCAAACAACAAAGATGAATTCATACCATCGGGCACCTAAAAATTTAAAATTTGTAAAAATAACCTTAAAGTTATAAAATTGCAAAAACTCCTTTAAAAGTTAAAAATCACAAAAACCACGAAGTTTCAAAACTTATAACTTATATTTTCAAACCTCCCAATTTCTCATAGTTTTAAAAGTTTTAAACTTACCAATTTCTCAAAACTTTTTAACATTTAATTTCTATTTTAAATATTTCCAATTTCCTTGAAAAGTTATCGATGGTTTATCTGATAGAATGACTTGAAAAAATTTATAAATACCATTTTCACATGTTTATATTTTTTGGGCATTCCATTTTAATTTGTTTTTCAAGATTAACAATTTCTCAATCTTATTTTATATTTCACTTTATTTTTAAATTTGTCCAATTTTATAAAT